>CM066032.1:1487901029-1488501029 GCA_033557465.1 Ichthyophis bannanicus
AGTCAGCTCCCTTCCAGCCACCCTACCCTGTGTCCATCTCCTTTCCAGTGCCATTCGCATGTCAGCTCCCTTCCAGCTTCCTCCCTATTACCCAGCCACCTACCACTACCATCCCCAAGTGTCAGCTCCCTTCCAGTCCCCCTTCTGTACATCCCAGGTGTCAGATCCTTTCCAGCCCCCTCCTTCCCTTCCTGCCCCATCCTTCCCCTGGCAGACCCTCTTAGTATCTGCTTCCTTCCAGTCCTATTCTACCATCCCCTCCCCCAGCATCAGCCCATTTGTAGCCCTAGCCCCTAGTTTTCTTCCAGGGCCAGCAGCACTCTCCTCCCCTCCCCTATTAGCCCATTTCCTGTCCCAGTTCATTTCTAGTCCTATCCCCTTTATCATCCCACCCCAGTCTTAGCCCCCCAATCAGCCCATTACCAGTTGTAACCCTCCAATAAGTCCATTTTCAGCCCTAGCACCCCAATCAGCCCATTTCCTGTCCTAGTCTCCCCCCATAGCCCATTACCAGTCCTAACCCCCCATCAGCCCATTTCCAGTTCTAAACCCCCATCAGTCCATTTCCAGTCCTAGCCCTCCCCTGATAGCACATTACCAGTCCTAGCCCCTCCGATCAGCCCATTTCCAGCCCTAAGGCCCCATCAGCCCATTTCCAGTTCTACCCCCCCCCCCCATAGCCCATTATCAGTCCTAACCCCCCCCTCAGCCCATTTCCAGTTCTAACCCCCCCAATCAGCCCAGTTCCTGTCCTACCCCCCATTAGCCCAGTTCCAGTCCTAGCCCCCTCCCCTCCAACCCAGGGAAATTGAAAAAGTAATAAACCTCGGGTGTAAGAAGCAGCAGCCGCTATTGCTTCAGCGGTGGCAGTGGCAGAGCCGCAGTTAAGGGAAACACTGTCCCTTCACCGTGGCTCTGCAAAGCGGAAACCAGCAGGCTCTCCGGGGGGGGGGGGCGGGCGGCCACGGGGCTCCTCATTCTGCCGCTGCTGGAATGACAGCAGCAGCTACTTCTCACACCGGAAGGTTTTTGTTTGTTTTTTTTAAGGCCGAGTGAGGCGGTCTTTTTGGGGGCAATTTTGCTGCCCCCAAAAAGTTGCCACCTGAGGCCACCGCCTCACTTGGCCTCATGATAGAGCCGCCCCTGAATAAAACATTTTACTTTTCTTATAAATCTTAGTAAGTGTTCGAGATAGGCCACCTTCACAGTGTGTTAGCCTTTGCTACACTGATAAGAAAAGCCTGCAATGCAATGCAACCCAGGTATTCATTCAGGGGTGGGTTGGGTTTCTCAGGTCACTGCTGTAATTTCAAGACAATCTATGAGCAGACAGCAGATAGAGTTGGCAGTTGCAATCGCTCTTAGGGTCATTTACTTAACCGTACTAATGTTTTGCTATTGACATTTTATTAATAGAGAAAAATGTGCAGCAATATTTTAAAGTAAAATGAGTTATTCCTAGTATATGGAGGAAACAGTCACCAAGTTAATACATGTCCTACAGTTTCTACCATGGAAGCACTTAAATGACACCTCTGGAGTTGTAATTAAATTTCCAGAGTAGAAACCTGCATAACTGTATGAATGCATGATCTATTCCTTAGCCTTAATTCCTACCCCTTGTATCTAAATACATTTCTACAGTAGCGATTTTAATGTGCATTAGTACTTTCAAAACACATTAAAACCATTTTTATGTGCTTATCACTTTAATGCACATTAAAACCCCCATTAAACAACTAAATTGATTTAGGGCCCTTTTACTAAAGCCCATAAGGGTTTTGCACTTAATGTGCATTTAGCACTAAAACTAATGCATGGTAAGTGCAAACCTCTGTGGTAACTTTTGGGGGCGTGGCCATCATGTTCCCATCATATACCACATAGATGCATACCCTAACATGCAGTGCAATTAATGTAGGTGAATTTAGTGCTACCCATAGATGGATGACTATATGCAGTCATGCTAATTGCCATATTGACAGCACACCTCAATCGTCCTGGCGCTAACTGCAATGTTATCTCCCTGCTCTCATTTTTGCCCCTAATCGCTGACCTCTCTCAATTCAGAAAAGCTCTTAAACATCACTTATTCTGCCTTTACTTTACCCACCCTAACCTAACACATCCACATCCAACACCTCATCTCACCCACACAGCATCTGACGTGCCAACAACATAATTCTCAATGTTTTACAAAGCAAACTCACCAACAGCACATTCACAATGAGTATGACTACAATATGACCATAATGCATAATATAACTGTAAATGATTTATAAGCTCCTTTGTTTTGAACTGTATATAGTTACTCTGTTATTTCCAAGTTACAATTCCTGTTACAATGTAAGCAAAGGATCCTGTTTCTGATGCAAAATGTTGTTATTATGTAAACCGCACTGATACTAAAAAGCGCGGTATATAAGAAATTGTAATAAATAAATAAATAAATAAATAAATAACCCACCCAATTCCCCACCCCATTAAGCAATGTGGAATAAGAATTAGCATGCATCCACTGTCATGCCCGCAGGCTTTAGAAAAAGGGCCCCTAAGTAAAGAAACCCCCTGTGGTTTTCTTCTACCCATCTATTATTAATCATTATTATTTGAAAAGAGAATTGAATTAAGAGAGGGTTTTTTGTTTGCTTGTTTGTGTTTTTTTTTTGTTTGTTTGTTTCATTTTTCTTTTTGTTTGTTTCATTTTTGTTTTGCACTACATAGGGACTTTTGGGAGAAAAATATGGGACCATTCGAATTCCTGGAGAGGTTGAATCAGCAGAGTTTGAAATGATTCTGGATGCTGCAGTGGAAGCAAATCTAGAGACGAGGATTTTGGAAGAATGGTACTGCCGAGACGAGAATGCTGTGCCGCCAGCATATTATCTTAGAGCAAAATCTGAAATGCTGAAGAATTTTAATAACAATGTAAGTTATTTTTATCTCACCAGTACTATATTACTTTCTTATCGAATCTAAATCACAAAGATTTTCTGGGTCCACAAAGTAGATAAAGGGGGTCGTTACTGGCTTACCCTGAATGCAGGTTGGGACATGCATTGCCCGCTAGCGCAGAGCCATGACAGTTAGTGTAGGATGTTTCCTGTGCTGTCTAACTCACATTAGGGTCATGACTGGGCGGGACGGACAGTGAGCATAATGTGCTCTGTGCAGTTAGTGCAGCGTTCATACTCTGTGTTAAGTGCATTAGCGCGGGATCACCTTACGCCACCTCAGTAGGGCAGCGTTAAGCGCACTCACACTAACCCCGCACATGCTATGGGACAGGGCTACGCATTCACTGCCAGGCAAATGTTTCCCATGCACCTGACAGTTAACTCTGAGTTAGGTGCAACACCATAGCACCCTTTATTAAAGGTGCCCCAAAATTGCATACAGCCATAATAATAGTTAATAATAATTGTTCTAAACCATCCCAAAATCATTTCTTCAATTATGAATAACTTCCCATGATGATTGATGATAGTACGCTAAGCAATCAGAGATACACACAGGTTTACTCCCACTGCATATCGTCATTTCTGTAACAAGCTAGTCAAGAAAAATAGTCAGGGACAAAAATGATAAGGACACTGATAAATTAAATTCAGAATTCGAAAGTTTAGTTTCAAAGTATGCATGTAGTAACTCCATTTTTGTTGAACTCTTAAAAGCATCTTAACCAAGTCACTCAATGCTATTTTGGTAGAAATTGGTTGATAACACAAAAGGGTATATATATTTCCCTAAGCGTATTTTATAAGATATGCTTTGGCGAAATGTGGTTTCCATTGGGGATCAGTGGAATTTGTATGGATACACCACTGTGCATATGCGTCCTGCTATGGGATTCCTGGGCACAAAGCTGAAATAGGGAAATGAAGGGGAAGGTGAAGGGCTGTGTGAGAGAAAGGAGAGGGAAGGGAATGGAGGGGCTGAGTCCCACATACTCCCGATACTCCCTTCTCCCCCAACCTCCATAGCCTTACAGTCTCCTGCCACCTGATTCCTCCACCTCCAAGACTCCTTATTTTCTGCCTTTCAGACCCCACCCACTTAGTAAAACATACCCAACCCAGTAACGATGCAAATCCAGACTCATATCATATTAACTCACTTTGGCTCTTTTACTAAACGCTGCTAAGCTTTTGCACTTAACCTCCGCTTTAGTTGTTGGAGGCATGACCTGTATGATCCCAGCAACTAATGAGCAGCACAATAACATTGGAGTACCTAACACCACCTACAGAAGTGCTTTTAGATGAACCCATGCTAAGTGCCATGGTAATTGCACTTGGGTGCTACTGGATTGGCCACACCCATCCTCCATCTCTATCTGCCCACTGTCCACAATAGCGTGAGTGCCAGCTAACATGTGTTTCAGCCGTCAGTAGCTGTCCTGCCCACGTATTAGGTTTCTCCGTGGCCAGTTATCACTCACTAGAACGTGCACTAACTGTTAGCAGCGTTTCGTAAAAGGGCTCCTTTGTGTACTTTTCAACTTGTTCAAATCTTAGTCCCATCTGCAAAATGATACATTTTCCCATCCAGCTTCTTGATAATAACACTTTCATGCAATCATTCATGCAATAAAATATTTAGAAAAGATTCTTATCACATGTATGTCGAAGATCTCTTGAACTGCTGGGTCTAATTCATGACAATAAACCCTACCAGCAGAATAGCTCTTACATCAACAGCTTCTAGCCAAGCTGTAAAAATTCTACTAAATCTGTAATAGTCATACTATTTTCAGCTTTAGGAATCTATTCACACTGCCTAATAGTTACCAGAATTTTTGCAGGCAAATCTGGAACACATATTGAAAGTGTATATGTGTGGGGACGGGGGAGGGGGAAAGAAGAGACACCTTAATTCCATATTTGAGCAACAAGGCATAGAGGAGGGAAGAGGCATTATTACCATGCTCTTACACCACCCTCCCTCCCCACCACATCCATCCCATGACAGCAACAATATCACTTCGGAGCAGACAAATCAGCAGAGAAACAGTGATGCATTTTCCCCTGCACTGTGAAAAATATTAAGATAATGGATGTAAATTCTAAAAAGTAACATATTCAAATCACTAAACTGAAAATAAAAAAAAAATGTTCTGCCCCTTCAATCCCCATTGCTGGAATCAGGGACAGGAGGCTGCCAAACAAGTGGGAGTCGGAGACACAGTTCTAAAACCGGAGACCATCCCTGAAAATCAGGGGCATCTGGTAACCTTACGCTGCCACCCCGAGTGTGTTTATCTAATAAATTGGTAGTGTGAAGCTGTTTCACATGATGCGCAAGGCATGACTGTTTCATTGTGAAATGTTTTCTAGATGGATTCTTCTGCTGATTCTGTGAATGAGAAGAAGTGGCAGGAGACAGCAGCAGAGATTAAGAAGATTTTTAAGACAGCAGTTAAATTACTTCATGAAAAAGGAAAAATGAAACACAGTCAAGCAAAGCAATATTTAGCATCTGGTAAACATATTTCCTGGCACCTTATAATCATACTCAGTGGTGTACAGATGTTCGTGGTGCAATTTCATTTACTTTTTGTCTCATGTATTCAGTCTGCTTGTTTCATTAATAGTAATAGTAGAAATACATAATCATTTGTATTTTTATAGGATATCAATGAACTTTAGAGATATGATACTTTAGAAATAAACATACAACCACTTCTGAAGCAGAACATCTGACTAGTAATTACAGGTCTTACATCTCTTATAATTCATAAGTACTATTTCAAACTTCGACTGACTGGATAAAAAGGCTACTGGCTTCCCCTGCTTTGCAGAAGGTCTCTCCTACTTCCTGAAAGTTTTGTTTCTGGTTCGTAATGCACCAAGTCCAAGCTGAGATAGTCACAAATCCCTGGGTATTTTACAAAAGGCTCTGCTGAACATGGAGCCTATTGTAAAATAGGACATTCAAAGATACACATCCAGTTAAGTGCTGATCTTGCAAATTCACATGTATTTGCCGGCACTTATACATGTAGGTGCCGGAGTAGAAGACACTTATTTACAGAAGATAGGTAGATTTATATTTTTATCACTGCCCTTTTTTTCTTCAGTGGGTTATAATATATTTTGAAATATCACTAGGACTTTGGGTATACATGGAAGTCTATGGAAGATCAAAAACGGATTTTTTCAACTATATTATACAGACTGTGCCATTCACCATATAAACTGTAAGAGCTATTTAATTGGAAGTTATGGATTTTTTTATGAATCTTTCATGAATTGAATAATTTTTTCAGCTGTTTCTGAGCTGTGTTGATGATTGGACAGTGTAAATAATCTTTGGCATTATATTTACAATGGTGATGTTGGAAAATGGGATTTGATCCCTCATTGATCTATACAGGTTGAGATGAGCAATAATGGATTGAGGAGTCGTTTGAGAGTGCATATCCCATTTTAGGTGAACTCTCTCCCTGTCCTCCTAAGATTTTATGGAGATTTTTTTTTTTAGATTTGTAGTTATTTCTGAATTTTTTAACACTTGGTGGTTTTTTTACTAAGAGTTGCTTTCTTGTAGAAATATTGACTTGACTGATTAAATTTGATACGTAATAAATACATTTAATATGTTTTTCCTACATAGAATTTTATGAAATTAGCCCTTTTACATCTCCCTTGGCCTCTGCTCTCCAGGAGTGAAGGGTGGGTTGTTTCTGATATGGTGACCTCCTAACCTTGTTCCTACCACTGTCTTCCATGTCTTTCTCAAGCATGGTGCCGCTGTACTGGCTTGTACTCTTCTTGTTCCAGACATCTTCTCCCTCTCAGTAAAGGAGTTTGTTTTCCTATGAATCTTTCTTCCTGCAGTTTCCTGACTCTTATTTTTGCATTTCCTCTTCCTTTTCTCTAAAAGAGTTAAACATTTCCGTTCTATCCTTTCTTTTCCTTCTTCATCGAGTGAGCTCATGCACTGTTTCCTCTGTGGAGGATCTGTGTCGCAGACCTCTTATTATTTTGGGAACAATTTTCACACCACCCACATTACTGCAAAGTTTGTGGACACTTTTATTTTCTGTCTTTTCACTATGTTCAGAGTGACAATGCGCAAGCACATTCACTTTGAAAACTGCCCTGAGGAGAGAATATGACTATATTTCCCATGGAAAACAATATATGTAGATTCAAGGTCGGTCCTACCATGGAGCACTGTGTTCTTTGCACATGGCCCTGCTCTTCACCCCTATTGACTTATGCAAATGAAGCCCCATAATCAGTCTCTGCATACGGCCCCTCTTTCCTCTGCATCCCCCTCAGGCCATCCCTGTGTAGACTGAAAAATGCAAACAGGAAGTCAGCATCGGGCCTCGGCGGTCATGGGAGTCCAAAAGCCTCGCAGCCCCAGAAGCTTAAGGTAAGCGCTGCCGGGCTGCTTGAGACCATTGCTACTACTGCAGGTCCTGGAGAGGGGTGTCAGCAGTGGTAATGGGAGCCAGGGAGGGGGGCAGTGCGGGAGTGGGGCGCAAGGGATGAGATTCGGCTAGGGCACCTCATCTCCTTACACTGGCCTTGGGTGTGGCCTGTAGAATTTCTCAAGGCATTCTTGCATAAAACGCAGGATTTTATACACAAACCTGGCGGCTTTTAAACATTTAAAAATGGCCAGAGCACACGTAAGTGTAGGCACATATCCTGGGGGCAGGCTTGGGGCTGAAAGTGCACATGTGCATAGTATTCTTGGATTTCACCAACTTGCCTGCAGAAATAGCAAGTACAGATCTGTGCATAGGCACACACTGTTTGAAAGATGCCCTCACAATACTCGAGGTAAAGTTTCACTAGTGACCTATGCAAGCGAGACTCTTTCATCTTATGATAATACCTTTATATGGGTACCTAAGCATTGTGTTAGCTTTTTCCACTGAGTTATCACATTGACTGAAAACCTTGACAACCTGAGATGATTGCTTTGATATCTTTCATATTTAAGCATTTCTTAATTGTGGCCAGTGGATTTTGGCCTAAGTGTAGGGTTTTATACCCTTTAGCAGTGAGGCTCATTTTGCAACCTTTGACCATTCTTCCAGGTTTTTTAAAGTTCCCTTTCTGTTTTCACCCTGACAGTGTGTTTACTATGTTGCAGATTTTTGTATTATGTGCATGCAAGTATATTTCCCCCCCAGGTTTCTCGGCCTGTCACTGAGTTCTTTGGTAGTGGTTATGATGCCTTCACAAAATTAGACTCCATTTCATACCATTTTCCACATCCCGCTAGCCAACCAATCCCCCCACTCAGTCTATAATGTATTCGCTAACGCCTATGCCATCCAGCTTGTTCTCCAGTCTTCTGAGCAGAACAGTGCCAAAACCTAATTGAAGGCTAGACTGGTAATGTCTACTACTACTTATTATTTGTATCACGCTTCAAGGCGTATGCAGCTCTGTACAGAAATATGTAAGAGGCAGTCCCTGCTCATAAGAGGGGGCCATTAATGGGAGCCACGGATTACAGTTTAATCAAGACAGACAACACAACAAGTGGAGACTAGGATATATTTAGGATTTTAGGGGAATGGTAAGGAAACACATAGGAGGCGTACAGGAAACTAGGGGGATCAGGATCCAATGTCTACTACACCTCTCTGATCCACTGCTTTTGTCACCTCATTAAAAGCAGTTTTCAGAGTTTTTGTTGGTAAATAGGTGTTTATCCATGTGCAAAAATCCTCAAAAAAATTGGCCTTTTCCCCCACAGTCAAAATGGATGGAGCCAGAGCAGGCCTGCTGAAGTATACATATGGGATTTCTTTTCAAAATCTCAGCCCATTCTTTACCCAGCATGCTTTGCATCCACATCATAATCCAGCTGAGAGATTCTCATAACATTGGCTGTCCAGCAGATTTTTAAAGATTTTTAAAAATATGATTGCGTATTCATGGTTCAAAATATGGTCCCAATACAGAAAAAAAATTAACGTGGTTAACAGACCTGCTAACATTGTTAGTGCCTCTGAATATCCGTGAATGCTTCCGTTGCACGCCGCGATGCTAATCGGTTGTCATTGGAGCGGTCCAGTGGCAGCACCCGGTGATAACTGGGCAGTGATTCAAAAGCGCCACTGCCTGGTTATTACAGTGCAGAAAAAGTAACATAAGAACATAAGATATGCCATACTGGGTCAGACCAAGGTCCATCGAGCCCAGTATCCTGTTTCCAACAGTGGCCAATCTAGGTCATACCTAGCAGTTTCCCCAAAAGACCCACAGGTTCCACAATGCTTGTATTGGGTCAAGCATTGATATCCTGGGTTCCTTTTTAATAATGGTTTATGGACCTTTCCACCAGGAACTTGTCCAAACCTTTTTTAAACCCAGCTACACTAACAGCTTTTACTACATCCTCCGGTAACAAATTGCAGAGTTTGATTACATGTTGAGTGAAAAAATATTTTCTCTTTTTAGTCTTAAACAGTTTACCCTGTAGCTTCATTGCATGTTCCCTAGTCTTCCTATTTTATTTATTTAGCATTTCTTATATGCTGCCTTTCATGATATCAAGGTGGTTTACATTGAACAAACTGAAACTACATAGAACAGGGCATTATAACTTGGAGATAACTATTTTACAGGGAACATGGGCTATGAAGGGTTAAGTGGCTTGCAAAAGACCACAAGGAGCACCTGTGGGACTAGAAACCCCAGTCCTTCCAGCCCAAGGTTGC
The DNA here is from genome assembly GCA_033557465.1 of Ichthyophis bannanicus. NCBI lineage: Eukaryota > Metazoa > Chordata > Amphibia > Gymnophiona > Ichthyophiidae > Ichthyophis > Ichthyophis bannanicus. Next base: position 1,487,910,721 of record CM066032.1, read on the forward strand.
TGTCCTCTAGTGGGATTTAAACTCCTGGCCTTCAGTACCTTGCCCCAACCACTAGGCCACTCCTATATTCTGATAATGTAAACAATTGATCTACGTTTACCCGTTCCACTCCGTTCATTAATTTATAGACTTCTATAATATCTCCCCTCAGCCGTCTCTTTTCCAGGTTAAAGAGCCCTAACCTTTTTAGTCTTTCTTCATAGGGATTTCCTTCCATCCGCTTTACCATTTTGGTGGCTCTTCTCTAAACCTTTTCTAATAATGCTATATCATTTTTAAGATACGGCAACCAGAATTGCACACAATATTCAAGGTGCGGTCTCACCATGGAACGATACAGAGGCATTATAATATCCTTTGTTTGTTTTCCATTCTTTTCCTTATGATACCAGCATTCTATTTGATCTCTTGGCAGCCACTGCACACTGGGCAGAGGGTTTTAACATGTTATCCACAATGACGCCTAAATCTTTTTCCTGGGTGGTAGTTCCTAATGTGGAACCTTGCATCGTGTAACCATAGTTTGGGTTGTTCTTCCCTAGGTGCATAACTTTGCACATCTCCACATTAAATTTCATCTGCCTTTTCGATGCCCAGTCTTCCAATTTATCAAGATCCTCTTGCAAATTTCCACAATCCTCATAGTTTTTAACAACTTTAAATAGTTTTGTGTCATCTGCAAATTTGATAACCTCACTCGTTATTCCCTTTTACAGGTCATTTATGAATATGTCAAAAAGCAGCGGACCCAGCACAGATCCCAAATACACTATATCAACCGACTCACCTTTGTCTACCTGTTTATTCACACCTTCAAAAAAGCATAACAGATTAGTAAGACAAGATCTTCCTTGTCTAAAGCTATGTTGGCTGTCTCCCATTAGGCCATGACTATCTACATGCTGAGTACTGATGTCAGGCTCACTGGTCTGTAGGTTCCTGGATCACCCCTGGAACCCTTTTTAAAAATTGGCGTTACATTGGCGATCCTCCAATCTTCAGGTATTACAGATGATTTTAATGATAGTTCAGAGATTACTAATAGCAGGTCTGCAATCTCATATTTCAGTTCTTTTAACACCCTTGGATGTATACAATCCAGTCCAGGTGATTTGCTACTCTACAGTTTATCAAATAGCTGTAATACATCTTTCCGGTGTAGCGATATTTCTTTCACTTCTTCTGCAGTATCACCTTTAAATATCACTTCAGTCATAGGTAACACCCCTACATCTTCCTCAGTAAAGACAGAAGCAAAGTATTCATTCAGTCTCTCCGCTATAGCCTTGCCCCCTCTTACTGCCCCTTTTACCCCTCTGTCATTTAATGGACCAACTGACTCTCTCACAGGTTTTTGCTACGAATGTACTTGAAAAAGTCTTTATTATGCGTTTTTGCTTCCACAGCAAGTTTCTTCTCAAATTCTCTCTTTGTCTGCCTTATCAATGCCTTGCTGTTAACTTGCCAATGCTTGTGCTGTTTCCAGTTTTCCTCATTTGGCTCTTTTTTTCTATTTCCTAAAAGATACTTTTTTGGCAACAACAGTCTCTCTGACCTCACCTTTAAACCATGCTGGCAGATTTTTGGACTTCCTTCCACTTTTCTTAATGTGTTGAATACAGCTAGTCTGGGCTTCCAAGATAGTATTTTTAAACAACACCCAAGCTTGATGTAAGTCTTTAACATTTGCAACTGCTCCTTTTAGTTTGTTCTTAACTATTTTCCTCATTTTACCATAGTCTCCATTTCAAAAGTTAAAAGGTAGTACGGTGGATTTCTTTACCATCCCTCCTCCATTAATTAAATCAAACGTGATCATGCTATGATCACTACTGCCAAGAGGCCCCAACAGCCTTATCTCTTGCACCAGATCTGGTGTTCCACTAAGGACTAGGTCCAATATGAATTCCCCTCTGGCCAGTTCATGAACCAGCTGCTCCAAGAAGCAGTCATTTATTTCATCTAGGAACTTTATCTCCCTAGCATGTCCTGCCATGACACTGACTCAGTCAATACCAGGGTAATTGAAATCACCCATTATTATTCTGTCAGGTGCAGTAAAGGCTGGCCTAACTTGGTCCGCTGAAGGTAACCGGGCAGCGGCTGAATATTGCTTCTTGGCAATCCGGGAAACCCAGATATTCAAGCCCAGTGCCCGGATAAGGCCCCAGCATTGAATATCTGGGTCTAATGTTCAGCCGCAGCAGCTAGCTACTTTAGCAGTACTAGCCAACGTCGCTGAATAGCAGGTCCTATGTATTTTCCCATAATCTTTTGTCATGGGGCAGCAGGCCTTCGCCTAGGGCCCCGAAGTTGGAGTTGCATTGCTATCTTCTAGTGGTCAAAAATAGTCTCAATTTGAGTGGTTAAGGCAAAACAAATCAAGGGCTTTATTCCCCTTCCCCCAAGGATATCATGTGCATAACCAAAAACAGGGAAAACAAAACAGTTTCTCTCAAAGAAAAATATCTTATTTTTCTTTGGTCTTTTTACAGGGCTTCAGCACAAAGACTCAATATCATCCGCAAGACATAATGTACAATCCATAGGAGCCTGTTCTGGAACCCTGGGGTTACTTTCCCATTGCATCTCCTCACATTCAGCATACGTTGTGCTTGGGTTTAAACCTTCACAGCTGTTTTTATGAAAACCCCTCTCTGAAAGTTCAGATAGCGTACAGGGACACAGTTCTGTGCAAGTATGTTTAAGAGTACCTGTATCTGTAGGGTTGCCTCTCCAGCTCTCCTTTTCCACCCTCCAGTTGTTAGGGATCGTTTTATAGCTTCCTGCAGATATTTCTGGTCTGGAGCACTGCTCTGACCCTCCATTCCGAATGGAGCTTCTAGTTTTCCCTCTCACAGTGCTAGGCTCCCACCTGTATAATTGTTGAGGTCTTTCCTCTGGCAGTGAGGACTGGGGACTTTCCTGCTCACTCGGTCTAAGCAGCCTCCTAGCCGCAGGTTGTGCCTTCCTTCTCTCTGGAGCACTGGCTTCTCTCCCTGGGCTGTAAACAGGTTTCTCGTAGGACCTCCAGCTACCGGCAGTCTGAGCACTTCCTCTGCCACGTTCCTCTGAAGCCTTGCCTCTGCTTCTTCCTGTTCCAGTGACACGCCCAGTGCTTCCTCTGTTCAGCAGGCTTCTCCCTCTGTGACCTCTGCCTCCCTGGTTGCCGACCTCTGCTCTCTCCTTCTCCTCCTCCCCCTCTGCTGGATCTACCAACCAGCTTTTATCTCCCTGTTCGCTGTAAGCTGACTGTGCTTTCTTGGACAGGTGATCATATTCAATCCCCAAGCTTTCTGCTACATCATAGCTTGGGTGTGGTAGTTCTGCTCCTCTGTTCCTTTGCTTCTCCTGAGCTGCACATGCTGGCTGCCTAACAGATTCTAAAGTAAATTTCTCCTTTCTACCTATCTGCATAGTCTCTGTGTGGGCTTCTATGTCACATACCCCCTCCCCTTAAGATATTACGGGCTGGTGGATCTACGTTCACACAGCACGTAATCACTGAGCGGGTCTCGATATGTTCTTGTACTCTAGAGAGACTAGCTGCCGCTGTCCTCTCATGCCAAGGCTTAAGGACATTGACATGGTAGACCTGATGACGCCACCTGTCATTCTCTACTGCATATGAAACTGGGCCCATCTGTTCCACTACTGTATATGGACCCTTCCACTGTGCCTCGAACTTTGGACCAGCGTCTGTTATCAGTACCACCACCCTCTCTCCCATGGCCAGTTGATGAGGTTTCTTTCCTCGATTGTAGTATCTCTTTTGGTGCTTCTGACTAGCTTGCAAGTGTTCTTCGGACACCTGAGAAGTCCTCTGCAAGCGACTCCTCAGCTCACGAAGAAAAAGTGGTACCCCCATTTCTTCCACTTCAGGCTCCACCCATTGTTCCCTCAAAATATCTAGGACTCCCCTTGGGGCACGGCCAAACATTAATTCATAGTGGGAAGCTCCTAACGAGGCCTGTGTATGCTCCCGACAGGCGTACAGGACAAACGGGAGCATGATGTCCCACTCTGACATCTTTCCGTCCAGCCCTCGCCTTAGCATTTGTTTTAGGGTCTGGTTTAATCTCTCTACAAGCTCATTGGATTGGGGATGATAGGCGGCGGTTCTTAAATGCTGAATTCCAAATGCGTCCCACACTTGGGCTAAATATTTGGACATGAAATTGCTTCCTCTATCGGTAAGCATTTCTTGGGGAAATCCCACTTCACAGAATAGTTTAATTAGCTCTAAAGCTAAGGTTCTGGCTGAGATGTTTCGCAAAGGCATGGCCCAGGGGAACCTGGTGGCCTGATCTATCACCACCAGAATATACTGGAATCCCCTAGGTGTTTTTAACAGGGGTCTCACGATATCCATTGCCATATGGCGTATTGGTTCTGATATCGTGGGGGTAGGAATCATAGGCACCCCCACGGGTTTGGCAGCGGTAACCCGCTGACAGGAAGGACAAGACTCACGGAAACGAGCCATTTCTTTAAACACTCCCGGCCAATAAAAACGGGCTAAAATTTGGTCCAAAGTCCCCTGTATGCCTTTATGACCACCCACCGGGTGATCGTGAGCTAATCTCAGAACCACTGCCTTGAACGTAGTCGGTACAACTAACTGCTTCCTGACTGCTCTGGTTTGGGGATCATTGCTTTCCCTGTACAATATTTCTTTCTCTATCAGGAATCTGGGGAGAATGTCCCTCTCCCTTTTGGCATATTCGAAGGCTCGTTTTAACACCGGATCAGCTTGTTGCTCCCTAGGGAAGGTTGGGAACTTTTTAACAAGATCCGCGGGCACCCAGGGCAATCCTTGCCCTGCTTCCATTCCTGCCCTCACCTGAGCTCTATGGTGCCTTTCCCGGCGTTTGTCCGCCTTGCTTTTCTTAGTGTTTTTAGAAGGGACATTAATCAACTCTTCATGCGTGGAAAGCTCTCCTAGTGCCTCATCTGCAGGTCTACCCTCCTCCTCTGTGGGTCCCTCTTCCTCCTCTAGAGGGTCAGATTCCTCCTCTGGGGGTTCACCCTGTATCTCTGAGGTTCGGGCCTGGGACCGGGTGGAGACCATACCTCCCTTTAAGTGTATGCCTTTCTCTATCCCTCTACAAAACGGGGGCCAGTCCCTCCCTAGCACAATATCATAAGGCAGTTTAGGGATTATGGCCACTAAAACCTCCCTCCGTGTTCCTAACCCTTTTACTAAAACTCTATACAGAGGGTAAAAGGTGGATGCTCCATGCACGCATCGAATCTTCGTCCTACGTTCTGGTTGGCTCGGTGCTGACCCCCTGTGGGCTTGTATAGCCTGCCAGAGTTTTTTCGAGACCATACTCTGGTCAGCACCCGAGTCAAGCAATGCCCTAGCCAAAACACCTTGCACTTCCACACTCAGAAGGAAACCTTCTTGTATACATTTGTCATCATCAATTATCAGTGCCGTTCGCATTACACAATTTCTCTGCCTGTGATCCATTTTACCGCATTTAAAACATTTTACTTCTGCCTCTTTAACATCTCTCCTAGGCAAACAGTTGGTCACACCTTTCACATAGGGTCTAGGCTCCTTTATTGCTTTTTCAAAATTTGCCTCGCCAAACATGCTCCGAGCGCCTCCTTGTGATTTACCGGCCAACTCAGCCTCCATAAACCGCTCTGTGAGGTGGGCTGCTTCTGTTGCGGTTTGGCAATTTTGTAAAGTCAAAAAGGACCTTATCTCAGCAGGAACTACCTCCATAAATTGCTCTAGCACAATGGCATCAATAACGGATTCGAGGGTCTTTCCCTCAAGAGCGAGCCATTTCCATGCCAAGCTTTGCACCCTTTGGCACAACGCCTTAGGTGTTTCACCCGGTTGGAGCTTAGTGGCTCACAACATCCTCCTGTATACCATAGGGGTTAAGCCTAATCTATCACGAATGGCCTTTTTAAGCTCCTCATAATCTGTCGCCAGAGCAGCGGGCATGGCTTTATAGACCGCTAAGGCCTCTCCCGCTAAGACCTCTCCCCTACTGGCTCGTCCAGCTCACGGCAGATCTACTAGACAAGCCTCCAGCGTTTCCCTCACCGTCTCTCACAAAAGAACCAAATGCTCGCAACGGACCTGCAATCGAGCCTTTGAACTCTATGCTCCAACTTTAAGGAACTCTCTACCGAGCTACCTTAGAAACAATGCCGACCTACTATCCTTCAGAAAGCAGCTCAAAACCATCCTTTTCCAGGAATACCTCAATTCAGACCCCACCGAAAAACCCACGAACCCCTGATCTCAACACAATGAACCTCTAACTCAAAGCCACCTCAACCCGTCCATGTCTAATACCTGTCCCTTGTCTTATGTCTGACCAAACGTCTGTCCCATGTCCTAAGTCTGCCCCATGACAAAATCATCAATGTTGCCTCCTCGGTGATGGTCCTACCCTTGTATTTAATTCTCCCACCCCCTATGTTACACCGCTTTGACCCGGTGAAAAGCAGTATATAAATACAGCTAAATAAAATAAATAAATAAATAGGGAGGTAACAAGCCGGACTGCCCATTGCTCAGGCGGCCATCCCACATTCAGGGCTACCCTTTCAAAGGCCTCTATGAAGTCATCAATATTGTCCTCAACAGTCAATTGTCCAAAAGACAAAACTCCACAGTTCTGTGGTCCTAACACACAGGCATGCTCTCTTGGCCTTTTCTCCGCCGCCTTCTAGCTTGCCAGCAAAGCCTCTATTAGATCCATCATGGGCTTCTGCTGGGCCTGCATGGCTGCAATGGCTTGTTCTTGTGTCAGCTGTGCCAGTTCTCTTTGTTTCTCAAACTGAGAACTCATCCAGCGAAGGACTTCGTGGGGATACATCTCTGGGTTTTTCTCTGTAAGACAAACAGAAAAAAAAAAAAAACACCAAGTGCGGCACCACACTTCTTTCAGAGGTTAGCTTTTCTGAGCTTCCTCAGCACTCCTTCTCCTCCGAATCCCTCAACACCTGTGCCCAAATATCTATTACCTGAGCGGGGTGTAGACTCGAGCTTTGAGAAGGTGGCTTTTCACTGGTTCTCGAACCCTCTGGCCGATACCGCCAGCGACATTCAGTCGGCTCCTCAGCAACACAGTTTTTCTGTTTTCCAGTTGTATTCCAGATGCACAAACCAAAAATCCTCAAAACTACGCCATTTGTCACAGGGCTGCAGGCCTTCACCTAGGGCCCCGAGGTTGGAGTTGCCTTGCTATCTTCTAGTGGTCAAAAATAGTCTCAATTCGAGTGGTTAAGGCAAAACAAATCAAGGGCTTTATTCCCCTTCCCCCAAGGATATCATGTGCATAACCAAAAACAGGGAAAACAAAACAGTTTCTCTCAAAGAAAAATATCTTCTTTTTCTTTGGTCTTTTTACAGGGCTTCAGCACAAAGACTCAATATCATCCGCAAGACATAATGTACAATCCATAGGAGCCTGTTCTGGAACCCTGGGGTTACTTTCCCATTGCATCTCCTCACATTCAGCATACGTTGTGCTTGGGTTTAAACCTTTACAGCTGTTTTTATGAAAACCCCTCTCTGAAAGTATGTTTAAGAGTACCTGTATCTGTAAGGTTGCCTCTCCAGCTCTCCTTTTCCACCCTTCAGTTGTTAGGGATCGTTTTATAGCTTCCTGCAGATATTTCTGGTCTGGAGCACTGCTCTGACCCTCCGTTCCGAATGGAGCTTCTAGCTTTCCCTCTCACAGTGCTAGGCTCCCACCTGTATAATTGTTGAGGTCTTTCCTCTGGCAGTGAGGACTGGGGACTTTCCTGCTCACTCGGTCTAGGCAGCCTCCTAGCCGCAGGTTGTGCCTTCCTTCTCTCTGGAGCACTGGCTTCTCTCCCTGGGCTGTAAACAGGTTCCTCGTAGGACCTCCAGCTACCGGCAGTCTGAGCACTTCCCCTGCCACGTTCCTCTGAAGCCTTGCCTCTGCTGCTTCCTGTTCCAGTGACACGCCCAGTGTTTCCTCTGTTCAGCAGGCTTCTCCCTCTGTGACCTCTGCCTCCCTGGTTGCCGACCTCTGCTCTCTCTTTCTCCTCCTCCCCCTCTGCTGGATCTACCAACCAGCTTTTATCTCCCTGTTCGCTGTAAGCTGGCTGTGCTTTCTTGGACAGGTAATCATAATCAATCCCCAAGCTTTCTGCTACGTCATAGCTTGGGTGTGGTAGTTCTGCTCCTCTGTTCCTTTGCTTCTCCTGAGCTGCACATGCTGGCTGCCTAACAGATTCTAAGGTAAATTTCTCCTTTCTATCTATCTGCATAGGCTCTGTGTGGGCTTCTACGTCACACTTTCTATTGTAATATGTAGTCATCTAGTGTTCTGTATGTTTCTATTTTCTACTAGAAGTTCTCTTACTCTGTAACCAATTTCCTTTATTTGGAAAGGCAGGATGTCAACAATAGACCACAAAGCGGTGCTTCCCAAACTTTTTTCCAGTGTGACTCCATTTTAGCAGAGGAAAATTCATGTGACCCCGGATACTAATCAAATAAAATTATTATTTAAACAACATAAGTATAAACATATAAATATGTAAATCTATGCTTTTTAAAGTAATTATTCAATGTACTCAACATGCATGACACATATGGGCTTCGAAGTTAAAACACAGCTTCTTGAATATTTGCAGTGTGGGCAGAGCTGATGTTAGACCCGCAGGGGATCCAGGCAGAAACTGATGAGGAGCACAAAGCCCACCTGCAGGCCATGTCTCCTGCAGCCTAAGGCAGACTTGGGGCTTCCTTTGGCATGTGGGCCCAGGGCAACTGCCCTGTTTGTCACCCCCTAATGCCAGCCCTGAGTGAAGGCTGAGAATCTGGGGGGCAGTGTGTGTGTGTTTATGTGCAGGGGCTGAGTGTCTGGAAACAGTGCGTGCATATGTGTCTGTGTGTGTGTGTGTGTGTGTGTGTGTGTGTGTGTGTGTGTGTGTCTCTATGTGTTGTGTACAGATGTGAGGGACAAGTGACAGGGGACAGTTTGTGTATGCCTGATGCTGAAGAAAGCACAGCTACTTAGTGGGCTTTCAGGTCCCCTCCCAAATTTTACCCTGAGTTGGTCCCCAGCCATATCTATCACCAGTCCTGGCAGATATACATTCCAAAAGCTCATATATTCCAATCACTAAATAGAAAATAAAATTCTCTTTTTCTACCTTGTTTTCTGGCCATTTTATTTTTATAATCGTTTGGCTCTGGTTTCCACTTTTCTCTGTCTTCTCTTACATCTTTTTTCCAGAGTCACCCGTCTACTTGCCATTTCTTCTTTCTCTTGTGTTCACCGTCATCACCTACGTCAATCTGTAACACTAATCTTTTTTCAGTTTTCTTCTTTCTCTTTTTACCATTTAGTTGTCAGTCTCCTACTGTTTACTACATTTACCCACAACTTTCCATCACTTTCCCTCATCCATCCCTCCCATTACCAAGTCTCTTATTGCCCAGTCTTTTACTAACTCTCCTTCTGTATCCAGCATCTACCCTCTTTCCTCTCTCACCTTCCCCATCCAGGATCTCTTTCTCCCATGTTCATTAGCTCCTTTCTCCTGCCTAGTCCTCCCAACACATGTCCAGCATCTCTTCTGTCTCCCTAGTTCCCCCCCCCTTACCAGTATCTTTACTGTCTCCCTAGCCCTACCCTTAATACTCAGTCTCACTAATTGTTGCACCCTCCATGTCCAACATCTCTTCTCTCTAACCTCCCCTTTAACCATCCCCCATGTCAAACATCTCCTTTCTGTCTCCATCCTTCCCATTCCAGCATCTCCTCTGTTTTCATAGTTTCCCCCATGACCATTTTCTGCTCTATTTCCCTAGTCCTTCCCTCCCATAGCCAGTATCTCATTTGTTTCCCAAGTTCCTCTACAAAGGCCATCATTTCCTCTGTCTCACCAGTCATCGTCCTACTCATATATAGCATCTCCTGTCTCCCTGCCCAGTCCCCCCCCCCCATGTCAAGCATCTCCTATCTATCTCCCTCCCTTCCCTGTCAAGCATCTCCTCTGTCTCCCTCATTCCTCCTCCTCCATGTTCAGCATCCCCTCTGCCTCCCTGTCCTATACCACCCCCACGTCAAGAATCTCCCTCCATACCATCTATTCCATGCCCCATCATGTCTAGCATCCTCCCTATTTCCCCTAGCCTGTTGGTCCACAATCCAATTTTCACTCCCTCTCCTCGCTGGTCTAGCATCTTCCCCCAGTCCTGCACCATCTCATAGACAAAAATTAAATGGAAATCCCAATAAGCAGGCTCTGCATGCAGCACAACACCAGAGAAATAAACTAATGCAATTCCCTCTGTACTGTGCAAAATATAAAGATGGTATATATAAAATCCATAAACTGATATGTTGTCAATAAACATTTACCTTTGTGGTCTGCCTTTTTTAATTTTTCTATCTGACTTGGTCCTAGTGTCTGATTTCTGCATCCTTCTGTATCCTGCATCCTTCTCTTAACTCTTTTCCAGAGACTGCAGGCCATCTGCCACTTCTCTCCCCCCCCCCCAACCTCTTATTCTTGTCTAATAACTCTCTCCATCCTGCATCCCCCCCCCCACCATGCTCTCAGACCAGCGTCATCTCCCTCTCCTTAACTCTCATCAAATGTTTTCCTCTATTTCTCTCTCACATCTGGTCTCTACCCCCTCTCTCCTCCTCCCTGCCCAGTGTCTTTGTCCTCTCCTACTCTCCCAGCTCAACCTCTTCCTCTTCTCTCTCTCCCTCGCTTCTGCATTTCCCCCATGCTCTCTAGTCCCCCATGTCTAGCATCTCTCTTATTTCTCCCCCTAGCCTCATTATCTCTCCTTTGGCCCTTCCTTCCCACAACTAGCATCACCTCTGTCTCCCTATGTCTTCCCATCCTCATGTCCATCATCACCCCTTTGTCTCCCTATATCTCTCCTGATGTACAGCATTACTCCTTTGTATCTTTATTACCCCCCTATGTCCAGCATCTACCCCCTGTCACCCAGTGTCTCCCTCCAGCATCTCTACAGTCTCCCTCCATCTCCGTGTCAAATATCTCCTGGTTTTCTTCCTTCCCCTTGTTATGCATGATACTCCAACTTCCCAATCCATGTAACAGAGCTTTATGTCCCAATCCAGCTCTCCTCTCTGCCGCCTGCTACCTCTAATCAAAGATGCACAAGCATGGAACTTTTCTAGTACAAGCACGCATGTGCCTCTAAGACCCTGCCAGCCCTCCCTATTCTGACTTTTCTGACACATACTTGTCACAGCTAACTGTTGGGTCGGGGCAGGGGTGAATTGGACATGCTCTAGGAGACTACCTCATGTCAAATCCAGCCCGCTGGTAACAAAAGTAGTACAGATGTGAGGTCTTTTTGATACAAGTGCGTACGTGCCTTTAAGCCCCTGCTGGCCTTCCTTGTCCTGCCTCCTCTGACACAACAAGTATGCATCAGAGAGGGCGGGACAAGGAGTGCCAGCGGGGTCTTAGAGGCAGGCGCTTGTATCAGAAAGGCCCCATGCCTGAACTACCTTTCTTGCCAGCGCTAGATGGTGGGCTAGATTTGACAGGAGGTGGCCTCCCGAAAGTGCAATTCACCCCATCCTGAACCCAATATGCAGCCGTGACAAAAAAAGAGGATTTTGTGATTTATTTGGGGTCATGATCCACAGTTTGGGAAACGTTGCCATAAACCATACCTGTCAGCCTGCAACCTCCTCCCCAGAATTTGATCAAGTTTATCCTATAGGATCCTTCCATTATGAAGTCATCTTTTCTGGTGTCCTGTAGTCTACTTTTTTCAAGGTACTGTACTATCTTTAATAGAGTTTCCATAGATTTGCCCTCTACTGGATCTAAACTAATGTGTCTATGGTTACTGCCTCCTTCCCATCTCCACAAGTAGGACTACATTGACTCTCTTTTTCTTCCTTTGAACCTCCTCCCTCTCAGGGGCAATTTGGACAAAGCTGCAAGAGTTGTGGTCAGCACATTCTTGATTTTATTCAGTATTCTATAAGTGTACATGGTTGGCTCACATGGCCTTCTCCATTCCCATTTCTACATGTATCACCTCCTTCTCTGTAATTTACTTTAGAATCATTTCACATTTATGAATGCCATTTCCCACCTTAGATCAATCATCTGTCCCTCCTTCTGTACATACAAAGCAAAAGAACAATTTCTCTCTCTTTTTCTTATCTCTGCACTCTTTGTTTATTTTGCTTCTACCTTGTGAAAGTAATTTTATTCCAGGGCGTCATGGGTAGGCATCTGCAGACGTGCTTATGTAGGCACTTACCTGTTGTTGTAAACTGTTAGCCTATGTGGCAGAGAAGAAGAAAGACAGTAAAGAAAAAAGATAGAAAGAAAATCAATGCCTTCGGATTATAGTGCTGGAAAAGAATATTGTACTAAAGGAGATCAAATCTAAGCTTTGAAACTCAAATGACAAGACTTTGACTTTCATACTTTGGACACAGTGGCACAAATTCCACCTAAGTAACCTCTGCAATGTAGGGGGGGGGGGAGGAAACCAGGCAGAAAGGGGGCTCACATGGTGGTGGTAAAGGCAGAGCAGCAAATTTACTTTAAAATGTTTGCTGCATTGCCTGTACTTTACTTTTAAGTTTTGAAGCCCGGCAACCACCATCCAGCTGCTGCTGTGCCTAAGGCCTAAGGGCCCGATTCCGAGACACGCCTTGCAGGGCTGCAGATCCCAGAGGAACTTGCAGCCCCACAAACCATCCTGTCCCTATTCCCCATTTGGCTCTCCCCGCACAGCTACAGCAGCAGGACGGAGAGAGCCGGTGGGGAGGGAAGGGGCAGAGTCTGGGCGGAGCAGGGGCAGGCTGAGGCGGCAGGACATACAGGACCGATTCCTGTCACACCCTGTATGTCCTGCAGGGTCATGGGGGACGTACTGCTTATTCCTCAAAGGTGCGATTGGAGCCAAAGCACCCCCTGGGGCTGGGTACAGGGAGGTCCCTGCCACCCAATCCAGGTCCAGCTGGCCAGTCATGGGTCGGGCGATGGGGAAGAGGGGGGTTGGCGCTGTGGGAGCCAGAAGAGCCTATGGAGAGGATGTCCCTGCAGGCATGCAGGGGCATGCCAGGCTGTCCTCGGGCCCAATTCTGTATGCCGGGAGAACATCTTGCCTCCACAGTACAGAATTGGGTCCTAATGGGCCCGTCCTGCTCAGGGCCATCCAGACAACCCAGATGTGCCCCTGCTAGAATCGGGCTCCACGTCTCACCATAATAGCCACACTGATTTCTTCGTCCCTCAGCGACTGGGAGGTCAGGGCTGCAGGGTCTCAAAACTTAAAAGAGCGGAGGCAGCGTAGCAAATATTTTAAAGTAATTTTGGCCATGTGAGGGGTGGAGGCCATGCTGCCAACCCCATGACACTGGGGACCCCTCAGCAAAATTTATTTGGGGGCCCCTCATTAGAGCTTGTGCCACTTTTTGAACACATGTGAAGTGAATGATCATTAGAGAAAGATATTATGCTTGGCATTGTTGGAGGTCAATGAAAAAGAGGAAGACCTGCAATACTATAAAAGCAGCTATGGATGATGCCTAATGGAAGACAAAAACATTTTATGACAACTATCGAGAAGGTCACCATGAGTCGACATCAACTCGATGGCACTTAACAACAATGTGGCAGAGAAAGCGCCTTAAATGCAGGCACGATCACCTCCGCCTCTTTTCAACTCTGCTCTTCATAGTTAGACCTCTAGGCACTCTCAGCTTTAGTTGGGACTCCAACTATACTGGTCATGGGACTCTAGCAACGTTTCTACTTTTCTTAGGTGAAAAGAAGGCAAAAGAACACAGTCTCACAACTTTTCTATATCCAAGGACTAGGCCAACACCCAAAGTCAAGTATTCTCAGGAGTCCTGTGCTCTCTTATGGTAGCCTGAAAGAAATGAGGCAAAGCCAGTTAACCGCCAAAACATTTCTCTTTAAGAGACATCACACACTCTTCCCCTGGTAGCAATCCCAGTGGGGAAAGCCATTTGGAAAATGACTCACTCATATTATATCTGCAAAGAAAAAGTGGTATACCTATAGAGTAACAGTGCATTATGCCCCCATTGACTGAGACACATACATTAAGTTAGTATGGCATTTTGTGACCTGCATCACATTTGAACGCTAAAAGAAGTCTTCATAGGAGGCTTGTACATAAACTGAACAGCCTGGGTATGGCTCTCAAGGGAGTGAACTGGATCAAGAACTGGTTGACTGACAGAGGGCAATGATGAATGGAACTCACTCTGAAGAAAGGAGGGTGAATAGTGGAGTGCCTCAGGGATCTGTCCTGGGATCGCTAATATTCAGTGTCTTTCTGGGTGATATTTCCAAAGGGTTAAAAGGAAAGGTTTGTCTTTTTGAAAATGACATGAAGATTTGCTATAGAGTGGACTTATCAAAGGGAATAAACAGCATGAGGAAAGATCTACAAACATTAGAAGAATGGTCTAATGCTTGGCAATTGAAACGTAATGCAAAGAAGTGCAGAGTGATACACATGGGCTGCAGAAACCCAAAAGAGCTATACACGATAGGGGACGAGAGGCTGGTGTGTGTATAGACCAAGAGAGGGACCTTGGAGTGATAATGTCTGAGGATCTCGAGGTGGTAAAGAAGTATGACAAGGTAATGATCAAAGCCAAAAGGATGTTAGGCTGCATACAGAGAGGAATAACCAACAGGAAGGAGATATTAGTGCAGGCCTCACTTGGAGCATTGTATTCAGTTTTGAAGACCTACCTTGTAAAGGATATAAAAAGACGTTGAACAGTTGAAAGGAAAGGCATATGAGAAAAGACTTGAAGACTTAGATGTTATACCCTAGAGGAGAGGAGGGATGGGGAGATATGATACAGACATTTAAGTACTTAAAGGATGGTAATGAATAAACAAAACCTTTTTCAAAGATGGGGAAGCTGTAGTACAAGAGGACATGAAATAAAGTTGCAAGGAGGTAAACATAAAAGCAACATCAGGAAATACTTTTTCATGGAAAGCATAGTGGATGCCTGGAATGCCCTTCTGAAGGAGGTGGTGGGGACAACAATAGTGATGGAATTCAAAAAGGCATGGGACAGACACAGAGGATCAATACATAGCAAGAGGATGGAATCAAAACAAACATATATATAACTTCATAAAAAGAGAGAAGTAACCTGCTTGGAGCGGCAGGTATAACCTTAAGCAAAGGTATAGAGGGGGAGTAACCTGCACAATGCGGCAGGTGCAACTCTATAACTAACCATCTTACTGAGCAGACTAGATGGAATATGCTGATCTTTATCTGCTATCATTTGCTATGTTACTGTTTGCCTTTACCATTCTGATCACTTTCTTAGAGAGCCATACTGGTCTCTCTTTTTATTTTTGTTAGCCTGTTTTACACAGTTGTTTTTTTTCTCAATGCTCCCCTTTATCAGTGATCAAATTTCATCCACATAACCTTCAGCTCTTGTAGTCTGAAAAGGGCCTTCTCAGCACTATCACTGATCATTTTGAAGTCAGACCTCCTAAAGTTCAAGATCAGTCTTGATACCGTTCAATTTCAGGTCAGAATTTAATATTGAACCATACCATACAGTGATCACTAGACCATAGATTTTCTCTTACCACAAAGTCAGTGATATTGTCTCCATTTCTCAGTATCAGATTCAGTGTAGCGTCCACTTGAGTGGACTCTTCTACTAGATGCTCGAAGACTGTTGCTTGTGGGGCTCCTACAACTTCTCTCTGAGCCAACGTTGTTGCAAGTAGACTTCGGCCCACATCCCTTGGATTGAAGTTGCCTACAAGTAGGAGTCATCTTTGTAAACCATGCTGGCACTGACTCCTATCACGCCTGAATCTACCTCTTTCTTATTATGTTCCTAATGGAAAGAGCTACTGGTGGGAAAACCCATCAGTAAATGTGACATCATCTCTGCTGGTTGGACCTACCCATCCCAGCAGTTGCATGGCCCTCTCTTGGCACATGGATAGTATTGTGATCTCCTCTCTGGCCCAGTCGCCGTCTACCTCTGCTATACACAAAAAAGTCAGTGTAGTCAGATGATGTTTCTTGATTTTCTGCTATTAGGCTACCACCAAGACCAACAATACACATAGGGAAGCAGAAAGTGGACAAACCACCTGAACAGGCAAACTGCCTTTTATTTATAGTGGGATGCCTCTCTTCTTCTCCTTTGCTCTCTCTATTAGGAAGAGACTATAGGATGGGATCCTGATTTCTATTAAATCAAGACTTAAGGATCATTTTACTAAAGTGTGATAAGTGTTAGATGCATTAAGTGCAAAGCCTGTGCCGTCACTGTGAGGAGCTTGCTCAGCATCTGCCCTGCATTTAGTGCACAGGGCAGACACTTCTCGCATGTTAAATCCCTATTCCCCACCTCAGCAGGCAGCACAGGAGCAGTCTTGCTAGCTGCAGAAACAGGCAACATGAACCCAGCAGCAAAATGCTATTTGCAAATACTGCAGCCACCGTTACCCTGCACTCCACCAGCCCTCCCCCCCAGATCCATGTAATACTCGGCGACTCCCTGATCAGATCCCCCACATACAGCTCCCACAGCCTGTATCAGCACCCCCTCTTACTTAAAGCAGCAGAGCACCCTACACCAGACATCTTCTCTTTCTGATCCGGACACCCCTTCCTTTTCAGAAGGTGATCTCCACATAAAATCCCCAGGATGCTAGAGCCCCCCAAAAGATGTAATTCCCCCACCTCCATCCATCTATCCCCTCACTCACCAGACCCACCCTCAAAACTCACCTGGGGGGATTACCTGATGTCTTGTGGGGCTAGGGCAGGAGTGGCCCCCTCCACTCCTGTTCCAACTGCTGTTGGCTTTCACCCCCAACAGTAGTCTCATGATACCATTTTGGAACCCCAAGCAGCCATGGAAGGAGCAAAAGGGGACTGCTTCTGTTCCATTCCCACTAGACACCAGAGGTGGGTTGGGTGGATGGGGAGAGTGGGGGGATCAGTGATGGGGAGGTTCATCTTTTGGGGAGAGGGGGGTTTCTACCTGCAGGGTGAATCATTATTTGCAAAGGAGGGTCTGGATCATGAAGGGGGGAATCTGATGTGTTGGGGGGGGGGTCTCTGCTGCTTTAAGTATCACTGTCTGGTGGGAGAGGGGTCCTGCTAAAGGCTGTGGGAGCTGAGGGGGAGGAGAAACCTTGGTGGTCCCTGAGTGCCACAGGGAAGGGTTTGGATATGAGGAAGTTGTTGGGGGAGGATACGATCAGAGGGTGTGGGTGCAGGGTAGTCTTGGTCATGGCATATGGAAACGGCTCTTTGCTGCTAGGGTTGAATGCGTAGTGACCTCAAAGGGCTTGTCAGCTGCCACGCTACAGGATTGCCAGTAGCACAGCTGCACTTGCCCCTTCTTGAGGTGGTATTAAGTGCAGCTGCGCTATTGACAATCCTGACAGCTAGCGCCTGGCAACAACTCACATTCTAGCTGTCACCGGCCAGCACACCAACTCTCCACCCCAATCCTTCCCCAAAGCACTGAGAGTGGTTAGCATCGGATTTTTACCACACTGGCTGCTGTTAGCACCTGGTAGAAATTACTATGGTTCATTAGCGCATCCAAAAACCTGTGGTAACTGTTAAAAGAGCCCCTTAGCGACTGTAACCAAATCTAAATCTGTCTCTGTAATGGTGGCCTCCATGTTTACAATTCTGTTAACAAAACTTTCCCTTTTTTCTCTTATTCTTCTATTAACTATTTGGAGGGCAATTTCTCCTCTCCATTGCTTGCTGTCTCCTGTGTGATGTTGTCTGAATTATTTTGGACTTTATTCTTTCAAGGCTTATATTTACATCACCTGTTTTTCTTCTGGGGGATTAGTTTAAATGCTAAGATACATGTTTGAAGGTGTTGAAAATACCTTTCTTTAGGTGGTCTCAGCATTATGAATCTAAGTAAACCTGGGAGCGTCTCTGCTGGCCTTCATCAGAATCCCAAGAAAGCATCAACCCAATACCAGTTAAGTTTGAATATAATGCAAATAGCTGAGAAGTGGACTTAAGGAAAAAATATGTTATTTTTTTTAAAAAAAGAAACAGGTATACCACATTTAACCGGAAACAGTATCTAACAGAAAATGCATTAGGACAAAAATGAAAGAAAAACTATAAAAGCAGGGCTTTACCTAGGGCTGTGCGAGCAGTGCGGCCGCACAGGACGCAAGTGCAGAAGGGGCACTGATATCATCACTGGGCTTCCAGGAAGCTCAAAAAGAATGAATTACTGGACGTGACTGGGTAGAGAGGGGGCACCAGATTTGTTGGTAGCACAGGGCGCCTTTCGAGCTTGGTACGGTCCTGCTGCAAAGAAACAACTAGTTCACACCGTAAGTATCAAGGAAATGGCAAGTTAATATTTTAAGAGCGTTAGATAACATTGCTGCTGGAAACCTCCTTAGGGTGGTTTCACTAACCATAGCCAAATTGTATTCGATCTGAAACTCCACCTATCAGTGAGAGCTCAGCTTGTAAAATCCAAATCCCACCCAACTCTGGTTCAAATCTAATTGAACCTCATATTTTTCTGAAATATGATGATATGTTTGGATTAACCTGGCATATGCATTCATAATCTAAACTTTAAAATAATTTCTTGATTTCAGTGCACTGTGTTTCAGAACATCTAGGGATGCCTTAGGATAGGGAGCGAAAGGAAAATTAAGTATTATTAAAAGAATAATAGAAGAGATGATGTTGTTAGCAGCTGATGAAAAGAAATAGCAGTAGTTAACCCTTTTTGAGCTCCCTCCAAGAGCTAATCGGGAATACAGTAACCCTTTGGTTGTCAATACTTGTTCACTGGTACCCAAAGGAAGATGGCATGCTTTTAGAAGGCAAAGACAACTAAAATAATGGTAAGGCTGTGAACATAGTCTCTAAACCCAAACAGGCTCATTCCTCAGCTAGATCAACCCTTCTCAGGTGGTGCTTTTCTCTGGCGGGCAGGGTGGAAATCATCCTTTAGGAGGTAGACTCAGTGGTAAATGTGTCATGCTCAGAGCAAAGCAGAACGAAATCTAGTGGAGAACGAAGGTTATGAGAACTGATGAATTATTTATCTAAACAAAACAAATATTTCCAGTTTCCTTTGAGAAAAAGTAAATGTCTTCTCGCTATTCTGCTTTTTTCCTAGCACTTGAAGACGAGTTTGATTTTGCTTTGGGGAATCAAACACCAGCCTTCCTTAAAAAGTGCGTTTGCTACATTAGAAAAATCTCTAACATCGAGCGTTACATTAAACTTCCAGAGACGAAAAGATACATAGACAGCAGTGTTGTGGATGGTAAAATTGTCCGAGACCCAGAAAGTCATGAGAAGCTGATAAAACTCAGGGATGAATTCATACCAACCATTGTCGCATCTTCCAATCTTAGAGTATACACCTCCGTTACCCATTGTGATATGAAGCTTGGGTATTCACAAGAAGTGGAGAATCATTATGTGGAAGGACTTGGGAAGCAATTTTACGAAGACATGATTGATATCATTCAGGCAACAGTACAACAGAATTTTGACACTGAAACGGATTCCCTATATGATGAAGTTTTGCAGCACTTATCCTTATGTAAAACATCCTCTTCCTTCTATGAGTACAGATGTGAAACTTTAAACCTGGTCCACAAATATATTCTACCCTGCAAATCAGGAAATATGAACCCTCTTATCATATATGGAGGTCCATGCACTGGAAAAACTCTTCTATTAGCAGAAGTTGCAAAGAAGGTAAATATTATTTTAAATATATTTTATAATGTAAATTGAGTTTTATTATAGTATGAACAAATGAGCCACATTTTAAGCATTTTACATACTGTGTAATGTAACTATGGTTTGTAAAATAAATAAATAAATAAGGGCCCAATATTTAAAGGCATTTTTCTGCTTAACAGGACCTGTTAGTTTTATAAGTGCTGACTAGCCCACTATTCAGCAGCACTATCTAGGGCAATATGTGGGCAGAACTGTGGCATTGTCTGGGGCTATCCAGTTAGTAGCGATATTCAGACCACTATCCAGATAACAAAATGCATAAAGTTAGGCCACGGAATAAGCAGTCCTAAATTTATGCAGTTTTGCCATCTTGATAGTGGCAGTATTTATTTATTTATTTAAAGTGTTTTCTATACCGCTTTATCATAAATTCAAAGCGGTTTACATTGCAACTCAAAGTGGAACTTACATTATAACTTGGTGAATAACAACAGAGTAGAACTTATATCATAACACAGTATAACCATTTTAATTTGAAATACCACGGTAAGCACTTAAAAAACACTGACTGGAGTTTAAATATCAGCCTGTAAAAATTGTTTAAATGTATAGAGATTGTATACAGTTTTTTGAAAAAACAGACAGAAATTGATTTCATCTCAACTTATAGAGAATACAGCTGTATAACTCATGGAGGCATTTTTATAAGATTTACATATGGAAAAAATGACATTTATACATGTAAACTATCATGTATAGATAGATACAGATTTAGATGTAGCGATTTTAGAAGAGGCATTGCTTGTACCTGTGTCCATCTGGTGCACATATTTAAAAAGGACATGTTCTGGATATGGTTTGCGTGGACCTTAACATTATAAGGGTATTTTGTTGTGACTATCCCTTGGGTTTTCATGGCAAGATATGGAAGTAAATTGCCAAGCCTTTCTTCTGTGCAGGTAATTCTAGTGTTGTTGCCGTTGTCACAGAAATGTTATCCTCCACTGCCAACACCATCCAATTCTGCTGCTGCCCAGATGGGTTAAATGGATAAGATGGCTAAATTGGGCCTGCGTCTTAACATAAAGAAGACAAAGACCCTGACAACTGGCAAAATAATTAAGCTCATCATTGATGAAGAAGAACTTCAAATAGCTCACAACTTTAACCTACTTGGATCAACAATTAATAAAGAAATGACAAGCCGTAAAGAAATCCGATGACGCATTGCTTTTGACAGAATGTCTATGAAGGATCTAGACAAGATTCTCAAGAGCAAAGATGTCTCTCTCCATACAAGGATTTGAGTTCTTCAAGCCATGGTATTTTCAATAATGTCATATGGATGCAAACATTGAACAGTGAAAAAGATTGACAGGAAAAAAAATCGATGCCTTTGAATTATGGTGCTGGTGAAGAATACTGTATATACCATGGACTGCCCAAAGAACAAACCAGCCAGTACTAGATTAGATCAAACCAAAGCTTTCTTTAGAAGCTCAGATGACAAGCCTTCAACTTTCATACTTTGGACACATCATGTGAAGAGAGAGATCATTAGAGAAAGATATCATGCTTACTAAGGTAGAAGGTCAACACAAAAGAGAAAGGCCAGCAATGAGATGCATCAATACAATAACAACAGCTATGGGTGACACTGTATCAACAATGAACTGCCTGACTAAAGACCGAACACAGTTTAGGTCAACTATCCAGAGAGTCGCCATGAGTCGATACCGACTGGATGGCATTTAACAACAACAAAAACAATTTTCTATTTTGCAATGGAAAATTCTCTTTGGTATTTATGCCTTCTCCGTGGCACTTAGAACTATCAGCTAACTGCTTCCTTGGACCTGGGTTTGGAGGAGTG
The DNA here is from genome assembly GCA_033557465.1 of Ichthyophis bannanicus. Lineage (NCBI taxonomy): Eukaryota > Metazoa > Chordata > Amphibia > Gymnophiona > Ichthyophiidae > Ichthyophis > Ichthyophis bannanicus. The sequence continues at coordinate 1,487,932,362 of CM066032.1, forward strand.
ATTGAGAGGGAAACTGTGCTTACCTCTCTGGAGTTCAAAAGTACCTCAAATAGGAAAAATAATGAATTTTGAAGCTTGACTTAATTAGCTCTCTTTGGATGTACAGTTTGCAAAATCTGGTATTTGCACATGTAAAAACATAAGAAATGCCATATTGGGTCAGACCAAGGTGCATCAAGCCCAGTATCCTCTTTCCAACAGTGGCCAATCCAGATCACAAGTACCCGGCAGGTTCCCAATAAGGTACACAGGTTCCACAATGCCTGTTCTGGGGTAAGCAATGCATTTCACGGGCCCTCTTTAATAATAGTTTGTGAACCTTTTGTCCAGGAACTTGTCCAAACCTTTTTCAAACCCAGCTAAACTAGCAGCTTTTACTACAACTTCCAGTAATGAATTCCAGAGTTTTATTACACGTTGAGTGAAAAAATATTTTCTCTTATTAGTCTTAAATGGGTTACATTGTAGCTTTATTCCGTGTCCCCTAGTCTTTCCACTTTTTGATGGCATAAACAACCGATCTGTTTACCCATTCCATTCCATTCATTAATTTGTAGACCTCTATCATATCTCCCCTCAGCCTTCTCTTTTCCAAGTTGAAGAGCCCGAACCTTTCAAGCCTTTACTCATAGGTATATCCTTCCATCCCCTTTACCATTTTGGTGGCTCTTCTCTGTGCCTTTTCTAAGTCTTTTTTATCCTTTTTAAGATATGGCGACAAGAATTGCACACAATATTCAAGGTGTGGTCGCACCATGATGATACAGAGGCATTATAATATCCTTTATTTAATTCTCCATCCCTTTCCTTATGACTTCTAGCATTCTATTTGCTTTCTTGGCCACTGCTGCACACTAGGCAGAGGGTTTCAATGTATTATCCACGATGATACCTAAATTGTTTTCCTGGGTGGTGATTCCTAATGTGGAAGCTTGCTTCGTGTTATCATAGTGTGAATTGTTCTTTCCTAGGTGCATAATTTTGCACTTGTCCACATTAAATTTCACCTGCCATTTAGATGTCCAGTCTTCCAATTTATTAAGGTCCTCTTGCAATTTTTCACAATCCACTTGTATTTAACAACTTTGAATAGTTTTGTGTCATTGCAAATTTGATCACCTCGCTCATTATTCCCATTTCCAGGTCATTTATGAATATGTTAAAAAGCAGCGTACCCAGCACAGATCCCTGGGGTACTCCACTGTTCACCTTTCTCCATTGAGAAAATTGGCCATTTAGCCCTACTCTCTGCTTTCTATCTTTTAACCAGTTCTTGATCCACAGTAGTATACTACCTCCTATTCCATGACATTTTAATTTCACCAAGAGTCTCTCATGAGGGACCTTATCAAAAACTTTCTGAAAATCCAGATACACTATATCAACCGACCCACCTTTGTCTATTTAGTCACACTTTCAAAAAAATATAGCAGATTGGTAAGGCAAGACTTTCCTTGGCTAAATCCATGTTGGCTTTCTCCCATTAAACTATAACTAACTACATGTTCAGTAAGTTTATTCTTTACAATATTTTCTACCATTTTGCCCGGTATTGACATCAGTCTCACTGGTCTGTAGCTTGCCGGATCACCCCTGGAACCTTTTTAAAAATAGGTGTTACATTGGCCATTCTCCAATCTTCAGGTACTACAGATGATTTTAATGATAGTTCACAGATTACTAATAGTAGGTCTGCAATCTCATATTTCAGTTCTTTCAACTCCCTAGGATGTATACCCTCCAGTCTAGGTGATTTGCTACTCTTCAGTTTATCAAATAGCTATAGAACATCTTTAAGATCTATCAATATTTCTTTCAATTCTTTCAATACATTACCTTTAAATACCATTTCAGGCATGGGTAACTTCCCTATATCTTCTTCAGTAAAGACCAAAGCAAAGAATTCATTCATTCTCTCTGCTATAGTCTTGTCCTCCCTTAGTATCCCTTTTACCACTCTATCATCTAATGATCGAACTGACTCTCTCACAGATTTTTTGCTATGAATGTTTTTGAAAATGTTTTTATTATGGCCCCAATTCTGTAAGGTAGATAGCGGGATTGCATGTCCCACAATCCACCTTCACTGTATTCTGTCTCCCATCCCCCCTGCATGCGCAGAGCTGCTATGTGTGCTGCGGGGGACAGGGGCGGCACAGGGGCAGAGAGTGGGAAGAACTGGCACCCAGACATGCAGGGCCGATTCCAGTCACAGCCCTGCATGTCCTGGAGGCAACGGGGGGACAGACAGATTATTCCACCCAATGGTGGAATAAGCACTGGCCACCACCCCGAATCGGCCAGTCAGTCCCCCAGCAGCATCGGCGGCAGACATGGTGTGTTCCCATCGCCCAGTCCTGGCCCTGGCTGGCCCCATCGTGGGTCAGGTGGCGGGGTAAAGGGGGTCAGTAATGTGGTAGGCCGGCTGGGAGGATATCCCCCAGCCAACTGCAGGGGCATGCCGGGCCATCTCAGCCCAATCCTGCACCCACAGGAGTGTCATGCTCCTGTAGTGCAGAATCGGGTCCTAACAGGCCCATCCTGTTTGGGGCCATCCAGACAGTCCGGACATGCCCCTTGCTGAATCGGGCGCTATGTGTTTTTGCTTCCATGGCAAGCTTTTTTTCAGATTCTCTCTTTGCCTGACTTATCAATGCCTTGCATCTAACTTGCCAATGCTTATGTTGTTTCCCATTTTCATGGGACCTCACCTTTAACCCATGCTGGTACCTTTTTGGCCTTCCTTCTACTTTTCTTAAAGCATGGAATACATCTGGTTTGGGCATCCAAGATAGTATTCTTAAACAACACTTACGCTTGATGTAAATCTTTAACCATCACTTAGAAATATAGAAGTACAATCTACCACTTAAACATGTAAGCCAGTTGCATAGCCAGGACAGATTTTTTTTGCTGTGGCCCAAGGTTGACGTGGATGGGCTCTAAGCAGTGTAGATGTTGACATCACCTCCCGCTTTCCTGTCATTGGCTAGTGCCACTGCCACTGTCTGCCCCAAAGTGGAGAAGTCATGTCCTACCCAGGCCCACCCATGGCTACACTCTTTTCAATTGTGGGGCTATAGTCCATGGGTATAGGCAGACAACATATACTGTAGATTTTAGTTTCAGTAGTCCCATCACCATTAGATATCTCTTCCTTAAAATTTTGTTTGTCAGCAGTAGCAGATTGGTTGAGAGCAAATAAGTTGGTCCCGAACCATTCTAAAAGTTTCGTAGATGTCCCTCCAGGTTGTAAGTCCACTGATCACCAGATCCATAATTGGATTAAAGGAGACAGTAGTGTCACTTGGAGTATATTTAGATCCACTATTATTGTTTGATTGCCATACTGCCACAATGGTGAAGACTTCTTTTTATGGAATTGATAGATCTTAAATGACTTGCTGGTTCTTTTGCATATGGACTATTTCAGTTTTTATATAAAGGCTTTTCATCGACAGCACTAGGGGATCCAACTAGTTCGGCATATGGCTATAAGATTCTTGTTGCTGGCAAAAGGATTTGATCCTGTCTCATTGTTGCTGACTTCAGAGCAATGACTGCCAATTAATTTCCATATTAGGTTTAAAGCACATGCTTACTAAAGTGTGATAAGTTAACACGTTAGGAGCAAAAGCTAACACACAGTAAGTGCAAAGCCTATATGTTAAATGTAAACTTATCCGTGAAAGTGCTGGCATTTCACAACGCCCGTATGCATATGTCGCACTTACACATCTACCCGAGCAACCACTCTTATTCATCTATACAGGCCTCTATTTTTACCTCATTTCCATTTGAAGGGGAGAATAAACACTGGGCGATTAAAGTATCGTCCTTAATCCTTCCTGTAAAGGACTGGCTGAAACTAACATTTTTTAAATCCCTATTTGTGTCAGATGTAACCCTGGATGTGGACGGGGCCAACACTAGCATTAGGCAAACTAGGCAGTCACCTGGAGCACCAATGATCCGAGGGTAGCACATTGCCACTGCTGCTATTTCTCTCCAGGACCTGCAGTGGTGGCAATTACTTTAAACAGCACCGCAGCGTATACCAAAACCTCCGGCACTATGGTGCTGTTTGTGCTTCTGACCCCTCTGACACAGACTTCCTGTTTGCACTCACCCCTGTCCTCTGTTCACAGAAGTGCTGAGACAGCTGGGAGAGCCAGTGACTGCATAGCCTGCCAAAAAAATAGGTTACTAATTTTCTGCACAGACGACTGAATAAATTAAAGGGGTAGTAGGTTGGGATCCCCTTAGGCAGTCTGCTGCTTTCCCAGCCGCCATCGCAGGCAGACAAATGATCAGCGGTTGGCAGAAAACTGACCCTTCATTGGGCAGTTTTACCATCCTGCCAGCCACCAGCCCCCAGCCTGTAAAACCGGCCAGGCGGCCTAAAACCGGCCAGTTGGCAACCCTGTTTTGGCCGCTCCTTGAGGTACTTCCTCTTTTTAGCAAAATCGGTACTCCTGAAATCCAATATGATCTCTCTTTCCTTTCGTTTTTTTATTAATACCAGCTGTTGGTTATAGGAGTTCATTAGACTACTTGCCTGAATGTTAGAAACATTTTCTTTCTTTGTAAGAATGGAGTCCAGTATTGCCCCCTTGCTCACGGGTTCTTTGACTGAAGAGGGTCCCATCTAGGAAGTCCAGGAACTCTGTAAGTGCTTACTGTATGAATATCAAGCATCATATAAGTGCTTTAGAACATAAGGCCTCATAATTTTTGGGAAAAATTGAATCATCATCATCTTATTTTCTGACTATTATCTGTATTAGGAAGGTAAATATATTTTCATAAAATTTCTAATTTTTTGAACATTTTCAATAATCCCATATTATTATGAAATTGATATATATTTTGTGGTATGAGATAAATTCCAAAACTGCTACAGTAATTAAAGCATTGACTGCTCTGTAATAATGTTACTTACTATACCTGAATTATCCTCAAACAGATCAGTGGAGGAGACAGTACTAGTGGCTACAGCATTGAACTGTGATTCAAGAGAAGCCGTGACACACAAAAGGAGGTCACACAAGTGGGTGGGTTAGGGGTGGAGAATGGGTGTGATGAGCTCTGCGCAGTTAGTGTGGTGGGGTACACACCGCGTGCTGGCTGCATCATGTGTGATTAGCAGGGGTTCACCTAATGCTACCTCCCTAGGTGGAGTTAAGTGCACCTGCGTGAATGTGGGGCACATTAGAAGACATGGCTCAACATTAACTGCCAGGGAAAGGCTATCTACACTCCTGACAGTTAACGTAGTGGTGTTGCACCTAACGCGCGTTAGTTGGTGCGTTAGGTGCAATACTTTAGCACTCATTAATGAAAGACCCCCTCGGTTATACCATCAGATTATTTACTTTGTCTCCCTCTGTTTCAGCTTAATATTCAGAGCACTGTTCTTCCTTTCCAATGAAGCTTTGATGGAGTTTAGGTGGAAGAAAATAATGACAAATAATTTGCTGTATAGACAGTTAAATATTTCTGAAGTGCTATTAATTGTATAGTGCATTGGTATTTGGTTTAGAAGAACAGTACAATGCAAATCTAAATTATTCATTATTTTTAAAATAATATTTAGTACTTTAGAAACGATTTGCACAGTCTTAGCAATACGGAAAGTTTTATGGTGATGTTTCACTCACAGTAACTATTGTTTGAAAATTCTTCTCCTTTTGTACAGCGAACATGCAGATATAAAGCCCAGTTTTGCATAAGGCTTGTTTAAGTAGAAGAACAGGCATCAGAAATGGAATGTTTCAATTTAGCAAGATATTTTACAAAAGACTCGCTGAACATGTAACTTATTGTAAGATACTTGTAAGACCCCAGGGAATACATGTGTATTTGTTGGCACAGACAGTGGGAACAGCTGTTTTCCATTGAAACACAATAAGCAAAAGCAGTATCACTGCAATGTAAACACTGGAACATGCATGTGTAAATGGTGATTTTGCACTTTGCATGTTAGAACATAAGAACATAAGAAATGCCATACTGGGTCTGAACAAGGTCCAACAAGCCCAATATCCTGTTTCCAACAGTGGCTAATCCATGTCACAAGTACCCAGCAGGTTCCCAAAAAGGCATACAGGTTCCACAATGCTTGTCCTGGGGTAAGCAGTGGATTTCCCGGGTCCTCTTTAATAATGGTTTATGGACCTTTCCTTCAGGAACTTGTGCAAACCTTTTTTAAACCCATCTACACTAATAGCTTTTACTACATCCTCCGATAAATAATTCCAGAGTTTGATTACACGTTGAGTGAAAAAATATTTTCTGTTATCACTCTTAAATGGATTGCATTGTAGCTTCATTCCGTGTCCCCTAATCTTTCTACTTTTTTGATGGAGTAAACAACCAATCTACGTTTAACCATTCTACTCCATTCATTAATTTATAGACCTCTATCATATCTCCCCTCAGCCATATCTTGTCAAAGTTGAAGAGCCCCAATCTTTTAAGCCTCTCCTCACAGGGGTATCCTTCCGTCCCCTTTATCATTTCGGTGACTCTTCTCTGTACCTTTTATTTAGAAGCATGTTTACAAAGAGGCAGACTTCTAGCACATGAATGACCCTGGCGCTCAATCCATGTTAAAACACGAAGGCATGCCCAATGTGTGGGTATCGCACCACCCTGTGCTCGTTACCTTTGGCGCTATCAGTGTGGGCGCCCTTAATGCCACTCTTTTGGGATGGTGGTAAATGCACCTTTGTTGAGTGCTACATCAGCAGGGAACACACACCAGCAGTGTCTGTGTCCCCCACAATCTGGACGCTCCACCCAAGAACCTCCCAGTCTCGTCCCTACCTGTGCTATTCGACTAATGTGGAAGTTTTTGCACAGACACATTTTCAGCATGCAATACGTTTTATCATAACGCACGTATCACATGCTGAACCCCGCACTATCCAGCAGCATGGTTTAGTAAACATGCCTCTTAGATGAATAAGTGTCAGCTTTCATAAATCTAGATGTCCAGAAAGAGCCAGTGAAGGAGCTGAATGAAAAACTATGTTTTATGAATTTTGAGGAGGTTTTTAACACCAGAGAGATAAGCACAATTCCCCCTCAATATCCAATACAGTCCCCAGTTGCAAATGAACTGTTAACTAATATTTATGCCTGCCTTAGAACAAGTATAAATGCTGATATCCAGATCTTTTAATGTTTGTATTGCTGGAAATACATGTATGCTTTGCTGGCCTGCCCATACCACACACACAACATGCCTCCTTCCAAACTGTATACTGCGAACGTAAACAGGTAAATAGTGACTTCATCCAATGGATTCTACAAAAATGAAAACCTATATCTGTGGAAGTCAACGATGGAAAAGTTCTATAACATCAACAAAGACAAAAACGGGAACTGACTATGGTACAGATCACCAACTACTAGTATGCAAACTCAAGCTAAAGTTGAAAAAGAGCAAGCCACTCATGAATGTAGCAAAATAAGTCCTTGAGAATATACCACCAGAATTTAAAGACTGCTTGCAAAATCAATTTGCTGCTTTAGATACAAATGACAGAGCTCCAGAAGAGTTATGGGAGAACATCAAGAAGGTTGTGTTGGAAGAAAGTGAGAAGTCTTTATCTTTATCTTTATTTGGAGCTTAATATACCGCTCCTACAAAATGCATCAGAGCGGTTTACAATTATTAAAATAAGGTCATACTGCTATGAAAGAGAAAGAGAACACCAATAAATTTAGACAGGAAAGGGCAAATTAGAGGAAAGAGCAGATGGAGACTGCACTACACCGGGGAGGGGAGAGGATGGGGCTTGTCATCAGCGGGGATCTCTACAAAAGGCGAAAAAGCAAAAACAGCAAAAATGGATGACCGAAGAAACTCTGAAAATTGTCCAGAAACGCAGAGAAGCTAAAGCCAGAGGAAAAAGAGAGGCAATTGCAGAACTCAACAGAGATTTCCAACATGCAGCAAGACAAGACAAGGGGTACTACAATGATGCATGCAAGGAAATAGAATCAGACACTATCAGAGGAAGAACAAGATCTGCTTTCCTAAAGCTATGAGAGTTAAAGAAAAAATTAAAGCCTCGAGTTGGAATGTTACAAGATGCTCAAGGATTCATGTTGAATGATGCTGAGAAGATCAAGAAAAGGTGGAAGGAATATACAGAGTCTTTATACCATAAAGATCAAGTAGACCAACAGCCGTTTCAACCTGTACCTTATTATCAGGAACCATTGGTGATGAAAGAAAAAGTTGAAACAGCATTGAAAGCCTTATCAAAGAACAAGCAAGCCTAAAACCTATCAATTTTCCATAATTTAAGCCATTAGAAATAGAGGAAAAGAGCTTAACATATTTTTGTTGGAACGTACACCAGGAAGGTAGGAAAAAGCCTGTCCCCTTCTTGTAGTGCAATGTTCCGTTTTTTTCTTTTTATAAATAAAGGGATACCACCCTAATATAGGATCGAGGGACTCACCACCCTCAATACCAACCAAAAAAAACTGTATGAAACACAGTACTTATCTATAAGTGTCCTTGTTGCCTCGTTTTGCAATGGTCAAGAAAGCCAAAAATCGGCTTCCAACATATGGCGCGCTGCATCAAAAGCTCTCCGAGCTAGCCATAGGTAAATTATATCCAAGGCACAAAAAGGAATATATAGACGATTGTAGACGCATATCACTCTGATAGTATAACCCAACGTTGTATGGTTTCGAACCTCCAGTTTTCTCGGTTCTTTCTCAAAACAAATTGCGTTCTACCTGTCCCCCTTGAAGCGGAAGTTTAAAAAAACCGGGGAAAATCACATGATCAGTTGATATCCAATCGGCAAGAAGGCAAAGAGGTAGAGTGACTTCTGAATAAACTAAATCAATGACCACCATTCAACTGTTTGATTCAAACCAAAAGGTTCAACAGAGTTCAAAGTATGTATCCAAAATTGTTCACGGAGGGTCAAACGAGCTTGTCTATCTCCCCCTCTAAAAGAAGGCGGAATATGATCATTTATCCGCCATTGAAAATCCTGAAACGTATGATTATATGCCTGGCAATGAGATACTAAAGGTGCTGTTATAACATGTCGGTTTAAGCGGGATCGATGTTCCTGGAGTCGTTTTTTCATATTTCTTGATGTTTTCCCAACATAACATAAATGACAAGGACAAATTAAGATATATATTACAAAAGATGTTAGACATGTCGTGGCAAACTTCATAGTAAACTGACGATGAGTGATCGGGCATACCCAAGCTATACCCTCAAGCGTCAAACCACAAAAATCACAGGTGTTACATTTAAAGTGACCCATTTGATGTTCAACCATTGGTGGAGATTGGCGATAATTATGATGCACTACCCAATCAGCAATATTCCTGCCTCTTTGGAGTCCAAACATCAAAGGTTTTGCAAAGGCAGTATGAATGGACAAAATAGACCACCAAGCTTTTACTAGTTTGATGATCTCTGAAGTACCAGGCATGTAAGGTAACACACCAACAAAAGGTGACATAGTAGTTTGCACTGGAGTAGTTTTCTCTGGAAAATCCCACCATTCGATGTGATTGAAACGAGCTCGTTTATAGGCTCTATCAACCAGTATTCGAGGATAACCTCGTTCTAATAATCGGGACCTTAAATGTGCTGCTTGAGATTTAAAATCATCCAATGTAGAACATAATCGTCGTAGTCGAAGAAACTGTCCTATTCGTTGCAGTGTACTTAGCTGTATAGTAACACTTTCTTCAGGCTGTTATCAAAACCACAGAAACCAACGACGTGACACGTTTTGGGTCCAAAAATTTCAGAAACCCTGCTTCAGGTCAAAACATAACGTGGTCAGTCCTCAGCCATAAACACGTTATGTTTTGACCTGAAGCAGGGTTTCTGAAATTTTTGGACCTGAAACGTGTCACGTCGTTGGTTTCTGTGGTATTGATAACAGCCTGAAGAACGTGTTACTATACAGCTAAGTACACTGCAACGAATAGTTTTAAAATATTTACTTAATTAAAATGGAATTTCCACGGTTGTGATTGGACTAGTTCTTTTCACTGGGTTGGCAACTCCGACAAAAAGAAATTTATATGTGCAAATTTTGATTTATATATGGAGATTTTGTTCCTAGTTTGATCAGAATCTTTTTTCTATGTCTTTGATTGTTTTGATTCTGATCGTGGTTTGTGGAATTTTCTGATCTAGTAAATTTGGAAGACAAAATCATGGCAAACTGACTGGAAAAGATCTGTGTTTATACCAATACTAAAGAAATTATTGCACAATTGCCCTGATCCCACATATCAGCAAGATTCTACTGAAGATTATTTAGCAGAGACTATAACCATACCTGGAACAAGAACTGCCTGAAATGCAAGCAGGGTTCAGGAAAGGGAGAAGAACGAGAGACATCATCGCGGATGTGAGATGGATAATTCAAAAGACAAAAGAATAACAAAAGGATATCTATATGTGTTTTATTGACTACATACAGCAAGGCTTTTGACTGTATAAACCATGAGAAACCCTGGGCCACATTAAGAAGCATGGGTATACCAGTATACCAGAACACCCGATAGTTCTCTTGCACAACCTTTACATTGATCAAGAGGCAACAGTTCAAACAGAACAAGGAGAAACAGCATGGTTTAAAATCAGCAAAGGTGTACAACAAGGTGCATACTTTCTCCCTACCTGTTTAATTTACATGGAGAACAAATCATCACAGAAGCAGGACTGTATGAAGATAACCGAAGTGTGAAGACTGGTGATGATATCACATTACTGGCTGAAAGCGAAGATGATCTGATACATTTGCTTCTCAAGATCAAAGAAAATAGTCTTAAAATGGGCCTGCACCTTAATGTAAAGAAGACAAAGATCCTGACGGCAAAATCACTAAGTTCATCATTGATGGAGAAGAAATTGAAATAGTTCACAACTTTAACTTACTTGGATCAACTACCAATAAACAAACGAAAAGAAGTCAAGAAATCTGATGCTGCATTGATCATGACAGAATGGTTATGAAGGACCTAAACAATATTCTCAAAAGTTTAGATGTCTCTCTCCATACAAAGATTCGATTTATCCAAGCCATGGTATTTTCTATAATGTCACATGGATGCAAAAGTTGGACAGTGAAAAAGATAGACAGGAAGAAAATTGATGCCTTTAAATTATGGTGCTTGCGAAGAATACTGTGAATACCATGGACTGCCCGAAGAACAAATCAGTACTACTTGCACACATCATGCAGAGAGAGATCATTAGTGAAAGACATCATGCTTGGCAAGGTAGAAAGTCAACGCAAAAGAGGAAGGCCAGCAATGAGATGGATCAATACAATAACAGCAGTAATGGATGCCACTCTATCAACAATGAACTGCCTGACTGAAAGTCGAACATTGTTTGGGACAACTATCCAGAGGGTCGCCATGAGTCGATGCCAATTCGACGGCACTTAACAACAACAGCAGTAATATAGCAAACGGCAGCAGATAAAGGCCATAGTGGCAGTTAAAGTTTGTCCAGTAAGGTGTTTAGGGTTATAACCACCCTCTTCAAGTTAGCCTATGTCATCTGTTTGGGTTTTTAACTTCTGCAGCAATATTTAATCCATATTGAGAGGAAACATTCCTAAGAGTTGCAAGTTTAGATCAATAGGTAAAGTACAGGCATAGATTGCATTTTCAAAGATTCCTGCATTCTTTTCCTGCAAAATTCTACCCACAGAAAGGGCGGTGCAAGTAACTGTACATATTATGTGTCAGCAATAGGTCTCAAGGCATAACTGTTGCAAAGCATTTGGGTAAAAAGTATGCCCAGTTGAGAAAGGAGGTAACTGACCTTGAATGGAGCTGGTGTCTCGGCAGTGGTGTGGGAAGCTAATTTGATGTATTCTGAAAAGTCTGGATAACAAGCTAGCTATAGGTTTACTCCTGCCCCTTGCGGACATCACTCAAAGGATCAAGTCTCCCTGTAGCACAGCTGAGGTGTGAGTGGCTGAGGGGAGCATGACTGAAGGGTATGACGAAAGGGGAACATCCCTTTGGTACCACTGAGGGGCCATATAAATGATTGATTTCTTGGACTTGAATGAGAGAGTATGCTGGGTGGAAGAGGTAAATGGAAGATCAAGAACAAGAGCATGGTGTTCAGTAAAATGTCTGGCCCAATGGACAGACATGTAGAACATCTTATCTTCAGTTACCAAAGGTATGTTGGAATCTAGAATAGAACTATTGTCCTCTTTATCAGGGGCCTTGTTGAGCCCTATTTTGAGAACCGCCCCTCCCCCCCCCCCCCAAGATGGATACACAGGTTTTGACATTACAGAATGCTGAAGTATCTAATGTTAATGATAGTTTGTTGCTTTGTAGGCAAGATGAGTTGGAAAATACAGTATGCTTAAAGCAAAAAAATTGTGTTTCTTGAATTTTCCAAAATCTCATTGGTTGTCACCAATGATATTGCTTAGGAAATATATCCAGGATGTCTTAGGAATAGTGAATTGTGATTCCATTCTTATATAGAAGCTTTTTTTTATATTTCTCATAATGCTATAGGGAGGAGTGGCCTAGTGATTGAGGCAAGTTGCCAAGGGCCAAGTGTTTGAATCCTACTGGAGGACAGCAACCTCAGACCAGAGGGAATGGGGTTTCTAGTCCCACAGGCACTCCTTGTGGCGTTGGGCAAACCATTTAACCCTCAGTTGCCTCAGGTACAAAACATAGATTGTGAGCCCTTTGGGGACAAGGGAAATATATACTGTAACTGAATGTACACCAAGTTGACCCGGTGAAAATCTGTATGTAAGCATTGCTAAATAAATAAATTGCTAAATTTTTAGAATCTCGTGATGAAATTCTAACAAGATCTACCCTCCTCATTACAGCTGTTAAAGAGAATTGCATTCTTAAAATACTGAAATTATGTTTTTAGAAGAAGGATGTCCTTTTCTGTGAACAAAACATTAACTTGTTTCCTGATATGTCTAGAGTAACTCAGGCTTGCAGAAGGCAATTTCTTTTACTGAAGCCAAGGTCTTATTGATTGGTGCTTCTTTGTTTGATTTTTTTCTCAAATGCCTGATTACTCATCAGAGGACAAGCTATGTCTTTTTTTGATCTGCTGCAATTGCAGAGCTTTTTGAAAGATAGATGAAAAGTCTTCATTTTCATTTTGTATATATCTCTAAGAGGTTTCTTTTTTATTGGGAATTATTAAATATTGAGTAGCTAATTATATTATAGGTTTTTTTCCTCTTTTGGCTCCTTCCTCTTTATAATAGGGCTATATTTCACTTAAGCTTTCTTGTGTTCATGATTTATTCTTTTGAATTGGAATTGGAAGTATTCTGATGTTTCTTTATTGTATTAATATATGAATATTGATAAAAATAGAGGAGAAAAGTATATGCCGTCTTTGTCCCACTATGAACAGTTTGAAAATTGCCTTCAAAGGCTTGCTTTGCTAGATCTATTAATAACCCTTTACTAACTAATTTACCATATTGTCTTACAGGCCTATTCTTGGATACAGGATGAAATGGGATCACAGTCTGAACCTGTGGTAATTGTAAGGTTTTTGGGATCTACAGACATGAGCTCAGATCTGAAGTACTTACTTAAAAGTATTTGTGAACAATTGGCTGCTAACTACCGATGCCTTCTACAGAGCTTCCCTAAGAAGATCCATGATGTTCGAGAGCTATTCATCAATCTGCTGAATGAGTCTTCATTTCATAGACCTCTGGTTATAGTATTTGACAGTCTTGAACAACTTTCAGATGGTGATGATGCCAGAAAACTGTGGTGGCTACCTGTTCACCTCCCCCGTTCAGTACGAATAATTATATCAACACTCCCAAATAAGCATGGGATATTGCAGAAACTGAGGTGCCTTATACATGAAGAAGATAACTACATAGAATTGATTCCTAGGGACAGAAAGATGTGCAGTCAAATACTGAAACATCAGCTACTCCGCGTTAAAAGGAAAGTAACGTCAGGACAACAAATTTATGTCAATGAAGCCTTTTCCAAGTGCACATTACCAATGTTTGTTAACTTAATCTTCAGAGAAGTCAGGAACTGGAGATCTCACAAAGATGTTGATGATTCTTCCCTTTGTGTTACTGTTCATGAAAATATTGAAAAATTATTTTGGTCTCTGGAAAGTAAATGTGGGTCAAGACTATTGTCAAGAGCACTTGGCTACATTACAATGGCTAAAACAGGGCTGAGTGAAGTAGAACTAGAAGACATTTTAGCACTTGACAACACTGTTATGAATGAATTAATATTGAGTGCCAAACCACACAATCCAATGAGAATACCTTACGTTCTTATTGCAAGGCTTAAAGAGGACTTAACAGGATATCTGATAGAGAGGCAAGTGAGAAATGTAACACTTCTTGTATGGGCAAATAGACACTTGCACCTTATTGCACAAAAATTGTATCTCCACAATGAAGATGATATACATGAAATGCATATCACTATGGCAGAGTACTTTTTGGGTGTTTGGTCAGGAGGAAGGCAAAAGCCTTTCTGTAATGAACATCAGTATTTGAATGATTGCCTCGATAATGACAGCAGAGGCCTCAGTGATGAGGAAAGCCATTTCAATGGTGAGGCTTCTTTTGATCGGCAGGCTCCTGATCAACCATGGGTATTCCAGTGCAACCCTCTGGAGCCTGATATATTTTTTGTCAATCACCGAAAAATGACAGAACTTTTGCATCACTTGACAGGAAGTGGAAAAACGGACGATCTGCTGTATGGTATTACCATGAACTTCAGTTGGCTTTATACAATGATCAAAATTGGCCAGTTTGAGAAAGCACTTTCTGACATTGAATTGGCTTACAACTACTCACAAGAAAAAGAGTTGAAATTTCTTGCTGCCACACTTCGCAGCATAAAGTGCAAGGTGCTGAAATATCCAGGGTCACTCTCTGCTGAACTGCAACAAAGACTTCTTCCAGTTGTAAGTTCATTACCTAAATTTCGGCATCTTCTTTTAGAGTGTGACAAGGATGGACCAAAATACTGCTCAATTGTTCCACTGCACTCTTCCATGGATATGACTTATAACCCTGAACGACTTTCTTTGTCATCTAGTTACATGCATGTCACTGAAATTCTTCCTACGTTTAATCCAAATACAGTCATCGTAGCATTAGAAAATGGCTCCATCAGCACATGGGATGTCGAATCTCGTCAACTGCTAAGACAAATCACAACAGCTCAATCTGTAATATTAGGTATGAAACTGACAAATGATGAAAAATATCTTATTGTAGCTACAACAAAGAACACGCTTTTGATCTATGACAACCTACATTCTTGTCTTTTGAGAGAGGTAGAAATTAAAGGATCAAAACACAGTGGCATTGGAGGAAGCTGTAACTTTATAAATGGTTTCACTTTATCCAGCACTCATGCACTTGCTTGGCTGGAGGCAAGTAAAGATGTTACGGTAATAGATTTACTTTATGGATGGCCACTTTACCATTTCCATTGCTGGTATGAAGTAACTTGTGTTCAGTGCTCTCCAGATGGACTGTATGCATTCTGTGGACAGTATCTCAACACCACAACCATATTTCATCTTGGTAGTGGTGAAAAGCTTTCAACAGTGACATCAGAATTTTCTGGAGGATTTGTGAAATTTCTTCTTATTCTGGACACCGCTCAAGAAGTAGTTATGGTAGACAATGAAGGAAGCCTTTCAGTCTGGCATACTGAAGAAATAACAAACCCACAGTTGACTGAAGACTTTGATTGTAAAAAGGAAGATAGTGATGTTGTCAGTATTGAGCTTTCTGAAGATCAAAGTGCAATTCTGATTTGTAAGGCATTGAGCATAGAACTCCTGGACACCAGTCTGTGGAAGGTAACCGAAAAATTTAAGGTAAAACACAATGAGCGTTTTATATCAGCCGTTGTATCCAAAAATGGTGACTGTATAATTGCCTCCATAGAAAATACCTCATCCATTTTTGTTTGGAGAAGAGACACAGGGCAATGTATGGCAAGTTTACAAGAAATCTCAGGAAACATAGTCAAATTAGTGAAATCAAATCATCATAACCTGCTACTTTCCTTAACTACCAGTGGTGTCCTTTCTATTTGGGATGTAGATATCATCACAGCTATGTCCAACATTGACAAAACTGGTAAACCCATCCAGAGTGTGATACTGCCAGGGAGAGGTGAATTCATTTACACATTAGATGGATCAGAAGGCATCCATAAGTGGAATTTTGGAACAGGATTCATTGAAACAATATATAAGCATGAAGGTATTGTTGAAAATTGTGTGCTCACAGCTTCTGGTGAATTGATGATCACGTCAGATGACAAATGTAGCCAGTATGTATGGCACACTGTTTCCGGTGAAAATCTCTTCCGTATCAGTGGACAAAGGATATCTCAGCTATTGATTACACATAATGATCAGTTTATTGTATCACTCTGTGAACAAAATGCATCAAGAGTATGGAGACTGGCCACAGGCCACAAAGTTTGTAATATTCTAACAGCCTTACAGAATGCATTCATAACAACTGCAAATACATTTGTAGTAGGAATGACAAAAAGCAAATTATTAGCTGTCAGTCTCTGGACAGGAAGTATAACCAAGAAATATTGCTGTGATGATGGTGCCACTATTGTTAATTTTAAATTAATCCCTGATTCACCAGACTTTGTTGTCTTTATAACATCTACTGAAACAGTGAACATCTGGAGTCTTACGGAGGAAGCAATCTGTAGACGTGTACAGCTTCCTAATAACTTCTTAAAGAACTTAGAGGACTTTGAAATATCCCCTAATGGGAAACTTGGTATTATATCCCGTGGTGATGAAAATATAAATGTACTTGATTTGCACAGTGGCAAACTTCGTGTAGTTCATGCTTCTGGCATTATCTGGAGACAAAGATTGTCTCGAGATGGGCGCTATCTGGTATACATTTGTTTTCAAAGCGGCGAAGACGATGATGACAATGGCGCGGTGTCCAGTTTAATTGTAATGAGACTAGCGGATGGTAAAAATATTGGTGCTTGTTCCCTTTACAAAACTCCAACTTTTCTTGCCCTCTCACAGAGGCATTTGAATATCATTGTAGGCTTTGATGATGGGAGCATAGGGACATACACTGTAGTAGATCGGGTGGATGCTGCATTGAAAATTAAAATTGCTACATCCAACAGTCGTCAAATTTTCAATAACAAATCTCAGCTGAGTAGGCCAAAGTGTAGTACTTATAGTTTCAAGGTGACTGCAGATTGCATATGGAGAGAGTCTACAGAGGTTTTTGCAAGAGACAGTCCCATCAATGTATCAGACGCCGGAGAGACAACAGAGACAACACCAACCAAAAAGCATAATTACTGCTATGATAAAATGTGCTCTGCCATGGACTGCAGGGGGCAAACATTTGCTGCTGATAATTAATTATACAGAACACTGGAGGCTAGGTTTGAAATATTTTAAATAAATTTCCTTACTCTCCTTCAGTATGAAAATGTAGGAAGGATGGGGGCCTTACAGCATGTTTTCATGATTTCATATGCTTATGTTTCTGTCAACAACCAATAGGAATGTCAACATATTTAATCAATGGACTGCATTCCAAGAATTAAGCAGGAGGGTCTTGTTTCATACATTTTAGCAATAGTTTTATAGTTTTTACACCTTAACTGAAGTGACAAAAGTTACGAACTTGGGGTTATCAGTGGTTTAATCATACATGTGACCCCATTTAAGTGTGCTGACTACTAATTAAGGTAGTGCCAGACATGTGGGAGCCAACAGTTGAGGGTCAACCTACAGATTGCTCATGGCTGCTTAGATTGTATCCCTTAATAATGCAGTGACATGACCTAAAATATCCTGCCAAAATCAAACACTTGATGCATTCCACCATAACATAAAGAAATATAAAGCAAAACATAAGGGGATGATCATATGTGAGAAGAACAAGGCAGCAGGTATTCTGCCACTCTTAGAACTACATGTGTGCTACAGGTCAGTCTATCTTTCGGTTCAGTTATTTAAAATTGCAAAAAAATAATTGCATGTTAATGTTTCTCATTTCTGTATTCAAATGATGAAAAGATTACATATCGCCTAGATTATATATACAATACAAAGTTTAACATTGGAACTTTCATTGTTCATGTGTCTGTGACACTCTGTGTTCTAGAATGTAATGAATATTTTTTTCAGATAGGAAGGGCATTGCAGACAATCAAGCATCTGTTTAAGTCATTGTTTGTACTAGAAGGTTAACTTGTAAGTACAAGAAGTTGTGCATATCCCTACAGGTTCGATTTTAGAAGATCGTCTTCAATTGTGACATGTACTAATGTTGATAACATTTGCCTTATTACCATCCCTGTTCTTTCCTGTGTTAAATGCAGATCAAATGACCAAATACTCTGGGACTAACAGAATGCCCACATGCTTTATGTGCTGAAAATGCTCTATTACTACATACATGATGTCCAAATGCTCTCTACTGTTCCAGTTTGTAATGAATTTCTGATTTCTACATTCTCTTGATGTTCCTGTATTCCTATTTATTTCTTATGCTTCACTTCCTACTTAGACTGTTCTGAGCCTTTGACACAGTGCTATCCGTTTTAAGGTAGAAGCTGTGAATTATTGTAAAATGTTTATAAAAAATGCTTACAAAAATGACTTTTTGACATTCTCAGAGGTATAAAGCTCCCCACACAACTCCCCTTCCCACTCCTTATCATTCATGCACATGGCATGTAGTTTGTAAATTTTTAAGAGAATTTTAATAAAATCCATTTTCTCTTAGAAAGCGTAGATCTCTGTGCCACTAAATTTCAAAATGTCCAATGAATGCCAAACTAGGGTTTACAGTACCACGTGAGTGTCCTGTGTAAAAGCCAACATAGTGTGTTTCAAGTGATTTGAATGACTTTTCCTAACCTATTTGCAGCTAATAGATCATAATGAATGTTTTTATGTAAACTTTGTATTGTTGGGAGAAACTACCCAGTCAGAGATTTATATTTTCATAAATGTTGAATTAGTAAAATTTTGTTACAGAGTTGTTAAATTAGAAATCTATTGCAGTCTTCAAACAATATACAGTCTTGTGTATGCATTGTTTATATGAATAAAGCAAACTGAGCAACAAAACTGGAGTTTCTACATTTGGGATAAATTTCATTTAAAGAATTACTACAAAATATAATTAACAGACTGAGAAAGGCTCACATGAGAGGAAAATAATGACCATCCTTTTTTCATGCCTCTTTAGGAAATATAAAATCTAAAGCCAAACTGCAAACTCTACCATCCAGGGTTTATTATGGTGTGTTGCTCAATGATGCCTTTCAACTCTGCCAAGTGCAGGGCAAGGCCATAAGCTCCATTTAAAGACTACGTGGGAAAGGAGAAAGAGACATGGAAGCAGTAGGAGAGAAAAGATACTAGGAAGGTTAATTGGAAATTAAACTAGGAAAGAGGACAAAAATTAGATGGAAAGAGAAGATCAAGAAGTTATAAGATAGACCACGGAAATCATGTACTAAGTGTCAGACCATGATAATGCATCAGTGCGTGCTGTCTGCTGCAAGACCCATTTTTTCCTATTGTCTTGCGACAGATAACATTCACTATTATTTTAAGCACAGGCTAACCATAAGTAAATGACCCCCTATCAGGGCTGGCCCAACCATCAGGCAAGACTAAGCGGTCGCCTAGAGCAGCAGCTTCTGAGAGGCAGCTGAGAGCAGCAGCACTCAAAGCAAAACAATAGTTTCTGACAGTCACACAAACTCAAAGAGCCAGCAGGGAGAGTGGGCCATACATACAGTATACACAAAGCAAAGTTTAATATCTAAAAGTATAATGACCCATTATGCAGTTTTACAGGGCTGTTGTGGGAGGAGTGATTGTTGTTTATCAAAATCTTGGAGGTGGAGCGAAAGGCTAAAGGTTTGCCTAGGGTAGCCAGTATCCAGGGCTGGCATAAAGAGATGAAGTGCACTAGGTGAACCTCAACCCTTGTGCCCCCACCTTCAGCACCCATTGCCACTGCTGCCAACCCTCTCTGGCTACTTACCTTTAAACTTCACCCAAAACATACACCACATACAGAGTGAAGAGTGATATAACTATCAAAACCAAAACTCCACTCTAACAGAACACGATACAGAGTGAATCATTAAAAAGGAGAAAAGAATCTCAGAGTACCATGAGCTAACAGTCATGGGCATACAGTAGATTATCTTGGCTCTTAACCAATTATATCAATGATCCTAAAAAAGTCTCAATTTTCTTTTATAGAAATATATATTTTTAATTGTAAATTAATATTTTTTATAATTCAATATTATTCCTATTCAATAGACACGCCTTCCACCCCACAGAGCATGTCATACATAGCAGCATCACATGCTAAATATAGATGAAACTTTGATATTCTCTCACAGCAACAACTTATTCAAACTTTGCAGCATTATGGTACTTATCTGCATCACCGCACATCCCCAGCGTCACACAGGACGCCATCTCTGGTGTTTCAGAAGAGCTTCCTCAGGGGGGTTAATAACTTCAGAGATAATGCATCAAACACATCAAAGTGTGACTCATTATTCAGACAACACTCTGCGGGTCACATCACAAGTTGTTTCTATGAGAGAACACACATATCCACCTTACCCCACAACTCTTAAGTCAGCTCTAAGTGCCACTGTTGTATCATGCCATCATGACTTCCATCCAATATATAGTAAAATATTTGCCATCATGACTTCCATCCAATATATAGTTTAATATTTGGACTGAAAAACTGTATTTTTTATATTATTGATGCAACGTGGTTTTGTTAAGTATTAATTTGTAATGATAAGAACTGTAACTAGTGGTGATTCTATCAGATAATATTAAAATGACCAAACAAGTAGAAAAAGTGACAGCAAAAGCCAGAAGGATGCTTGGGTGCATAGGGAAAGGAGCAGACATAAGTTTAGATATGACGCCGGATGTCCAGGATATTTCTGAGATCAGTCAGTGACGTCCAAGTTCTTGGGTATCCCCGGCCATGTCTCGGCCACGCCTTCGTCGCTGGGGACATCCATAAACATGGCTTCTGAAATGGCTCTAGAGACATTTCTGTGCTTTGGATGTCTCTATGCCATTTCCAGACATCCAAAGCATGTATAAGGCTCACTAAAACCCCCTAAAATACTCAAAATCTATGGTTAAGTGAACAAATATTTTCTTTTATTAGTCTTATATGAGTTACACTGTAGCTTCATTGCATATCCCCTAGTCTTACATTTTGATGGCGTTAACAATTGATCTACATTTACCCATTCCACTCCATTCATTAGTTCATTGACCTCTATCATATCTCCCCTCAGCCTTCTCTTTTCCAGGTTGAAGAGCCCTAACCTTTTTAGCCTCTCCTCATAGGGGTATCTTTCTATCCCCTTTACCATTTTGGTGGCTCTTCTCTGTACCTTTTCTAATTCCGCTATTTTTATTTTATTTATTTATTTTATTGTTCTTATATACCGCACTCTTAAAATTCAGCGCGGTTTACATCCAACGATACTGTGCCAAATAGGCCCTTACAATGAAACAGGAGATTAAACAAGGAATTCAACTGGGGGAACTATGTACAATATTAGCAGATTATCTACAATATGTATCTACAGTATGTACATCCTTTGACAGTATTTCATGTGTTCCTTGTTGTGTGCATGATAGGTGGTGTTGGGTTGGAGGGTTGAGAGTAGTGTAGGAGAAAGAGGTGGTGTTTTAGCGCCTTTCTGAATTGGGTCAGATCTGTTATGGCTCTGATGGACGCTGGGAGAGCATTCCAGCAGCTGGGGGCATAGAACTTGAAGGCTCTGTTCCTTGTTGTTTTGTTGCATTTTGTTATATCGCTGGGGATCTGTAGAGTATTGGCTGTGCAAGTTCTCCTTTCTCTGTTTGCTGACATGGGGTGAACAAGGTCCATTAAGGCTGTAGGGGCTATTTTGTTGATGACCTTGAAGGTTAAGATGATTACTTTATAGGATAGCCGACAGTAGATCGGTAGCCAATGTAAGTCCTTAAGGACCGGGGTGATGTGATCGCCTCTGGTGGCTCCACTTAGGACGTGCGTGGCAGCATTCATAGCTAACTGTAGGGGGTTTAAGGTGTTTTTGGGTAGGCCCTGCAGGATCACGTTGGCATAGTCAAGGTGGGGGATAACCAGCGCCTGAAAAACTGATCTGAAGTCCTCAGGTTGCAACAAGGGTTGAAGATGTCATAGAGTTCGTATCTTGTGGTACATTTGTTTGATGGTGTTGCTGATGTGTACTTTGAAATTGAGCTGTTAGTCTAATGTAACGCCTAGGTAGCAGATGCTGGGTCTGCTCGAGAGTTCTGCATCTCTTGTCTTCAAGGTTGGTGGAGGAGAGAAGGACTGGTTTCTAGTCACAAATAGTATATCAGTCTTGTTAAAGTTGATCTTGAGGCTTTGGGATTGGAACCAGTCGGTTATGACATCGAAGCATTTTATCAGTTGGGTGAAGTCCTGGTTTTCAATCGTGAATGGGGTAAAGAGCAACACGTCGTCTGCATAGAGCAGGCATGAGATGTTAAATGAGCGGATTATTTCGCATATAGGTTACATATAGAGGGGCAGAAATAGACGAGCCCTGGGGAACACCGTGCTGTTGTTGGAAAGGCTGAGAGGTTGTGGTTCCTGTTCGAACCTGCTGCCACCTATCGGTTAGATAAGATTTGCACCAACGCCATTCTGATTCGCTTATCCCTTTATCTTTGAGCCGAATTAGGAGTTGCTCGTGGTTTACAGAGTCGAATGCGGCAGCGATGTCTAAGAAAATTAGTGAGTACCCTTGTTTGATATTGTCAATCCCGGTGATAAGTGTGTTGATGAGAGTAGTGAGAAGCATTTCGACACCATGAGATTCTCTGAAGCCATGTTGGCTTGGGTCGAGGGGAGCAGTAGAGTCAACATGATCCTGTATCTGTCGTTGAACAGCTTTCTCGATTATCTTAGCTAACAGCGGGATGCTTGAGATGGGTTGGTATGATTCCAACTTCTGAGCATTATCCTTTTTAAGATACAGCAACCAGAATTGCACACAATATTCAAGGTGTGGTTGCACCATGATGATACAGAGACATTATAATATCCTTTATTTAATTCTTCATTCCTTTCCTTATGATTCCTAGCATTCTATTTGCTTTCTTGGCTGCCACTGCACACTGGCCAGAGGGTTTCAATGTGTTATCCATGATGATGCCTAATTTTTTTTCCTGGGTGGTAGTTCCTAGTGTGGAACCTTACATTATGTAACCATAGTTTGGGTTGTTCTATCCTAGGTGCATAACTTTGCACTTGTCCACCTTAAATTTCATCTGCCACTTGAATGTCCAATCTTCCAATTTATTAAGGTCCTCTTACTAATTTTCACAATCCTCTTGGATATTAATAACATTGAATAATTTTGTGTCTTCTGCAAATTTGATTACCTTACTCATAATTCCCATTCCAAGTCATTTACGAATATGTTAAAAAGCAGTGAACCCAGCACAGATCCCTGGGGTATTGCACTATTCATTTTTCTCCATTGTTCAAATTGGCCATTAGCCCTACCTCTGCTTTCTATCTTTTAACTAGTTCCTGATCCACAATAGTACACTGCCTTTTATCCCATGACTTTTTAATTTTGCAAAGAGTCTCTCATAAGCGTCCTTGTCAGAGGCTTTCTGAAAATCCAGATACACTACATCGACCGACCCACCTTTGTCTACCCGTTTATTTACACCTTCAAAAATATATAACAGATTAGTAAGACAACACCTTCCCTGACAAAAGCCATGTTGACTGTTTCCCATTAAACCATGACTATCTACATGTTCAGAAATTTTGTTCTTAATAATGGTCTCTACCATTTTTTCTGGTACTGACATCAGGCTCACTGGTCTGTGGTTTCCCGGATCACACCTGGAACCCTTTTTAAAAATTAGTGTTACATTGGCCATCTTCCAGTCTTCAGGTATTACTGATGATTTTAATGATAGTTCACAGATTAGTAATAGTAGGTCTGCAATCTCATATTTCAGTTCTTTTAACACCCTTAGATGTATACCATCTGGTCCAGGTGATTTGTTACTCTTCAGTTTATCAAACAGTTGTAATACACTTTCCCGGTGTATTGGTATTTCTTTCAATTCTTCTGCTGCATCTGCTTAAAATAACATTTCAGTTATGAGTAACTTCCCTATATCTTCTTCAGTAAAGAATTCATTCAGTCTCTCCGCCATGGCGTTGTCCCCTCTTAGTGCCCCTTTTACCCCTCTATCATCCAATGGTCCAACTGACTCTCTCATAGGTTTTTTGCTAGGAATGTACTTTAAAAAGTTTTTATTATGCATTTTTGCTTCCACAGAAAGTTTTTTTCAAATTCTTTCTTTTCCTGCCTTATCAATGCCCTGCATCTAACTTGCCAGTACTTATGTTGTCTCCATTTTTCGTCATTTGGCTCCTTTTTCCGTATCCTGAAAGATGCTTTTTTGGCTACAACAGTCTCTCTGACCTCACCTTTAAACCATGCTGGCAGTTTTTTGGACTTCCTTCCACTTTTCTTAATGTGTTGAATACAGCTGGTCTGGGCTTCCAACAACACCCATGCTTGATGTAAATCTTTAACCTTTGCAGCCGCTCCTTTTATTTTTTTTTTTAACTGTTTTCCTCATTTTATCATAGTCTCCCTTTTGAAAGTTAAAAGATAGTACTGTGGTTTTCCTTGCCATCCTTCCTTTATATATTAAATCAAATGCAATCATGCTGTAATCATTATTGTCAAGTGGCCCCAATATCCTTATCTCTTGCACCAGATCTTATGTTCCACTAAGGATTAGGTCCAAGATGGCTTCCCCTCTTGTTGGTTCGTGAACCAGCTTCTTCAAGAAGCAGTCATTTATTTCATCTAGAAACTTTATCTCCCTAGCATATCCAGACCCGGTCTATATCGGGATAATTGAAATCACCCATTATTATTACTGTGCCGTAAATAATGCTAGCTTCCCTGACTTCTTTGCGCATTTCATCATCCATTTGTTCATTCTGGCTAGGCGGTAGATAGTACACCCCCACTGCCATCGCCTTCCCCTTTTTTACATGGAATTTTAATCCAAAGAAATTCTACAATGTATTTTGTTTCCTGCAAAACATTAATCCTGTGTGGCTCAATGCCCTGTCTATCATAGAGTGCAACCCCTCCACCAATTTGATCTTCTCTATCATTGCAATATAATTTGTACCCAGGTATCACAGTGTCCCACTGGTTGTCCTGCTTTCACTACATCTCTGAAATACCAATCATATCTACCATCTCATTTAGTGATGTGTTCTAACTCTCCCATCCTATTTTTAGACTTCTAGCATTTGCGTATAAGCATTTTAGAGGCTGTATTTTATTCATATTAATCTGGTTACCGATAGGCAAGTATAATTTGGAATCTTTAAGTTCTGTCTCCTCTGTACTTAAGGGCATTTGGGTTACTTTTGTCTTTATTGGAACCTCTCTGTTGATATTTGAGCGGTATATCAAATCTAAATAAGCATAATAAACATATACCGTTCCTTCCAGTGATCAGTTGCGGTTTACATTTTAACAAATCGGTTCTGCAACTATAGCAGTTACATATAACAGCGATAACAATAAAAACAAACTATGTACATTTAACAGCGGTAACAATAGATAAACTATGTACATCATGAGGATAACAGTTAAATATAACCATAGAAACGGTAAATATTTATTTATATTCTCTTATATACTGTACTATTCTGCATCAGTGTGGTTTACATTGAAAAAACTGAAATTACATTGAACAGGGCACATTAACTTGGAGATAACTATTTTACAGGGAACATGGGCTATGGAGGGTTAAATGGCTTGCCCAAGACCACAAGGAGCACCTGTGGGACTAAAAACCTTAGTCCTTCTGGCCCAAGGTTGCTGTTCTCTAGTGGGATTTGAACCCCTGACCTTCTGGCCTGAAGTACCTTGCCCCAACCACTAGGCCACTCCTCCACTACAAATAGCTTGTGTACAAGTCAAGGTTAGTATAGGGGTTCGAGGGCTCGAAAATTATTTACATTGTCGAACAGAGTGGGATATCGTGAGTCCAGAGTGTTTATAATATATTCGTAATATGTTTGGAGTGTATTATGATTAAGTTGTTAGGTATCTATCAAGCTATGATTTAAATTGGATATAGTTTTTGATTTAGGTTATTTCATTCAAATTGATATACCCTAATTTCAATTTTTGCTAGTATACTTCAAGGATACATCCTTCCGAATCATGCACTCTGGGGTGACTGTCGGCTTTCCTCTATTATCTAGTTTAAAAGCTGTTCTATCTCCTTTTTAAAGGTTAATGCCAGCAGCCTGGTTCCACCCTGGTTAAGGTAGAGCCCATCCCTTTGGAAAAGCCCCTCCTTTCTCCAGAATGTTGCCTATGTCCTAACAAATCTATAACCCTCATCCTTGCATCATTGTCTCATCCATGTATTGAGACTCCAGAGTCTGCCTGCCTTTTGGGTCCTGCGCATGGAACAGAAAGCACTTCAGAAAATGCTGCCCTGGAAGTTCTGGATTTCAGCTTCCTACCTAAAATCCTAAATTTGGCTGCCAGAAGCTCCCTACCTATATCATTGGTACCAAGATGTACCAAGGCAGCAGTCTCCTCCCCACACTATTTGAGACTTTGTCTAGGTGGCACGTGAGGTCCTCTACCTTCGTACCAGGCAGACATGTAACCAGGCAATCCTCAGGTCCACCAGCCATCCAGCTATCTACATGCCTAATGATCAAATCACCAACTATAATAGCGGTCCTAAAACTTCCCTCTTGGGCACATGGCCTTGGAGAAGCCTCCTCCGTGCAAGAGGGTTTTGCATCACCTGGAGGACAGGTCCTAGCTACAGGATCACTTCCTGCCACACCAGGGTGATGCTCTTCTGTCACGTGACCTTTCTACTCAATGGCAACAGGGATGCTGCCAGATTGGAGGTGGGACGTCAGTACTATGTCCCTTTAGATCTTGTATTCCTTATGTCCTCCATGTCTGCTACTCTAGCCTTCAGAGATTGGACTTGTTCCCCGAGAGCAAAGAGCTCCTTGGAGAAAATCATATATGTGATACTCAATGAAAAATAATGAAAAGCCCCCATCTCGCTGCTTGACTGCTGTGTGCATCTTAGTTTTAAGGTTGTGTTTATGCATTTAAATCGTTTACTTACATATATATGCTGGGGATACATATACTAATAAAGTATATCTAATACGTTTAATGGACTTTGTTCACCTCAGGATTAATTAATCTCAGGTGTCACAACCAGGCATTTAAACCTATGCTGGAGGCGGTGTAGAGCCACAGGAGGAAACATTTCTCTGATTTGGTGGTATAGAAACAGAAAAGAGTATTTGTACCTTATCTTCACTCATATTTATTCACTCAACGTGTAATCAAACTCTGGAATTTGTTACCGGAGGATATAGTAAAGGCTGTTAGTGTAGCTGGGTTTAAAAAAGGTTTGGACAAGTTCCTGGAGGAAAGGTCCATAAACCATTATTAAGAAGGGACCCAGGATTTCAATGCTTGACCCAGTACAAGCATTGCGGAACCTGTGTCTTTTGGGGAAACTGCTAGGTACGTATGACCTAGATTGGCCACTATTGGAAACAGGATGCTGGGCTTGATGGAGCTTGGTCTGACCCAGTATGGCATATCTTATGTTCTTATGTACCTTTCTGGAAGGATGTGGGAACACAACAGGGCCTTAAGCCCTGCTTAAGGGTGATATGTGCCAGCCACCTGATGATGTCATCTCTGTTTTCTCACCTCAGTATACATAAAATGTACTCTTTTTGAGTCTGTCCTCAGCTATCTTCCCTTCTCTGTCCTTTCCTCTGTCCTGTCTGTTTATGGCATGCCTGTCTTGTTTTATTTTGAGATTTTTAATTGTAAATCACTTTGTTGCTCACCATGCTAAAGGTGGTATATCAAAATTTTAATAAATATAAACATAAACATTTCTGGAGACCTCACCTTCATAAGGATATGAAAAGGATGGAGTCGGTGCAGAGGGTGGCTACTAAAATAGTTAGTGGTCTTCATTATAAAGCATATGAGGACAGACTTAAGGATCTTAATACGTACACCTTAGAGGAAAGGCGGGATAGAGGTGATATGATTCAGATGTTTAAATACCTCTGTGGCAAAAATGTTCAGGGGGAGAGCCTCTTTCAATTGAAAGCAAGTTCTGCTATGAGGGGACATGGGATGAGGGTGAAGGGAGATAGATTCAGGAGTGATATGCGGAAATATTTCTTTACGGAAAGAGTGGTGGATCCGTGGAGTAGTCTCCCAGTGGAGGTGGTGGAGATGAGGACAGTAACTGAATTCAAAAAAGCATGAGACAAACACAGAGGATCTATAAAGTTAAAAAGGGGACTGTTGTAGTTGTTGATATGGAAGGACAGACTAGAAAGACCATGGTCTTTTTCTGTCGTCATATTTCTATGTTTCTATGTCTCTTAATCCTCTGCTGGGGTGGTATAGACCTAGAATTTGAGTATGCAACATGGCTTCGGTGTATGAGAAAGTTTATTAGATAGAATCCCCATGACATACTGATATTCTGGAGAACCAGTGGGAGGAACATCTGGATTAGGAGTCATCCACTGATGTGTCCATTTTCTAGAAGAGTGAAAAGAAAGAGAAAGGAACCAAGAAACTTACATAGCAAAACATGCCTGCATGCTGAAGCTCTCAGGAAACAAGTGGAGGAGTTCAGAGAAGAGATGGCGAGGCTGAGGAGCATTCAAGACAGTGAGAAGTACGTTGATGAGAGGCTTCTTGAAACATCCAAGCTCTCCAGCAGAGGAGAAGATAGAAGCCTACAGAATGACGAAGATTGGACACGAGTCACCAGGGCCTGCAGAATCACCAATCCAACTCCTCCAGCCTTTGAATTGAAGAACCATTATGCAACCCTGGGAATGGAGGAGGTGAAAGCATCCCTGGAAAGGGAAGAATCAGAGCTCAAGCACACCAAAGTTGCAGAATCAGTGACCACAAGAAAGCAAAGGCTAGTAGTGGTTGGTGACTTTTTTCAGTGGGGTACTGAGTCATCCATCTGCCGACCAGACTTTATGTCCAGAGAGGTATGCTGTCTGCCAGGTGCTAAAATCGAAGACGTTACAGAGTTTGCCAAGACTCATCAAGTCCACTGACTATTACCCGATGTTGTTCATCCATGTCAGTAAAAATGATGCTGCCAGGTATCCCTCTGAGTGTATCAAAAGTGGCTTCATGGCTCTGGGACAGGTGAAGCAGATAGGGGTGCAGGTGGTACTCTCTTTAATCCTCCCTCTTGAGGGTCAAGGCCAAGGCAGAGAAGCTCACATCCTGGAGATAAATGAATGGCTGCGTGAATGATGTCATCGAGAGTATTTTGGTTTCCTGGACCATGGGATACTGTCCCAAGAGTTGCAGAGCAGAGATAGCATCCATCTGTCCAAGAAGGGTCGACGTGTCTTCAGTAGCAAACTGGCTAACCTACTGAAGAGGGCTATAAAATAGATTCATTCGAGATGGGTGAAAGGGGCAACATATGGAAAGCAGTGTGTATAAAATGCCCATAGCATGGGAAATAAGATCCCAGATGTTGAGGTTTTAATGGGAGAAACTGACTTGGATTTAGTGACAGTAACAGAGACATGGTTCACGGACAACCATGACTCGGATGTAACTATATCAGGCTATACTTTATTCAGAAAGGACAGGGTAGGAAGAAGGGGAGGAGGAGTGGCACTATATGTAAAAAATAATATTAAAGCTATGGAACTACAGGGCTTAAAAGGGAGAGAGGAGGCATTGTGGGTTAATCTAGAAAGAGGGAAAGAGAAATATTTTTGCATTGGCATGATATACAGACCTCCCTCACAGAGAGAAGAGGTGGACGGAGAGTTAATTGAAGATATACGCAGCATTGCCAGGAAAGGGGAAGTGCAACTGATAGGGGATTTCATAGTAACATAGTAAATGATGGCAAATAAAGACCAGTATGGTCCATCTAGTCTGCCCAATAAGATGGCAAGAGTAGGTGCACCTGCCACTCCATGCAGGCCACCCCTCCCCATGTCTTTGTTTAGGGGTGAACCCACCGCTCCATGTAGGACACCCCTATTTGTTGAGAAATTAGATGGTTCAGTTTATTTTGATTTTATCCTGTTGCTGTAAAGGGATCCACTGTGTCTGTCCCATGCCATTTTGGATTCTGTCACTGTGTTTGCCCCCACCACTTCCATCGTGAGGGCATTCCAAGCGTCCACCACCCTTTCCGTGAAAAAGTATTTCCTGACATTTCCTTTCAATTTACCACCTTGCAGCTTCATATTATGCCCTCTAGTTTTACAGCTTCCCCATCTTTGAAAAAGGTTTGTTTGTTCATTATTTCTCTTTAAGTATTTAAAGGTCTGAATCGTATCTCCCCTATCCCTCCTGTCCTCCAAAGTGTACATATTTAGGTCTTCAAGTCTCTTCTCATAAGGCTTCTGACGCAGGCTCAAAATCATTTTGGTTGCCTTCCTCTGAACAGTTTCCAGTCTTTTTACATCCTTTGCAAGATACGGTCTCCAAAACTGAACACAGTATTCCAAGTGAGGCCTCACCAGCGACTCGTACAGTGGCATTAGTACCTCTTCCTTTCTGCTAGTAATTCTTCTTTATATGCAGCCCAACATCCTCCTGGCTTTTGCCACCGCCTTGTTGCACTGTTTTGCCACCTTGAGATCTTCAGAAATAATCACACCAAGGTCTTTCTCTTGATCCGTGCACACCAACCTCTCGCCCCCTATCGCATACATTTCCCTTGGATTTCTGCTTCCCAAGTGTATGACACTGCACTTCTTCACATTAAATCTTAATTGCCAAGCATTAGACCATTCTTCCAGCTTTTGTAGATCTTTCCTCATGTTAACCACTCCCTCGGGGGAGTCCACTCTGTTGCAAATGTTTGTGTCATCTGCAAAAAGACAGACTTTTCCATTCAATCCTTCAGCAATATCACTCACAAATACATTGAACAGTGCCTGACCCAGGACCGAACCCTGGGGCACCCCGTTAATCACCTTCCTTTCATCAGATGTTGATTGGCAAATCCCTGCTGTAGTATCATCTAGAAGTAAGGGGATCCTGGATTCTCTACAGGGAGAACTATTCAGACAACTCGTAACAGAACCCACACGTGAAGGGGCCAAACTGGACTTGGTGCTGACCAATGATGAAAATGTTTCTGATGTTATATTGGGAGATCATTTTGCATGTGTTTGGTTGGAACCAGATGGTGTGGTTCAGTATTAAAACTAGGGCTGCTAAAATCCATTCAAAAGCGAGGATCTTAGACTTCAGGAGTACTAACTTTGCCAAGATGGACCAATATCTCAGGGAGTTGTTAGCGGGATGGGAACAGCTGTGGGATGTAGAAAAACAGTGGGCAAAACTGAAAGCGGATATTTTAAAGGGCAACCAACCTTTTTATTAAAATGTTAAATAAAAGGAAAAGGAAAAGGAGTCCGCTATGGTTTTCGAAAGACGTAACTGAAAAGGTGAAGAAAAAGAAGGAGGCCTTCATGAAATACAAGAGCTCACAGAGAGAGGAAGACAGGCATCTATATTTGGAAAAGCAAAGTAGTCAGGAAAGCAAAGATTCAAAAAGAGGAGGAAATAGCCAATGCGATAAAATGGGGGGATAAGACTTTTTTCAGATTATATTATTGAGAAGAGAAAGGGCAAAAGTGGTATTGTCAGACTTAAGGGTGAAGGGGAGGAATATGTAGAAGCTGATGAGGATAAAGCGGAATTGCTTAACAAATATTTCTGTTCTGTGTTCACAGATAAAGAACCAGGAGCAGGACCTCAAAAAATGCCCACAAACAGGAACAGAAGCAAGAGGCATCTTGAACAATTTTCAGAACACTGTGTTCATGAGAAACTAGCTAAACTTAAAGTAGACAAAGCAATGGGGCCGAATGGGATACACCCGAGAATACTGAGGGAACTTGGGGACATTCTAGAAGCTCCACTGACTGGCCATTTCAATGCCTCGTTGGAGTCAGGAGTGGGGCTAGAGAATTGGAGAGAAGCCCATGTGGTCCCTTTACACAAAAGCAGAAGTAAGGATGTGGTTGAAAACTACCGGCCGGTTAGTTTAACCTCAGTGATGAGTAAATTATTGGAAGTGCTGTTGAAAGAGACAATAGTGAGGTTTCTGGAGTCCAAAGGATTATCGGATCTAAGGCAGCATAGATTCACCAGAGGCATGTCTTGTCAGACAAATCTGATTGATTTATTTGACTGGGTGACAAGGGGGTTGGACTGAGGGAGAGCCCTAGATGTGGTGTATTTAGATTTCAGTAAAGCTTTTGACACTTTCTGCACAGGCAACTTATAAACAAACTGAGCACCCAGGGATGGACCCTAAAGTTACTGCTTGGGTTAGAAATTGGTTGAGTGGGAGACGACAGAGGGTACAGGTCAAAGGCGCTCACTCTGAGGAGAAGGAGGTTACCAGTGGTGTGCCCCAGGGATCTGTCCTTTGTTCCGATTTTTTTTAACATTTTTGTTAGTGATACTGCAGAAGGGCTGTTGAGTAAGGTTTGCCTCTTTGCGGATGATATCAAAATCTGCAATAGAGTAGACACCAGGAAGGTGTAGATAGCATGAGGAGGGATCTAGCTAAGCTTGAAGAATGGTCTAGAATTTGGCAGCTGAGATTAAATGTTAAAAAATTCAAGGTCTCACATTTGGGCTGCAGCAATCCAAGGGAGCAATATAGTACAGGGGGTGAAGTACTTCTGTCCACAAAAAAGAAGAGCGGGACCTAGACATGATTGTGTCTGATAATCTTAAACAGGTAGCTAAACAAGTAGATAAGGCAAAGGCAAAAGCTAGAAAGATGCTTGGGTGCATAGGGAGAGGAATGTCCAGCAAGAAAGGAGGTGATAGTGCCTCTGTATGCAGTAAGTCTTTGGTGCGACCTCATTTGGAGTATTGCGTGCAATTCTGGAGACCGCACCTTCAAAAGGATATAAACAGATTGGAGTCAGTACAGAGGGTGGCTACTAAAATTGTTAGTGGTCTTCATTATAAAACATATGAGGACAGACTTAAGGATCTTAATATGTATACTTTAGAGGAAAGGCAGGATAGAGGTGACATGATTGAGACGTTTAAATACCTCCGTGGCATAAATGCACAGGAGGAGAACCTCTTTCAATTGAAAGCAAGTTCTGCTACGAGGGGACATAGGATGAGGGTGAAAGGGGATATATTCAGCAGTAATATGCGGAAATATTTTTTTTAATGGAAAGAGTGGTAGATGCATTGAATAGTCTCCCAGTGGAGATAGTAGAGATGATGACAGTGTCTGAATTCAAAAAGGCATGGGACAAACACAGAGGGTCTCTACAAGAAAAAAAGGGGAATATTGTGGTTGATATGGAAGGGCAGACTAGATAGGCCATGTGGTCTTTTTCTGTCATCATGTTTCTACGTTTTTATTTTCTCAGAAGTAGAAATGAAATAATTACAATTACTGTGTGAATATTTCATTTCGGCAAGTATGCCTTTTACCTTTAGATGACTATACTGTGTGGCATCATTTGCTCTAGGCATTGTTGTCAGTCAGATGGTGTGCATAGCACTGAAGAAGTGAGAGTGCACAAGTGATTCATGGACATGTGCTGAAATAGTGTGAAAGTTAGATGTTTATGTAGATGTAGTGTTAGAATGAAGAAAGTACATAGTAGTGCTTTATACAGTAATCCTCCATAGTTGGTAGTGAAATAGTCATTTGAATGCTTTGCATAGTGAGTATGGCTGTAATAAATTGTTTTAATGTGCATAAGAATCAGGGATTACTTGGAAGCATGCTGTGTGCAAGGCTGCGTGTGTCATCATGAATTTCATGTATGTAAGATCCATGATGGTAGTAGCTCCACCATGGTATTAATATGGTGAAATGGAAGAATAGGTTATGGAATTTTCCCTCTGAGCCCTGGCCGTCTCTTTCCAAGGGTCCGATAGACTCATTTGTGGAGCTTCCAAGCTCCCAGGACCAAGACCCAGGAGCATGTCCAACAATGTCAGCACAAGCTGGCCTGGTGCCACCCTGTGGATTGGCAACTTCTCTAAGCCCTGAGCAGCAGCAGCCTCCATCCCTGAACTGGATGGAAAATCTCCTTGATGCCCTGGCCACAGCAACAAGGGAGGAAGATATTGGCATGTCAGCAGCCTGAGGGGATCAGGGAGGGCTTAACACAGGAGTTGTATCAGTAGAATGCCCAAAAAAGCAACCAGTGAGACCAGAGTGACAGATGAAGGCTTTAAGAACATAAGAACATAAGATATGCCATAGTGGGTCAGACCAAGGTCCATCAAGCCCAGTATTCTGTTTCCAACAGTGGCCAATCTAGGTCATATGTACCTAGCAGTTTCCCCAAGAGACACAAGTTCCACAATGCTTGTACTGGGTCAAGCATTGATATCTTCGGTCACTTCTTAATAATGGTTTATGGACCTTTCCTCCAGGAACTTGTCCAAACCTTTTTTAAACCCAGCTACACTAACAGCCTTTACTACATCCTCCGGTAACAAATTCCAGAGTTTGATTACATGTTGAGTGAAAAAATATTTTCTTTTATTAGTCTTAAATAGTTTACCCTGTAGCTTCATTGCATGTCCCCTAGTCTTTCTATATTCTGATAACGTAAACAATTGATCTACGTTTACCCGTTCCACTCCATTCATTAATTTATAGACTTTGGGTGTGAGGAGGCAAAGAGTGAATGAAGCTTGTCTACCGTACTTTCTGTGAGTGATGAAACGACAGTTATAATTTCAGTTCCTGCAACTGGAGGTCAATGAACATTAGAA
Organism: Ichthyophis bannanicus; assembly: GCA_033557465.1. Classification (NCBI taxonomy): domain Eukaryota; kingdom Metazoa; phylum Chordata; class Amphibia; order Gymnophiona; family Ichthyophiidae; genus Ichthyophis; species Ichthyophis bannanicus. The sequence goes on from CM066032.1 coordinate 1,487,967,390, forward strand.
CATAAGAAATGGAGAGTGCCAGATTTGTCTGGGACTTCTTTTCTATGTTTTCTGTATTTTCAAAAGTGTACCCTTAAAGTTTGACCTTATAGACTATCTGGGAGGCTATCTTGATTCTCGGAAAAGTGCTATGTCCTCAGATGAATGCTTTAAATCTTACATTTCAAGAAAATGCTGCCAAGGTCAAAAATAACAAAGAGGAGATTGTGCATGTTAAAACTGTGGTGAATGAGCATGAAATAAGATTTCAGTGTCCTAGCTTTAAATACATCTTTGCTTAGGAACAATATATCTTTTAGAAGTAAAGTTGAGGCTATCAAAAATTCAACAAGATACTGTAATCTTTGAGTTATAAATTTTCCTAGTCTCCCCTAAGAAAATGTTTAAAAGATATTTGATTGAAAATGTTTGCAAGTTTCTTTGGAATCTCTTCTGCTTTTCTCTTTGAAGAACAAATCTATTATGGTGCAACAGACCGCACTCAAGCTATGGATGTTCTGAAAATAATTTTAACTGGCTAACTAGCTAAAATGCAGCAATCCCTATTTTCTGGTGCAGTATCCAGAGCGCTGTTGACTATTGCCACAGACCACACAAAAGATTCCTGATTAAAACCAGGGCGGCCTCAGTCGCAATAGGTTCAGTGGTGATATTCAGCTGCTAACTGGGTAGCTAAACCAGTTAAAGTTAGGACAGATCAATGGCTGTCCTAACTTTATCACCTCTGACCAGAAAATGAATCTGGATATTTATTTATCAGGTTTCTTTTTTTTATACTGCTTTATCCTTTCAGTCAAAATGGTTTACATTGTAACTTAAACTTGGCAGTGTATATTAAAAGAGGGACATTGATAACTTGGATTTTTTTTCCTGAGGCAATGGAAGGTTAAGTGATTTGCCCGGGGCCACAAGGGGGAACTAAACCCTAGCCTTTTGGTTTCCAAGCTAGTGCTCTAACCATTAGGCTAATCCTCCATTCCACATGCAATACTGAATATACAGCTTATTTAAAGCGGCAGCGACTATGCACTTTAAAAGCAGCTAGCTGCCACCACTGAATATCAGCTTGAATGTCTTTATTGATAAAGATGGATTCTGAAAATATTTTTTCTGCAACTTTGTGACCTTGGCACTAAGTTCAGAGCAAGACTGGTTGCTTCATTTATTTTTGAAGTATTTGCTGATATTTCCATATGTAACTAGAGAAATCAATAGGAGCAGAATGTAGTTAATTCTTTTAAGGTCTTCTGTACTCCAGTTGGGTGTTCTTTTTCCATTCCGCTCCTTGCATAATATTAAGCAGTTCATAAATCCATAAAAATACAATTAACACTAGAAGCCCCAAAAGGAATTTTACCTAGAAACCCCAAAGTGCGTCAATTGACACATTATCACGACGACTGCGTTTAGCATAAAATGCAGATGTGAATTAATGTGAAGTTACTTATTTGTTAAATACGTGCAGTATGTGACGTCATTACATGACATCATCATGTGTTTATTGTTTGTAATGTCGGAGTAAAACTGTAAACAGTGATTGAGATTCGCCACCTAGTGGGAACATTAATTTATACCTAGAAGCCCCAAAGTACGTCAATTGATGCATCCAAGACAATTGAGTGCGTCAATTGACGTACTTTGGGGCTTCTAGGTATAAATTCATTTTCCCGCTAGGTGGTGCATCTGTCATTAATTTTCGATGCACATATTTGAACATCTTGACCTTGCTAACAAAGTCATGGAATATGACTGACATGGTTCTAGCAGTGGCGCTGGTATACAACTTCGAAGATGCATTTGCATCAATTGACGCACTTTGGGGCTTCTAGTGTTAAACCTAAAAATAAACTAACAGAAATTTAAATTAAATTCAAATAGCCATATGCTATACATCTAAAATAATATTAGAAGCAATAAAAACTGAATATAATAATATGGCCAAAATAAAAAAAAAATATCTTAATAAAGCAATCAGGGACCAAAATACAAAGCATGCAGCCATGTCTTTGCCTTTTTCCTGAACTGGGAATAATTGCTGATGTCTCTCAGATCTTGAGACAGGGAATGTCAGGGAGCAGATTATAACAGGCAATGGCTGACTGGCAAGTAGTAATTAAATGTACCTGCAATAATGAAGGCAATAACATTAACTTCTGTTGGGAAGACCAAGTATATAATCAACCAAATACTTAATCAGATACTGAGATACGCCCCTAAATAAAGCTTTATGAATCAAAGCACTTTAAATTTGAGTCTTTTTAAAGTATCCTTGTCAAGTACTGCTCTGTTAAATGTGTTTTCCTTGAACCTTCTCAGTTAATGACTTTAACAGAAAGAAAGGGACATGTTTATGAAAGGTTAACATGCATTAATTAAAGTTAGCTTGTGTTAAGTGCTACCATGGGCCATTCATTTCTATGGGCTGTTGCAACACTTAACGCAAGTTAACTTGCATTAATGCATGTTAACCTTTAGTAAACATGCCTCCATATTTTGGCAGGGATATCATCGGATGCTTGCTGAGATAATTTGTTATCCCGGGGCAATGTTGTGCCTCTGGCTGCTTTTCTTCTGTGATATGATTAGCTTGTACGTTTCTTTTTTTGATAATCTAGATCCTTTGCCATAATTTGTGGACTTGAGGTATTTGGATATTTAGGGGATTTTCTCATGTAATTGATATTTCTTTCCATTTGCATTGTTTTGTACCATGGTGTATTTCTTTTTCAACAACATTTCCAATAATATACTCACCACTGAGGTTGAACTAACTGACCTGTAGTTTTCAACCACATCCTTACTTCCGCTTTTATGTAAAGGGGCCACCAGTTCTTTGGCACCATCCCCGACCCCAAAGAGACATTGAAAAGGTCAGTCAATGGAGCTGCTAGAACATCCCCAAGTTCCTCTGGTCCATCGCTTTGTCTACATCAGTTCAGCTAGTTCCTCACGAACACAGCCCTCTGAAAATCATTTGAGATATCCCTCGATTTTGTTGCTGTTTGTGGGTGTTGTCTGAGGTCCTGCTCCTGGCCTTTCATCTGTGAACACAGAACAGAAATATTTGTTAAGCAATTCGGCTTTATCCTCATCAGCTTCTTCCCCTTCACCCTTGAGTCTGACAATACCACTTTTTCCCTGCCTCCTCTCACTAACATATCTGAAAAATGTCTTATCCCCCCATTTTGTTGCATTGGCTATTTCCTCTTCTATTTGAATCTTTGCTTTCCTGACTACTTTGCTAGGTTCTCTAGGTTTTTCCAAATATATTTATTTATTTATTTTATTTATTTAATGTCTCTTATATACCGCGCTCTTTGAAAATCAGTGCAGTTTACAGGTAACATAATTGTACAGTGCAGGCGAACATACACTGGACTTACAATAAACAGGGGATTATATACAGGTTGTATTATATGCTAAATAGAGATGTCTGTCTTCCTCTCTCTGTAATCTCTTGTATTTCATGAAGGTCTCCCTCTTATTTTTCACCTTTTCAGCCACTTCTTTTGTAAACCATAGCAGTCTCCTTTTCCTTTTACCTTTATTTACCATTTTAACAAAAAGGTTGATTGCCCTTAAAATATCCTCTTTCAGATTTGCCCACTGTTTTTTCTTGGCAAAGTTAATTGTCCAAAAGCCTAAGACCCTCGCTTTTGAATGGATTTTATCAGCCCTAGTCCTAATACTGAACCACACCATCCGGTGATCACTGGATGCGAGATAATTTCTCACTATTACATCAGAAACATTTTCGCCATTGGTAAGCACCAAGTCCAGTATGGCCCCCTTCACGTGTGGGTTCTGTTACCAGTTGCCTGAATAGGTCTTCCTGTAAAGAATTCAGGATGACACCGCAGCAGGGATGCACCAATCAACATCCGGCTAACATTTATGCCTGCACCAGAGCAGACTTAAATCTGCACCATCAGTCTAGGCACACTTTTTGTAGGATTTGTGGTAGCATTTATAAAGTCACATTAGGCATATGGCGGGCCGAAAAAAACTTTTTAAATATATTCATCTTATGTGCATAAATTGCATATCCTGCCCAAGCCCTGCCCTGCCAAACAACATGCAATGAAGATGGGAAGTAGTGCGCCGTAACTGTCATGCCAGCATGGTAACAATTATTGCACGCTAAAACGCGTGATCTAAAGGCTCTTTAGTCACCTATGCATCTTTATAAAATAGACTCGAAATATGCACCTTCCTGTCCTACTACCCCAGGTGCCCTGTCATAAAATTACCCCCTAAGTGTAGGAGAACTTACATGTATGTGTATAGTGTGGATATTCTTCTGTTCATATGAGAGAAAAGATCTGAACATGAGACTAGAGGCAGAGTAATATTAGTAATACTAACAGTGTTTCCTGCAGAGAAAATGATATGGTCTCTTTCATAGAATCTTGGCTATAAGTAACTAGTGGCTTTTACATAGCAATAGGATTTAGATTGTGTTTGTGGGGGGGGGGGGGGGTTACATGACTTTTTGCATGATAGAAGAGAGAGTAACATTACACAGATTGTTTTAGATAGGGATTTTTATTTTGTACCTGACTAGAGCAAAACATGAAACATTAAAATGACTTCCATTTACTATAATGAGAGCAATGGGACTGCAATAAGAGACCTTCCAGAGATAGTTCATCCCCAGGCATGAGTAAATTATATTTTTGGATGTGCAGGTTTACGATTACAGCAAAAGATGCTGATGGAGCTTCTATACAAATACAATGTGTTATAGTCATGATAAAACTCTTTCTGATCACCTTAAATATCTCACAGATATCTCCAGTGGTGACAGCTGCTGATGAATAGAACATACATATCCCCAAATATTCACCTTCCAAAGCTAAATTCATCAATGAATACAAACAGTAACATCCTATGTTAAAAAATAACATGTTGGAAAGTGTACAGTGACAGCATGACACAATGGCTCATTTCTTCTTCCTCTTTTGGCAGGCTCCGATTGATTTTGTGTACTTAAACTTACTGGTGGGCTTGCAGGGAAATGTATTTCAGGGCTGTGATGTAGATTTATTCATCTGTATTTACCTCATGCCTTTCCAGTAGTAGTTCAAGGCAAGTTACCCTCAGGAACAGTAGGCATTTTCCTATCAGTGTATGTGTGTGTGTGAGTGTGTGTATGTGCGTACACCCTCCTATATTTGTGGTGTGTCTGTGTGAAAGTCTGTGGGGATATATAAGCATGTGTATGTTTGTGTTAGGAAGGAATGTGTTGGTGTATATATGGAGGTGTGTGTGGGTTGGGTTAGGGGTTTTAGAGTGTGTGTAGTGGTTTTGAAGTATGTGGAGGATTATGTATCAGAGGTTATGAGTTAGTAAGGGGCATGTGTGAAGGTAGGTAAATGTAGCTTGAGCACCTTGTGTGTGGAGATATGTGGAGTGGATAGAGGGTCTGCAGAGGGTTTATGGTGGTGTGTGCATGTGCATAGGGGTACTGAAACAGGGGTGTATCTGGAATGAGGAGGTTAGAAGGGGTTTGTGTGGAGGATGTATGGGCAATGGATATAGGGGGCATGAGCTGTGTATGTAAGGGGTATGGGATGATATGAGAAATAGGATGTGTAGTGGGTGAGGTTTGGGTGTGTGGGGGCATCTGTGATAGGTATGAGATGAGCATAGGGACCGTGTGTGGGGAGCTTGTAGGAGATACAAGGGGTAGTGATGGAGTACAGGCACATGTGAGTGGAAGTTTATGAGAGGGAGGTGTGAGTGGGATGTTAGAGTAATAGTGTTTCAGTGTATATGTAGGCGGTGTGTGGGTGTTGGTATGAGGGGGTGAGTGGGAGTTTTGGGGGGATATACATAGGGGGAGTGCAGGGGGATACATTTTCCTCCTCTTATTCTCTACTGCAAGCTTCTCCTCTCCTCCCCTTCCCTCTCCTTACTCCCCCTTTTCCCTTCCCTCTTCTCTATTCACACATCCTCTCAAATCCCTCCTACACTCATTTTCTTCTGGTTCTAGTCAGCTGCTTCTCCTGGCAGAAGTCACTTATCCTCAGATGTATGCTGGTGGCAGGGACTTCATCTGCCACTGGGCCACTAGATTGTCAGATGGCAGGGCCTAAGACCCCAGGAATATAGGAATACCTCCTCTCAATGCAGCTAGATGTCTATACGCAATAGCATGTAGACTATTTAGCTGCATCAAAGGAGGGTAATTTCAGATAACAGATTAATAAATACTTCTTAGAGTTTTTTTCGCTCATGTAAATCACTTTGAAAATTGATCTCTGCATGCTTAGCCATTATTATCCCTTTCTAGATACACAGTATAGAGTTGCAAACTGACCATGAACACATCATGATGTCAGCTCAGACTAATGACAAGAAGTCAAACTCACTTTCCTACATTTCAGTCACCAGATAGTCTCATTTCAATTTCCTCAAAACTATTTACAAACTCCCTATACCAAAGAATGTTACTCCAAAAATAGAAAATCATTCATTTGTGGTCGTAAATGCGTTTTTATATTTGCTAAAAATAACAAACTATATGTCAAGGAAGAATAACATGTAAGAGAGAATCTGAACAGAGGGGTTCCATCTATATTGCACACTTTGCTTTGCCCTCATTCCCTTTGCAGGTCATCTAACCGTGAAGGAGGGCCACCCCCTCACAAACATACCTCTGAATTCCAAAATATTCAGGTTTGAATCCCTACTGCAAAAGACCACAGGTAAGATGAACACATCAAAAAAACAGAATAAAATCATGGGAATGGAAAAACATACAAAAGGGCATGATTATTAAACCGCGTTAACTGCTAACGCAGCACATTGCTACTGCGGCCAGATAGTGTGCGCTGTTAACATGGGGCAACTGCAGATAAGGCAGCGATTTTCTGTGCTATATGCAGAAAACATAATCTCCAGGAACAAGCAGGAATGTAGTCTTCACATATGGGTGACATCGGCACCGACAGAGCCCGGACAGGAACACTCCCCAGCGTCCTATAGGAAAGCTTTTGGGAGCATCCCACTGCACCTGCACTGCTGCCTTCCCGCCTTTCCAACTCTTCCTCCTAAGTTTTTCATTTTCTGCGGAGCCGGCAGGAAGCAATTCCTGTCACCGCAGAAAATCTTTTCTTTTTGCGTTGCGTCTGCCTTCCCGTCGACACCAGCACCGATATCTTCGGTGTTCTTTTCTTCTTCTATTTACTTGCTTAAAAAAAAAAAGTTTTTTCTTGGAGGGTCTTTGCCCTCTAGGTGCTTAGGCACCATTTTGGGCCTTAGGCACCATTTTGGGCCTTAGGCCCCTTTCTTCCTCAGAATGGAGAAACCAACTAGTGGTTTCAAAAAGTGTTCCAAATGCGGCAGTACCATTTCTGCTACCAACACCCATAACTGGTGTCTTAAATGTTTGGGACCAGACAATTCACCATCAGAATGTCTCCTCTCCTGAAAGATGACAAAGAGGGGCCTGCAGAATAGAGCTGTGAAACTTGGCATCCTCTTTGCCTCGTGGCATTGACCGTCCAGGGCTTCATCTTCCTCCTATGGATCTCAGGTAAAGAAACCCAGATCTTCTTCGAAGGCTGGTCGGTCCTCAAAGGGTAGGTCTGCTTCTAAGCATCAAGATTCTTTAAGCATTGTACTAGAGGAGAATACACTGGCCAAACAGCCCCGGCGGGAGGTCCTTGCCTCCAAAGCATTATCGGGGTCCCAAGATGTTCCCAAGGTGTCCACCTCTGGAGAGCTCTTGATGCCATGTTATGGGGTTGTGGCCCGCCGTTCGAGTACCGATACCCAGGCATCGGCTGGCTCCATGGATCAACGTATCGTAGCCATTGAGCAGAGTCTTGCTGCATTGCTGGTGACCTTGGTACCGCTAAAGCCTCTGCAATCGGTTACGCAGCCATTGGTACCAGCACCGGCATCGACCATTGCGCCACTCTCCATGCTACCACCCATGCCGGCCCTGGAGTCAGTCTCTGGCATCAAGGGTCCGGTACCAAGGCATTCCAATGCCAATTTCAATTGGTACATCATCGGGTCAGGTGGTAGCACGCAATTTGTTGATACTTCGAGTCGTCTGATTCCGATTCTTCCGATGAATCAATCGGTACTGGAGAGCCTGTTCCGGAAGATCCGGCTCCTTCCCCACAATGCCAGATGTGGCTCGAGGCCTCTCGATTATGGTGACCTCCGAGAAGGAACTGAGAGCTGAAGAACTTGAAATTCTTCAGTATCCGGCAGCCCCTATGGAGGCCGCGACCTTACCCATTCATCAGATATTGCATGACCTCATGCTTAGGATGTGGGAAACACCTCTAACAATGTCTCCACATTCTCAAAGACTCGATACCATGTATCGAGTATCGCAGTGTCCCTGTTTCCAGAAGAGACAGTTACCACACCATTCCATGGTTGTGGAATTGGCAGTGCGTTGAATTAAAAGTGCTAAGACACATTCATCTAATCCCCCGGGCCGTGAGGCAAGAACTCTCGATGCCTTTGGCCATCGATGCTTTCAGACCTTCATGTTGTCAGTCAGAATAAGTTCATACATACTCTACATGGGTATGTTTCTTTGGGAGGTGACTAATTCTTAAATACACTTATCAATATAGAAAAACCCACCAGAACCCAAAGGAGTATTAGTAACAACAAACTAACAGTTCCTAAGGACTTCAGAAAATGCAAGAAAACGACAAACAGTAAAGCATATTCGCACTTTGCACCAACACTCTGGAATGAGTTACCTGCTGAACTCAGAGAGGTCAATGACATCAAAATGTTCGCAAAAACCTTAAAATGCATCTGTTTATGCTACACTTTAGCCCACAAACTCTCTTTCACAATAGAACAGAAAACAACACACCTCAATCTTACAACAGTCTGCCTGAGCAGCTAATCTCCCCATCTGCCTGATGGCACATTATCCCACAAGCATATGCTATATAACCTATGTAAAATACTGATACAACAGTTTTTCCAACAGCTTATTGTAAATAGTTCCAACAGTTTTAATGTAAGTAAGTTGAGTATCTAAAATTAAGGTAAATAGTTGTAAACCTTACAGTTTAATGTAAATAGTTACAACAGTTATAATGTAAGTGAATTGAGCACTTCTTGGCACAATTCACATTGTTGTTCCTCGTAAACCATATTTGATACTTGGGAAAACACGGTATATAAATGTATATTAAATAAATAAATAAAAATAAAGATTTGGAACTAATGGCTCCTCTTCTCCCTAATGACAAGAGGGTTGATTTCCTGACACTTGTTAAACATGCCCAGAATGTTTCCAAGTTCATAAACAGGGCTACTTTTGATTGTTTCGAGTGTATTAGCAGGACTTCTGCTATTTACATTGGTGCACGTTGGATTGCTTGGTTACAAGCATCTGATTTAGAACAATGGGTGCAAGATAAGCTGGGGAATATTCCTTGCATGGGAGAAAACCTCTTTGGCAAGGATTGGCAAGACAAAGCTTCTCAACTTGAGTCTGAGAATACCACCCTAAACAGGCTCTCTAGGACCACTGCCAACCCAGCTAAGAAAGAAGACAGTTAGGAAGCCCTTTTTCAACAAGAAGAAAAAGTTTTATCCTTCTTACACCCATGAGGTCCACTGTCCGGTCCATGCTTCCCAGAAGGGACAGCAACAACCGAAGAAACAAAGGAAGTCTCAGGCTCCCAGAGCTCAACCAGCTCAGCAGACCCAGCCTCCACAAGGTCTTTTACTTCCTGCTAGAGAACTTAGCTATCCTACCCTTGGAAATTCCAGAGCCAGTCAACATCCCAGGCAGACTGTGTTACTTTGCCAAAAGATGGCACCAGATAACATTGGACTCTCTCCATAGTGACAGAGGGGTACAAACTTTACTTCAAAAGTATGCCCCCTCCCTCCACTCCAAGAGAGTTCAGCTCCTGGCCCCCTCTTACCACTCTCTTGGGCCAGGAGATCACCACCCTTCTCACTCAGAATGCGATAGAGGAAGTGCCACTATCCCAACAAGGCCTGGGCTTCTACTCCCCCTACTTCCTTATACCAAAGAAAACAGGAGGATACAGGCCCATTCTGGACCTCAGAGAATTAAACAAGTATCTGCTCTGAGAGAAATTCAAAATGATCCCTCTCGGAACACTTCTCCCTTTCAGTACATCCCAAGTCAGGATTGGCTATGTTCTGTAGACCTAAAGGATGCATATATACACATCCTTATCCACAAAGAACACAGGAGGTTTCTTCAGTTCCTCTTTCAGGGAAGACATTACCAATACAGGGTTCTACCCTTTGGCCTGGCTTCTGCCCCAAGAGTCTTCACAAAATGCATGGCAGTAGTAGCAGTATTTCTAAGAACTCTATGGATATTTGTCTTCCCCTACTTAGACGACTGGCTCATCCAAGCATTGTCAGGTCCAGATGCCAGCTCTGCCCTTTCCCACACAATGCAGGTTCTTCAACATTTGGGGTTTGTAATAAACCTTCCAAAATCCCAACTCACCCCTTCTCAAACCTTAGAGTTCATAGGGGCTCTATGAACTCAAGGGCAGTCAAGGGCATTTCTGCCACAGGTACGCTGCACTCAAATAGTTCAACTGGCTTCACAAGCAGCTATAAAAACGTCCCTAACTGCTTGAGAAATGCTTCAATTGCTCGGTCATATGGCTTCCACTCTACATGTGGTTCCCTATGCTCGTCTACACATGCATGCTGCTCAGTGGACCCTAGCTTCGCAGTGGACTCAGGCATCAGGTCGTCTGTGAGATAAAATCAGGAACTCTGCCCGTCTCATTTCATCCCTCCAATGGTGGCAATCACCAAAACACCTACTCATAGGATCAGATTTTCAGAAGCCACCACACAAGTCCACCCTGACAACGGATGCATCCAAATTGGGTTGGGGAGCTCATTTGGACAATCTCTCCACTCAGGGTCTTTGGACTCAGCAGGAGGCTCAGCTTCACATAAACCTGCTAGAACTCAGAGCCATCTTCAATGCTCTCAGAGTATTCCAGGACTACCTCTGCTCCAAAACCGTTCTAGTCCAGACGGACAATCAGGTTGCCATGTTCTATGTGAACAAACAGGGTGGAACAGGGTCTCAGGCATTGTGCAACGAAGCCCTACACCTATGGTCCTTTGCCATACGCCTTCAGATACACCTACTATCGGTGTATCTCCCTGACAAGCACAATCTCCAGGCAGACAAACTCAGTCGAGTACTACTGCCACATGAATGATCTCTCCATTCTGAGCAAATTGCTCAAATCTTTCAAATCTGGGGAACCCCAGATATAGAACTGTTTGCAAGTCCTCAGAATGCCAAACTTCCCCACTTCTGTTCCAGAATTCCTGCTCAGAACAGTCAGGCGATGGATGCTTTCCACCTCCACTGGGGTCAGGACTTCCTATATGCCTACCCACCCATTCCCCTCATTCCCAAGACTCTGTTCAAGCTTCAGAGAGACAGGGGCCATATGATCCTCATAGCTCCATGCTAGCCACAACAGACGTACTGCTTCTACGTCTCTCTCAAGCCAAACCTCTGGAGTTGGGATGTGCTCCAGATCTTCTATCCCAGGAGAATGGAACGCTTCTGCACCCAAATCCTCAGTCTTTGCACCTGATGGCATGGCTGCCGAGAGCTTAGAACTCCAGGATGTCAACTTCTCTCAACAGGTTAAAGATATCCTTCTGGCCTCTAGGAAATCTTCCACAAGGCATGCTTACGCTTTTAAATGGAAAAAGGTTCTCAATTTGGTGTTCAAAAAAGGATCTTAATCCTTTTTCCATTCCAATAGAAGCGTTACTGGCGTATCTCCTCCACCTTTCATCCTCTGGACTTAAAACTAATTCAGTAAGAGTTCACCTCAGTGCCATTGTGGCTTTTCACATGCCTTTGATGGACAACCTATCTCCTCTCAGCCGCTTGTAGTGCATTTTATGAGAGGTCTACTCTTAACTAAGCCTCCCATTAAGCCACCACCGGTGGCATGGGATCTCCATCTTGTCCTTGGACAGCTCATGAAGCCGCCCTTCTAACCCCTAGCCACCACATCCCTGAAGTTTCTTTCTTGGAAAGTCATCTTCCTAATTGCCCTCACTTCTGCACGACACATCAGTGAGCTCCAAGCTTTAGTGGCTTATCCGCCTTATACACGGTTCCACCATGATAAGGTAGTCCTTAGGACTCATCCCCACTTTATGCTGAAGGTGGTTTACCCTTTTCATTTGAACCAGTTGGTTTACCTGCCTGTTTTCTTCCCTAGACCTCATGCCTCTAGTGCAGAAAGGAATTTACATACTCTGGATTGCAAGTGTACTTTGGCCTTTTATCTTCAGAGAACTAGGCAGCACAGAAAGGCTTCACAGCTTTTTTTTGCCTTTGATTCCAGTCACCTCAGTCTACCAGTTTCTAAGAGAATACTCTCCAAGTGGATTGCAGACTGTATCTCTTTTACTTATGAGAATAAAGGACTTTCTCTTCAAGCTCCATGTCACAGCACACAATATGCAAGCAATGGCTGCCTCTATGGAAAATCTACGCTCGGTGGCGATTGATGAAACCCTGGTCCTCTGTCCACACCTTTGTGGCCCATTATTGCTTGGACAAGGACTCCTGTCGGGATGCCTCGTTTGGCCAGGCTGTTCTCCAGCATCTCTTTCAGACTTAAAACAACTCCTACCCCCCGTCCCAGGTTTCGATACCAGAGATCCTTGGGAGGAAACATGACCCAATTTGTCCCTTGTTTCACTACTCTCTCTGGGGTCATCTCCCTGGCATCTCCAAGCTAGGGAGTCCCATATGCTTGTTCCTGGAGATAGTGTATTTACTCACCTGTAACAGGTGATCTCCGGGAACAGCAGGAATTGAGTCTTCACAACCCACCCTCCTCCCCTAGGAATTGTATCTCTCTTTCTCTCTCTTCTTCTCTCCTTTTATCTCAGCTACAAACCTAACTGAGGAGGGAGAGTTGGAAAGGCAGGAAGGCAGCAGTGCAGGCACAGTGGGATGCTCCCAAAAGGTTTCCTATAAGATGCTGGGGAGCATTCCTGCATTGGCTCCGTCGGTGCCGACATCACCTATATGTGAAGACTCAATTCCTGATGTTCCCGGAGATCACCTGTTACAGGTGGGTAACTACACTTTATCTGCAGGAGTGGGTGGAATTAGGATGGCAAGCAGGTGTGTCTGCAACATGCTTTTACCACGGGCCTCAACAGCCCAACCGCGTTCTCGGCACTTTCAGTATGTCATCTGCTGGGGAAATGTTATGCATGCCCCCAAAAGATAACGCACAGCTTTTGCAGCTAACGCAGCACTAGCTACACTCTTTTGGCACATTAGCTGCAAAAACCTAATGCGGTTTAGTAAACATGCCCCAGAAAGTTCTATTTTTAAGGTAGATACCTTAAAAATAACAACAAGTTGTAAGGCATTTGAAATACCAAATGAAAACTGAAAGCCTGTATGTGGGGAAGAAAAGTTAGAAACAAAAGAGAGGGGGTAAAAAACAACCTGGAAAGTCACATAAGCATGTATTCATAGTCTGTTTAACAAACTTACTGGCCTACAGAAAAAATCACCATGGTTGAAAAAGACATTGATTCAATTGCAGAAAATGAATCCTGCTTCAGGAATAATCAGGAGTGGAAAATGAATATGAGTACACTAGGATACACTTTCGTCAGAAAGGCCAAGATAGGTAAAAGGAGGGAGGAGTAACTTTGAATGTAAGAGCGAAAATAAAAGTCACTAACATATCAAGTAAGGAGTAGCCATTGTTCATTTTCATTTATTTATTAGTTACAGTTGTGGTAAACATTATTGGCACCCTTGCAGTTCAACACCTTAGAGGTATGTTTACTAAGCAGTCTTAATGTGCGCCCGGTGTTAGTGTGCAGGATGCCATATAAGGTAGTGGGCGTTCCGGTCTTAAGGTAGCATTTAGGGTTATCGTGCGATAAGGTACGTTTTCGTGCGATAGAGGGAGCTGTGGCACGTTAATGCGCATTAGGCTTAATTAGGCGCGCTGACCAACAAGCACAGCAACAGAGGTGTAGCACAATGGTTAATACATTGACTGCTGAAGCAGGGATCATGAGTTCAATCCCCCAGTGGGCTTGATGAGTAAGGCTGTCTGAGGCAGTACCCTTTACTTTAAATCAGTGCTGTCTGAGGCATTTTCTTTTTCTTTTTTAATTTAAATTAGTGCTGCCAGCAAACACACCCTCACAGTGCCTCTCTATAAGGCGCCCTATAAAGCGCTCTATAAGGCGCCCTATAAAGCACCCTATAAGGCACTCCAGAGGGCACATTATAAAGTGCACTGTCCACCAAGGCACCTTATAATGTTCCTTATAGGGTGCCTTATAATGTTCCTTATAGGGCGCCTTATAAGGCGCTTTATAGGGCTCCTTATAGAGCGCTTTATACGGCGCCTTATGAAGCACCTTAAGGCTACAGCACTGTGAGGGTGTTTTTGCTGGCAGCACTAATTTAAATTAAAAAAGAAAAAACCTCAGACAAATAACCCCACTGTGGGATCAAACCCATGACCTCTGGCTCTACAGGCAGTGAAGTAACCAGTGGGCTACAGCTACTAACAAACCCTGGCTGGCTACAGAAGGACTGTAGGTCACCACACAAACTGTCTGCTGTAGTTACCAGGATAGGGTTAACCCACCCGTGCCCATGATGCACTGCACAGGCAAATCAGCAGTCTACAGATGATCACAAGATGGGGTATGCACCCCCCACAGCACCTTGGCCTGGTAGGGGGACTGACCGTGTGCACCCCCTCAGCACCTAGGCCTGGTAGGGGGTACTGACTGTGTGTGTTACTGGCACAGAGTAGCTACAGACTGTCACATTGTGCGGGTACTGTGCTCACCCTGAGGGTGAGGTGGGGCGCCCAGCACCATGTTCACAGCACCTTTCATGTCTGAAATAAGCCATGTTGCCGGTCCCCATCAGTGCTAGTGTGTGTGATAGGTAGTTCGTGCAGACACACCTAGGATACATCTGTGTCCATCTGTATTTCTCAGTCATGTCTAGCCCTTATGGGCTATGATGCACCCAGAATAGTGCATATCCTGTGTGGGTGCCATGGTCACATGATATAGGAGGAGGGGGAGTGTTTGGACCCATAGGCAGAAACAGGATCTCCCACCAACAGATCCACATTCTACTTCCCTGCAATGGTGACAGTAAAGGGGAACCATCAACCCCAGTCCTGCTGGGGAACAGACACCCTACAGGGCAGTCAATGCAGATCTGTACACATCCATAAGGCAAGGCAGACAGACAGTAGGCCTGGAAATGCTCAGCTGCCCACCCACCACTATCTGACATTCTCCAGCAGCAAACCTCCAGCCGCTCCACCCTGCAAGGTGTTCCAGCCAGACACATACTAATTGCAGACAGTCTGCTACCTAGTCCATAGTGCATGTTCCTGCAGGAGATTCATGTACCCAGAACTAGGATGTCAGCATACACACCAAGCAGATAAGTCAGTGATTGGGCCCCAAAAGAGAACCCATAAATATCACATGAGAGAAATACTATCTAGCACTATGGGGGAACCTAGCCATGCCGTGGTCACTGCTCAGTCAGGGTGAGAGTGACCTCCCAGCAGGACATGCTGTGGCCACCCTGTCTGTGCAGGTGGTGGCCAGGCACTACAATGTCCGAGCCATTGCCCTATGCCCTGTGCAGATGCATCCTGCCCAGGCCACCCTGTCCGGGCTTTACCCATGGTACCTTGCTCCTCATTATGCACATTGACAGGCTGACACTGGCAACATTGCAAGCAGTGTGGGCTGAGGAAGGTGTTGGCAGCCACCACACACTGGGTAGACAGACACACAATCCCACACCTATGCCAGCATTGTGCAACTATAGAGGCTTTTGGCAGCCCTGGCCACCGCACCAGACCTGGGCACAGTGGAGGCATGGCTATGGTACGCAATACTGTTGGGGTCACTCCCCAGGGTGGTAAACACTGTCAGACACCAGACCTGAAACACACTCCACAGACATCAGAGAGGTTGCTATGATACAGCTCAATGAGCAGATTGTGCTTAACCTAGGGATTGCTATCTGCCAGTAATCATAACAAGCTTTTGATATATGTGCACCATATTCCCAGGTTTAGGGTGGCAGTGCTATGGTATGCAAGTGCTAGTATTGGGAGATGGTGCTGCACACAGGGCCCAACATCCTGCCGCTCCAGGAGGCTTTAGATAATGGCGCCTGTGGGTGCGGGTGTTTCTGCCCCTGTTGGCCGCTGCTCTAGGGCAGAGGTTCCCAACTCCAGTCCTGGTGGGCCAAACACTGTTCGGGTTTTCATGCTGTCCCTAATGAATATGCATGGATATATCTGCATACCATGGGGGCGGCGCATAGAAATGCAGCACAGGCATCTTTATTAGGGACAGCATGACTCCTGAATGGAGTTTGTCCCTCCAGGACTGCATTTGGGAAACTCTGCTCTAGGTATTGCACTTGTCTATGGTGTCTGTGCTCTGTAGGGTAAAATATAGGCATTTCAGGCATGTTTATGTTATCTGCAATAAAGGTTCCCTCTTTATTACCACGGTTTAGTACTGGGTAAAATATGGGGACTGGCTTGGTGGGAGCCACAGCTGGGACTTGAATCTGTGACCTTCTGCTCTTGCCACAGGGACAGTTCATTCCCTGGGGATACCATGACTGTTCGTCAGACAGGGCATGTCTGTTGCAGTGCATGGCACCAACCTAAACAGGGCTAGGCCATGGTCTGCTGTGGGCAGCTGCCACTGCCCCCTCCACCACCAGTACCCCTCTGTCGCCATGCTGACATGCCCTTATACCAGTGGTGCTGGTGGTGTGCAGTCTCGGGGCATCTAGTGTGTGGGTAGGCAGCTGCCTATGGTGTGGGTTCTGCATAGACGTCCACGCTTCCCCCCAGCACCGCCTACCAATGTTCTGTGCCCTTGGGGGTACCTGCTGGGTACTATCCCCTGTGACACTGTGGGAAACACACTCGTGCCCATGTTGGGCCCTCATCAGTTGCTGTCTGGCGGCTCTACTATTTAAGCATTCCTATGGGCCACCTAGGCATCACCCTAGTCTGCACTGTGGCCCAGCTGCACCACAGCATGTGCTGCCTGCAGCCCTCTGTATCCCCTTTTTCAGCATCTGTCCAGTTGCCCGTTCCGACATGCCCACCTTGCTGTTGCGGGACATGTGCATGCCATAGGAAACCTGTCCAATAAAAAGGGAAAACCCTAATCAGCGCTATTTCACTGTGGGATCATTCACCTTGTATGGGGACAGAGCATAGCCCCTTCCAAAATTAATATCTTTTTTTTGGAGCTTTCTCGGTAGTGTTTTTTGATGTTTCCCATTAATATCACTATTGCCCAGCTTGGTTATGTTTTTTTTTCCAGTTTGTTCAGGTCATTTTCAATGTTTATTTGCCCTTTTGTTCCGTGCACATGTATCAGACATCACTTTTTGTAGGTTTCCCTGTCTTTGCTGTACATTGCTGACGGAAATGGTTTCTCTTCCCTTTAAATCTGCTCTAACGCGAGGGTTTCACTGGCGTTAGTTTTTAGCCCCGGAATCCACAGCATTAGTGTGCAGGGAGCCTCTCCCCTCCCACTCTCCACCCATTGACCCTCTCTCTCCGCCCCTGGGGAGCCTTCCTCAGCCCCTGGGGAGCCTTCCTCCGCCCTCCGGGAGCCTTTCTCTGCCTTCAGCGCTCATTTGCGCATCTCATAACGCGCATTATCGCGCGCTAAGGTGCCTTATCGCCCGGTAAAGCGCCATTATCGCGCAATAAGGTGCCTTATCACCCGATAATGTGACAGCAGCGCAAATAGCGCCCTTTAGTAAACATACCCCTTAATGTCCAATATCTCCTAAAAAAACATGGTCAGTAAAATGACTTTGGACCATATATGCACAGATATTTGACACATAAAAGAATCAAATAAAACACGACTAATTTAAAAAAGAAATTGTAGGAACTAGTATAAAAACTGGGACATTGCAGGACATGATTATTGGCACTCATAAACAATTCAAATCAGTTTGAGCAGAAGAAGCATATTCACACTGTAGTAAAATTAGACGCACCTGTGATCAATTGCCAGTATCTAACAGTATTTGAATCAACCAATGAATGATGGTTGTAATGTTTAAAATGGCCACGTTCACTCCCTGTTTCATTTTCACAATGGTAAAGACAAGAAGGCTGCCTTTCACAATGTTTTCTGCTCATGGAACTGTCAAGAACTTCCCAGGATTTTATTTATTCATTTATTTAAAATGATTTATTTACCGCTTTGTCCTGAAATCAAAGCGGTTTACACGTCAAACAATCAAATCAGTGTCAGTAGGGATAGGCATGCTGTGTTAACACTGAGTGGAGGTGATGATTTCTTGGTGTGCTATTTACAGGATGAGCTATATACAAGTGGTTATGTACAGGGAGGATAGGGGGGTACATTGGGGTTTTTCAAACAATGACTTAATATTAACTCATAGTTCTAACTTATACATTGGGGGTCATTAATATTAACTTATACATTGGATGTCTTTCAGACATTAACTTAATATTAACCTGTACAATGACAATAGCAGTAACGTGATATTAACCTGTACAATTACATCAGTTTTACACAATAAAAATAGCATTTACAGAGAACTTTCAGTTGTAAACCTGAAAATCATATCTTGACAATTTAAGCATGCTTGTGACTTCTTGCTCCTTTTACTAGGGGTGTTCAATTGTGATTTATGATGTTTCATTTCAATCGTAGATAGTCTTGTAATGTGATGTGGCGAGAAGAGAAATTTTAATCCAAAATGTCTCTGAAGGTTAGTGTGAACTGTTGGAAAAACACCACATACAACATCCAAAGAGCTTAAGGCTGATCTGGAGCTATCTGGAGTGGTGGTTTCAACCCGCACTATATGCCACGCACTAAACAGAAAAGGGCTTCATGGGTGAAGGCCAAGGAGGACACCACTGCTCTAAGACAGACATAAAAAGCATGCCTGATCTTTGCCAAAACCCACCTTGAGAAAGCACAAGTCTTCTGGGAAAATATTTTGTGGATAAATGAAACCAAACTTTAGCACTTTGGCAATGTAAACCTGTGATACATTTACAGGTGAAGAAATGAAGCTTTTAAGGAAAAAAACACCTTTCCTACAGTTAAATAAGGTAGAGGTTCCATAATGTTATGGAACTGTTTTGCTGCCTCAGGAACTGGAGGTCTGGAATGTATTAAAGGAATTATAAAGTCAGAGGACTACCAAGGTATTCTGGAGCAAAATGTGCTACCTAGTGTCAGAAAGCTAGGTCTGGGTTGAAGGTCACGAGTCCACCAGCAGGACAATGACCCAAACATGCATCCAAAAATGGAAAAGAATGGTTAAAAAGGAACAAAGGGACTGTTTTAAAATGGCCAGCAGTGAGTCCTGATCTGAATGCAATCAAGAACCTTTGGAAAGAGCTGAAATCTGCCACTGGCAAAAGAAATCCTGGAAACATTCATGAGCTGGAACAAATCACAGTTGAAGAGTAGGAGAAACCACCAGCAGACATATGTGCGAAACTTATAGATGGCTACAAGAAACATTTGGAAGCTGTCATGACTGCCAAGGGTTGTGCAACAAAATATTAGTGAAGGGTGCCATTAATCCTGTCCTGGTTATATTTCGATTTTTTCTCAGAAATTACTACGTTTAAGTTGCACAGGCATCTTTTTTTGTTGTATACCTTTGAACATACTATTTAAATATTGTGACGACATACAGTTGGAATATTTGCAATTTTTTCTCAAACATACCTAAAATGCAAGGGTGTCAATAATGTAGACCACAACTGTATTAGTGACATTCAATCTCACAATATAAATTAATATAACATTCAATAAAAGTAAATATAATTAATTCTCATCTTGACAATATCTGAGGAGCCCGGGAGCCAGTGTTCAAAGCCCTGGATATTTAAACATTGCAGCTGTCAACCATGGCATTTATTCAGCTCTGGTATCTGGATTGTTATCGGCAGTGAATATCCATTTAGAGTGGTCAGTGGCAGTGACTATTTAAATAGCAACGATATTCAGCCTCTATCTGGAGAGAACATAAGAACATAAGATATGCCATACTGGGTCAGACCAAGGTCCATCAAGCCCAGCACTCTGCCTCCAACAGAGGCCAATCTAGGTCACATGCACCCAGCAGTTTCCCCCAGGGGCACAGGTTCCACAATGCCTGTATTGGTTCAAGGATTGATATCCTGGGTCCTTTCTTAATAATGGTTTATGGACCTTTCCTCCAGGAACTTGTCCAAACCTTTTTTAAACCCAGCTACATTAACAGCCTTTACTACATCCTCAGGTAACAAATTCCAGAGTTTGATTACACGTTGAGTGAAAAAATATTTTCTTTTATTAGTCTTAAATAGTTTACCCTGTAGCTTCATTGCATGTCCCCTAGTCTTTCTATATTCTGATAAGGTAAACAATCGATCTACGTTTACCCGTTCCACTCCGTTCATTAATTTATAGACTTCTATCATATCTCCCCTCAGCCGTCTTTTTGCCAGGTTAAAGAGCCCTAACCTTTTTAGCCTTTCTTCATAGGAGTATCCTTCCATCCCCTTTACCATTTTGGTGGCTCTTCTCTGAACCATTTCTAAAATCGCTATATCCTTTTTAAGATATGACGACCAGAATTGCACACAATATTCAAGGTGCGGTCTCACCATGGAACGATATAGAGGCATTATAATATCTTTTGTTTTATTTTCCATTCCTTTCCTTATCATACCTAGCATTCTATTTGCTCTCTTGGCCGCCACTGCACATTGGGCCGAGGGTTTTAACATGTAAATAGTTTGACAGTTGTTTGTATTATTATCTGTACATAGTTGAATTCTACTGTTCAATGTAAATGTATACAGATGTGTACAAGTTTGTTAAACTGTTCCATGTAAACCGCCCTTGATCTCTGGAAGGGGCGGTACTAAAGAAATAGATAAATAAATAAATAAATAAAATAAATAAACATGGTATCCACAATGACGCCTAAATCTTTTTCCTGGGTGGTGATTCCTAATGTGGAACCTTGCATCGTGTAACCATAGTTTGGGTTGTTCTTCCCTAGGTGCATAACCTTGCACTTGTCCACATTAAATTTCATCTGCCATTTTGATGCCCAGTCTTCCAATTTATCAAGATCCTCTTGCAATTTTCCACAATCCTCTTGGGTTTTAACAACTTTAAATAGTTTTGTGTCATCTGCAAATTTGATAACCTCACTCGTTATTCCACTTTCCAGGTCATTTATGAATATGTCAAAAAGCAGCGGACCCAGCACAGATCCCTGGGGTACACCACTATTCACTTTTCTCCATTGGGAAAATTAGCCATTTAGCCCTACCTTCTGCTTTCTATCTTTTAACCAGTTCCTGATCCACAATAGTACACTGCCTCCTATCCTTTTTTGCTGTCCTTGGTTATGTGGATATTCGATCTGCATAAGGCCAGAAATTATCCAGATGTCAGCTGAATACAGCACTATCCTCACTTTGCCCATGAGCCACACCAGCACTCCACAGAGAGTGCCAAGGTGGCCTATAGAGATATTGAGGAGCATTATCTGTATAGTGCTACGGTGTCTCTCTCAGCACCCTTATCCGTATAACCTCCATGGCTTCTGAATGTTAGTAATAGATATTCTGAATATTATCATGAGGGGACAGGGCTGCAAAAATCTAAGGGAGTGATACAGTATAGGTGGTGAAGTACTTCTCTCCACAAAAGAAGAGTGGGACCTGGGCATGATTGTTTCTGAGGATCGTAAGGTGGCTAAACAGGTAGTAAAGGTGACAGCAAAAGCCAAAAGAATTCTTGGGTACATAGAGCAAGGAATGGCCAGCAGGAACAAGGAGGTTATAGTGCCTCTGTATATGTCTTTTGTTTCACCTCATTTGGAGTATTGTGTGCAATTTTGGAGACAACACCTGAACCTAACCACTGAACCAGCTGTATACTAGGCAACTCTAGCCCTCCTCCCCCCAAATCCTTGTACTACCCCCTGGTCTGGACCTACTGCTCACCTCCCATGCTGCTTCTAAACTGTTTCAAACACACACAGGCCGGCCATCCCTCCTCACACTTCGCACTACACTGCTCACAGCCCCTCACTCTCATTCAACATGCCCAGAATCTTGGCACACCTCAATCCTCATCCTTGCTGTAATCCTAACCCACGCAGTCGGTATCACCACTTCTTCCTTCATTCCCATCATACACCAACAAGCTTCAGCCCCTCTTCCCCAATCCCAGAAGCAAAAACCATTACATCCTAATTAACATCCAGACAGTCCCCATTCACACCACCCCACCCCACTCCAACCACACACCTTCCACTCAGCCTCTCAAATGTGCTCTCATTAACACCCACACCATCTGCAACAAAATCCCCATTCTGGTCGACTACATAAGAATAGCTACGTTGACATATTGTTCATTATAGAATCATGGCTAGACTATTCCAATACAGTCATTCTAAATCAACTGGCTCTTCCTTCTTACCAAATCTTCAACTACCCTAGGGCATCCAGAAGAGACGGAGGTGTACTTATACTTGCCAAGCAGGACTTCCATTTCAAAACTACTAGCTCCAGCTCTACCAATGAATTGGACCTCATCATCATCATCTCCAACGTCCACATGTCAGTCTGTCTCACATACAGATCAACATTGGGTACCTGTGACCTCTCTCCTATCATTGAGGAAGCATGTTCGAATGACCACAAGAACAAATGGTTCATACTTCTTAGTGATATCAACCTACCTCCTCATCCAGCAAACACTCCTCACCTTTCCTACAAGCAGTGAAAGCTCTCAAAGTCAAGCAAATTATCTCACAATCAACTCACTCTAGAGGAGGAACCCTCAACCTAATATTCACCCCAACCACATGGCCACATCAATACCTGGCTACCATAACCCAGAAAAAAACAGTACTCTGGTCTGACCATAATCTGCTGACCTTCTTCTTGCCAAACCTCCCAATTTACATATCCACCACACCTCCTCATCTCATTCTCACAGGTTTCGAGCCTTTGACGGAAACACCTTCATCTCCACCATCCTATCTACTTCCCCTAATGATCCAAGCAATCTTGACTCCTCATCCTTCCCCAAACATCATA
Organism: Ichthyophis bannanicus; assembly: GCA_033557465.1. NCBI lineage: Eukaryota > Metazoa > Chordata > Amphibia > Gymnophiona > Ichthyophiidae > Ichthyophis > Ichthyophis bannanicus. Next base: position 1,487,990,600 of record CM066032.1, read on the forward strand.
TGACAATATAACATTCAGTTTTTGATGTAAATTTACCATGTAATTGCAATCATATTGTTTTGCTGACCCTGTTAAATCCCAGTTTACCTCCCCTGTTCAACGTAAGGTTCTGTTTTGATTGTTCAATGTAAACTGCTTTGAATATAGGATAAGGCAGTATAAAAAAAACGTGTTAAATAAATAAATAAATAAATAAATAATAGCTGAATGGAACGACTGCATTTCCTCATATGTCACCACAACCAACAACACAGCTGGGATTACAGGATTGAACCACATGTTATGGTTTACCCCTGAACTCAAGGCTCTAAAGAACAAGTCAGGCAACTAGAGTGCAAATGGAGGCACCACAAAGAACTACCTAACCACTCTGCACACGGCTACTGCCCAGACTGAGTACTACTCGCTCACCCTCCTGAAGAAGAAGGAATACCACACCAACCTAATTAGATCCTCCCTCAATAGACCTAGAGAACTCTTCAACATAGCCCTATCTCCAGCCAACATGGCATAATTTCTTCAGCCCGAACAATCATCCACCACCAGAAATTACTGGCTCCCTCAGTTCCATCTAACAACCCAACCAGCCAAACCGTCACCCCGCTGTCCCTATCCCAAATTGAAACCATCATCAGAAACCTCAACAGCACCACTTCCCCTCTCTACCCTTGCCCCTTCTCCTGTATTAAAATGAGCAAGCAAAACCTCTTGCCAATCATCCTACACATTGCTCAGACTTCCTTATCCTCGGACTACATGCCAACTGCTCTCAAACATGCTTCCATCAAACCCCTCCTAAAACGTTATGCAGCTAACCCATCTTCCTACAGGCCTATCTCCAGCATCTCCTCTCTTGCCAAAATCATTGAAAAAAACAGCACAGCTACAAATGCAGGACTTTATAGACTCCCACGCTCCCCTGGACAAGCATCAGCATGGCTTCAAGCCCTATCACAGTACTGAAACCTTTCTGACTTCAGTACTAGACACACTAATCAAGGGCACATAAAAAATGACACAATGATTCATCCTCATTTTTATTGACATCTCTGCAGCCTTTGATTCTGTCATCCATGAGCACCTCTTTTCATGGCTCCAGTCTATTGGCCTCAGAGACACAACACTACAATAATTCCAATCCTGTCTGACCAAGTCAGAATTGGATCTGAAACCTCCAACCTTTTCAGACTTCTTAAAGGCTTACCCCAGGGCTCTGCTTTATCCTCTCTCCTCTTCAATAATTTTATCCATTATGCAAAATAATCCAAAAATACAACATCCTCTACCATCTGTATGCCAATGATATTTTAATCTACACACCATTTACCATCCTCAATTCTGACTACTCCAAAATTGGGGAATGCCACACAGCCATCATCCAATAGCTCAACCAGCACAACATGCACATCAATCCCAACAAGTTGGAAGTCCTCTACATAACCAAGAACCTCTCATTCACCACACCACCCACAATCAACCTAGCCAACCTCACTCTGCAAGTAAAAGACCAAGTAAAATACCTCTGCATAGTCCTAGACCAGAATTTTAACTTCCACACACACACATCAAACAAGTTACCAAAGCAGCTTACTTCCGTATGAAGACAGTTTGAAACCTTCAAGCCCTCCTGGTCCTAGCAAACTTCAGAAATGTCTGTCAAGCCCTCATCACCCCAATTCTCAACTATGCCAATATAATATACCAGGGTCTCCCAAAACCTACCTTACTCCCTCTACATCTTGCACAGAACACAGCTGCAGAATCATCTCAGGTACCAGTCAATGAGCACACATCATCCCAGTCCTGAAACAGCTACACTGGCTCCCTGTCCACATGAGAGTCAAATACAAAGTTGCTCTGACCATCTTCAAAACCCTCCATGGCCTCTCAGCAAGCATCCTTCAACACTTTCCTTTCCTGTCTCAATATTGGCATTCTTTTCTCCCCCTGACTGTATGTAGCATGTTTTATTTTTTGTAAACTGCCTAGATGCTTCGGCACAGGTGGTATATCAAATGTTTCAATAAACATAAACATATCATATCTCCTGTCTCCCACCTTTCCTCCAAAGTATATAATTTTTGAATCTATTTCAACTTTGGACCACCATCTCCCATCTCTACTTTGACAATAGGTACCTAACAGTCCTCTCTGATAACTGCCATAGCTAGAATGTACATATGTTGAATATAAATATGTTGCCTATATATAGTTAGCCAGCCGTTAATGTGTAACTCATTGTTCTAAGTTTAATATAACTTTCATGTTTCACATTCATTGTAAACCGCCATTGATTTTTGGAAGGGGAGATATAGAAAAGCTTCAAATAAATAAATAAAATTAAATAAATAGATACATATTGAGATCTTTAAGTCTATCCCCATATGCCTTATGACAAAGTCCACTGACTATTTTGGTAGCCACCTTCTGCACAGACTCCACACTGTTTATATCCTTTTGAAGGATATAGTAGATGTTTAAATACCTCTATGGCATAAATGCACAGGAGGAGAGCCTCTTTCGACTGAAAGAAAGCTCTGCAATGAGGGGGCATAGGATGAAGATGAAATGGATAAACTCAGGAGTAATAGGCAGAAATATTTCTTTACGGAAAGAGTGGTAGATGCAGGGGCTGCTCTATAATGAGGCAAAGTGAGACGGCTGCCTCAGGCAGCAAAGTCTTGAGGGCGGCAAAAATTGCCCCCAAAACAGCCGCCTCACTTCATCTTCAAAAGTAAAAAAATAATCCCAAAAAAAGATGCACATTGCTGCTGATTCTGCTTCTCAGCAGCGGCATACTCAACCTCCGTTTCCAGGTAGCTGCAGCTCCCTGCCTCTTAGAGAACCGCGGCTGTGCTGTGACTGCAGCTTTAAATACAAACGAAACCAGTGCGGAGCCAGTTCTCGCCTCCGTGAAGGACCCCATGCAGCTTTGTCCCGCCCCCAAAGGAGGAAGTTCCTTTGGGGGTGGGACAAAGCTGCAAGGGGTCCTTCACAGACGCGGGAAGGCTCTGCACCAGTTTCGTTTGTATTTAAAACTGCAGTCACAGCACAGCCGCGGTTCTCTAAGAGGCAGGGAGCTGCGGCTGCCTGGAAACAGAGGTTGAGTTTGCCGCTGCTGGCCTTAAAAAAAAAAAAAAACCCTGAGGAGAGGAGCTGCTGCAGCAGCAGGAAGTGCCTCATGGCTGCCCCGGCAGAATCCTCCTGTCTCTCTCAGCGCGGCTTTACACAGCCTTCACGGTTCTGTAAAGCCGCACTGAGGGAGACAGGAGGGCTCTGCCGGAGTGGCCACGGGGCACTTCCTGCTGCCGCGGTGGTAGCGGCTTCAGCAGCCAGGTTCTTTTTTTTTTTAATTTCCCGGGGAGGGGGGTTAGGACTTGTAATGGACTGATGGGGAGGAGGGGGGTTAGGATTGGTAATGGGCTATGAGGGTTCTAGGACTGGAAATGGGCTAATTAGGGGGGTTAGGGCTGGAGGTGAGCTGATGGGGCTGTTTAGGACTGGTAATGGGCTATGGGGAGCTAGGACTGGAAATGGGCTGATGGGGGGGTTATGACTGGTAATGGGCTATGGGGGGGCTACAACTGTAAATGGGCTGATGGGGGTTAGGACTGGTAATGGGCTATGGGGGGGCTAGGATTGGAAATGGGCTGATGGGGGGTTAGGACTGGTAATGGGCTATGGGGGGGCTAGGACTGATAATGGGCTATGGGGGGCTAGGACTGGAAATGGGCTGATGGGGGGGTTATGACTGGTAATGGGCTATGGGGGGGCTACAACTGGAAATGGGCTGATGGGGGTTAGGACTGGTAATGGGCTATGGGGGGGCTAGGATTGGAAATGGGCTGATGGGGGGTTAGGACTGGTAATGGGCTATGGGGGGGGGCTAGGACTGGTAATGGGCTATGGGGGGCTAGGACTGGAAATGGGCTGATGGGGGGTTTAGGACTGGTAATGGGCTATGGGTGGCTAGGTCTGGAAATGGGCTGATGGGGGGTTAGGTCTGGAAATGAGCTGATGGGGGCAAGGACTTGTAATGGGCTGATGGGGGAGTTAGGACTTGTAATGGGCTATGGGGGGGCTAGGACTGGAGGTGGGCTGATGGGGGGTAGGACTGGAGGTGGGCTGATGGGGGGATAGGATTGGAAATGGGCTGGACTTGAAATGGACTATTGGGGGTGGGGAGGAGAGTGCTGCTGGCCCTGGAAGAAAACTAGGGGCTAGGGCTACAAATGGGCTGATGCGGGAGAATGGTAGAATGGGACTGGAAGGGAGCAGATAATGGGAGGGTCTGCCATGGGAAGGAGGGGGCACAAAGGGAGCTGACAAGGGGGAAGGAGGGGGCTGGAAAGGAGCAGACACCTGGGATGTACTGAAGGGGGACTGGAAGGGAGCTGACACTTGGGGATGGGAGTGGTAGGTGGTTGGATAATGGGGAGAAGGCTGGAAGGGAGCTGATATGCAAATGGCACTGGAAGGGGGATGGACAGAGGGTAGGGTGACTGGAAGGGAGCTGACCTGGAGGGTGGCACTGAGAGTGGACTGAGCTAATATCTGGGATGATATTTGGACCAGAAAGGGCTGGACAGTGGGGAAGGAGGGGGACTGGAAAGGAATGGACACCAGTTGCAGTCGTGGGAATGCAAGGTAGTTGACATTGGAAGGTACTGGGAGGGAAGGACTAGAAAGGGGGCTGATACTGGGGAGGGTTACTGGAACTGGAAATGGGCTGTTGGAAGGAAGTGAAGAAAACAAAAGAAGAGAAAAAAAATGGCAGATGGACCATAGACCACAGAAAAAGAGCTAAGAGAAGACAGGAAAACAGAAACCTCAGATCAGGACTAGCATGATCAGAGAATAAAATGGTAAGACAACAAAGGTAGAAAAAATAATTTTATTTAATTTTAGTGATTGGACTTTGTGCTATTTTTATATTTACACAGTATTGGGGAACTGCATCTCTTATTTATCTATTTATCTAATGTTGCACTGCATGTGGACTCTGGCTTCTTGGGGTTTCAATTTAAATTTAGTCTACATATTATTATTTTTACTTTAGATTGTGGTTACTTATTCTGTACTTGCTGAGGGTCGATGTTGTGAGTGTGTGACTGAGTTCAGGTGTTCTGTTAACATGGAGTTTGTGCATAAAGATCTATACTGTACTGTAGTAATTTGACTTGTTCAGCTTTTCAAATAGGTGTATGGATGTTCCAGGGCCCACTGTAGTATTTACAGTGATGCTTTTTTTTGGATGGGCTCCTTATGTGAGTTTTGGAAGTTTGTGCTGATATGGTATGGTAGGTTTGTTCTTTGTTGTAGGGTTTTGTATTAGTTCACAATGTGCCTGGTACTGGAGAATAGTGGTTGTTGTTGTTAGTGCGATGATCAGAATCAGATTTTGTTTAAATATTGAGTTCTGTGGGTGAATGTCCTGGTTCTGCTCTGCACCTACTGTGGATGCAAAATATATGTTGAAAAAGAAAACGCAAGAACCATAACGCAGTTTATAACAACAAAATAAAAATGAGTTATAGTTTAGTTTTATAATCTGTGCTGTTAGTTCTTGCTGTCTTTTAGTTCCTTGGTGTGCAAATGGGACCGTACCTAGCCCTGTGCAAGCGATGCAGCTGCACAGGGCGGAAAGGCTTGGGAGGTGTATTTCGGCTGTCTGCTGTTGCCCTGCCGCCGCTGGCAAGACAGGCAGCCGAAATGCGCTCCCCAAGCCTCTTTAAGCAGGTCTGGTCCCTCCCTCCTCCGACTCGATGTCAAGGAGGGACAGATCTGCTTAAAGTGCTGGTGCCTTTCAGATCGGGCGCATGACCCCCTTCTCCTCCCCATACCTCCATCCAGCTCTGCCTGCTCTTTCCCTGCTGCTGGCACCTCAATGAAAAAAACAGAGGGCAGCAGCAGCAGGGAAAGAGCAGGCAGCGCTGGACGGAGGTATGGGAGGAGGTGGGGGGCATGCGCCCGAGCTGCAACTCTCACAGGGTGTGATTGCAGCTCGATATGGCCCTGTGTGCAAACATCTTGCGTTTCCTCCATATAATCGAATCGGCTTTTTGGTTTGGTTCAGTCTCTGATTGGATTTCTGAAAAAGCCCCGCCCCCTCCAAGGTGGGGGGGAGGGGCGCCTTTTTCATACTTCGCCTCACGCAGCAGATTGCCTTGAGCCGCCCCTGGGTAGATGAATGAAATAGTCTCACAGTGTAGGTAGTAGACTAGAACAGTAGCTGAATTCAAGAAACAATGGGACAAACACAGAAGATCTCTAAAAGAAAAAAAAGGGGCGATAGTAGTTGGTATGGAAGGATAGACCGGATAGGTCATCTGGTCTTTTTCTGCTATCATGTTTCTATATAGATATTATATAAGCTAGCCAAGGGAGAGCACACAAAGATGAGATGTTAATAGAGTACCTAAATTTACCAGATGTAGACAGGAGCATGATAGCTCCTAGATTGGCTAAAGGTTGGGAGATGCTGAAATTCTTCTAAGAAGTCTTTCTCAAGCAAATTGTTGAGGAGCTCAGTCATAGCAAGACAACTATAAATTCAATATTGAGAAAAATACACAGTATCATTAAGGTCATGGCTCAATGTGAACACTGGATCAAAAGGGCAAACTTTAAGAAAATAAATAATTGAGTTAAAGAGGTCTTGGCAGGAGTAGGGGATCTAATGGATATAGTGAACCTTTGGATGTCAATAAAAATGATCATAGGTATGTGTGAGGGATGTTAGCAGGAAGGAGAGCATGAAGACACTACTATTGTTCTACTACTACTGCTACTACTACTACTACTAATTTGTATAGCACTACAAGGCATACACAGTGCTATACATATAGTTGTAATACACAGTCCCTGCTCATTGGAGCTTACAATCTAATCAAGACAAAATACGTGGAGCCAGTTCAACACGGGGCATGTCCAGCCCATCCGGACATCCAAAATCTGGACGGGCTGGCTGTCCACCCGATTTTGCATCTGTGGGAGCAGAATCAAGGCTGGACAGGCAGGATGTGCCCCATTCTGGACTGCTGTATGCCCGTCTAAGCCTCCCAAGGACTCTGCATGGAGCCTGGTGCCATGGCATCTCATCGCCATGGCTCCGGGACGCCATGAAGGAGCCCTGATTGTCTGCATGCCTACAAATATCCCTTTTCTGCACTGCCTGACTCCCAAAGATGCCTGCCATGGTTGGGATCAGGCTGTGGGGAACCTCTGCTGCTCCTCATTTAGGTTTGACGGGCAACAGGTGTCGATCCTCTTCCTCCGGGGGGACTTATTCCACCTCCGAGGTGGAACAAGTCCCTCGTCTAACTCAGCAGTCCCAGTCATATAGGGCCATGTCCAGAATCGGCCCTGTACATTCGGGCCCGTCTCTGGCCCACCTATGCTCCTCCTCCAGCCTGCCCCCTCCCACCCCTGTCCAGAGCTCCCCGCACATCTCCTCTATACGTGCGGGGAGCTCTGGATCCAGCATCAGGCGCCAGCATTTAGCGGAGATGTACATCCAAACCGGACATAGATCCCTGCTAAATGCAGCGCAGAATGACCCCCATAGTGAAACTGGGGACTAGAGTATGGTAAGATAAACATGAGCAGTGGACAAGAGAACAGGGAGCATCAGGATCCAAAAGCAACCTCAAAGAGGTCAATTTTTACCCTGAATTTGAATAGAGCTAGAGAAGGGGCCCAATGCATATACTCAGGTAGCTTGTTCAAGGCATATGGAACAGCAAGATGGAGTGAACGAAGTCTGGAGTTACAGTGAAAGAGAAGGGCACAGATAAAAGGGATCTGCCAGAGAAGTGGAGGAGTGTAGAGTGAGATAAGAGAGGAAAGGTAGTGAGGAGCCACAGAATGAATGGACTTGTAGGTCAGTAGGAGAAGTTTAAATTGTATGCAGAAACTAATAGGGACTATACAGAAAAGAACCACTAATTGCAAACAATCAAAGCTCATACAAAATCACAATGCAAACAATAATTTTTCAAAAAAATATTATATATATGTCATACATTAATCAAAAAATATTTTTTGTTGAAAAACACACAATACAATAATTAATATGTATTAAATATTTATAAATTATGAAACCTTACACCAATTTAGTCAACCATACAAACATATGATAATTTATTAATAAAGTCACAATTGGGAGATAATATTTAAGACACAATTCATGGGCAGCACATAACAAACATAAATACAAAAATACCCCCAATATATATAAATATCATTAATTTCTAGAAAAATGTAAACATTTTTTATAATTCATCTTACATAATCTTATCTAAAGTGTTACCACAAATTCATCATATACTCTTTTATCTAAAGAATTGCCAACTATTGCTCATAATGTTTCTCAAAACACATTTCTTTGCTCAGTAGCTTCACCAAACCGTTCTTCTGACAAAAGCTCCAACAAGAAACACTTCTCTGTTGCTGTTAAAGGAGTGTATACTAGGAATGTTCCGTCATTTAAAGTCACCCACAATTCAATACACTCATAATTCCTCTTCTCCAAATATTTCAACCAGATGTATGACGTGGACACAACGACTCTAAAAATGCCCTAACAAAAAAACAATGATTGCATGTAAAATAATATAGTATCAATTTTCTCAAAAGATACACCAAACCCCATATGCATTCATAGTAAAGTACCTGAAATGCTCTTTGGCTATTAAACGTAACTAAGGGGTATGTTTACTAAACGGCGCTAATGGCGCAGCTGTGATGTTATCGCGCAATACGCGACGTTATCGCGCGATAATGGCACTTTAATGTGCGAGAATGTCATGTATCACGTGATAATGTCTGCGGCGGCATTAAGGTGCGCAGAGGGTGGAGGAAGGCTCCCCAGGGTTGGAGATGAGGGGTCAATGGGCGGAGAGTGGGTGAGGAGAGGGCCCCATGCACACTAACGCTGTGAAATGAAGCTCTGAAAATTAGCACCAGTGAAAACCTCGCGCTAGAGACACATTTGCAGGAGAGAGAAACCATTTCAGTCAGCAATGTACAGCAAAGCCAGGGAAACCCAGAAAAGTGATAGTAGTGATACATGTGCACGAACCAAAAAGGCAAATAAACATATTAAATGACCAGAACCACATTTCAAATCCCCATAACCAAGCTGGCCAATAGTGCTACTAATGATAAACTTAAAGCAACACTACTGACAACAGGGGCGGCCCAAGGGGGGTGCGGGGCCATGTGCGGAGACTCGGTGCGGGGCCTCATTTGCATAAGGGATCTCATTTGCATAAATATTTGCATAATGTTACCTTACACTAACTTTTAGTAAACATGCCTCTTAATGAGTGTATGGATAAAGAAAGGCTAAAAGATTTCTACATTACTATAATCCAGTGCCAACTGCCAGGCACATTAGGAACTACTACAGACACTGCCCATTTAGAACCCATAGCAAACCCGCCATATCATAACAGCACTACCAGGACTCACAAAGCACAAGACCCTACCTATCAAAAGGCTACACTGAAAATATTAAACCAATACATTTCAGAGAATAACAATACATGACCTACTGGGGAAAGAGAACAAGTGGCAATGTCAAATAGGAATTACATAAACAGAATACCTCAGCTCAGTTACACATGCAGAACATAGACCATCACCAAACAAGGAATCACAATTTAGAAACAGGAAGACGATAATTAAACTGGGAACCCCAAAAGCCCAACAACACACTGTAGAAATAAAACTATAAATTAATTTCCTCTTGTACTAAACAAAGCGCAGACGTTAATGATGCACATTTTCCAGAGCTGGCATATTTCAGTTAATAAATTCAATAAAGAGATATTTTTCTACCTTTTGTGCATTTTTTTTCAGTTGCAATTGCTCCAGCCACTTTCTTCTGGTTTCTTCGTGTCTTCTGTTAACTCTCCATCGTCTGCTGTCCATTTGTCTTTTCTTCACACTTCTAGTTTTTTCCCATTCTCTCTCTATATCTGCTTTAACATACTAATCTTTCTCCTTTTGCTCTTTCCTCATTCCTATTTCATTCACTCAAATTTTACCCCTCCATCCTCAATCCCCACTTACTCTCCCAATATCCGGCCAATTGTAGATTTGTCTTCCCTCCCAAACAAAATATTTTTTCACTCTCCCAGCTCTATCCCATTCTTTTTTTTTTTTTTTTAATCTTTTATTTAAGCTTTTCTTGAGTATACATAAAGATAAGAAATATATATATTGAACAATCAATATTCAAGAAAACATAATATCACCCATCATAAAGATACACATCATGAGGAAAGAAACTTCATCAATCCACAAAATAAATCAAAGCAATAAGGAGTGACGAATCACACCACATAAGAGAGCTTTAATAATAATCTAACCCCCCCTATTCCTCCCCTCTAACTTCTTTCTCATTTATCAACTGACGCAGCTGAGCCACGTCAGTATATACATAACTCTGTCCCTCAAGTGTAATTAAACAACGGCAGGGAAATTTAAGGAAAAAAGAGGCTCCCAACGCTACAACCCGTGATCTTAACTCCAAAAACTGCCTACGCCGAGCCTGAGTGGTCCGGCCAACATCTGGAAACACCTGCAGTTTGAATCCACAAAACAAAGCATCCTTGCATTTAAAATAAGCACGAAGAATACGCAATTTGAGAGATTCAGTACCGAAGGTCACCACCAAGGTACAACGCTTGGTAATGAGATCAAGTGAATCTTCCAAAAAAGCAGTAAGGTCCTGCGCTACTGAGACATCGGTCGGGGGAGTCCAGCGGGAGCCACAACTCGCTGGGAAAGATCTTTGTTACCTGGGAGCTGCCGCGGGAGTTTATTCCGCGGAGCGGCGTAGCAGGTGGGAGCCGGGTCCCTGCTGGGTCAGCTGCAGGCATTGGATGGTCGCCCTTGGTGCTGAGGACCCCCCCGAGCCCTTTAAAGTCCAGCGGGAGCCACAACTCGCTGGGAAAGATCTTTGTTACCTGGGAGCTGCCGCGGGTGTTTGTTCCGTGGAGCGGCGTAGCAGGTGGGAGACGGGTCCCTGCTGGGTCAGCTGCAGGCATTGGATGGTCGTCCCTGGTGCTGAGGACCCCCCCGAGCCCTTTAAAGTCCAGCGGGAGCCACAACTCGCTGGGAAAGATCTTTGTTACCTGGGAGCTGCCGCGGGTGTTTGTTCCGCGGAGCGGCGTAGCAGGTGGGAGCCGGGTCCCTGCTGGGTCAGCTGCAGGCATTGGATGGTCGCCCTTGATGCTGAGGACCCCACCAAGCCCCATAAGATCTGCCAGAGCTACACGCGGCTGCGTGTTCGCGGCCTGCGGGGGCGTGTCCTAAGGGGCGGGTCACAAGGGGCCTGACACGCTCCTTATGTGCTCCTTCGGTGCTCCTGAGTTCTCTGAGCACCGGTGGTTGAAGCTGTTTTTGTGTCGATGGGGAAGCGCAAAGCGAAAGCTGTGAATAAGATGGCCGTTAAGGAGAATCAACGAGGTAAGCTGAGCGGCCCCATGGACAGGCATCTTCTTCCCCTGCCGCCTGCAAATCAGTCTTCGGATGGGGCCTCTCTTAACTCTGTGCTCCGAACGCCGCCTCCCTTCCCTCAACTTCTACAATCTTCTATGCTTTTGGACTCACCTCCTCTTGTTGTCGCCCCGACTCTCCTCCCGGTGGACCCAGCTGTATCAGAGGAGGTTCCATCTCCCCTAACCCGGGAAGTGACTCTCTCTGACATCTGGTTAGCGCTTCAGCGGATAGATTCCCGATTGTCTACGACAGTCTCTTCTCTATGCATATTTACCCATTCAGTAGTGGATAAAGTTCAAGTTATTGATTCCCAGCTTGTTGCCTTTTCTAAGTCTCTAGCCCGTGTTGATACATTGCTCCAGTCGGGTAGAGACGTTGATGTCTCTTTTATCAAGGATGTTTCCTCATTATCGTGTCGACTGGAGGCACTTGAAAATCAACAAAGGGCTAGAAACTTGCGTTTCCTAAACTTTCCTCATACTCATCTGCTTTCCTTTGAAATTTTGTTAAAGAAATATTTTTCTGAAATTTTGCATTTGAATGAGACAGTGGATGTGGTGCAGATGTATTGTATCCCTATATCTGTTCCTGCCCTACCGACAGCTCTATCCCATTCTAATCCTCCCCCAACATCGGCTCCCTTCTAGTTCCAGCCCCACCCAGCATCCGCTCCCTTCTAGTCCACGCATCAGCCCATTTCCAGTCCTAACCCCCAATAAGCCCATTTCTAGTCCTATCCTAGCCCCACCATCAGCCCATTTCCAGTCCTAGCTCCCCCATCCGAGTCCCTCCATCAGCTCATTTCCAATCCCAGCCCCCCATCAGCCCATTTCTACTCCTTTCCTAGCCCCACCATCAGCCCATGTCAAATCCTAGCTCCCCTCCATTCAGCCCATTTCCAATCCACGCCCCCCATGAGCCTACTTCCAGTTCTAACCCCTCCATGAGTCCATTTCAATCCAAGCCCCCCCAACAGCCCATTTCCAGTCCTATCCTAGCCCTCCATCAGCCCATTTCCTGTCCTAGCCCCCCTCACTCAGCCCATTACCAGTCCTAGCCCCCCCATAGCCCATTACCAGTCCTAAGCCCCCATCACCCTATTTTGTCTTAGCCCCCCCATAGCCCATTACCAGTCCTAACCCCCATCAGCCCATTTCCAGTCGTAGCCTCCCCACAGCCCATTCCAGTCCTAAACCGCCCATTAGCCCATTTCCAGTCCTAGCCCCCCCAGCCCATTACCAGTCCTAACCCCCCTATCAGCCCATTTCCAGTCTTAGCAAGCCCATAGCCCATTACCAGTCCTAACCCCCCCATAAGCACATTTCCAGTCCTAGCCCCCCCTATAGCCCATTACCAGTCCTACCCCCCCATCAGCCCATTTCCAGTCCTAACCCCCCTCCCCCTTCAGCCCACTTCCAGTATTATTCCCCCCGTAGCCCATTAGTAGTCCTAACCCCCCATAGCCCATTACCAGTCCTAACCCCCTCCCCCATCAGCCCACTTCCAGTCTTAGTCCCCCCATAGCTCATTAGTAGTCCTAACCCCCCTTAGCCCATTACCAGTCATAACCCCCTCCCCCATCAGCCCACTTCCAGTCTTAGTCCCCCCATAGCTCATTAGTAGCCCTAACCCCCCATAGCCCATTACCAGTCCTAACCCCCTCCCCCCATAAGCCCACTTCCAGTCTTAGTCCCCCCCCGTAGCCCATTAATAGTCCTAACCCCCCATAGCCCATTACCAGTCCTAACCCCCTTCCCCATCAGCACACTTCCAGTATTATTCCCCCCCCGTAGCCCATTAGTAGTCCTAACCCCCCATAGCCCATTACCAGTCCTAACCCCCTCCCCCCTGAAGCCCACTTCCAGTATTATTCCCCCCCGTAGCCCATTACCAGTCCTAACCCCCTCCCTCCATCAGCCCACTACCAGTCCTAACCCCCTCCCCCCATCCGCCCCATTCCATTTTTTTTCTCCCCCCCCCCCCCGTAGCTCATTAGTAGTCCTAACCCCCCCCCCCCCCCCCGCTGCCCAGATAGATTAAAAAAAATACCGGCTGCTGCTGCTGCCACCGTAGCAGCAGCAGAATTAAACGTCAATGCCGCGGGGCCCCGACTGCCTGGCAGAACCTCCCACGTGCATCAGCTCCTGAGTCCCTCCCAAAGCGCGGGCTTTCAGAGCCGTGAGAGTTTCCCTTCTTCTTGCGGCTCTGTTAATCTCGCCGGGGCGGTTGGGATTTCCCATCAGCCCCGGCGGGATTAACAGAGCCGCGAGAGGTCAGAGAAGCTCTCGCAGCTCTGAAAGCCCGTGCTTTAGGAGGGACTCGGGAGCTGATGCTCAAGGGAGGTTCTGCCGGGCAGTCGGGGCCCTGCGGCGTTGAAGTTTGATTCTGCTGCTGCCACGGCGACAGCAGCAGCAGCAGCCGGTATTTTTTTAAAAATGTACTTGGGCTAATGAATGTTTTTTGCGCGGGGCCCCCTGAAACGCGGGGCCCTGTGCAAAAAACATTCTTGCTCAATGGACGGGCCGGCCCTGACTGACAAAGCGTAAAAAGGAAGATATCATGTTTGGAAGGGGCTATGCTCTGTCCCCCTACAAAGTGAATGATCCCACATTGAAATAGCGGTGAGCAGGGTTTTCTCCTTTTTATTCGGCAGGTTTGTTATGCTGTGGTGCAGCTGGGGCACAGTGCAGACTAGGCAGATGCCTAGGTGGCACATAGGAATGCCGAAACTGTAAAGCAGCAAGACAGCAACTGACGAGGGTCCAACATGGGCACAAATGTGTGTCCCACAGTGTCACAGGGGATATTACCCAGCAGGTACCCCCAAGGGCACAGAACATTGGCAGGCGGTGCCAGGGGGAAGCGCGCATGTCCATGTAGGCACCCCTATACGAGAACCCTCACCATAGGCAGCTGCCTACCGGCACACTGGATGGCCTGGGACTGCGCACCACCAGTACCACTGGTATAAGGGCATGTCAGCATGGTGGCGGAGGGGTGCTGGTGGTGGAGGGGGCAGTGGCATCTGCCCACAGCAGTCCAAGGTCAAGCCCTGTTTAGGTGGGTGACATGTGGTGCAACAGACAAGGTCTGGCCAATGAACACTAATGGTAGCCCCCAGGGAATGCTCTGCCTCTGTGACTACAGTTTGGTGTAGTACACACAGCCAGTGTGTTCAGGGTCAGAAGATCACAGGTTCAAGCCCCAGCTGTGGCTCCTACAAACCATGTCCCCATATTTTACCCGGTACTAAACCGTGGTAATAAAGACGGAACTGTTATTGCAAATTAAATAAACAATCCATAAACGCCTATATTTTACCCTATAGGGCACAGAGAGTATAAACTTGTGCAATTCCTACAGCAGAGTTTCCCAAATGCAGTCCTGGAGGGCCAAACACCATTCAGGTGTCATGCTGTCCCTAATAAATATGCCTGTGCTGCAATTGTATGCCACGCCCCATCGTATGCAAATATATCTCATGCATATTCATTAGGGACAGCATGAAAACCTGAACAGTGTTTGGCCCACCAGGACCGGAGTAGGGAAACTCAGTCCTAGAGCAGCAGCCAACAGGGTTATAAACATCCACACCCACAGGCTCCACTATCCAAAGCCTCATGGAGAGTCAGGCTGTTGGGCCCTGCGCGGAGCAGCATCTCCCAATACATTCCCACTTGCATACCTTAGCAATGCCACCCTTAACTTAGGAACACATTACACATATATCAAAAGGTTGCTATGATTAATGGCAGATAACAAATCCTAAGTTAAACACAATTTGTTGACAGAGTTGCATCATAGCAACCTTTCTGATATCTGTGGAGTGTGTTTCTGTTTTGGTTTCTGACAGTGTTTACCACCCCAGGGAGTGACCCCAGCAGTATTGCGTACTATAGCCATGCCTGAACTGTGCCCAGGACTGGGGTGGTGGCCTGGGCTGCCAAAAACCTCTATATTTGCACAATGCTGGCATAGGTGTGGGAGTGTGTGTCTGTCTATCCAGTGTGTTGTGGCTGCCTACACCTTTCTGAGCCCACACTGTTTGCACTGTTTCCAGTGTTAGCCTGCCAATGTGCATAATGAGGAGCAAGGTACTGTGGGTATGGGCCGGACAGGGTGGCCTGGGCAGGATGCATCTGCACAGGGCATAGGGCAATGGCTGGAACATCATAGTGGCCGACCACCAACTGCATGGACAGGGTGGCCACAGCATGTCATGCTGGGAGGTCACTCTCACCCTGACTGAGCAGTGACCACGGCATGGCTAGTTTCCCCCATAGTGCTGTACAATATTTTTCTCAGGTGATATTTATGGGTTTCCTTTTTTGGGGCCCAATCACTGACATACCTGCTTGGTGTGTGTGCTCACATCCCATTTTTGGGTGCACACAGTTCTTCTAGGAACATGCACTATGTACTAGCTAGCAGACTGTCTGCAGTTACATAGTAACATAGTAGTTGACGGCAGATAAAGACCAGCATGGTCCATCCAGTCTGCCCAGCAAGATGGCAAGAGTAGGTGCACCTGTCGCTCCGCGCAGGTCACCCCTCCCCATATCCTTGTTCAGGGGTAAACCCACCACTCCATGTAGGACACCCCTATTTGTTGAGACGTTATATGGTTCAGAAGTTAGATGGTACCGTTTATTTTGTTTTTATCCTATTTCTGTAAAGGGATCCTCTGTGTTTGTCCCATGCCTTTTTGAATTCCGTCACCGTGTTCGCCCCTACCACTTCCATCGGGAGGGCATTCCAAGCATCCACCACCCTTTCAGTGAAAAAATATTTCCTGACATTGCCTTTCAATTTACCCCCTTGCAGTTTCATGTTATGCCCTCTAGTTTTACAGGTTCCCCGTCTTTGGAAGAGGTTTGTTTGTTCATCATTTCTCTTTAAGTATTTAAAGGTCTGAATCATATCTCCCCTGTCCCTCCTTTCCTCCAACGTGTACATATTTAGGTCTTCAAGTCTCTTCTCATAAGGCTTCTGACGCAGGCTCCAAATCATTTTGGTCGCCTTCCTCTGAACAGTCTCCAGTCTTTTTACATCCTTTGCAAGATATGGTCTCCAAAACTGAACACAGTATTCCAAGTGAGGCCTCACCAGTGACCTATACAGTGGCATAAGTACCTCTTCTTTTCTGCTGGTAATCCCTCTTTGTATGCAACCCAACATCCTCCTGGCTTTTGCCACCGCCTTGTCGTACTGTTTTGCCACCTTGAAATCAGCAGAGATAATCACACCAAGGTCTTTCTCCTGAACTGTGCATACCAACCTTTCGCCCCCTATCGCGTACATTTCTCTTGGATTTCTGCTACCCAAGTGCATGACACTGCACTTTTTTGCATTAAATCGTAGTTGCCAAGCATTAGACCAGTCTTCCAGCTTTTGTAGATCTTTCTTCATGTTAACCACTCCCTCGGGGGAGTCCACTCTGTTGCAAATTTTTGTGTCGTCTGCAAAAAGACAGACTTTTCCATTCAGTCCTTCAGCAATATCACTCACAAATACATTGAACAGTGCCTGGCCCAGGACCGAACCCTGGGGCACCCCGCTAATCACCTTCCTCTCATCCGAGTGAGCTCCATGTACAATCACCTTCTGTCGTCTGTCAGTCAACCAATTTCTAATCCAGTTTACCATCTTGGGACCCATCCCCAAGCTACTGAGTTTGTTGACAAGCCTCCTATGAGGAACAGTATCAAAGGCTTTGCTGAAATCCAGGTAGATGAGATCCATCGCATGCCCCTGATCTAGTTCCCTGGTCACGCAGTCAAAGAACTCGATCAGATTTGTTTGGCAAGATTGTCCTTCGGTAAAACCATGTTGCCTCGGGTCTTGCAACCTGTTGGTTTTCAGAAAGTTCACTATTCGCTCTTTCAGGAGCGCCTCCATTACTTTTCCCGCCACCGAGGTAAGGCTCACGGGCCTGTAGTTTGACACTTCTTCCCTGTCACCACTTTTGTGTAGAGGTACGACATCAGCCATTCTCCAGTCCTGAGGAACCTCTCCTGTTTCCAAGGATCTGTTGAAGACATCCTTTAACGGTCCTGCAAGAACCTCTCTGAGCTCTTTCAGTATCCTGGGATGTATCCCATCCGGTCCCATGGCTTTGTCCACTTTCAGTTTAGCAAGTTGTTCTAACACCTCTTCTTCTGTGAATGGTGTGGTATCTACTTCATTCCCGTTTTTATATTTGGGAGTCACAGCTGGTCCATCCCCAGGATCTTCTTTAGTAAACACAGAGCAGAAGTAATTGTTTAGCAATTTCGCTTTTTCAGTGTCACTTTCCACGAGTCCTTTCCCAGCACTTCTGAGTCCTGCAATTCCAACTCTGATCTTTTTCCTTTCCTGAATATACCTGAAGAAATTTTTGTTGCCACCCTTAACATCTTTAGCCATCTTTTCCTCTGCCTTTGATTTTGCTATCCTTATTACTCTTTTAGACTCTTTGAGTTGGATCCTGTATTCATTTCTGTGTTCTTCTGTCTGCAAGCTTTTGAATTTTGCAAAAGTTGTGTTTTTTGCCTTTATATGAGCAGCTACCTCTTTGGAAAACCAAATAGGTTTCCTTCTCCTCTTGCTTTTATTTACTTTTCTTACATATTTATCTGTTGCCCCTTTTATTGCCTCCTTTAGTTTAGCCCATTGCAATTCCACTTCCTTTATCTCTTCCCACCCCGTCATCTCCTCCTTTACGTACTCTGCCATTTTATTGAAGTCAGTGTATTTGAAGTTTAGGACTCTGAGCTTGCTATGATTGGCCTGTACCATGGCTTTTATTTCAAACCAAACCGTGTGATGGTCGCTGTTGCTCACAGGGGCACTCACGCAGACATTCGACACACTATCACCGTTGGTGAGCACTACATCCAGTGTTGAACTTTCCCTGGTTGGTTCCATCACCATTTGTCTAAATAATGCATCTTGGAGAGCATCCACAATTTTTTTGCTTCTTTCCAGATGTGCAGAAGGAGTAATCCAATCCACATCAGGTAGATTAAAGTCACCCAATATGATTGCTTCCCCCTTTGATGCTATCTTGGCAATATCTATAATCAATTCACTGTCTCTCTCTTCAATTTGAGTCGGAGGTCTATAGACTACAGCAATATGGATGACGGTGCCATCTCCTCTCTCCAACGCAATCCAGAGCGCTTCTTCTTTTCCCCATGTCCCCTGCATTTCAGTAGCTTTAATATTGCTTTTAATGATACAAATACCTAAGTCTCTAACTGAGCGATATGCAAATAATGTCCAAAGTTGCGCTCAAAAATAACACAATAATATATATGTGTATATATACTTCTCAGCTACTTAAATAATAGTTAACCAGATCTTCGGATTTCCAAAGGTCTCAGTCTGTAGCCAGCCGGGCTATTTAAATACAATCTCCACAGCTGTAGCTAGCAATCACATCAATGACCTTTTTATCGAAACCTATTTTATAAAACATGCCCCACACTAATGAAAGTGATAGTGATAGTTCCAGACTTTTAGGCTTGGTGTTGAAAAGCGCATAAGCCAAAATCATTCAAATATTCATATATTCAAAAAGATAGCACTTAACTGGCACTGTGCTGCTGCAATCCAAGCTCTCAAAAATATTACATAGGCTGGAATCTGTACGCCAATTTCTCTCAAAAGTGTTGCATAAACTGAAGTCTGTACGCCAATTTCACTGAGTTCCCGACGCTCTCATTGGGGTCCCACTGCGGCGTTTCACTGCCCGCGGTTCATCAGGGGAACCTCGTTGCCTTAAGTTCATGTACAAAACGATGCTGCCGACCTTCCGTGACTTCATATAGTTTAATTCCTTGCTGATTTGACCAACTGTTGGATGCGCGGCGCTTTTCCAACAGTTGGTCAAATCAGCAAGGAATTAAACTATATGAAGTCACGGAAGGTCGGCAGCATCGTTTTGTACATGAACTTAAGGCAACGAGGTTCCCCTGATGAACCGCGGGCAGTGAAACACCACAGTGGGACCCCAATGAGAGCGTCGGGAACTCAGTGAAATTGGCGTACAGACTTCAGTTTATGCAACACTTTTGAGAGAAATTGGTGTACAGATTCCAGCCTATGTAATATTTTTGAGAGCTTGGATTGCAGCAGCACAGTGCCAGTTAAGTGCTATCTTTTTGAATATATGAATATTTGAATGATTTTGGCATATGCGCTTTTCAACACCAAGCCTAAAAGTCTGGAACTATCACTATCACTTTCATTAGTGTGGGGCATGTTTTATAAAATAGGTTTCCATAAAAAGGTCATTGATGTGATTGCTAGCTACAGCTGTGGAGATTGTATTTAAATAGCCCGGCTGGCTACAGACTGAGACCTTTGGAAATCCGAAGATCTGGTTAACTATTATTTAAGTAGCTGAGAAGTATATATACACATATTGTCACCGACTCCCCAGGCCCCTGTGGTGGAAGGCTGGAGATGTGCAGTGGGGTCCTCTTATTTCAAGCAGGGACTTTATAATGTCCCCTGGGTTTGTGTATCCCAATAGCCAGTCAATAAGAAAGTAGTTGTGCGCGAGTGACTAAGCTTTCAAGAGGTTTTATTTCCCGTCCCGGGAGAATTCTTGCATCAATGTTACGAAAAGGAAATAAACCATATTTTTCTGGTAACACAAAAGGATCAGTAAGGATAACAAAAATGCTTCTCTTCAGCTTAAACAAACAAAACAGGAAAACAGTTTTCTTACTTTTCAGAAGAACTGTGCTGTTGAAATCAGTGCCCCCTGCACAGATTTCAATGGGAACGGCACTTCAGCAAAAAGAGGTTATAGCATCTGAAAGAACTAGTGTACAGTCCATTCTAGAGCAATTATCAGTATCAGCACAACATTCATAATCCATATCTTCAGGACTTTCTTCTGTGCAAACTTGCTCAGGGCTGTAACTTCTCTGGCAATCATTTAACTCTCTTTCTTCATAGCTGAAGCTGCTCTCATTTCTATCAGTGAGGAAAGGCTGGTTACCATAGAGTCTGGCTTCTGCCCTCACAGGATCTTTCCCTCTCAGATCTCTAGACAGAAATTCCAGTGCCCCTCTATTCCATTCACCAGGGTGCTTCCCAGCCCAGCGTCGGTTTGTTTGCTTAGAAGTGTGACTGCTAAGCCTGTTATCTATCTCTCTCTCCCTCGGTTTGCTATAAGCAATTCTCGTCAGCTCACAGCCAGGCTTTTCCTTATTGTAGCCCTGGTTTAAAACACTGACCTGAGAGAATTCTTCTGAGGCAAACTCTCCTTCAGAGCAGATAGATTCTTCTTCAGAAACACTCCGGTATGGCTCCTGGGATCTCTCTCTATCCCTTCCTCTGCCTTGGTTTCTGGAAATGGCTTTTCTGCTAGTTGCAGTCTTTCTGTATCCTACAGTTCTGTCAACTGCTTCTGGGCTGGTGTAGTAACTTCCTTCTTTCCTCGTGCCTTTAGCTGAGCTTCCTGTTGTGCTCCTCGTGTATCTGTTTCCTGTGTATCTGCTGGTTCTCTTCCTCTTTCCTTCTGTGCTCAAAGCTGGCCCTATTTTAACTGCGTCATAGCTTGAGACTTCCATTGGGCTAACTTCCTGCAGCTGTTTCTGCCTTACTAATGAGCCCTTACGTAATGCTCTCTCTGGGTGTTTTGCTGCAGCATGAGCTTGTGTTTTCCTTTGTTGCTCATGGCAACCCCTAGCCATGTGCTTCTCAGTGTGCCTTTTAAAACTCCCCCGAGCATTTTCCTGCATTTCCTCTGGTCTATTCTGCCCTGGACCATGACAATATATATTATTGTGTTATTTTTGAGCGCAACTTTGGACATTATTTTAATAATGCTTTTGACATACAAGGCTACTCCTCCTCCTTTTCCATTTTCTCGGTCCCTTCTGAATAGATTATAGCCAGCTATGGCTATATCCCAATCATGTGATTCATTAAACCATGTTTCTGTAATGGCCACAATGTCCAAGTCCGTTTCCACCATTAGGGCTTCCAGGTCTGGAATTTTGTTGGCTAAGCTTCGAGCATTTGTGCTCATTGCTTTCCAGCACTTTCCTGGCTTGTGTGTATTTTGCATTGATTTTGTTCTGCCCACTTCCTCCCACATGTTTTTGATGTGTGGTTTAAAAGTGTGGCCGTTTCTGATGTTGTTCTGCTTTTGTTGGGGGTGGCAGGCAGATGTTGACCTTCCACATCTGTCACCCCCTTTTCCTAGTTTAAATGCATGTCCACATACTGCCTGAATTTTTCACTTAGGATTCTTTTCCCTGCGGAAGAGAGATGTAGTCCATCAGCACAGTATAGTCTCTTGTTGGTCCATCTGTTGTCCCAGTTGCCAATAAATCCGAATCCTTTTTCTCTGCACCAGGTCTGGAGCCATGTATTAAAGCTGTCAATGCGATGCAGTCTTTTTGTCCCCTTACCAAGAACAGGTAGAACCTCTGAGAATGCAACAGTGTTAACAACGTGCTTGAGTTTCTCCCCCAGAGATTGGAAGTCCTTTTGGGCTGTAGAGGCACTGTTCCTAGCCAGGTCGTTTGTGCCTAGGTGGATAATAACATCAAGTTTGGAGTGTTCACTTTTTGCACTAAGTAATTCAACAACTTGGTTTGTATTCCTGCTGGCTGAAGAGCCTGGTAGGCACATGACTATCTTCTCTCCTTTGAACTGTGTTCCCAAGTTGGTGCCTCTGATGATGGAATCTCCAAGTAGTAGTAGTTTTCTGTTTGGTGAGGTTTTCTTCATATTTAGTGCTTTAGCAGGGGATTGGGCATTGTCTGACTCATTTAAAGGCCCTTCAGTTTCTTTGAATTGGGCATCCTCATTAGCCAAGGCAGAGAAGGCATTGTGCAGGGATATCTCTTGATGTATAGGATGTCTTTGTGTTACAGGTCGCAATCTACCAGAACCAACTGTGATCCATTTGTTCCTGGGGCGTTTGATTCTTTGTGGGAGTGGTGGTGGACTTTGTTCAGTTTGTATCCTAGATGAGGTGCGCTTCATTGCAGCCAGTTCCTCCCTCAGTAGAGATACTTCTATATGCATGGCAGCTAGGTCTTTCCTTAGTAGAGTCAGTTCTTCATGCATGGCAGCTGACATTAGACATATAGGACAAGCTCTTAGTCTCCAAATGATTCGTCTTTGAATGAAAGTACCGCAGTTAGTATGTGTATGGCCGGAACATCTTGCAGGGTGCAGCAGGTGGAGACTGACTGTGCCCTCTGCTGGTGAATGTCAGATAGTGGTGGGGAGCAGCTGAGCTTTTCCAGCATTCTGCCTGCCTGCCTGCCATTGCCTTATTGATGTGTACAGATCTGCATGGACTGCCCTGCAGGGTGCCTGTTCCCCAGCAGGACTGGTGTTGATGGTCCCCTCTACTGCCACCATTGCAGAGATGTAGAATGTGGATCTGTTCTTGGGAGATCCTGCTCCCCCACCCTGAGCCACAGGGGGGCTGGTTGACGGGTGCTACATAATCCACTTTTGGGTCTAAACACCCCCCCTTCGCTTATAACATGTGACCATGGCACCCACACAGGATATGCACTATTCTGGGTGCATCATAGTCCACAAGGGCTAGAAGTGACTGGGAAATAGAGATGGACACAGGTGCATCCTAGGTGTGTCTGCAAGGACTACCTAGCACACACTGGCACTGATGGGGACCTGCAGCATAGCCTATCTCAGTCAAGCCAGGTGCTGCGGACCTGGTGCTGGGCACCCCACCTCACCCTTAGGGTGAGCACAGGACCCGCACAATGTCACGGTCTGTAGCTACTCTGTGCCAGTAACACACACGTTCAATTCCCCCTACCAGGCCGAGGTGCTGTGGGGGTGCATACCATGGGTACGGGTGGGTTTACCCTATCCTGGTAACCACAGCAGACAGTTTGTATGGTGCCTGCAGTCTTTCTGTAGCCAGCCAGGGAGGTGTTATATAATGTGCCCTATAAAGCGCTCTATAGGGCACATTATAAGGTGCCTTGGAAAACAGTGCACTTTATAATGTGCCCTATGGAGTTCCTTAGGTTATGGTTATGTTTATGTTTATTTAAAAATTTATATACCACCCATTACAGGGTATCAGAGCGGTTTACACAATTTAAAAAATCAGAGGATTAGAAAAATGCTGCGGAAAGAGAAAGAGAATGCCAAATTAAGAATTTCAAAAGGGGGAGAAAGGACAGAAATCGGAGAGGAAGAAGACAGGACAACCAGTAAAAGAAAGGATTCCAAATTACCCATGCCTACCAATAGCCACATTAATATTAATAAAATACAGTCTCTAAAATGCTTGTATGCACTAAATGAGAGGTTATTTATTTATTTACATTCTCTTATATACCGTGCTATTCTGCATCAGTGCGGTCTACATTGAACAAACTGAAATTACATTGAACAGGGCATTATAACTTGGAGATAACTATTTTACAGGGAACATGGGCTATGGAGGGTTAAGTGGCTTGCCCAAGACCACAAGGAGCACAAGGTTAGATATATAGCACTAAATGAGAGGTTAGATATGATTGCAATCTCAGAGACATGGTGGAAGGAGGATAACCAGTGGGACACTGTGATACCTGGATATCTATCAAACTATATCTCAATGATAGAACTGATCAAATTGGTGGAGGGGTTGCGCTCTATGTTAGAGAGGGCATTGAGACAGAAAGGATTAAAGTTTTGCAGGAAACAAAATTTGCTGTAGAATCTCTATGGATTGAAATTCCATGTATGAAAGTGAAGGTGATGGCAGTGGGGGTGTACTATCGACCCCCTGGCCAGAATGAATAAATGGATGATGAAATGCTCAAAGAAATCAGGGAAGCTAACAAATGTCACAGCAGAGTAGTAATAATGGGTGATTTCAATTACCCCGGTAACGACTGGGTCATTGTCACGGCAGGACATGCTAGGGAGATAAAGTTTCTAGATGAAATAAATGACTGCTTCTTGGAGCAGCTGGTTCATGAACCGACCAGAGGGGAAGCCATACTGGACCTAGTCCTTAGTAGAACACCAGATCTGGTGCAAGAAATAAGGGTGTTGGGACCACTTGGCAATAGTGATCATAGCATGACCATGTTTGATTTAATTAGTGGAGGAGGGATAGTAAAGAAATCCACAGTACTACCTTTTAACTTTCGAATGGGAGACTGTGATAAAATGAGGAATATAGTTAAGAAAAAACTAAAAGGAGCGGTTGCAAAGGTTAAAGACTTAAATCAAGCTTGGGTGTTGTTTAAAAATACTATCCTGGAAGCCCAGACCAGCTGTATTCCATGCATTAAGAAATATAGAAGAAAGTACAAAAAACTGCCAGCATGGTTTAAAGGTGAGGTCAGAGAGGCTGTTGCTGCCAAAAAAGCATCTTTCAGGAAATGGAAAAAAGAGCCAAACAATAAAAACTGGAAACAGCACAAGCACTGGCAAGTTAAATGCAAAGCATTGATAAGGAAGGCAAAGCAAGAATTTGAGAAGGAACTTGTTACGGAAGCAAAAACACGAAATAAAGACTTTTTCAAGTACATTCGTAGCAAAAGGCCTGTGAGAGAGTCAATTGGACCATTAGATGATAGAGGGGTAAAAGGGGCAGTAAAAGGAGACAAGGCTATAGCGGAGAGACTGAATGAATTCTTTGCTTCGGTCTTTACTGAGGAAGATGTAGGGATGTTACCCAAGACTGAAGTGGTATTTAAAGGTGATACTGCAGAGGAATTGAGAGAAATATTGCTACACCGTATGTATTGCAACTATTTGATAAACTGAATAGTAGCAAATCACCTGAACCGGATGGTATACATCCAAAAGTGTTGAAAGAACTCAAATATGAGATTGCAGACCTGCTATTAGTAATCTGTGAACTTTCATTAAAATCATCTGTAATACCTGAAGATTGGAGGGTCGCCAATGTAACGCCAATTTTTAAAAAGGGTTCCAGGGGTGATCCGGGAAATTACAGACGGGTGAGCCTGACGTCAGTACCGGGGAAAATGGTAGAAACCATCATAAAGAACAAAATTACACAGCATGTAGATAGTCATGGCCTAACGGGAGACAGCCAACATGGCTTTAGACAAGTAAGATCTTGTTTTACTAATCTGATATGTTTTTTTGAAGGTGTGAATAAACAGGTAGGCAAAGGTGAGTCGGTTGATATAGTGTATCTGGACTTTCAGAAAGCCTTTGACAAGGTCCCTCATCAGAGACTTTTGGCAAAACTAAAAAGTCATGGGATAGGAGGCAGTGTACTATTGTGGATCGGGAACTGGTTAAAAGATAGAGATCAGAGGGTAGGGATAAATGGCCAATTTTCCCAATGGAAAAAGGTGAATAGTGGAGTACCCCAAGGATCTGTACTGGGTCCGCTACTTTTTGACATATTCATAAATGACCTGGAAAAGGGAATAACTAGTGAGGTTATCAAATTTGCAGATGACACAAAGTTGTTTAAAGTTGTTAAAACCCAAGAGGACTGTGTAAAACTGCAGGAGGATCTGGATAAATTGGAAGACTGGGCATCAAAATGGCAGATGAAATTTAATGTGGACAAGTGCAAAGTTATGCACCTAGGAAAGAACAACCCACACTATGGTTACACGATGCAAGGTTCCACATTGGGAACCACCACCCAGGAAAAAGATTTAGCAGTCATCGTGGATAACATGTTAAAACCCTCTGCCCAGTGTGCAGTGGCGGCCAAGAAAGCAAATAGAATGCTAGGTATCATAAGGAAAGGAATGGAAAATAAAACAAAGGATATTATAATGCCTCTGTATCGTTCCATGGTACGACCGCACCTTGAATATTGTGTGCAATTCTGGTCGTCGTATCTTAAAAAGGATATAGCATTATTAGAAAAGGTACGGAGAAGAGCCACCAAAATGGTAAAGGGGATGGAAGGCTACTCCTATGAAGAGAGGCTACAAAGGTTAGGGCTCTTCAACCTGGAAAAGAGACTGCTGAGGGGAGATATGATAGAGGTCTATAAATTAATGAATGGAGTGGAACGGGTAAATGTAGATCGATTGTTTACGCTATCAGAATATGGAAAGACTAGGGGACATGTAATGAAGCTACAGGGTAAACTATTTAAGACAAATAAGAGAAAATATTTTTTCACTCAACGTGTAATCAAACTCTGGAATTTGTTACCAGAAGATGTAGAAAGAGCTGTTAGTGTAGCTGGGTTTAAAAAAGGTTTGGACAAGTTCCTGGAGGAAAGGTCCATAAACCATTCTTAAAAAGGGACCCAGAATATCAATGCTTGACCCAATACAAGCATTGTGGAACCTGTGTCTTTTGGGATACTGCTAGGTACGTATGACCTAGATTGGCCACTGTTGGAAACAGGATACTGGGCTTGATGGACCTTGGTCTGACCAAGTATGACATAACTTATGTTCTTATGTTCTTAAAGGATTAGTTTATGTCATTCTTGCTAGTTGAGAAGGGAGAGAAGCAGGGGAAGGGGAAGGGGGGGAGATCAAATGCTGTACAGAAAAGGTGCATTTATAATTTGGTTTTGAAGGATGTGAAGGAGGGGTCTTATCGGAGGGCAGGGGGGAGCGAGGTCCATAGGTGTGGTCCAAGGAAATAAAAAGCAGAGGATTGTGTGGACTCCAAGTGGGCCTGGGATGGGTAGGGAAGAAACATGCGGTTGGAGTGTATAGAACGGAGGGAACGATGGGGAGTGTAAAGACATATCTGATCAGCAAGGTATAGAAGAACACCAGTATGAATAGTTCTGTGCACGAAGATAAGAATTTTAAACTGTATGCGGTACGGAATAGGGAGCCAATGGTGGTGTAGGAGAAGGGGGGGGAACATGATCAAAGCGGGATGCGTGGGAAAGGATGCGGGCAGCTGTATTCTGAATACGTTGGATGCGGGAGAGTTGAGATTGAGGAAGACCAGCCAAGCAGACATTAAAGTAATCAAGACGCGAGAGGACTAATGAATGGAGTAGGGTAGCCATAGACGAAGAAGAAAGAAAAGGGCGGACAGCACGGAGATGTTTTAGGGCAAAAAAGGAACGTTGAACAACGGATGAAATATGACATTTAAAGGTGAGAGCAGAGTCAAGAATAACACCTAAGTATCTAAGAGAAGAGACCAAAGGGATAGGTGAGGAGGAAAGTACAGGTGCAAGAAAGGGGGGAGGGGGGGGAGTAACCGAAAGTGAACCAGATCGCTGCAGTTTTTTTGAGGTTGATGTGAACAAAGTTAGAGGAAATCCAAGAGGCAACGGCGGAGAGACAATTGTTAAGAGGAGTGATGTCTGGAGCAGAAGAATCGGTGTGATATAGGAGAAAAATATCATCAGCATAGTAATGAGCAGAAACACCGTATTGTTGAACCAAAAGAGTGAGGGGGGCCAGAAAGACGTTAAAGAGGATAGGGGAAAGGACTGAACCTTGGGGAACCCTGCACGGAAGGGGAGTGGAGGGGGAGGAAGCAGTACCAGTCAAAACAGAGAAAGAGCGGCATGATAAGAAAGAACGGAACCACTGAAGAACCAGACCAGAAAGACCGGCGTCTTGAAGTCGGAGCAGGAGGGTGTGATAATCAACAATGTCAAAGGCGGCGGAGAGATCTAGTGAGTCAGCAAGAGAGACAGAGCCATGATCGTGGGCAGCATGCAATTCATTGACGAGTGAAAGGAGAACAGATTCAATGCTGTTACCACACTGTGGGTGTTTTTGCTGGCAGCACTAATTTAAATTTAAAAAGGAAATGCCTCAGACAGCACTGATTTAAATTAAAGGGTAATGCCTCAGACAGCCTTATTACATAACACCACTGTGGAATTGAACCCATGATCTCTGCCTCTACAGTCATTGCAGTAACCAGTGGACTACATCTTTATTCATTCTAACACTGCACTGGCATGAACTTAGGATTAACGTGCGTTAGCGCGCCACCGTGCACGCCATGAGCAGCATCGCGCATGCGCGATGTGCGTGCAAGTGCCAGCAACCCAGTCACTTCCGTGAATATGGAGAGGCGCTCACGTCAGCCAGCCTTCACCAGGCGTTATTTAAAAGTGCTCACAAACCTGATCTGCACAAAGCAGACCAAGTTATTTCCTGGATCATCCAGAAGGCAAGACCTCCACCGCGTCAGGAGGGAATGGCGCCGCATCACTAGATGCTTTAATCGGATTGCTGACCACCCACGTGAGGTAAGTGCAGGCAGTGCTGAAAGTAGGTGTGGATGCTGCTGTGTGCAAGTATGCCTTATCCCCATGAGGCCATGACCTGCTCACAGAGGTCAGGCTTAAATCCTGCAGGTATGGAAGTTGCTGCTGTTCATGTGTTTATATCCACCCTACTCCCAGGAGGCCCTGATCTGATTACAGAGGTCAGTTATACATCCTGTTGGTACGGTACTTGCTGCTGTTCCTGTGTTTACATCCACCCTACCCCCAGGAGGCCAAGACCTGACTACAGAGGTCAGTTATACATCCTGTTGGTACGGTAGGTGCTACAGTTCATGTGTTTACATCCATCCTACCCCCAGGAGAGCCAGACTTGATTGCTGTGGTCTGTTTGACATCCTGGTGTCAGGGTACCTGCATCTGTTGTTGTTGCACTGCTGACCCCAAACACCAGGAGAACCACACCTGATCACAGAGGTCTGTTAAAGCTGCTGGTGTCAGCGTACCTGCAGCTGTTGGGGTGTCACTGCTCTGCCCAACCCCCGGGAGGGCCTAGACTGGATAACATAGGTCGATAGCTCCGGCTGCATTCGGCCACAACTGCCATATTCACAGGAGGCCTAAGTCCTGACCACAGAGGTAGAGTTGTAGGTCTGATGTCATGGTAGTGGCCCCTGATGTGCCTGGCCCACCCAAACACCGGGCGAGGTCAGAACACATTGCACATGTTCCTTAGAGAGCTCATGGTGCCACGGTGGGTGTGTCGTCTGACGTGTGTGGGTGAGCCAAATGCACAGGTGTCTGCCGCAGCATACAGGGAGTTTGGAAATCCCACTTTTGGAGACCAACGTGACCACCACACACATGGCATGGTGCACCCATGTCATGCAAGGAGGGTGTGGGAACAGGGTAAGGGGGCCGGGGGGATAGCACACAGTATACGTAGCTGGCACCCCACACATGGGCAGACCCACAGCCACACATGAATGCGGCGCTGCCAACAGGTCATAGAGGACCCACTGGCCAGAGCAGCAGCAACACTCAGCTGCCTGTAGTGATGTGTGATATGTAATGGCCACCCACCAGAGATATCCTCCCCCTGATGTTCCCACCCATTGCATTCCCCCCCAGGTGGAGGACCTTCGGAAGAATGTAAGGGAGTTGCGGCTGCACTGCCCGGATGTCCTGGAATGCCTACAAAGGAAGGAGCAACAGGAACATGACAGTGAGTGCTGCGGCCACTGCAGGGATGTACAGCATATCACAGTGGGCCAACAGCCTGTGTGTGGCCACACAATGTTTAGAGAGTGGAGGGGGGACGGCGAGGTTGGGGGGGAGGTGTCAGGGGGGTGGAGAGGGAGAGGGTGGCCCTGTGGGTACAGTGACAGTACCACGTGCCACAGGCAGGGCCCACGCACATGCCACCACACAGACTCCGGGCACCTGGGGCGGATGTGGTGGCAGGTGTGTCCGGGACCTGTCTGCGGCAGTGCTTGGTGTGCTGCAACGGCAGCGGGCACAGAACTGCACCATGCGGTGGCTTGCAGGCGCTATTCAGTGGCTGGCTGCCGAGATGCACATGCAGCATGCAGCTGGTATGGGGGGTGCATCTCGGCAGCCATCCCCTGATGGGCGGCCCCAGAGTGTCTGAGGGGCAGAGTGGCGGCCACACACGTGCCCTGTGGTGCCGTGTCACTCGGGCCACAGCATGGGGTCTAGATGTAAATATCATCCATATATGTAAATACACAGGTTTTGTTATATATCACACTGGTCACGTGTTTTCATCCCTATGTGTATGTGTATTAGACATCGGTAACCTACATGGACCATCTCCACACTCATGTGTAGGGTCTGACCATGTAGGGAGCCATCAGTGTTCCCTGGTGCCCCTGTGATGTACCGCACTGCTGTGTGTACCACTAGCTATGGACACATCTTTTTGATTCTTTTTGATTTTTTTGTTTTTGTTGATATTGTCTGCCTGGTTTAGAGTTTTTTTGTTGTTTGTATGTCATGTGTAGGCAGCATATCTGATGCACCATGCTCGTAGGGGAATAGGGGGGATGGCCAGCAGCAGGTATGTGGCAGGAAGGATAAAATGGACTGCTGTACCCAGGAGCTGCCCAGGGGGATAGCTGGTGAGGCCAAGACAGGTGGATGTTGGTCTGGAGAGGGAGAAGCGGCTCACTACAGGCGCAGGGGGAGAGTGAACAACTGACTGTAGCTAGTTACCTATGTCTGCCTGTGTCTTACACAAACATCTACAGATAAACAGCCATGTAGGCCCTGGTGTGGGTCAGAGGGATGGCACACATGTGGGTGGAGCAATGGAGAGGATATGGGGTGTGAGAGAGTGACCGATCCGTAAAACATACATGTACCACCTTAAACATATTACTGCTTAACTGGAGAGGTAGGGTATACCCCCACGCATAGGTAGAAGGGTGCACACATGGCATGGTTCATGGCACACAGGGCATGGTATAAGGTCTGTGCATTGATTGGTGGCAGTGCATACGCCACCATCCTAAGGGAGCTGGGGAGGCACATGTGACCATGGTGACAATATGGGGGACAAGGTACTCAGGGGAGTACAGTGGAAAACACTGGAAACGGGCACATAGGTATAATCAGTTTAGTCATCTTTATTGGCACACAGTGACCTGTTCCCCGCAATCAAGACCTGCGTCGCCGCCCATGTCCACGGCAACCACGGCCCAAGCAATGCCGTTGTTCTAGTTCCGCTGGTGCTGCCTCTGGGGCTGGGGCTGGCTGCTGGGAACACCCAGCCATGGCCTCTTGAGCATCTGCAATCCGCAGTAGCACCGCTGTCATCACCTCAACTGTGGCACGCATCTGGCTCATCTCCTCTTGAATGCCCATCAGAACCTGACGAGTGGCTGTGGGTGAGACACAAGGTGATGTGTGAGACATGTGTTGCACCACCCCCCCACCATGACTCATGCACATGTCCGGCATATCCCAACAGACCAGTCCGCAGACCAATCATGTCTGCAACGGCTAGCAACGCAGTACCATGTTTACATCTGTGTGTCCCATGATCCATCCACAGGCCAGGAAATGATCCTGCTGGGGGTCATGGAGATCACAGATATGACACATGGTACTGTGTTGCACTTCAGTGTGTCACTGCTGTATCTGCGCACTGGTCGTATGGGATAGGTTGGATAATGTGGGGATTCATGGCACACAGATAGATATCTGGGGGGGCGCTGTTCACTCTAAACCTGACTCACAGTACTGAGTACCCTGACTATCTTTGCTACGTACCACTACCCAGGGAGAGGGGTCCGGCGGGTAAACTGTATAGGTGATCTGGGGTAGGTGTGTACCACTGTAAGTCTCCATGGGATATTTTGTGGTGAATAGTAGGCGGATGTATGAGCTCATTAGCATGACGACACCAGATGGCACATGCTACAAGGGGGGGGGGAGTGCACATGGCACACACCCCCACTACAAATACAGAGCTATGTGCTATGGTGGCATAATATTAGGGGGTACATGGAATGTCATTGTGGATGTTACGTCAACCCCCGGGGGGCTTGTTGTATATTCTGATACCCACCTTCCGCATCGTGCTTTGCTGAGGCAGTATGAGCCCGGAGCTCTGCAAGGATGATATCCATGCTGGTGTGTTGGGTGCGTGATGTCCTTGGTACCTTCATTGTGTGGTGACTCCCCTCTGACTCTGTGTCCTCCACAGCCCGTGTGCTACTGCTACTGGCCCCCACTTGTGCATCCCACACGTGTATCCATGTGCCCACAGTGGTGCTTGTGCTCAGCCGGCCGTAGAGCACCTCATACCGCTCCAAAACACTGGCCAGCAGGATCTTGTTTTCCTGCTGGCTGAATCTAACAGCCCTCCTCCGGTCCTCGGTTGGCACTGGTATATGCCTACGTTTGATGCTGGGTGGCCCTTGGATGGGCTGCGACACACACGATGGGCCTGCAGCCACCACCACAGGCCCACCTCTCCCTGGCGGCTCTGGGTCCTGCTGAACATGTGTCTCACCCTCCTCCCCTCCTGCCATGTCCTGCTGCTCCATTTCACTGCCCTCTGTTGCCTCTCCCCCCTGTCACACATCTTAACCCCTCCTGTTCTTCGCCTACTCCCCCCTCTCCTGCCCCTCGGCTCCTCTGCTCCACCTCACGCCTGCACCTCACCTCACCTCCCCTCCTCTCCCTTGTGTCTGCTCCTCAGATCACCTCCTGTCTTTCTCTCCTGCTCCTAGTCTCCCCTCCTCTCATTCTTTCTCGCCTGCTCCGCAACACACCTCTCCTAACCTGCTATAATCCTGATCTCACACTCGCCTGCTCTACAACTCACCTTCTTTCTCCGTCGCTTCCCTTGCTTCACCAACAACCAACACCGCCCGCCTCGTCTCTGTCGCCTACACAAACCCCTCAGCATGTACCACGTGTGCATGTGTATTTATGTGTTTTTTTACGTGTGCGCGTACTTGCGCGTTGCGCATGCGCAGCAGCATGAGCATGGAGGCTGTGCACATTGTGCATGCACAGGAGTGATGCAGAAGGTGTGTGCCCGGGACCCATGTGACGAGTGCCGGTCTATGCATGTGACGTAAGGCCGGCCGCATGCGCGTAACGGCACGCAGCACATGCGCACCTCTCATGCTCACACACAGAGCGCCTGCGCAACGTGGTGTCCCCATGCACGCACCTTCCGCATCACCCCTGCATGTGCACAACATGCGCAGCCTCCACACTCATGCCGCTGTGCATGCGCAACGTGGCATGAGCGTGGAGGCTGCGCATGTTTCCTGTAAAATAGTTATCTCCAAGTTATAATGCCCTGTTCAATGTAATTTCAGTTTGTTCAATGTAAACCGCACTTATGCAGAATAGCGCGGTATATAAGAGAATGTAAATAAATAAAATAAATAAATAAATAAAAACGCGCGCAAGGATGCGCACACGTAAAAAACACATAAATACACATGCACACGTAGTACACGCTGAGGGGTTTGTGTAGGCGAGGGAGACGAGGCGTGCAGTGTTGGTTGTTGGTGAAGCAAGGGAAGTGTCAGAGGCAGGTTTGGTGTGGAGAGTGGCTGGGTTGGTGAGTGCTGGTGGAGTTGTGTGGCTGGGTTGGTGACTGGTGGGTGAGGTGAGTGTCTGAGTTTGAGTGAGTTTGAGGAGTTGAGAGGGGTGGAGTTTATGGCGGGCTTTGTGGTTGCTGCATGTGCAGTGGGAGGTGATCAGGGGCTGCGGTTGCCTGATGGGGGAGATGGTGTCCATGGGGCTGAGGCACAGGGCATCGGTTTAGTCCCGCTGCAACACAGACCTGCAGCTGTGGGGGCAGGCCAGGCAGGGGCTGTACCAGCACGGCGCAGGAGGCGTGCAGAGTTGCAGGCTCACCAGCCTCACCTCTACAGGCCCAGGGCCCAGCTCCGGGGCATGCGTGAGGACCAGGTCATCTCCCTCTACCGCCTGAGCATAGGGGATATTAGGGAGCTCTATGAGGATCCAAGACCGGACCTCGAGCCCCTGACTGGTTGGTCACATGCCATATCGGGTTTGGTCAAGCTCCTTGGTGCCCTACACTTCTTTGCCTCTGGCTGTTTCCAGTCATCTGTGGCTGCAGTGGGTGGCATGAGCTGCCCAACCTTCTCACGCTGTCTCCACCAGGTAGTGCCTGCTATCATCAGCCGGGTGGGGAATTACATTGCCATTCCCAACACTAGGCAACAGTGGGGGACCCTCAACCAGGCCTTTGAGGCGTTTGCTGGGATACCACACGTGATGGGAGCTATTGATTGCACACATGTTGCCCTGGTCCCGCCCAGAGACAGGGAGGTAGTGTTCCACAACCGCAAACACTACCATTCCCTGAATGTTCAGGTTGTATGTGATGCAAATATGCATATTCTGAATGTGGTCCCTAGGTTTGCAGGGTCCACCCATGACTCCTACATCCTGCATCACTCGGCACTATTCAGACAATTTGAGGCAGGACAGTATGAAGACTCTATACTGCTGGGTGTGTATTTCTCATCTCTGACATGCACATGGTGATCCTGTAACTAACCGTATGTGCATATGTCTGTCTTTGAGGTGCATCCCTAGTTGTGTGTGTGTCTCATCTGTCTGTGTGTGATCTAACGTTGGGGGGGGGAGGGGTGGTGCCCTCCAGCTCTACCTTGCTACAGTGCTGTGTGATGATGGTAGCATGGACGCTAGCATTTGTGTCATGGTTACAGATTATGTTGATTGCAATCCGTACACCTACCCCTTGTTTTGTGTGTCATAACTTCACACGCTGATGCATAGTTGTGGTGTCCCATCATGTGCTGTCATATGTTTCTGTCAGGATGTTTTGTGCATTTGGTTTGCACGTACATACTTGTGTCCATTTGGGTGGACATCAGCTCCTGCTTTAAAGTTCCACATTTCTTTCTGCAGGTGATGCAGGATATGGGTGTCGCCCCTGGTTGCTGACCCCTGTGCGTCAACCACAGACACGTGCAGAGAAGAGTTACAATGAGGCCCATGCCTCCAGCCGCTCCATCGTAGAGTGCACCTTTGGCGTTTTAAAGAGTCGCTTCAGGTGTCTGGGTAGGACAGGCGGGGCCTTACAATACAAACCACAGACTGTGGCATAGATAATTATAGCCTGTTGCATCCTGCACAACATTGCTCTCAGGCACCATATCCCTGTCCAAATTAATGAGGATCTGGAGGATGATCCTACGTGCCCTCCTGTATGTGCCCGTGGTGACACACGTGAGGGCACAGCAGTCAGGTGGCAGGTGATTGAGGTGCTCTTCTCATGTAAGTACTGCATATGTTGCCACATACATTTGTTTAGATATGTGTGTACTACTACTACTAGTGAACATTTGTATCCCAATATCAGTAAGATGCAACACTGCACTGACATGTAACAGACACTGCCTGCCATCCCACCTTACAATCTAGTCATGACTGAAACGCAGAAGATGTGAGCAGGGCACAACAGCGGATGGAGGTGGATTATGTGTGTCGG
Source organism: Ichthyophis bannanicus (assembly GCA_033557465.1). NCBI lineage: Eukaryota > Metazoa > Chordata > Amphibia > Gymnophiona > Ichthyophiidae > Ichthyophis > Ichthyophis bannanicus. The sequence continues at coordinate 1,488,026,293 of CM066032.1, forward strand.
GAGTAGTAGGCTTGTGGGAGGTGTTAAGCTGTCATACCTGATTTGTGACTGATTGGGATAGGGGCTGCTGTACAGCCACAGGTAGTTAGTTTGAGGCTTTGGGTGCAGCAAGGTGAAAGGCATGTAGTATGGGGTAAACAGTAGGAGAGCAGACCATAGATGGGACCAGTTGCCTAGATGTGTGTGTTTCACATTTTTTAATTTGAGCTGATTGATTGGTTGGTATGCTCTGATGAGCAGGGACTGTGTGTTAGGTGTTTCTGTATAGCGCTACATGTGATACGTAGCACTATATACATGCTGAGTAGTAGTTGGATTACTGGTATATGAGATCAGTAAGGGAAGTTACTGCAACACCACAGTGTGCCTGTATGTATATGTCAGCACGTAGCCTTGACAAGGATGCGAAAACGGATAGGGAACCTGTGAGGTGTCCTGACAGGGGGAGTATTAATGCCATTATGTGTGTGGCTGTCGAATAGCCATGCAGTGCAGTGTTGCATATTTTCAGGCAGACAGAGATGATTCAAGGCCAGATCAGCAAGGTGTAGGTTACAGTAGACAAGCCAGGAGCTGATTGGGGGGGGGGGGGTGGATTTGGGTTTTAGTTGTGTTTTCAGAGAGGACTGGGGAGATATAGCTGATGACAACTAGACATAAACCACAAGCCTCAAATACAAGCTGGATAAGTGTGTAGAGGAGGAGAGTGCAGTCCAAGACAACACCTACATTGCGGACCCTAGAGAAAGGAAGTTTTGGCCACACACACAAAGACGCTCTGATGGGAGGGGAGGGTTTAGGTGCACATATAGGATATCCATACTTTGCCATTATCAATTTCACACAGTGGGATGACATGCAGCCATCAATGTCAGGTGGCAACCAGACATCGGGGTGTGGTTTGGCAGACATAACTCAGGCGTGGAGAGATATATTTGCAACTCATCAGCACACAGCTGTTAATGTAAGTCAAGGTATGAGATATACACACCAAGGAAATGTATATGGACAGAGGATAAGGATGGAGCCCCTGCATATTTCCCTGTGTTACAGGAACTGACAGCGGTGTAGCAGATGACATTGAGACACCAGAACACACACTGAAGGGGCATTGGGAGTGATATGGGGGACACAGAATAGTACTGCGGGCTTAGAGTCAAGCAGGGACACGGTAGTGAGGAGATAGTTCTGTTCCACATTTTTTACAGCAAGAGAGGTGAGAAAGGGGACAGACAGAGTACGGACCCTTGTTGTTTGCCACACACACTTCAGTGATAACTTTAATATGAAACAAATCTGTACAGTGTGATGGGGAACAGTCAGTCTGTTAAGGATCTTGGGGAGTCTGCGAGCTGAGGACGTGAAGGTGCAGTGTGTGTTGCACAGCTCCAACATGACATATGTATGTTTCTCTTGTGTTTCTCAATCCACAGGACATATTTGGTGACCCTCCTGATGCTGTGGTGCATTGGCAGGTGACTGTACGTCATCCAACATGCAGTAGTCTGGGGTAGGTGGACCTACAGCTACTTTGTCTGTGATGACAGTCAGGGGGAGCACATGTCTGCAGTGATCTGTCATATTGTACATATGTTGTTGTTCACCTCTTTTCCCTGCACCCCCATACTCCATATATTGCTGTTGGGACATATATCCAAATGTGTTCCTGGCCAGTTTGTCTTCTCCAACACTGTCTCTGGGACACGTCCAACAGAGCTGCGTGTGTGTGCAGGTTCTAGGTGTTTGGGTGGTGGAATGCACGTACACCCTTCCCTGATATTGTAGCATCAGCCAATAGCAGGGTATCATTGCATTTAATAGGCCTTTATCTCCACTAATCTCCAAATTGTACACATACAGGCTGTATGCTACTGCTGGCATGCTCACCTTAGCATACTGTGTGGGTGGGTGTTTTTGGGTTGGCTGTGTGATGATACAGCGTGCAGGCATTTTGCATTATCATGTGGTGTGAGGGGTATGTACACCTGCGGAGCGGTGGTGTGACTATGCTATCTCTACCTTACTGCTGTTTACCTTGTGGACATGTGTTGTGTGTTGTGAGATGACCTATCTCTTGTGTGCTGACAGACCACTGCACAACAGCATTTTTGTATCACAGATATCGCCATAATGTGGACATGCATCAACAGTGGCTGGACATGGGGACATGGTGACTCTACACATTTCAATGACATCTCTCTTCACTGTGATGTGTTGTGGCCTTTGAGAGCCTCAGGGGATCCCAAACATACACTTGCTGCAAACACACGGTAGGTTGCACCTTTGGTCTTTTGTGAATGACATCAGCCTTTACATTTAATGATTTACTGTTTGTCTCATAAACATTTCCTGTTGGGTCTCTGTACACGAACGCTGATGCACATGGGGTGGAGCTGTGAAACGCCTGTGTAACATGGACATGGACCCTGTGCATCGCTACAGCTGCCCCCGATATGTTTGTCCATTATTCCAGCTGCCACATGGGCTGGACACAGATTTGTCTGGTCCATCAGCTCAGATCTACTTCCTTCCATTACTTGTGCATTGTCTTTCCTTGTTGCTCTGTTCAGTGTTAGGGTTACATCTGTGTTTGGCTACTATGGTGCCTTGGGAGTTGACAACCTTGCGACATGGCCTCTGGGGCACATTATAACCCGCCTTGGCTGACGTGGTGGTTTATGATGTGCCTTCTGGTGCGCCCTAAAAGGTGCATTAGTTTATGGCACTGGGGTGCGGGTTTTCTTAGCCGGCAGCACAGATTGTTGGACTGTTTCAAGCAGGAAAAGGAATTGCCTTGGCCAACCTTATTCATTAAGCCCACTGGGGGATTGAACTCATGACCCCTGTTTGAGCAGTCATTGTATTAACCAGTGTGCTACACCTCTGTTGCGGCGATTTCATGTCAGCACGCGAAGTTAAGGTTAATGCGCGGTAACGTGCACAGCTCCCTCTATCACGCAATAATGGACACGGCGCACTTTATTGCGCAATAACCCGCGATTGCTACCTTAAGACCAGAACGCCCACTCCTTATTTGGCATCCTTCACATTATCACTGCAACTAGTGCCGGGAACATTAAAACGGTTTAGTAAACATACCCCTAAATCTCCTACACAACCTCCACAATTTCTGAGGTATAAATTTTAAAGCAAGCCTACTGAACATTCAAACTTGTAAGAACCGATTTCTGCCAATCATTCCATAGAGAAGTCTTCCACACACATCATAAGTCACAGTTTCGCCGAGACCGGCTTCTTCAGGGTAAACTGCCTTGATCTGCAAACATACTGGACAAATATAAACAATATAATTAAAAACTCCCGTGTATCCTAAACAAAGTATCCTATTGCATTAAAAATGCATTGGTTCTATTGATTTTGTGTGCTAGGGAACCTTGTTATAAGAGTGCATGCGTTAGCGTTTTTTGGATAGTGTTTTCATTTGGGAGCCATTAGCAGAAGAATCAGACTGGTGGTTTTGAGGTCAGTATCGATACAGTGTATGTTTTTAGCATTTTTAATGTAATAGGAGCAGGAGACAGAGAAGCTTAGATTCCAGACAACCTAGACTCAATATGCCTGAGAAAAGAGATGCCTTTTCAGTTGGGCCTTAAATAAAGTAAACGAGAGTTTGAGACCCTTAATGATGTGAAGATGCATTTTAAAAGGTCGTTTAAGGGGTGGATGTAATTTGGAAATGCAAATGTCAAAAAATACAGGCCAGTTTTAGAAGAGAGGGTGTGCATGTGTGTGCCCTGACTAATGTCACATTTAAATACCAAACAAAAGGTTTCCTGTTTTATCAAAGCCAAATGGGCATAGAGGCATCCAAAGCACAGGGATGTCTCCAAAATCTTTTTTAGAGATCAGGTCTGTGGACATCCCCAGAGTAAGGACGTCCAAGTCTGAACAGAGGCATGGCTGGGGTGTTCCCAGGATCCTGGATGTCCCCTCCAGATCTCAGAAATGTCCCGGACATTTGGGGGCTTGTTTACAAAGCCGCGGTAGCGGTTCGCGATCGTTATCGGAGCCGCGGCCCCATTGATCGTTATCGAAGCCGCGGCCCCATTGATTTCAATGGGGCCGCGGCTCTGATAACGATCGCGAATCGCTACCGCGGCTTTGTAAACAAGCCCCTTGGTGTTGTGTTTAAGTTTAGACCTGCTCCAGACACCAGAAAAGTGGGTTGGCTGAAAAACATCCAGAGGGTATAAAAGAGAAAGAACTCCTTTAACCCCAATACTCAGCACAATTTCAGCATTAGCAACAGTGGGATTTGAACCCTGTCTGCCCTATTCCTAACCCGGTATACTAAGCATTAAGCTATTCCTAGATGTCCAGGTTCTGGAATACTTTTCTGAGGATATCTATGTAGACGCCCTGCAGACATCCATATCAGGAACATCCACATTTGTGAAATCATATCTGTACCTTCATGTGCCTGCCTTTATCCAGATGTTCTGGCTTAGATGTCCCAGATTGCAATTGGACTTCCTTTCTAAAATTCCTTTCTTTTTTTTTTTTTCTTTTATATTTTTGAATTTCAATAACATAATCAAGCAACCAGCCTGTACAGAAAAGATGCTCATAAGAAAAAGAAATTACAATGAAACAATATAGTAACGAAGAAAATAAATATCAAATGAGACATCACTAGTCCTCAAAGAGGGGGGAGAAGCATTTAAACATAATACAGGAGGAAGGAGAACCCCCTGAATAAATCATGAAAATGGTAAAAAAGCAAAGATAACAATGGAGGTGAAGGAACATTACACATGAATAAATATTTATTTATTTATTACATTGCTGTCACTGCGCTTTCCCGTTTGGGGCAGAAGTGGCAGCAATCAGAACAGGAGCTGAGCAGAGGGGGCGAAAGGTGTAAGGTTTGCCTAGGGCACCTCACACCCTTGCATTGGCCCTGAGGAGTGGCCTAGTGGTTGGGGCAAGGTACTTCAGGCCGGAAGGGTGGGGGTTCAAATCCCACTAGAGGACAGCAACCTTGGGCCAGAAGGACTGGGGTTTCTAGTCCCACAGATGCTCCTTGTGGTCTTGGGCAAGCCACTTAACCCTCCATAGCCCATGTTCCCTGTAAAATAGTTATCTCCAAGTTATAATGCCCTGTTCAATGTAATTTCAGTTTGTTCAATGTAAACCGCACTGATGCAGAATAGCACGGTATATAAGAGAATGTAAATAAAATAAATAAATAAAATGATGAACGCTATACACCATGAGGTGGAGACAATATCACAATATGAGAGCTGAGATAATTAGAAAGATCCCCAGGTTGAAAAAATATAAACCGCTGAGAATTATGAACCACAATACATTTGCAGGGAAATCTTAACAAAAAAGAAGCTCCCAACTGTAGAACCCCAGGTTTTAATAACAAAAAGGCTTTACGCCTACCCTGGGTGTCCCTGGAAACATCAGGGAAGACAGACACCCTCTTCCCCATGAACAAATTACTTCTCCTTTTATAGTAAACTTTAAGAAGCCAGTCTCTGTCCGAGGACAGTGCAAACGTCACTAATAAGGTGGAAACCTCTAAAATTCCTTTCTATATAATTACTCAATATGTATACAGTAAATAGATATAAAAAGGAGAGGAGGCATCAGCATGGTACTGTACTTGTATGGCACTATTTCAGTCAATTCATACCTTCTTTTCTTCCTCTGTCGCTCATCTTTATTTATTTATTTATTTAGTATACATTTTGTATACCGCTACTTCCAGCGATCAGCAGCGGTTTGATTACAGATTGGAAATTGTCAAATCATGACAGGAGATTTTTGAGGTATAAACACATTGATTAGACAGGAAAGCACAGCACACAGAGAACTATTTTACAGGGAACATGGGCTATGGAGGGTTAAGTGGCTTGCCCAAGACCACAAGGAGCACCTTTGGGACTAGAAACCCCAGTCCTTCCGGCCCAAGGTTGCTGTCCTGTAGTGGGATTTGAACCCCCGACCTTCCGGCCTGAAGTACCTTACCCCAACCACTAGGCCACTCCTCCATACTTTTTAATGTGTACTCAATGTCCTTAAAAAAAAATAAGCAGAACAAGCTGTTCTGTTGAATATAGCTGTTATAAGCTGCTTGTGGGTCAGTTCCTGTGGCTCATATCTTATTACTGCAGTAAACTCCTTCATACACAAATTATTCAAACATGATACAATATCACATTCACAAAAACACTGTTGTCTTCACCTTTATGCTGCTCTTCAGGAAACTTAATGGGACCACCTTAGCAGCGGAAGTCTCAGCACAATTACTATCCATGAGCTAGCAGTTTTGCAGTCAGCCACGTTAGATACACAGGCTTCATCTGCTTGTAAAATGGCTATTACCCATGTTTATCGCCCATATATGTGGCCATTTGGGAGTCATTTCATAAAGAACCACATGTAAAAATGGTATTGTGGCGGTCCCGCACCTATACATGTGTACAAAACCGGAACATACACATATAGCAGCCCATTTTAGAAATGCTGTGAATTGTGCTGATTCTGAATAGGTCATCATGCCCAAGCATAAAGAGCTCAGCAGAAAGGACAATTTCTACCAAGGGAAGGTAGAACTCATGCTGAGGTAGGTGCTTAAACAGCAGTTTGTTCTCCTGGACTATGCTGGTGTCCATGTGAGTGCCTGGCAGAATCAAAACATCTGGCTGGGCATATGTCAACATGTGAATGCCATATACCACAGAAATAGAGATGCAGAGGACCTGAAGTGGAGGGAGGTGTAGTAGAAGACCAAGAAGGCCATGGAGATCGGTCCATATGGGTAGCCAAAGCCCCTCAGTGACCTTGAGTGACAGATGCTGGAAGCCATAAATGAGGGGTCAGTGAGAGGAGTGGGAGAGCAGGACTCCTCAAGAGCTTCACAAGAATACAATTGGTATCTCTGGCACTTCCTGCACTCTCCATGACAACAGATTACATATTCCACCTCCCAGTAAAGCCTGTTTAGCATCAATGCACCATTCAGCATTTGATTTCTGTGTGCCCAGTTTCTGGAATGCCTTGGCCCACACACAGGGTAGCTGTGTGTGGGACTGTTCTTTTGTTTGTACTGGGCCCAGTTCTGAGTTGGATGTGCCAGTCCTCCGTGCGCCCAGTCGGAATGTTCATTCCCCTCAGTCTGACCCCGTTCTGACCTCCCAAGACCAGGGTTGGGCTGCTGGGAATTTTTCTTGTTTTAAACTGAGGTCAGAGAGGCTGTTGTTGCCAAAAAAGCATCTTTCAGGAAATGGAAAAAAGAGCCAAACGACGAAACCTGGAAACAGCACAAGCACTGGCAAGTCAAATGCAAGGCATTGATAAGGCAGGCAAAGGGAGAATTTGAGAAGAAGCTTGCTGCGGAAACAAAAACGCGAAATAAAGACTTTTTCAAGTACATTCGTAGCAAAAAACCAGTGAGTTAGTTGGTCCATTAGATGATAGAGGGAATAAAGGGGCACTAAGAGGTGACAAGGCGAGAGCGGAGAGACTGAATGAATTCTTTGCTTCAGTCTTTACTGAAGAAGATGTAGGGATGTTACCCATGACTGAAGTGGTATTTAAATGTGCAGAAGAATTGAAGGAAATATTGATACATTGGGAAGATGTATTACAATTTTTAGATAAACTGAAGAGTAGCAAATCACCTGGGCTGGATGGTATACATCCAAGGGTGTTGAAAGAACTGAAATATGAGATTGCAGACCTGCTATTAGTAATCTGGGAACTATCATTAAAATCATCTCTAATATCTGAAGATTGGAGGATCGCCAATGTAACACCAATTTTTAAAAAGGGTTCCAGGGGTGATCTGGGAAACTACAGACCGGTGAGCCTGATGTAAGTACTGGGAAAAATGGTAGAAACCATCATAAAGAATAAAATTACTCAGCATGTAGATAGTCATGGCCTAATGGGAGACAGCCAACATGGCTTTAGACAAGGAAGATCTTGTCTTACTAATCTGTTATGTCTTTTTGAAGGTGTGAATAAACAGGTGGACCAGTTGATATAGTGTATCTGGACTTTCAGAAAGCCTTTGACAAGGTCCCTCATCAGAGACTTTTGGCAAAACTAAAGAGTCATGGGATAGGAGGCAGTGTACTACTGTGGATCAGGAACTGGTTAAAAGATAGAAAGCAGAGGGTAGGGCTAAATGGCCAATTTTCCCAATGGAGAAAGGTGAATAGTGGTGTACCCCAGGGATCTGTGCTGGGTCTGCTGCTTTTTGACATATTCATAAATGATCTGGAAAGTGGAATAACGAGTGAGGTTATCAAATTTGCAGATGACACAAAACTATTTAAAGTTGTTAAAACCCAAGATTGTGGAAAATTGCAAGAGGATCTTGATAAATTGGAAGACTGGGCATCAAAATGGCAGATGAAATTTAATGTGGACAAGTGCAAAGTTATGCACCTAGGAAGAACAACCCAAACTATGGTTACACAATGCAAGGTTCCACATTAGGAACCACCACCCAGGAAAAAGATGTAGGCGTCATTGTGGATAACATGTTAAAACCCTCGGCCCAGTGTGCAGCGGCGGCCAAGAGAGCAAATAGAATGCTAGGTATCATAAGGAAAGGAATGGAAAATAAAACAAAAGATATTATAATGCCTCTATATCGTTCCATGGTGAGACCGCACCTTGAATATTTTGTGCAATTCTGGTCGCCGTATCTTAAAAAGGATATAGCGATTTTAGAAAAGGTTCAGAGAAGAGCCACCAAAATGGTAAAGGGGATGGAAGGATACTCCTATGAAGAAAGGCTAAAAAGGTTAGGGCTCTTTAACCTGGAAAAGAGACGGCTGAGGGGAGATATGATAGAAGACTATAAATTAATGAACGGAGTGGAACGGGTAAACGTAGATCGATTGTTTATGTTATCAGAATATAGAAAGACTAGGGGACATGCAATGAAGTTACAGGGTAAACTAAGACTAATAAAAGAAAATATTTTTTCACTCAACTTGTAATCAAACTCTGGAATTTGTTACCGTAGGATGTAGTAAAGGCTGTTAGTGTAGCTGGATTTAAAAAAGGTTTGGACAAGTTCCTGGAGGAAAGGTCCATAAACCATTATTAAGAAGGGACCCAGGATATCAATGCTTGACCCAATACAAGCATTGTGAAACCTGTGTCTTTTGGGGAAACTGCTGGGTACGTATGACCTAGATTAGCTACTGTTGGAAACAGGATACTGGGCTTGATGGACGTTGGTCTGACCCAGTATGGCATATCTTATGTTCTTATGTTCTCTGCCCCCTCCCGCCTTTTCTGCGCCCCGGGTTGGCCAGATCCACCTGACTAGGAGAACTTATTCCGCTTCGGAGGTGGAATAAGTTCCTCGTTCAGGCTGCCGGCCCCGGAAGTACAAGGCAGACATTGGAATCGGCCCTGTACGTCCGGGGCCTACCAACTGCCCACTGCCCACCCTAACTCCTCCTTCGTAATGCCCCTTTCCCGCCCCCATCTAACCTCCCCATACAATGTGTGGGGAAGTTGGTCGGGGTCGCAAAGGGATCAAATAGCTAGTCGCGCCTGGCAATGACCCTGACTGTGTTTTGTACAGACCCATGGCCTGTTTTCCTGTGAATGCTAAAATATACTGGCCTGTTTTTCAGCAGCAGCAGCTAACTGTTGCAAAGTGGCTAGCCATCACCGCTGAAATTAGACCCAGATATTCAATACTGGGGCCATATCCGGCCACTGGCATTGAAAAGCAGATTGGCCGGATAGCAGTGAAGTTAACTGGGCAGTGGCTCAATATCACCACTGCCCGATTTCCAGCAGGTGCCACCCCCGTTCCACTGAACATCCTGGTGACTGAGGTTAACTGGTTATTTGGTCTATTAACCACGTTAATCACTTTGACTATCCCCACTATATCTCCCTTCTCCCAATATCTCCAAAACTTTGCCATTCCGCTACTGATATGTTGTGCCACTGACAGATACCCCAAATTGCTGATAGCTTCAAACTGTTCTCCTCTGGGTCCTTTGCAAAGAAATCCCGTTTCTAACTCTGCAGCACCATCCCAAGAGGACATAATGCTAGGATGACTATATTTATGAGCCAGCACTTAATTAAAATTGGTTCAATTGGGTACTATTTTAGTTATTACCCCTCAGTAGTGCCGAATGTCACTGTTTTATCATTGGTTGTTACACTCCACCAGGGCTAAAATAAATTAAATAAGCACAGCATGAAATAATGCAAATTAGTGCCATCATCAGTCAGCACCATAGCCCAATGATACATTGGTCCTCCTGAGTCTTGAAAGTTTGGATGAAGCATGTAACTACTCTCCCTTTCTCTAACTCACTTTCATCTTCCCTTCATTTAGTAATCAAAGAGGAAATACAATTCAGTAGTTAGCTTGCCAAGAGTGAATTTGTGGGATTAAATTGTGAATCTTGTTCTTCTGATTCTGTTAGTGACCTTGAGAAAGTCACTCTGTTTATCCAAGCCTTAGTTTAGCAAGCTACCATTTAGCAGCAGCAATCCAGGTAGCAAAATTATTGCTGCTGGGACCGGTTATTATTTGAGCTGTCAGAGCAATCTGTTTGGTTTTTATTGCTCTAAGTGGCGTAGCTTCTAAGGTGAATCATGTTCCTGCATTATTACTGTCTGCATCCTCACTTTTTTCTATGCATCAGTACAATAAAATATGCAAAACATGAAAACTGTATCCATCCTCCATGGAGGTAATTTTATAAGGCATTGCATAAAGATACACGCCATCAATGTGTGTAAATCACCTATGATCAGCGATTTTCGCCCATGAAAGGGTCTTTATGTGCGTACTTTAGCAGGCTGATATTCTGTAAGTACACGCATCAGGTTGATGGCATGTACTTTCACGCTGGACGTGCACAGGGGCGGAGTATATAGGTGGAGTACAAATATATGCACATAATTTATAAAAATCTATAATCTAGGTGCAGACATTTATACCATCTCTAGGATTGTGCCTAGATTTGTCATGTATATTCCATTACTTCTGCCCCTATTTTATAAAGTGAAGTAAATGACTACTTCACCTTATAAAATAGCTGCAATATTTATTTAACCAGTTTTCTATACAGCCTTATCCTTCAATCAAAGCGGTTTACATTATGTAATCACTGCAAACAGGTACTGGATACATTCCCTTGTCCCCAAAGGGCTCACAATCTATGTGTACCTGAGGCAACGGAGGGTTAAGTGGCTTGCCCAAGGCCACAAGGAGTGCCTACAGGACTAGAAACCCCAGACCCTCCAGCCTGAGATTGTTGTCCCCCATGTTCTGCTCTTCACAGAAACCTATGAGCAGATGATAGACAACAGTACCCACCTGAGCAGTATTACAACAACCCCTGCCAACTCAATGCCCAGTCAGCCCATCTAGACTCAAGAAGGTACCCTCATGCTAAATGTAACCCTCCAATTGTGCTGTCTAAATGTTGTTAAACACACTCATGTCAAATGTAACCCCAATTGTGATGTCATGTAACCACTTTGATTGTAGGATAAGGTGGTATACAAATCTGTCTAAATAAATAAATATATGCAACAGTCATGCACTACCTATCGGAGGCTTGCTCAGCATGTCCCCAGCAGATATCGCACTGATTAGAACTCCGTTGCATGCCTGCGGCATTTGTACTTAACATGAATGCCCTTAACTGCAATAGTGACAATGAATGCTGGTACTATCCGGAACGTGCAGTCACGCCCACTCTCCGCTCGGAACTTGCCCATTTCCATCCCTATCGTACACTAAGCAGATAATGTGGAATTAACCACATGCTGTCTATGTTGCATTCATAGCATGGCTCCGTGCATGCTAGTTACTGTGCATGTGTTAACAGTTAGCCCAACTTACTAAACATGCCCCTAAGTTTTATTATTATTCTTTCAGGATCGGCCCATGAGTATCTGGTGATGTCCTAGGCAAATCATTGACCATGCACCCCTGCCCTACCCCACCCTGCCCCATCCATAGTCCAGCATTGCCTCTTCCCTTCCCAAGCCCCTCCTCCAAAGGTGTCCAGCATCTCTATCCTCCCTGTCCTCCAAGGTATCCAGCATCTCTCCCCTTCCACCTATCCACTCTTTCTCCCCTTCCCTTTCCAGGTATCCAGCATGACCCCCATCCTTCCTTTACCCCTCCCCAAAGTGTCCATTATCTTCTATCTTTCCCTTCTCCCTACCAGCACTGCTGTCACCCCCACAACCCACCTTCCTGGAAGGCAAAAACAGGCAGCAACGAGAAAGCCCTTTAAAGCCACAATCAGTGGTAGGCTTTTGAGTATCTGCACACGAATGCTCGAGGCCTGCTACACCCCGCCCCCTCCGCCTTGGAAAGCCATGAGCGTGCATGCATGGTGACCATGGTTTTAAAGGGATTTCCTCATGCTGTCTTTTGGCACCTCTGTCCCCACATCATAGCAGGCAACAGGGTATCGATGCCATGCTAACCAGCGACATCCTACAACCCCTCCCTTTCCCAAAACCAAATTGGAAGTACCATCTCAGTCCAAAGAGAATGCCAAACAGCAACTGCTGCATTGCAAGTCACAGCACCCCTTCAAAGGCCAGGGGGAACCAGGAGTCTCAGAGGCCGCTCCTGTCTCCAAGCATCTGACGAGACAATACTGATCAGTACTTGATCTCTGGCTACCCCTAGAAGCCTTCTGTCATAGACAGACACCTAGTCCACCTAGTGGTAGTGTTATAGCAATCGCTGTGAAAAGCTCTTATTCAATCACTCACCCACAGAAGGAAAACTCACAGACAGGCTGGAATGCAAACAGAATCTTTAATGTGCACACAGGATCAGACAGAGAGCCGGTTCCCTCCAACAAAAAAGTCTGAGCCCCGAGGGACGGCCTACAATGCCTTATATACAGTACAGTTTTAAACTCATTCTTCAATCCCATTTGCCACAGGTATTTCCTGTCCACCAATCAGCAGCCCCTGGGGAAGGTACCTGGGTGACCTGTCCAAACCGGTATGCTCTGGTCTGTTGGTTTCTGGGCTAGGGGATACTGTGCTCAGACCTGGAGTGGGGGGAAGGGTGCCTACTGAAATCTCAATGCCTTTCTCTTAGCAGGCTGATTACCTCATGGCTTGCGGGGGAAGGGTCAGGCTGATAAGAGCCTCATGGCTGCCTCACTCCCCCCTTTTTAAGTGAGACCTCAACCGCTAAAGGCGGTTGAGGGCTGTATTTGGGACAGGGCCATGACAGTGGTAACCACCTTGCGTTCTACCAGGGTATCAAGGGTGGTGGTCATGAAGCGGTAAAGAATGGGGATACAACATGGCAGAATGGCACATAGCAGTAAATGAAAAGAACCCCTACCACTGGGATTTTTAGTCCCCCTGGCCAACTGAACCACTTCATAAACCACCCAGGACCCATGGACAGGTAACTAGATCACTTAGGTCTTGGATAGGGTGTTCAATGGAAACACTTGCATCAGTGAGTTTAACACAACACATACCCTATACCCTCTATAGCAACTCCTGCACAACGTTTTTGTTCCGTATGCAAAAGTTGCTGTTCTGACTGTAAAAGGTTGCAGGGCCTGCAGAGGCCTCTTTCCTTTGGGACAAAGGAGGGCCGTGTGCAAAAAGTCTGCAGAGGCTTCTTTCCTTTGGGGCAAAGGCTCTTTCCCTGGGATCCACCCTTATCAGCATATTAATGGCTTTTATTCTTGCTAGTGTTGAGTCATTCTGGCTGCACCCTGCCATTCCCTTTGCTTCATTAATCACTGGCACTGTAGTCTTCAGGGCATATGAGTACTTTGTATCACCAGCTTTGTTTGGCCTGTTTAACCTGTTCAGGCCTGGCATGTCTTTTCTTGTGCTGGGTCCATTTTCTGTGCACTTTCAGGCCTGACCTGTTTCTTAGCTAGGTCCATTCTCTGTGCACTTCTGTTCAGAGTATGGTTCCCCCTGGCTTTACTCTTGTTGTGCTGGGCTCTGGGTACTCATTTTCTTAGCCCACATGCTTTTTCCGTGCCATCATAATGTATTACAGCCTCAGGCAAGGATGCAGCCATACTAGACATACCCATCAGCCAATTTCCCTTCATTCCCAATTTTTCTTTTTCTTTTCTTGTTTATGGGGCAAAGGTAATCCCACTAAGGGCAATGGACAAGCAACCATTTGAGACAGATATTGAGACAGATAGGGGTCATCAGAAAAGCAGCTTCTGGTACTGTTCCCTAGAGACAACATACATTGTAACATCATTTTCTTGCAGCTGGTCAATAATATTGAAAACACATAACATGAAAGTATGTCAAAAGCAGCAGTGCTTAACAATGTGATAAAGAATGTTCTGAGAATAGTACAGCAAAAACTTGAGCTGGTGTGGGTATTGCAGTTGCTGAAGCCGAAATGGCTTGCAGACTTCAGCCACCTTCCAAGAAAACAACATTAAAAGGATAACAATACAATCATTCACAGAAGCCCCCAAAACCCCCCAGTCAGTCCAATAGTTCTTTTTCCTGCCTCTCAGCAGTTCCCCAGGACCTCGCAGTGTGCTCCACCCCTCTCTGAAGTTTAAGTTCTGTTTCTCTCAAAAATGTAAACCTCCCATTTTCATAGGCAGACACCCTGGCCCGTTTTCAATGTGACACACTGATCCAGATAGGGATTCCTTCACACATCTCAGCGGTGGGCAGCTCTGAGTTCTCGGGATGGTCTGCTCCATCTGGATCCCAGCCACCCTCCTCGTCTTGTGTTACGATTTGGACATTCATTCTTCCAATGTCCCTCCTCTTTGCAGTAGGCACATTGATTGGGGGCCAGGGGAAACCTCGGCCCCCTGTATCCGCGGCCTCGCCCTCGTTCTTCTGTGCTGAATAAAGTAGGAAGCAGTTGTCTAGTGTCCGACCAGGCAGGCTGGTGTGTTTGTATACTACTGGTCATAGGGTCTGTCAGTTCTTGGGGCTTTTCAGTATAGGAAGCATAATGGGTTTTCCAGTTCAACAGGTCCGTAGTGGAGATAGGGACATAAATCAGGCTGGATGGTCCCAGTGTCACACGCCCAGCAGCATCAAGGTACGGGAGCCCCTGTACTTGTCGTAATGGCATTTGGAGATCATGCGACTGCAGGTGCTAGGCCCTCGGGGTGGACGATTCAAGCTCAGCCTGTGTGCTCTCAGGGGAGGAGATGGTGGAACTGGAGGTGGTACCAGGAGTGTGAGGGGTGGAGGATGTGGGAGGGGAATCTGAAGACGATGGGCTGGAATCCACAGAATATTCCCTAAATCTGGCCCCACCCACCCCAAGAGGAGGTCTTCCTGACTCTTCAGCTAGGGGCGGACCCTGCAGTGGTGCTGATGGGACATGAGGTTGAAGCAGAGGGAGAGGGTGTGGAGAAATATCTGGAAAGTCCCACCCCTGGTAGATAGAGGCGGGTGTCCATCCCTTTTGGCGATCACTGGCCGCCACCATTATTCTAAACTGATCCTCGTGACAGCGCTGGAGCCACTTCGGCCTGAGCTGGCATACGGCCAACCATGAATCAATATAGGGGAACTGGTCAGGGCGCTCTTTTGCTACAGTTTGGTGGACCAAAGACACAGTGGCCAGGTCAATAGACCCCTGGGGAGGCCATAGCTTAACTAGGGCTGGCCATTCCCTTTCACACAGAAAAGACAATCTGGAGGCGGAGAGGGGTACCCCATAATCCTCTCTAAACCCAGATTTAAAATTGTGAAGCATGCATTGTAGGGGCGTTTTTTCTTTTGACTTTCCCGACCCCATGCTCTACTTATAGTTCAATAATTAAATACAGTATGCAATGTGGATCAGATCTCTTAACCTAATCTCAATTCAGGAAAAATGCAATTTTCAATAAGAAAAAATAATACAATTTACAATACAGACCCTATTTAGTCTAAATTCAGGAAAAATAATACAATTTACAATACGGACCCTATCTAGTCTTAATTCAGGAGGGGAGAAAGGAAAAAAGAAAACACAGAATTTTTACAATATAGGTCTTGGCAATTTACAAAATATACACTCAGATTTGATTTAGATAAGAGTTAAAAATATAAGCTAGCTATTCTTAAAATGTCCACCAGATGGAGCTCCAGAGTCACTAACCATGAGGAATAGTAGTAAATACAGCTAATGTCCACTAGATGGAGCTCCAGAATCGCTTTAAGTATATTGCAGTGTAGCTTACACGTGGTCTTTTCAAGATGGCCGCCTCCACGTGCGTCCCGACAACGATTCAGCTGCTCCTGGGTGCAGGGGAATTCGCACACGCAGTGTTCCCAAGATGGCTGCCACCCCACCGTGCTCTTCCACACCGGCTCACCCTCCACTTTACAGATGGGAAAAAGGGGAAGTGATGGACTTCCAAGCGATCACTTCTCCTTCAATCGACTTAAAAAAACAAAAGCTTAGCATTTTATTCATTCATTCATTTATTTTGGTTCAAAGGCAGGAAACCTAGCGTGGGCTCAGCGGTGCATCGGGACAGCAGAGAAAGGCAGGAAATTCACATGGGGGGGAGCAGAAAATTACATCGGGGGCAGAAATTCACATGGGGGGAGCAGAAAATTACATCGGGGGCAGAAATTCACATGGGGGAGCAGAAAATTACATCGGGGGCAGAAATTCACGTGGGGGGAGCAGAAAATTACATCGGGGGCAGAACTTCACATGGGGGGGCAGAAATTCACATGGGGAAGCAGAAAATTACATCGGGGCAGAAATTCACATGGGGGGAGCAGAAAATTACATCGGGGGCAGACATTCACATGGGGGAGCAGAAAATTACATCGGGAAGCATGGGGGAAGCAGAAATTAACATCGGGAAGCATGGGGGAGCAGAAATTAACATCGGGCAGCATGGGGGAAGCAGAAAATTACATCGGAGGCAGAAATTCACATGGGGGGAAGCAGAAAATTACATCAGGGGCAGAAATTCACATGGGGGGAGCATAAAATTACATTGGGGGCAGAAATTCACATGGGGGGAGCAGAAAATTACATCGGGGGCAGAAATTCACATGGGGGAAGCAGAAAATTACATCGGGAAGCATGGGGGAAGCAGAAATTAACATCGGGCAGCATGGGGGAACTCTCTCCTTGCAGTCACGCTTCAGAAAACTCCCCACAAGCAGAAAGGAAAGAAGAGAAGCAGCGATCTATTCTTTATCTCAGGTATGTTTAGCTTATCAAGTGCTATATTTTGGTTACTTTTAGAAGTTTTTTTTTGGCAGCGCTTTTAAAAGATTCTTAAGGGAGTTAATACTAATATCTTAGGCAATTTTTCTTCAATATCTTTGGCAGCACTGCACTTTAAATACCTTTTAAGGGGCCCAAGGTAGCAAACTCTCACTTGGTTTGCAGCTTGTCGTGCTGTGAGGGCTTGCGTGCATCAGTGATGCTGAGAGCTAAACTATCGGTAGTTTAACTACTGGCAGGGTCTCCCAAGATGGACAGGTCTCAGCTGAGGTGCCAGACGAAGACAAACCACCCATCTGGGCAGCAGCAGAATGGGATAGTGTTGACGGCGGAGGATCACATTTCTGTGACAACGGCAACAACACCAAACTTAAACTGCGCGGAAGGAAGGCCCGGCAATCTACTTCTGTATCTTGCCATGAAAACCCAATGGATAGTTACAACAAAACAAATTGTGCTATGGTGCTGGAAGATGAGACTCCCAGGTCGGAAGGCACTCAACTAGCTACTGGGGAAGAGCTGAAGACTTTTCAGAGTAAAGCCAGCATTTATGATGTGGTTGGATCAAAGCCCTCGGGAAGTCTGACTGCTGATGTAGCTGCGCATGAAATGAGAGTCAGAAGCTGTAAAGATGTCTTATCGCTACAATAACAGCAGCTACGGGTACCAGTCTGTCATCAATGAGCCGCCTGACTGAAGACCGAACACAATTTAGGATAGCTATCCAGAGGGTCGCCATGAGTCGACTCCGACTCGACGGCACTTAACAACAACAAGGTAGCAAAATTAATTCATACTGCAGTTATCTTACTGGTACTGGTCTACTCTGATTTCTACTCAAAACTGGACGAACGATGGCTTCAGAAACCCCCCCCCCCGGGGTCCCTACTAGGACCGTTCGTGCGGGTGATCGGGCCGCTACAGGTTCACAGAATTTACTACCCAAAACAGTTAGGCAGTACTTACCAGGCCTCTGGTCAGGAAGAGTTTGGATGCCAGTCTGTCCAGCCGGTTTTCAATCGGGGATTCAGCCGCAGGGACCGGCTGACCACACAAGTCAAAGAGTCCTTCGGAGCACAAAGGGGCCCCGTGGCTCCAAGGATCGTTGATCACCTGGAGGGGTCGGTCCCTGACCGGTGGAGGCCCCGATCCTGCAAAATGCAGTAGTCTTCCCACCGTGGGTGTGATGAGAGAGGCTTTTCTTTAAATTTCCCGGCCAATGCACCAAATGTTATAGCAATCGCTGTGAAAAGCTCTTATTCAATCACTCACCCACAGAAGGAAAACTCACAGACAGGCTGGAATGCAAACAGAATCTTTAATGTGCACACAGGATCAGACAGAGAGCTGGTTCCCTCCAACAAAAAAGTCTGAGCCCCGAGGGACGGCCTACAATGCCTTATATACAGTACAGTTTTAAACTCATTCTACAATCCCATTTGCCACAGGTATTTCCTGTCCACCAACCAGCAGCCCCTGGGGAAGGTACCTGGGTGCTCTGGTCTGTTGGTTTCTGGGCTAGGGGATACTGTGCTCAGACCTGGAGTGGGGGGAAGGGTGCCTACTGAAATCTCAATGCCTTTCTCTTAGCAGGCTGATTACCTCATGGCTTGCGGGGGAAGGGTCAGGCTGATAAGAGCCTCATGGCTGCCTCAGTAGGGCCAGCCCTGAATTCTTTATATAATAAGCTTCTGCTGCAAGACAAAGCAGCATAATGGCAAGTCAAAATGAAAATGAACACCTCCTTATAGGCAAATGCTGTAGTTAAAGCCAGACAATGCTACAATAAAAATGGCACGTTCTGGTTGTGGATAAGTTAACAAGATTATTAATATATTAGGGGATACTCAAAAATTTGGGGTTTTGGAAATCTTCCTCTGTCTTTGAAGCATAGTTTTTAATCATCAATCCCACAGATTTTCCAAAACCTATGTTATTGATCATTTTCAATTGCACAGAAAATGAATCAGTTCATCACCAATTTATAACACAGGCATGAACATGAGTTTACTAAGGAGGTCATTTGCTAAGAGTTCATGCTAATGTTGTTAATGCATTTTATATGCTGCAGGGCTCATTTATTCATTGAGCCCTGTAGCAAATATAGTAATATACATTAACGGCATTTCTATGCTGTGAGTAAATGATCCCAATAGAGTTTAATATACTTCTGAAAAAAACTAGCAAGAACACTGTGCCTAGTTTATCAATTTGGACCTATAATGAGAAAAAAAATCTCTTATACCATTACTCCAGTTTATGAGTACGGCATAATATATTAATAATTCTTTGGGTGAGTAAAATAACTCATTGGTGAACATCTTTTGTATTTTTGTGGTGTGGTACACATGCCGATTGGCTTTTTTTTCTATCATACAATTGGGATTGAAAATACCAAAATTTGCTAATCTATTTAGATAAAATGTACTGAACCAATGGAAATGGAGAATTATGTAGAGTTCTTGGAAACCTTCTGGCTTTGAGAGAACTAATGTTATGCATAGGTTTTCCAGAGCATGGAAGCCCCTTCTTCAGACTTAGGGGTATGTCTACTAAACTGAGTTAACGGTTAACCCGGGCTATCTGCAGCTAGATCCCACTGAATAACATGGGATCTAGTTGCAGATAGCCCAGGTTAACCATTAGCCCAGCTTAGTAGACATACCCCATAGTGTTATAATTTTGAAAAGAACTGGACTCCTGTACTTTTCTGATTTTAAACATCAAAAAGTAGGGATGAGTAGGATCCCCTTCCTGCCCATTCTTTAAAGGATCATTTTGTGTATTGCCAGATTGCTATAGTCAATCTGCCTTGGGCATCTTAACACCTGCTTCCCCCTCCTTTAACAGAGATTGCTGAAGTCATATGGGTGACAATTCAAAGATGCAGAGGACAAAAGTGGGAACTATTTGGTTTAGGTGCCAGATAAGAGTTCATTTTAAGCTAGGTTTGAGCATGCACCCCCAATTCTAGGTCTGTATTTGCAACAGCCAGATGACAAATCACGTGAAATTTCTGTCATCCATGAAAACACTTAAGAATTATAGCAGCATAATTTGCCCCTGCAGTTATTTGTCCAGGCTGCAACAAGTTGTTAATTATGCTGAAGAGAGATCAGATTACTCAACTAAAACAGCACAGTATCTTTGTATAAACATAACCGTCTGTGCCATAGGTTTTCAACCCAGTCCTCGGGGAACCCTAGGCCAGTCGGGTTTTCAGGATTCCCACAATGAATATGCATAAGATAGATATGCATACAATGAAGGCAGAATATGCAAATCTTTCTTATGCATATTCATTCTGGGAATCCTGAAAATCTGACTGGCCTAGGGCTCCCCGAGGACTGGGTTGAAAACCTATGGCACAGAAGGTTATGTTTATACAAAGATACTGTGCTGTTTTAGTTGAGTAATCTGATCTCTCTTCAGCATAATTAACAACTTGTTGCAGTCTGGACAAAAACTGCAGGGGCAAATTATGCTGCTATAATTCTTAAGTGTTTTCATGGATGAGAGAAATTTCACGTGATTTGTCATCTGGCTTTTGCAAATACAGACCTAGAATTGGGGGTGCATGCTCAAACCTAGCTTAAAATGAACTCTTATCTGGCACCTAAACCTCTGTGCACCCTTGGGTGAGATTGGTTCAGTTGTACCACTTCTTGCTGAGGCATTAACTTTGGATCACTATATACCTAGCAACAGAGTGTAGGGCTTCAGCATGCTTTACAGCTCACATCATCTCACTAAAACACCACCTTTCTAACACTTACTTTTTTAAAAATTGCAAACAGAGCAAGCACAATATACCAGAAGGTCTGATGAGTTTCTGCTGCAGGAAGCATTCATTCCAGATTGTGCAAAATCCTCATGGGAAGCTACTGAAGTTGCTCTTCAATGGTAAAATATGTGTTATGCAATTGAAATAACATACTATCCCTGTTTACACTAGTTAGGGCTAAACATTTTAGCCTGTTCGCTTACAACAGTGTGTTTAGCCTTAAAATACACAACTGCAGACGAGAAGCAGACAGAGACATTGGGTCGGGTTTGCACCAAGAGCTGTCTGAGTAGTGTGGCTGCGTAGTGGAAAAGTACAGAAGGGGTGCTGATATCATTTCTGGGTTGCCAGGAAGCCGACAAGAGCAAGTTCCTGCATTCGGCTGGGTGAGGGGAGGTTGCCCGGTTCACATTTCTGGCTTGGTACAGTCCTGAAACAGAGAACTGGCAATACAAAAGTTTATTCAGGGTACATACAGAGAGAAAATAGAAATCGCCATAGTGGGACAGGCCAAAGGTCCATGAAGCCCAGTATTCTGTTTCCAAGAATGTAGTTCAACCACTTCTATTCAGACTTCAGAGTGGCAGGGCTGTTAGAACATAAGACATCAATAAGAGAAAAAACACAAAATGTGGACCAGAATCAAAACCAGAAAAATAAGCAAATCTGGTCCCAACGTGAAGGGAAAAAACCATTATACTAAATTCATATGTTGGAATGTTTGCTATGTCTTTATTTCAGTTCTTTCAGCACTCTGGGATGCATACTGTCCAGTCCAGGTGATTTGCTACTCTTTAGTTTATCAACTAGTTGTAATACATCTTCTAGGTTTATCGAAATTTGTTTCAATTCCTCTGACACATCACCTTTAAATACCATTTAAAGCATGAGTAACTTCCATACATCTTCTTCAGTAAAGACTGAAGCAAAGGATTAATTC
This sequence comes from Ichthyophis bannanicus, assembly GCA_033557465.1. Lineage (NCBI taxonomy): Eukaryota > Metazoa > Chordata > Amphibia > Gymnophiona > Ichthyophiidae > Ichthyophis > Ichthyophis bannanicus. The sequence goes on from CM066032.1 coordinate 1,488,048,229, forward strand.
AGTTTCTCCACTATGGCCCTGTACTCCCTTAGCACCCCTTTTACCCCTCTATCATATAATAGTCCATAGGTGTTTTGCTATTGAAGTACTTGAAAAGGTTTTTATTGTGCGTTTTTGCTTTGACAGCAAGCTTTTTATTCAAATTCTCTCTTTGCCTGTCTTATCAATGCATCTAACTTGCCAGTGCTTATGTTGTTTGCCATTTTTGTCATTTGGCTCCTTTTTCCATTTCTTTAAAGATGCTTTTTTTGACTACAGCAGCCTCTCTGACCTCACCTTTAAACCATGCTGGCACCTTTCTTAAAGTATCGAATATATCAGGTCTGGACTTCCAAGCTAGTAGTTTTAAACAACGCCCATGCTTGATGTAAATTGTTAACCTTTGCAGCTGCTCCGCTTAGTTTTTTCTTAAATATTTTCCTCATTTTATCATAGTCTCCATTTTAAAATTAAAAGGTAGTACTGTAGATTTCCTTGCTGTCCTCCCTCCATTTATTAAATCAAATGTGATCATGCTATGATCACTCTTTACCAAGTGGCCCCAACACCTTTATCTATTGCACCAGATCCTGTGTTGCACTAAAGACTGGGTCCAAAATAGCTTCCCTTGTCATTTATTTTATCTAGAAACTTTATCTCCCCAGCTTGTCCTGCTGAGACATTGACCCAGTCAATACTGGGGTAATTGAAATCACCCATTGTTACTATGTTGTAATGTTTGTTAGCTTCACTGATTTCTTTCTTTCATCATCCATTTGTTCATTCTAACCAGGGGGATGGTAGTACATGCCTACTGCCATTGCCTTCCTCTTTTTATATGGAATTTCTATCCATAGAGATTCTACAGTGTATTTTGTTTCCTGCAAAACCTTTATCCTATGTGACTCAATGTCCTCTCTAACATAAAGTGCAACACCTCTATCAATTTGATCTACCCTATCATTGCGATATAGTTTGTACCCAGGTATCACAATGTCCCACTGGTTGTCCTCCTTCCGCCATGTCTCTGCTATGTCAATTATATCTAACCTTTCATTTAGTGCTATATATTCTAACTCATCTTATGTTTTAGACTTCTAGCATTTGCATTCAGGCATTTTAGTGGTTGTATTTTGTTCATATTAACAATATGGCTATCAATTGACAGGGGTAATTTGGAATCTTTCAGCTCTGATCTTCTCAGTACTTTCTATCGGGATGCCCTAACTTCCCTCTTTTGCTAGTATCCTTTAAGGATACATCCTTCCAAACCATGTGCTCTTGGGCAACTGTCGGCTTTCCGTTATTATTAACTTCCCTCCCAGACTTTCCTATGTCATTGGTACCAACATGTACCAAGATGGCAGGATCCTCCCCAGCACTATCTAAAACATTGTCTAGGTAGTGCATGAGGTCTGCTACCTTTGCACCAAGCAGGCATGTTACCAGGTGATCCTCACATCCACCCAGCTATCTACATGCATAATAATCAAATCACCAACTATAATGACCATCCTAACCATAAGAAAACAGAAGTCATGTATATATCCAGCAAACCAAACTTCAACCCCCCTCCCACAATCACCCTCTGCAACAACACGTATAGCACGAAGAAGGAAATCAAATATCTCGGAGTAACACTCGACTGCAACCTGAAAATGGAGACACACCTACGCAAAACAAATAAAGCCATCTTCCATAAACTTAGAGTGATACAACCACTACGGAAAATACTTGAGCCCAGTGATTTTCGGTCAGTAGCACAAGCCCTCATAATGCCACACCTAGACTACTGTAATGCCATCCTTCAAGGTCTGCCTAAAAAATCACTAAATATACTTCAGATGGCCCAAAACGTGACGGCCAGGATCATAATGGGAACAGGCATTACTGAACACATTACCCCCATCCTGATAGAGCTACATTGGCTCCCAATTGCAGCTAGGATACAATACAAGATGTTGGTGACCACCTTCAAACTAATAAACAACATATCCCCATCATTCCTATCATCACTAATCAGCACGCAACCTACAAATAGGGACAAAAGAACTATCAACTCAGGCAACCTACAAGTCCCCACCAACTTCAGAACAGTGAAAACAAGTACGAGTCGTAGAGCGTTCTCATTCTCTGCACCAACTCTCTGGAATCACCTCCCGTGTGAGCTGCGTTTAATCAAGGACATCACCAAATTCAGGAAGGAGCTAAAAACTCACCTATTTCGATGTCATTACAATCAGCTATGACCATCAACTGAGAGAGTATTCAAAACTGCTATATGTATAATTATGTAAATATGTATATATAGATGTAAGAATGTATAAGTCACCCCCTAAGACGCTAACCATGTGTGCTGTGACCCCAGTTATTTGTACATACCACCCCCCCCAGTCTTGATTGACAATCCCAGAACATGAATCAAACCGCTGCTGATCGCTGGAAGTAGCGGTATATAAATGTGCAGTAAATAAATAAAGTAAATAAATAAATCCTAACTAACCCATTCCTTCACGGGCACATGGCCCTGGAGAAACCTCCTCGGTGTGAGAGGGTTTTACATCACGTAGAGGACAGGTTATAGCTACAGGATCACTTCCTGCCACAACAAGGTGATGCTCTCCTTTCACGTGACCTCTCTCCTCCATGACAACAGAGAGGCTGCCAGACTGTTCTGCTCTATCCCCTCCTCTGCAGGCAGCCTGAAGGAAAGAGGAGGAGAGAGGGTGAGCTTGTCGTAGAGCAGAGAACAGTTAATCTATTCTCTAAACCTCTCCCTCTTCTTCTATTGGACCTGTCCTTAGCCTACCATCCCCTTCCCCAGCTCCATAGTTCCACTTCCTTTTTTTCTTTACAAATTGGTTGCAGAAACATCCAAGCACAAGTGGCTTTGAGTGTTCTCATTGGAAAATAGCATTTAACAAGAAGCAATTCATAGAGCTCAAGACCTGTGTGGAGAAGCTGTGAACACAGACAATAGTTCTTAACTCAGCCAGCTTCTCTGTGAAGCTGCTACAGTACAATTGTACTAACAGTATTATCCTAGGGACTATGGATTTTTTTTAAAATCAGAAATTTGAGAGTTACTATAGCGATATTCTTTTTATTCATTTATTTAAAATTTTTCTAACCCACCTGGATTTTTGACAACCCCATTGTGATGCATTTTGGGACCTGAAGCACTGATTTCAATGGATAGAATCAGGGACTAACAATCCCCCACTGCTTTGGAATGTAAGCTCTAAACCAGGACAGGCCAACACTTCTTCCTCCTGGAACTGGGTCACTGGGGGTGGGGGGGGATGGGGGGGCTGTGCCACTATGTAGCACTTCTGTTTTGTGCATGAATGAGGGCAGGCTGGGGCAGTGAGAGGCCACATGATGCTTTGGGTTAGCACACTTATTTTGTGCACATTCTTGGGTCTCTGGTGACTCCCTTGTTAGGCAGCTCACTGGGTGATCTCCCTGCTCACTCTAACTGGGGTCTCTGGTGACTCCCTTGTTAGGCAGCTCACTGGGTGATCTCCCTGCTCACTCTAACTGGGCTTTGTGTGGTAGCCATTTTGAATTAAATCTCTCTCCCCAGAACTTGCTGTTTGTTAAACTTTTTTCCTGTCCTTGCCTGCCTGAGTGAATCCTCCCCCTCCCCCCCTCCCCCTGAGGTATTGTGTAGCCTTCTTCCTGTTTTCTCCACGTGTGCATAGTCTGTTTTAGTTTGCTTTTCTCTGATCAGAGAAGGGCTGTACTTTTACAGAGCTCTGCTAGTGAGTGGATATTTGCCTCCTGGGACATCTTACTGTGAGTTCTAGCTGTTTATTTAATTATTTACTGATTGTCTAACTGTTTGTTTAATTATTTATTGTTTGTCTTAGTGGTGTGCTAGTTCAGCCTTCTCAGCTGTACTTACCTTGCCTCTCTCAACTAACTGGGCTTTGTGTGGTAGCCATTTTGAATTAAATCTCTCTCCCCAGAACCTGCTGTTTGTTAAACTTTTTTCCTGTCCTTGCCTGCCTGAGTGAATCCTCCCCCTCCCCCCCCCTCCCCCCCTCCCCCTGAGGTATTGTGTAGCCTTCTTCCTGTTTTCTCCACGTGTGCATAGTCTGTTTTAGTTTGCTTTTCTCTGATCAGAGAAGGGCTGTACTTTTACAGAGCTCTGCTAGTGAGTGGATATTTGCCTCCTGGGACATCTTACTGTGAGTTCTAGCTGTTTATTTAATTATTTACTGTTTGTCTAACTGTTTGTTTAATTATTTATTGTTTGTCTTAGTGGTGTGCTAGTTCAGCCTTCTCAGCTGTACTTACCTTGCCTCTCTCAACTAACTAGGCTTTGTGTGGTACCCCCATCCCCCTGCTGAGGGTTCAGGACAGGGTACCTTGTAACTGCCCTCTTTAATAGGACTTATCTCCCTCCCTCCCTCCCCAGCACCCACCCACCCCTGGGGTAATTGTAGTTTTATAGGTACTTGCACATCTTAGAGGAAAGGGGCTGCTCTCAGGTGCAGCTCTTAATCCAAATCAGTCATACACAGAGGACCTGAGATTAATTAAGCTTCAGGTACACAGGGTGTATTAGGGGTATTAGATACACTTTTATTAGTATAAGCATCTACACCAATCCTTATTATATACCGAATTTAAAAGACCTAAACACAAGCTTTAAACTAAGATGCAGACAGAGGTCCAGCAACGAGATGGGGGTTCTCCGGTCTTTTGCATTGAGTGTCACATGTATGATTTTCTCCCAGTTGGTGAGAGGTCCTACATATGCACTAAGTGCAGGGAGCTCTTTGCTCTCAGGGAACGAGTCCGTTCTCTAGAGGCTAGAGTAGCAGACCTGGAAGACATAAGAAAGACAGAGAAGTACATGGGCGAGACCTACAGGGATATAGTCCTGAAGTCCCACCTCCAGTCTGGCAGCATCCCTGTTGCCATGGAGGAGAGAGGTCACGTGACAGGAGAGCATCACCCTGGTGTGGCAGGAAGTGATCCTGTAACTAGGACCTGTCCTCCAGGTGATGTAAAACCCTCTCGCACCGAGGACGTTTCTCCAGGGCCATGTCCCCATGAGGGGAGGGTCAGGACAGCTGTTATAGTTGGTGATTCAATCATTAGGAATGTAGATAGCTGGGTGGCTGGTGGACGTGAGGATCGCCTGGTAACATGCCTGCCTGGTGCGAAGGTAGCAGATCTCACGCACCGCCTAGATAGGATCATAGATAGTGCTGGGGGGGGAGTCTGCTGTCTTGGTACATGTTGGTACCAATGACATAGGAAAATGTGGTAGGGAAGTTCTGGAGGCTAAATTTAAGCATTTAGGTAGGAAGTTGAAATCCAGAACTTCCAGGATAGCATTCTCCGAAATGCTTCCTGTTCCACGTGCAGGACCCAAAAGACAGGCAGAGCTCCGGAGTCTCAATGCGTGGATGAGACAATGGTGCAAGGATGAGGGTTTTGGATTTGTTAGGAACTGGGGAACATTCTGGGGAAAGGGGGGGCTCTTCCGAAGGGATGGGCTTCACCTTAATCAGGATGGGACCAGACTGCTGGCATTAATCTTTAAAAAAGAGATAGAGAAGCTTTTAAACTAGAAAATAGGGGAAAGCCGACAGTCACCCAAGAGCGCATGGTTCGGACAAAGGTATCCTTGAAGGATACTACCAAAAGCAGTGAGGTTCCAAAAGGGAGTATAGTAGCCCAAATGCCCTTGAGTAAGGAGCAGACAGAGCATAAAGATTCCCAATTACCCATGCCTACCAATAGCCAGATTAATATTAATAAAATACAGTCTCTAAAATGCTTGTATGCCAATGCTAGAAGTCTAAACAATAAGATGGGAGAATTAGAATATATAGCACTAAATGAGAGGTTAGATATGATTGCACTCTCAGAGACATGGTGGAAGGAGGATAACCAGTGGGACACTGTGATACCTGGATACAAACTATATCGTAATGATAGAGCTGAACAAATTGGTGGAGGGGTTGCGCTCTATGTTAGAGAGGGCATTGAGTCAGAAAGGATTAAAGTTTTGCAGGGAACAAAATTTGCTGTAGAATCTCTATGGATTGAAATTCCATTTATGAAGGGGAAGGTGATGGCAGTGGGAGTATACTATCGACCGCCTGGCCAGAATGAACAAATGGATGATGAAATGCTCAAAGAAATCAAGGAAGCTAACAAAAGCCACAACAGAGTAGTAATAATGGGTGATTTCAATTACCCCGGTATCGACTGGGACAGTGTCACAGCAGGACAAGCGAAAGAGATAAAGTTTCTAGATGAAATAAATGACTGCTTCTTGGAGCAGCTGATTCATGAACCGACCAGAGGGGAAGCCATACTGGACCTAGTCCTTAGTGGAACGCCAGATCTGGTGCAAGAAATAAGGGTGTTGGGACCACTTGGCAATAGTGATCATAGTATGATCATGTTTGATTTAATCAGTGGAGGACAGATAGTAAAGGAATCCACAGTACTACCTTTTAACTTTCAAAAGGGAGACTATGATAGAATGAGGAATATAGTTCGGAAAAAACTAAAAGGAGCGGTTGCAAAGGTTAAAGACTTACAGCAAGCTTGGGTGTTATTTAAAAATACTATCCTCGAAGCCCAGACCAGCAGGATTCCACGCATTAAGAAAAGTGGAAGAAAGTCCAAAAAACTGCCAGCATGGTTTAAAGGTGAGGTCAGAGAGGCTGTTGCTGCCAAAAGAGCAACCTTCAGGAAATGGAAAAAAGAGCCAAATGATGAAAACTGGAAACAGCACAAGCACTGGCAAGTTAAATGCAAAGCATTGATAAGGCAGGCAAAGCGGGAATTTGAGAAGAAACTTGCTACGGAAGCAAAAACACGAAATAAGGACTTTTTCAAGTACATTCGTAGCAAAAGGCCCGTGAGAGAGTCAATTGGACCATTAGATGATAGAGGGGTAAAAGGGGCAGTAAGAGGAGACAAGGCTATAGCGGAGAGACTGAATGAATTCTTTACTTCGGTCTTTACTGAGGAAGATGTAGGGATGTTACCCAAGACTGAAGTGGTATTTAAAGGTGATACTGCAGAGGAATTGAGAGAAATATCGCTACACCGGGAAGATATATTACAACTATTTGATAAACTGAATAGTAGCAAATCACCTGGACCGGATGGTATACATCCCAGAGTGTTGAAAGAACTGAAATATGAGAGAAATATCGCTACACCGGGAAGATATATTACAACTATTTGATAAACTGAATAGTAGCAAATCACCTGGACCGGATGGTATACATCCCAGAGTGTTGAAAGAACTGAAATATGAGATTGCAGACCTGCTATTGGTAATCTGTGAACTTTCATTAAAATCATCTGTAATACCTGAAGATTGGAGGGTCGCCAACGTAACACCAATTTTTAAAAAGGGTTCCAGGGGTGACCCGGGAAATTACAGACCGGTGAGCCTGACGTCAGTACCGGGGAAAATGGTAGAAACCATCATAAAGAACAAAATTACACAGCATGTAGATAGTCATGGCCTAATGGGAGACAGCCAACATGGCTTTAGACAAGGAAGATCTTGTCTTACTAATCTGATCTGTTTTTTTGAAGGTGTGCATAAACAGGTAGACAAAGGTGAGTCGGTTGATATAGTGTATCTGGACTTTCAGAAAGCTTTTGACAAGGTCCCCCATCAGAGACTTTTGGCAAAGCTAAAAAGTCATGGGATAGGAGGCAGTGTACTATTGTGGATCGGGAACTGGTTAAAAGATAGAAAGCAGAGGGTAGGGCTAAATGGCCAATATTCCCAATGGAAAAAGGTGAATAGTGGAGTACCCCAGGGATCTGTACTGGGTCCGCTACTTTTTGACATATTCATAAATGACCTGGAAAAGGGAATAACTAGTGAGGTTATCAAATTTGCAGATGACACAAAACTGTTTAAAGTTGTTAAAACCCAAGAGGATTGTGGAAAACTGCAGGAGGATCTGGATAATTTGGAAGACTGGGCATCCAAATGGCAGATGAAATTTAATGTGGACAAGTGCAAAGTTATGCACCTAGGAAAGAACAACCCACACTATAGTTACACGATGCAAGGCTCCACATTAGAAACCACCACCCAGGAAAAAGATTTAGGAGTCATCGTGGATAACATGTTAAAACCCTCCGCCCAGTGTGCAGCGGCGGCCAAGAAAGCAAATAGAATGCTAGGTATCATAAGGAAAGGGATGGAGAATAAAACAAAGGATATTATAATGCCTCTGTATCGCTCCATGGTACGACCGCACCTTGAATATTGTGTGCAATTCTGGTCACCGTATCTTAAAAAGGACATAGAGTTATTAGAAAAAGTACAGAGAAGAGCCACCAAATTGGTGAAGGGGATGGAAGGCTACTCCTATGAAGAGAGGCTAAAAAGGTTAGGGCTCTTTAACCTGGAAAAGAGACGGCTGAGGGGAGATATGATAGAGGTCTATAAATTAATGAATGGAGTGGAACGGATAAACGTGGATCAATTGTTTAAGCTATCAGAATATAGAAGGACTAGGGGACATGTAATGAAGCTACGGGGTAAACTATTTAAGACAAATAAGAGAAAATATTTCTTCACTCAACGTGTAATCAAACTCTGGAATCTGTTACCGGAGGATGTAGTAAGGGCTGTTAGTATAGCTGGGTTTAAAAAAGGTTTGGACAAGTTCCTGGAGGAAAGGTCCATAAACCACTATTAAAAAGGGACCCAGGATATCAATGCTTGACCTAGTACAAGCACTGCAGAACCTGTGTCTTTTGGGGAAACTGCTAGGTACGTATGACCTAGATTGGCCACTGTTGGAAACAGGATACTGGGCTTGATGGACCTCGGTCTGACCCAGTATGGCATTTCTTATGTTCTTACCCTAAAGCCACTTCTGTCTGCAGCGTGAGAATTGTGTGACACATCATTTCCTACCACTTTATTTTAAACTTGCCATGAGTGGGCATAAGAGTGCTGTGCTGGCGTGGGCAGGGTCTCCAATTGAAGTTTGTGCTCCTGTGACAAAAAGAAGAAAATCAAGATCCTTTCTAGAATTGGTTGCTTCAACAAAATCAGTCCTCATACATGGGGTACCAAAATCACAACGTTATAGAAACTATAATATCGCACCAATTTTGTGCAAAAGAAACATTTAAATTGGTTAAAAATAGACATTTAAAGCCAGATTTGAATACTTTAGTTGTCAGTTTAGGTATCCAGTTTGGCACAGAATATCATCTCTGAATAACTCAAGCTCTCTATCCCAGTGATCCAGGTGACACCCTTTCAGAAGCAAATACTTCTTTAGAGAACAGTTTTTCTCTGTGGCTTGTGAGGTGTCTATCGGAAAGGAGGTACAAAACAGCCGTGTTCATACCTGGACTGCCAATAAAGGGTTACTGCTTGCCAGAGGCATTAAATGCAAACTTTGAAGGACTTTATGTTCATCTGCCGTCACATGATACCTTAATACCCAATGACATTAAAGAGCGGCGTCTCAGCAGGAGGTCGTGCAACCCGTGGGCTAGACGGGGCATTCGGACTTCTTTAACATTCAAATGCAGAGGACAAGGCACTCCAGGGGAGTCTGCCGCTGGGGGAGAGCTGCTCTTCCTGAGCTATGAAGCCTGCAGGTAGGAAAGGATCCCAACTTTTTCAGTGTTCCGGGTTGATTGACGAGCTGGTCGTTTGCTGGGTGTGCTTTGGGTCGCAGAGTTACAGGACTCCGCTTTTAAATCGGAACGTTTTCCAGGCTACCAGACATACACCTGTTGCAGCAAATAAAAGCACTGCCGTCTAAACCAAAGAAGGACCGTGGTCGGATTATTATGATCAGAAAAGATCGATTTTACAAGAGCTGAAAGCTATGATTACTTTCCGTGTTCAAAGAAAAGCTTTATTAGCCGTGCAATTAACTTGTAAATGAGTGGGGGGAAATGTTGCAGTGCTCTAGTCCAACTGCTGTACTTTATGTGTTTGTGTCCGGCCCTTTCCTCTTCCGCTGCCATGTCTGTGTACCTGGATATAATGGATTTCCTTCTAACTTTCTCCTGATTAGGAAGCAAAACCTAGTTAACTTAATGGATATTTTTTACTCTCTCCTGAATACAGCATAGGCGGAAGCATGGCCAGGCTTAATACAACAAGCCACTTCTTGCCCGCCCTTTAAAAATGCTTTTTTTTTTTTTTTTTTTTTTTTTTTAATTTTAAGCATATTGTTTGGTTCCTGCCTTCAAAAGACATTCATTTATTTCGCAGATGCAGTGTGAAAGCTTTATTTCAAAGAATCCTTTCTCTGTAACCAGTGTACCTTGTTTGCCTAAAATTGTGGGTTATTGAATGCATCATTGCACTGCTGTAGCCAAAACCATCTCTGCTTCCAGCAAAGACCTCCAGCAAAATAAAATCTCAGCTGAGGTCTTTCATATAGAATGCAACTTGACTGCAAAAGACTTTAAAACAGCAAAGGTGTTTTGTCTGGATAAGATGTCAGATTGGGTGACTCTTGTGTCTCTGTTTTAACCTCCTTGGAATTTCTTGGGGTGGGGAGGGAGGGGTAGGCTTGAAATTTTTAGTGTGAATATGTTTTCTTTCTTGCAATTGAGCTGGTGTAGAACAAGAGGTATGCATCCTCCTTTTATTTTTATCTCATCCGAAATTACTATTCAACCATTCTGTATTTAAAGCAGGGCTGCAACCAGCTGGGTTTTCAAAATTTCCACAATCCAAAATGCATGAAATCTGTTTGCATTCACTGCCCGTTTTGTATGCATATTGATCGCCAGGATATTCGCTTAGAAATCCTGAAAACCAGACTGTGTTGCGTCTCCCAAGGATCAAGGTTGAGAACCCCCAGATTTAAAAACTGCTCTGTAACATTCAAACATTTTAATAGCTCAGGACAAGGGTTCTCGGCCCAGTCCTCGGGACGCACCAGCAAATTTGTTTTTCAGGAGATCTGCAGTGAGTAAACATGAGAGAAATCTGCATACATTATGTCTGTTTGCAAATTTCCTGCATATTCACTGCAGATCTCCTGAAAACCTGATTGTTTGTTTGGGTGTGTCCTGAGGACTGAGTGAGAACCACTGGTTCAGTTAGTTTCCCTTTGAAAACTGTCTACAACTGATGTACGAATATTCCTATGTGCTTTACACTTGTTATTTCTTTGGGGAGCAGTCGGGATAAAATCAAATGTACTTATGTTGTTTCATCCACTTCACCTAACTAGAACCCGAGGAACACCGCTTTTTAATACAATAATACACCACAATCATATTTAGTTGTTGTGAGGAGAACAGTTTTCAGGCAAAGCATCCTAGTCACATAAGTGCCTATTTCTGCAGGTGTTTTTGAAAATTGCTCTTCCCCTCTCTCCATATTGCTTCGATTCTTTCATATGGGGCAGATGAGAGCCAGCACAGAATCACGAGTATGACTAAAGCAGGATTTTCAAAACCTGTATGGAAACTGTTTCATCTTAGAAATGTAGCAAATGTCTGAATCATAAAGAGACCCTGCATTAGAGAATGAAATGTTGAATTGTTTTGGCTGTTCTGATAACTAGCTTTCTAGTCCAGTTGAAAGAGGCTTGATAGAAACCAAATGTTTTCCCCAGCATGAACTTTAACATTCCAGGGCCATTTATGTTCCTGCTTGAACAAGAATTTTAGTTGGAGTGCCCAGCTCATTCTGGTGTACTAGCAGAGTTCCCTACCATTGCTGGTAACTTCAAGGTCATCTCGTTGCCGGTTAACTGCTAAGGAATGCAGAAATTTAAAACAATGTTCTGTTCCCTAGCTTTCCATAAAAGTCTTGTTCCTAATAGGAAGAAAAATCAGTGGACTAGTCCAGTGCTTCAATTCCTGAACCCAGCTTCTGTTTCCATGGCCTACTGGAGAGACTGCAAGGGCAACACTTATGTCCGCTGGGAAGGAGGGAATCTCAACAGTGCCATGTGCTGCCCACATTCAGGGTACATGCATGCATGGATCCAAAGGGTACTGTGGCCTGTAGCTCCTGCCCAAGGACTTACTACAATGACTGGTGTACATCAGAGCTGCCAAGTTAACCCGGCTCCACGAGGGAAACATTTTGGCCAGTGCTGGTTTTGAACTTAAACAGTATTTGTCATCCCTGACTCCATCCATTGAAGTGAGCACTTCAGATCCCGAAAGGCATCATGCTATAGAATCCAAGGCTTGGCTAAAGCAACTCTACTACATGGGGGGAGGGGGTATAAAATAGATAAATAATCTTGAATAGTTGTGAATGGAGGCTACAGCCCAATACAGCTTGGTTCTGTGAGCCCAAAGCAGTGGGGAAAAACTCATTTAGTTAAAGAAGATAAAAAGAGAATCCGCGGCTAAAGGGGATGTTTATAACGTATACTTCACTACAGAAAAACAGTTCTACTTGAGAATCTCACTTAGTGCCATGTGGCCACGTAGCTTGCAGAAAAGGCTGCGGGTGTGTGGCTGAGCTATGCTCTCCTAGCACCATCCTTCATTTGACAGAGATTACAACAAGAACAGAGACAAACCATTCTTGTGGCACCCTTTCAAAACACTGAACAGTCTTCGGTTAATCCATTTGTTGAAAATATTTTACTCCACCTTAAATGTCACATCAAGGAATAAATAATCTTTGTAACTTTTGGCAGCAAATGCATAATAATATAGAGCCATTGTTTGTTTGATTATTGTTAGTCCTTTAGATGCAGTTGACTTTTCTCTAGCAAGGCAGTTTCTGTTGTTTGCCTTGATTTAAGACAATAGTCTTATATAGTTTTCTGCTTTTGGTATCCAATAATTTAAATCTCAGAAGTTCAATCTGCCTAATCGTAAGGCCTGTTTGCCAACCTGTGGTAAAATGGCAGAATTGTGCGTTATTTTACTACAAGAAATTACCACAGAATTCTGTTACTCACAGCATCGCAGTACCACAAATTAGTAAATCCTACAGTAATTGTACTTGCGTTGCTGAGGCAAGGACATTGTGCATTCCAGGCTTCAGCAGTGTGCAATAGTGGGTCCAACTCAGGCCTGCTATCTTATTTAAAGGGGCCAATCTGTGGCTTGAAACATACTCCCTTCCTCCTGGCTGCCATGATGTTTATGTTTAGTAGTTCTTGATTAACTGCTCTTCGAGGGAGCAACAGAGCGGTGTACAAAGGCTAAAAACAAGATTAAAAAAAGAGATAAAAAGAACATCAATAAAAACAGGAAAAGGGGGAGCATTAAAATCATTTGCATTTAAGGGAAGAAAAACACAGGGAGGGTAGAGGAGAGGACAACAGGGAGAGAAATGGGGTAGACTAGGTAGAAGGGAGATTGTGGACTATATTGAAGAAGTAGGTTTTTAATAGAGATTTACATTTAGGGTGTGATTGTTCCACATGGGTGGGGGTAGTGCATTCCAGGAGGTGGGTGTGAAAAAGTAGAAGGCAGCGGAGTGAGTAGTTTCAAAGTGAGCCTGAGTTACTGTAGGGAGATGAAGACTGTTGGCAAGGGAACAATGTGGGTAATGAAAAAGAAGATCAGAGAGATAGTGGGGAAAACCAGTGTGAAGTGGATGATGAGCCAATGTTAAAGACTTTGTATTGTAGGCAATGTTCTATGGGAAGCCAATGGTACTGAATTAGAAGTGGAGAGGCATGATCATAACAGGAGGCGTGTGCAAGGATTCGGGTGGCAGTGTTTTGAATAAGTTGAAGTCGACATAGCTGGTACTGGGGAAGGCCAAGAAAGCTGATGTTACAGTAATCCAGTCGAGAAATAACAAGGGAGAAGAGGAGAGTAGTAAGAGAGGAAGGAAGGGACGAATAGCACGAATCTGACATAGACTAAAGAAGAAGCGGCAGACTAGAGAGGACAGGTGAGAATGAAATGAGAGGAGGGATCTAGCTAAGCCTGAAGAATGGTCTAGAATTTGCAGCTGAGATTTAATGTTAAAAAATGCAAGATCATGCATTTGGGCTGCAGCAATCCAAGGGAGCGATTTATAGTATAGGGAGTGAAGAACGTCTGTCCAGAAAAGAAGAGCAGGACCTAGGAGTGATTGTGTCTGATGATCTTAAAGTAGCTAAACAGGTAGAAAAGGCGATGGCAAAAGCTAGAAAGATGCTTGGGTGCATAGGGAGAGGAATGGCCAGCAGAAGAAAGGAGGTGATAGTGATAGGTGTGATGATAATTACTTTGCCATGTGGAAGTTCCTACGTGACTTCAGGCAGTTTTTTGCCATGATGTAAATTCAGAGGGAATCTGCTATCCTTTGTTTGCTGCTTCCTTTCTGTTTGACTGGCCACAGCTCTGATGTCTAGTGGTGCTATTCCAGCAAGGATATACAAATTATTCAAATTAGGCTGCTAATTTGGCAACTGAATGCATTACCAGGTTGATTTTTGTTGTGGAACATTCCCACAGCCATGGAGTAACGTAGGGTAAGCAAAGCAGTTCCAGTTGTGGCTGGCTTTGTTTCCTGTTTAGACTTTCCAAGCTGTTTCAGGTGCTGACCTTAGTTCTCATTTTCTGTGTGTGGTTCAGGGGAAACACCGAGGTATCGTGGGTATGGGAAGAGAATTGGATGTATGCTATTCCAGTTGCTATTTAGTTCTTTGTTTGCATCACAGTTGTGTCAGGTTGAAGAGCCAATCCCTTATCTTAAATTTGGTTGAGTTTAATAATATAGTAGTTACTCAGTCTGGCTAGTGCAACTGTCAAAGTGTGTCTGATCTGGGTAAAGTCTGCTTGCACAGGTCTTGCTAGAGCATCAGTATTGATAAAGTTGCTTGTCTTTAAACCAGTTTGTTGGTCATCCATATTGATAGTAAAAGAAAATGGTGCCAATGCCTTATGAAACTTGCCATGAGTACAAAGTACCCATAGATGTTTGCACCAACCTTTTCTGCAGTTGTCGACTAATTTTATAATGGCTCCTAAGTTATGAAGGCGCCTAGTGCATATATTGTACCTGTTTTATAAAGCAAACATATACACCTATGTAGATATACAATATTACCCCCTTCTCCTCCCCCCCCCCGAAAGTAGTCACAGACAATTACACCTGCTCCAAGGGAAGTGGCAATGCTCCAGCTAAGTTTGCATGGATACATGCATATTTTATAATATACCTGTGTGTCTCACAACTCCCTCCAACCCCTACCCCTAGGAATGCTCACATGTGTATGCCCCATGTAAAAGTACATGAATGTATAGCCCCAAGTATTTATTTCTGCTCATGGAGTCCCCTTTTGTGAACAGATTTCAGAGAGAAACCAGTCCTGAACCGAGTGGCATATTTTATTTTATTTATTTATCAGATTTTATATACTGCTTTATCATTTCAATCAAAGCGGTTTACATTGAAATATAGTATAAATAAATATAAAAGCAAAGAAGTAGCAAACAAACTCTAGTCCTCTGAGTATGGATAGAGACTTGAGAAGTCAGATTCTGTATAATGAGGGAGTAAGCAGGGCTGTCATTAGTGGAATGTAACCTTGGCCCCATGTCTATCTGAAGCTAGAACAGGCACAGCCTAGTGCTATATTTTTGGGGACCACTTGCAAATTTCTGTTTAGCTTCAACATGCTTAACATCTGTCCTGGAGACAAGTGGGCCTCCCCACTTTCTTTGGAGACCCAGGTACAGTAATGATATGTACAGAACTAGGAACTCGTGAATGCAGAACACCTATAGGATTCCAGAATTAAGCGCAAGGAGTAGCTAAACTGTGTGTGCCTAGGCTTTTTACTCTATGCACCTGGGCTTTGGAATGCTCTCCCAAATAGCTAAGGGCTATTAACCCTTTCCAGGCCGAGCCCAAAACTCTCGGGATCCAAAACTCTGACTAAATATTCCTATCAAATGGTATATAATACATGACCATAGCAGAAGGAAAATCACTATTAGAACATATTGAATAAGACGGGTACAATTTTCCTGAAATATGCAAAAATTAACCCGGCTGCAGAATGTGGATTAAAAATTTAAAGTAGGCCTTCAAAGGGTTAATGACCTTTTTAACCTTCATAGTGAACTAAAGACTCACCTCTTTAGAGAATATTAAGGGGAAAATTGTAAACCACGATCCTTTAAGCTATCATGCTGAGGGGTCTAGTTATTTGTTACTTTTTACCCACTTTGGCTTTGTAGATAAAGCAAAATACAAATTGGCTAAATAAATAATTAAAACATATATGTCAACGCAATAAACTTTAGTCACATATACAAGATAATCATATAGGTAGGACAGTGACTGAAACCGAATGCACACAAATCCATCAGCAGAAGAGAGAGGGAGCTTTCTGCACCCGCCTTGCCCAGAGAATTGGGAGAATCGCTGCAGTGTTGTGAGAAGGAGGCTTACCGACTGTGGCTCAAATGGGTCGAGTTTAGCGCCAATGCCATCAAGCGTCAGAAGGCCTTTGTAAAACTTCTATTCCTGCAGCCCACGAGCGAGAGGGGGAGGCAGCTTTCTGCATCTGCCTTGTGATCTAAGGCCGTGAGGTGGAGCTTGGTGCTAATGTTATCAAGAACTGGAAGATTTCTATAGATCTTCTAGTCCCGCAGCATGAGGTGTGGATGAAGGGGCATGGCCTAAGAGGCACGCCTCTTTGGAGTTCCTTTAGAGACCGGAGGAGCCTGGAAATTCTGCTGGATTTTATATTTTGATGAAGAGGAAAAGAAATACTTTAAAAGAAGAAAAAACAGCCAAGAGAAAGTTATTGCTCGCCTAATGGATAGACATCTTGTTGTCAGTAAGTCTCCTGATTCTGTCTCAGGGCAAGCCCTGAATGATTTTTCTGGGCTGAAAATTACCCTGAGTTCAGGCTTCACCCTTTGAGGCTGGAAATGCTGCCAATCAGGTGAGGCCTTCTTTAAATTTTAATATTGCTGAGATTATAGAGCCTGTGTCTCAGTGTTCCTTGGCTCCATTGCCAAAGCTGATAAGCCTTCCATCTTTACCCTTAATGAGAATTGGAAATTCCCTCTTATTTATTGCTTTCTGATCTAAGGAAGGTGGTAAAAAGTGCCAAGCTTTACTTGAGGGGCTCTATTACTCAATTACAGTATGTGATTTTTCTTTTCCTTATCTACCATTAATAAATTAGAGAAAATGGACAATAGGCTTGGAGATTTGTGTTCCCATATTTACAGCTCTGAAACACTGTCGACAGGCTTTGCATGAATTTATTTTTCTGGTGGTTAAGGATAATTTGGTTTTACATCATAAAGCTGAATTGATGGAAAATGTGGCCAGAATTAATTTATGCTTTTAAATTTTCCTGCTCCTCGTTTTCCTTTCACCTTTTTGTTGCTTTTGAGAAAATATTTCAAGCAGGTGCTGCTGTGCCTCTATAGTGTAGAGGAGATCAGCCTCTCCAAGTATTACGTCCCTACTACAAAGGTTTCTTTAGGTTAGGAGTTAGGGTAGGAAGATCAAGTGGACTCACTTGATAGTCTGGATCTTACAAGATTCCTTGAGATTCAGGGGGAGATCTTTGATCATTCCATCCTAATAGTGACCTTTGTTTCTGAGATGGACAAAATGTTGGTATTAAAAACTTACTTTAAAAAGAAGGATGTTCTTTTTATGGTTATAAGATCCAGATTCTTCCTGATGCCACTTGCTTTATGCAGCCGCGGAGACATGCTTTGTTAAAATTTTAAAAGCATGGATTTTTTCAGTAGTAACCTCATTCTATCTTCCTTTCCCTTGAAAATGCTTAGTTGTATTTGAAAGCACCCAATATATTTTTTTCTAGAACATGAAGACTTGGAGACATTTCTCTGAGGGAAAAGAGGGATCCTAGATACATGTATATGTTTTCTGTTATTAATTTGAGATGTGGTTTGTGTTCGCTTTGAAGCTCATTATGTGCTTTAATAGGGCATTATTCTTTTTATTTTCTTGCTCTTTTTCCTTTAACTTTGCTTATTTTCTGGGCTAATAATTATTTTTTTATACCACTTGAATTTTTGTAATTTCCTTGTTTGTTTTAAGGCTTAAATATGTTATATAAGGCTCTGATATAATTTCATAAAAATGAAATAAAATAAACATCCACAGCTACGCCATGAAACTGGAATCGCTTGTGTCACACTCACACAGTTCAGAGTTTAAAATTTGTGAACAATAATTTGTGAACTATTCTGTGGATGTTGTATTGTTTCCCAGTCTGAACTATAAAATAGGGTGGTCTTCTATAACAGCATATTATTCAAGGTCTCATTACTCTGAGTTTCAGTGGTGTGCTTGGTCCTGAGAGTGACATTGGACTGAGTTAAAAACAAATAGCAGAATAGTGTCCCTGCCTGCAGCATGATAGTCTTTGTTGGAAAGTGAATGGAATTAATTACACAACTCTTTAAAACTCACTATTTGACAAGTGTGGGCACTACTGGATAACTGAATATTCATACACCCCTGTCCCTTGAGGACTGTGTTCACCTATGCTGAGGAGACAACTGGGAGGAGGGGGAGAAAAGGGGAAACTCCTCAAGGCACCCAGATGCTGCACCTATCCTCTGCCGCAGTCGTAAGAGCATAGCGATCCTCTGATCAAGACTCTGCACCTTTTCTCACAGTGACGAGGATCATAGGTTCCTTCCTCCTTTTTCATAGACTCGGATCTCTCTTCCTAGCTGGCTAGAAAACAGGACTGGTTTTTTTTCTCTCCCCCCCCCCTCTTCTGATTGACAGCCAACTGGAGCACAAAGAGAAACGTGGCCAAAGTTACTTAAAAAAAAAGGGTAGAGTGCAGTCCTTGAGGCAATGGCGCCCTAATGCAGGCATTTGAGGAAGGTATGTAAATGTCTACATGCCACGCCTCAGCAATGTCCAGGCTGCACCCATTTGACAGGCACATGACATGAAGATGATAAACATAGGACAAGGATACTACATGTCTAAAATGATGCTTACACAAGTCTTACAAAATCACCCTCGGTATGAATATAGAAACTGAAATGCATATATTTGAAATTACAATTTACATGTATTAATTTTCCTATCATGATCAAATTACTCGGGGGAACACATCTCCTCAATCCAGTTAAAAGTGCACATGCAATGGAACAGCATAAATACATTCAGACAAACTAAGAGAGGATAATTTTCAGATATCTAATTAATATAGTAACATAGTTTATGATGGTAGATAAAGACCAGTATGGCCCAGTCAGGCAGTAAGAGTAGGTGCCCCTGCCACTCCGTGCAGGTCATCCTTCACCATGCATTTGTTTAGGGGTATACCCACCGCTCCATGTAGATCACCCCTATTTGTTGAGATATAAGAGAGTTATGATTATTTTGATCTTATCCTGTTGCTATAAAGGGATCCACTGTGTCTGTCTCAAGCCACTTTGAATGCCGTCACTGTATTGGCCCCCACCACTTCCATCAGGAGGGCATTCCAAGCATCCACCACCCTTTCAGTGAAAAAGTATTTCCTGAGGTTGCCTTTCAGCTTACCCCCTTGCAGCTTCTTGTTATTTCCTCTAGTTTTACAGCTTCCCCGTCTTTGGAAGAGGTTTGATTGTTCGTTAATACTCTTTAAGTATTTAAAGGTCTGAATCATATCTCCCCTATCCCTCCTATCCTCCAAAGTGTACATATTTAGGTCTTCAAGTCTCTTCTCATAAGGCTTCTGATGCAGCCTCCAAATCATTTTGGTCGCCTTCATCTGAACAGTTTCCAGTCTTTTTTTATATCCTTTGCGAGATATGGTCTCCAAAACTGAACACAGTATTCCAAGTGAGGCCTCACCAGCGACTTGTACAATGGCATTAGTACCATGTCCTTTCTGCTGGTAATTTCTCTCTGTATGCAACCTAGCATCCTTCTGGCTTTTGCCACCTCCTTGTTACACTGTTTCGCCACCTTGAGATCCTCTGAAACAATCACTCCGAGGTCCTTCTCCTGATCCGTGCACACCATCCTCTCGCCCCTTATTGCATACAATCTAATTAACTTACTTGGATCAACAATTGCTCTTGGTAGAATGGCTATGAAGAACCTAGACAAGATTCTCAAGAGCAGAGACTTCTCTCTCCATACAAAGATTCAACTTGTCCGGGCCATGACATATTCAATAACATATGAATGCAAAAGTTGGATACTGAAAAAGATGGACAGGAAGAAAATTGATGCCTTTAAATTATAGTGCTGGTGACGAATGTATATCATGGACTGCTCAAAGAACAAACCAGTCAGGACTAGAGGCGATCAAACCTAAGCTTTCCTTAGAAGTTCAGATGACAAGACTTTGACTTTCATACTCGGAGGTGGAATAAGTCCCCTGGTCAGAGCAATTGGACCCATTGGCTCCAGCACATCAGGTGTGGGGCAGCAGGGGGTTCCCTGCAGCTCGATCCCAGCCTCGGCAGGCCTGTTCAGGGGTCGGGCGGTGGGGAAATCATCCTTTAGAATCCTGCGGGGGATCGGGGCTTCTGCATGGCACCCCGGTGCCATGACGACGAGACAGGACACCATAGCACTGGCCGACATACAGAAGCATTGGGAGGGTTAGATGAGAATCACACCGGACATGCCTGTCCTGGCCGTTTGTACCCAATTCTGCTCCCATGGGAACATCTAGCTCCCGCGGGTGCAGAATTGAGTGCAAATATGGCCCATCCAGATTTTGGACATCCGGACAGGCCGGACGTGCCCCAGTGGGAATCGGGCCCTCAGCATATATTATAATGTTTTTCATAGCAGTACACTAGTTAAATGACAACCGATACAGATTCTAACGTAACTTTATTGGCATGTTCCATGTGACATATATTAAGGATGTTCAGGCAAAAAAATAAGTGTTTTGTTTGTGATTTGCAAGTGGTTTGTTTTTCCCATTTTCTGTTTATACATTTTCATTTTAGGGAAATTCTATTAATTAAGAGAGAGATATGTGGCTTCTGCCCAAACAAAACAAGAAAATGACTGAAAGGTTACTAGAAGTATCCAGGCAAATTAAAAATCCCAATCCTTTTTTTTTTCTATTTTTGTTAACAGTTGTCATGGACTGGTCTTGAACTAGTGCCCATTGCTTTGGAAGTTACTAGTTCTCCTGGAGCAAATATGTCTCCTAGATCGACTGTTATTAGCTGTGACTTTTATTTCTGGTGACATTTAGGGGTATGTTTACTAAACTGCGTTAGTGCAATTCGCGTTAGGAGCCCCGTTAGTGGAAGGAAAGCCAAAAAAGGACATGGGCGGTACATCCTAACCGATAACGCGCAGTTGCGCGCCGCGCAGCAACGATCGCTACAGCGCGCGCGCTACTGCACGCAAGCATAAGACAGCGCGCAGACACCCAAATACAGAAACATAGGTTCGATTCCCTAGTGTGCCTAATGAATAAGGTTGGCTGAGGCGTCATGTGTAACCCTTTGAAGGCCTACTATAATATTTTAATCCATATTCTGCAGCCGGGTTAATGTTTGCACATGTCAGGAAAATTGTATCCGTCGTACCCAATATGTTCCAATAGTGACGTTCCCTCTGGCATGGTCATGTATTATATACCATTTGATAGGAATATATAGGCAGAAGATGAGATCCCGAAAGTACTGGGCTTGGCCTGGAAAGGGTTAAGTAGTGGGCTGTGAGGATGTTTAGTTGTACCTGAATAGTGCTGCCAGCAAACACACCCTCACAGTGGCGTAACCTAAGGTGCCACATAAGGCACCCTAGAGGGCACTCCATAGGGCACATTATAAAGTGCGCTGTCTGCCAAGGCACCCTATAATGTCCCCTATAGGACACCATATAAGGCGCTTTATAGGGCGCCGTATAAAGCGCCCTATAGGGTGCCCTATGAGCCACCCTAAGGGGACAGTACCCTGAGGGTGGTCCTGCTGGCAGAACTAATATACAATAAAAATAGACAATGCCTAAGACAGCCCTATTGATGAACCCCACTGTGGGTTCTGAACCCATGTCCTCTGGCTCCACAGGCAGTGAAGTAACCAGTGGGCTAGAGCTGCTAACAAACAACTGGCTGGCTACAGGAGGACTGCACGGCACCACACCCACATTCTGCTGTGGTTACCAGGATAGGGGTAACCCACCCGTACCCATGATGCACTGCACATGCAAATCAGCAGTCGAGAGATGGGCACAAGATCGGGTATGCACCCCCACAGCACCTTGGCCTTGTAGGGGAAACAGACTGTGTGTGGCACTGCCACAGAGTAGCCACAGACAGTCACATTGTGCGGGTACAGTACCCACCCTGAGGTTGAGGTGGGGCGCCCAGCACCAGGTCCACAGCACCTTTAATGGCTGAAATACGCCATGTTGCAGGTCCCCATCAGTGTGTGATAGGTAGGTCCGTTAGACACACCTAGGATACAGCTGTGTCCTGCTGTATGTCTTGGTCATGTCTAGTCCCTATGGGCGCTGTTGCACCCAGACCAGTGCATATCCTGTGTTGGTGCCATCGTTACCTGCTGTAGGTGAAGGGGGGGTGGTGTATGGACCCATAGGCAGATTATGTACCACCACACAACCCACCCTCTGGGGCTCAGGGGGAAACAGGATCACCCACCAATAGATCCACAGTCTACCTCCCTGCAATGGCAGCGGTAGGGGAGGGACCAGCAACAGCAGTCCTGCTGGGGAACAGACAGAGCGGCACACATCCATAACACAATAGCAGACAGGCGGTAGGCCTGGAAATGCTCAGCTGCCCCCCACCATCATCTGACATTCTCCAGCAGCAAGCCTCTAGCGGCTGCACCCTGCAAGGTGTTCCAGCAAGACAGCATACTAGCTGCAGACAGTCCGCCAGCTAGTGCATGGTCCTGGTGGAGATGCATGTACCCGGAACGGGGATGTTAGCATACACACCAAGCAGATAAGTCAGTGATCGGACCCCAAAAGGAAACCCATATATATCACATGAGAGAAATGCTATATAGCACTATGGGGGAACCTAGCCATGCCGTGGTCACTGCTCAGTCAGGGTGAGAGTGACCTCCCAGCAGGACATGCTGTGGCCACTCTGTCCGTGCAGGTGGTACCGGGCACTACAATGTCCAAGCTATTGCCCTATGCCCTGCGCAGATGCGGCAAGGCCAGGCCACCCTATCCAGGCTATTCCCACGGTACCTTGCTCCTCATTATGCACATTGGCAGGCCAATACTGGGAACAGTGCTAGCAGTGTGGGCTGTGGAGGGTGTTGGAAGCCACCACACATTGGATAGACAGACACACACTCCCCACACCTATGCCAGCATTGTGCAACTATAGAGGTGTTGGGCAGCCCAGGCCACCACACCAGTCCTGGGTACAGTGCAGGCATGGCTCTGGTACGCAATACTGTAGGAGTCACTCCCCAGGTTAGTAAACACTGTCAGACACAGGACCTGTAGCACACTCCACAGACATCAGAAAGGTTGCTATGATGCAGCTCACTCAGGAAATTGTACTTAACCTAGGAATTGCTATCTGCCAGTAATCATAGCAACCTTTTGATAGATGTGTACCATATTCCCAGGTTTAGGGTGGCATTACTACGGTATGCATGTGCTAGTATTGGGAGATGCACGCAGAGCCCAAAGTCCTGCCTCTCCAGGAGGCTGTGGATAATGGGGCCTGTGGGTGCGGGTGTGTCTGCCCCTGTTGGCTGCTGCTTTACGGCAGAGGTTCCCAACTCCATTCCTGCGGTGCCAAACACTGTTCGGGTTTTCATGCTGCCCACATGAATATGCATGAGATACATCTGCATACCATGGGGGTGGCGCATAGAAATGCAGCACAGGCATCTTCATCAGAGGCAGCATGGAACCGGAATGGTGTTTGGCCCTCCAGGACTGCATTTGGGAGGCTCTGCTCTAGGTAATGTGCATGTTTATGGTGTCTGTGCTCTGTAGGGTAAAATGTGGGTGTTTTGGGCATGTTTACGTCATCTGCAAGAACGGTTCTGTCAGTATTAGTACATTAGAGTAGTGGGTAAAATATGAGGACTGGGTTGGCGGAAACCACAGCTGGGACTTGAACCTGTGACCTTCTGCATACACTGGTTCTGTGCACTGCACCACCATGTCCTCACAGAGATGGTGCATTCCCTGGTGCTACCATGACTGTTGGTCAGACAGGGCCTGTCTGCTGCAGTGCACGGCACCCACCTACACAGGGCTAGGCCACGGTCTGCTGTGGGCAGCTGCCACTGCCCCCTTGAACCAGTGCCCCGATCTTCCACTTTTTGCTTCCTGTGGTTCAATATTAGAACTAGGGCTGATAAAATCAATTCAAAAGTATCCCTCAGCCACCATGCTTACATGCCCTTCTGCTGGTGGAGCTGGTGGTGCGCAGTCCCAGGCCATCCAGTGTGCAGGTAGGCGGCTGCCTATGGTGCGGGTTCTGGGGTAGGGGTGCCTGCATAGCTGTCCACACTTTCCCCCAGCACCACTTGCCAATGTTCCGTGCCATTGGGGGTACCTGCTGGGTACTATTCCCTGTGACACTGTGGGAAGCACACTCTTGCCCATGTTGGGCCCTCAGCTGTTGCTGTCTGGCTGCTCTACTGTTTCAGCATTCCTATGGGCCAGCTAGGCATCACCCTAGTCCCCACTGTGGCCCAGCTGCACCACAGCATGTGCCGCCTGCATCCCTCTATCCCCTTTTCCAGCATCTGCCCAGTTGCCCGTTCTGACATGCCCGCCCTGATGTTTCGGGACATGTGCACGCCATAGGAACCCTGTCCGATGGTGGGGAAATCCCTGAGCAGCGCTATTTCACTGTGGGCCCATGCACCTTGTATGGGGATGGAGTATGGACCCTTCCACTAATTTATATCTGTTCTATGGAGCTTACTCGGGGGGGGGGGGGGGGGTTTGATGTTTTTCATTGCTACCACTATTGGCCAGCTTGGTGGTTGTTTTTTTCCAGTTTGTTGGGGTCATTTTCGGTGTTTCTGTGCCCTTTTGTTCTGTGCACATGTATCACACTTATCACCTTTTTTTGGTTTCCCTGCCTAGGCTGTACATTGCTGACACGTAAATGGTTTCTCTCCCCTTTAAAGTGCTTTTACCGGTAGGTTTTCATTCGCGTTGGAATTCAGCTCTGAAATTCAGTGCATTGGTGTGAAGGGAGCCTCTCCCCGCCCACTCTCCGCCCATTGACCCCTTCTCTCTGCCCTCTCTCCACCTTCTGCGGTTTTTTACCGTGCCACGGAGCATTACGCTCAGCGCGTGATAGCGCGCGCTATAGCGCGTTTACGATCGTTAATGCGCTATAGCGCGCTAACGATCGTTAACGTTGTACAACGCGCGTTATTCACGTTTACCGCAGTTTAGTAAACATACCCCTTAGTTCCTGTTTCTTGGCCCAGGTTTCCTTATCTAGTTTTGATCTCAGTGGAAAAAAACCTTCTTGGTTTTTTTTTTTTTTTGTCTTGTGAATCTTTTGATTTCTGCTCTACAGGCTTACACCAAAGACACTTTTTGTGCCATGTCCCTAGCCTGTAAGTTCTGGAACCTCTTGCTAAAGTATTTTCTATGACTTCTTGGACTTAAAATCTTGAATCCTTGTATAACATTCCCAAGCCTACCTCTGATCCTGTTTGTCCAGTTAGCAAGCTTGTTCAGAAAATTCTGTATAGAATTTCTGGCACAAGAAAAGTCTTTGGAATAAGTTTTTAGAGCAGGAGTCAATAGATTTGCAAGGCAAAAAAATCCAGAAAGGATTATTCATAGCGCTCAAGGCCAGTCAGGAAACAGGAACTAATATCACCAGAAATAAATCACAGCTAAGAACAGGCTAGTTAGAGTCATAGAAACATGTCAGCAGAAAAAGACCATATGACCTATCTCTAATCTGCCCTTTCGTATCAAATTTTATAGTCCCTTTTTCCATTTATAGATCTTCTGTGTTTGTTCCATGCTTTCTTGAATTCAGATACTGTCCTTGTCTCTACTACCTCCACTGGTAGACTATTCCACGCATCTACCACTCTTTCTGTAAACAAACATTTCTGCATATCTGCTTTCACCTTCATCCTATGACCCCTCATTTCAGAGCTTACTTTCAATCGAAAGAGACTCTCCTCCTGTGCATTTATGCCACGGAGATATTTAAATGTCTCTATCATATCTTCTCTATCCCACCTTTCCTCTAACGTATACATAAATCTTTACGTCTGTTTCCATATGGTTACTAAAATAGTCAGTAGTCTTCGTTATAAGTCTCGCCCTCTGCACCAACTCCCATTTTGTTTATATCTTTTTGAAGGTGTGGTCTCCAGAATTGCACACAATATTCCAAATGAGGTTGCACCAGAGACTTATACAGAAGCACTATCACTTTTTTCTGCTGGCCATTCCTCTCCTTATGCCCCCAAGCATCCTTCTGGCTTTTGCCGTTGCCTTTTCTACCTGTTTAGGCACTTTAAGATCATCAGAAGCAGTCACAACCAGGTCCCACTCTCCTTTTGTGGACAGAAGTACTTCGTCCTCTACACTGTACCACTCCCTTGGAATTTTGTAGTCTGAATGCATCAGCCTGCATTTTTAAGCATTAAACTTCAGCTGCCAAATTCTTGACCATTCTTCAAGCTTAGCTAGATCCTTCCTCATGTTATCTACTCCTTCCTGGGTATCTACTCTATTGCAGATTTTGGTATTATCCGCAAAGAGGCAAACTTTACTGAATAGCCCTTCTGCACTATCACTAACAAAGATATTAAAAAGAATCATACCAAGGACAGATCCTTGTGGCACACCAGTGGAAACATCCTTCTCCTCGGATCCCTGTTGCACACCACTGGAAACTTTCTTCTTCTCAGAGTGGCTTCCATTTACCTGTACACTGTCACTTCCCACTTAACCAATGTTTAACCCAACCAGTCACTTTAGGGCCCATCCCTAGTGTGCTCAATTTATTTATAAGTTCCCTGTGCGAAATGATGTCAAAGGCTTTACTGAAATTCAAGTACACCACATCTAGGGCTCTCCCTCGGTCCAACTCTCGGTCCATATCATATTTGTTTGACAAGACCTACCTCTGGTAAACCCATGCTGCCTCAGAACCTGCAGTTCATTGGACTCAGAAACCTCACAATCCTCTGTTTTTAACAGTATTTCCATTAATTTACTCACCACAGAGGTCAAACTGACTGGCCTGTAGTTCTCAACCTCATCCTTACTTCCGCTTTTGTGTAAAGGGACTATGTGTGCCTTTGTCCTCTGGGTCCACCCCCGACAGTACAGAAGTACTGAAAAGGTCAGCCAGTAGAACCACTAGAATGTCCCCAAGTTCCTTCAATATTCTTAGATGTAGTCCATGTGGCCCCAAAGCTTTGTCTACTTTTAGCTTAGCTAGTTCCTCAAACAGTCTTCTGAAAAACATTCATGATCATCTTTACTTCTGCTCCTATTTGTGGGTGTTTTCTGAGGACCTGCTCCTGGCTCTTCATCTGTGAACACAGAACAAAAATATTTGTTAAGCAATTCTGCTTTATCAGCATCAGCTTCTTCATATTCTTCCCCATCCCCCTTGAATCAGACAATACCACTTTTGCACTTCCTCCTCTCGCTAACCTATCTAAAAAATGTTGTCTCCCGATTTTATTGCATTGGCTATCTCTTCTTCTTTTTATATCTTTGCTTTCCTGACTACTTTCCTAGCTTCTCTAAGTTTTTCCAAATATTGGTGTTTGTCTTCCTCTCTCTGTGATCTCTTGTATTTTATGAAGGCCACCCTCTTGTTCTTCACATTTTCAGCTACTTTTTTCAGGAGCCATAGCAGCCTCCTTTTCCTTTTATATTTATTTAATTTTCTAACAAAAATATTTTTTGCCTTTACAATATCCCCCTTTCAATTGTGTCCATTGCTTTTCTACATCCCCCAGCTGTTCCCATCCCACTAACGACTCCTTAAGGTATTGTCCATCTTGGCAAAGTTAGTTTTCCTAAAGTTTAAGACCTTCACTTTTGAATTGATTTTATCAGCCCTAGTTCTAATATTGAACCACAGGAAGCAAAAAGTGGAAGATCGGGGCACTGGTTCAAGGGCAGGCCAGGCCATGCTGCCAGTCTGGGGAGGGGGGGGGGAGGTGACCCTCAAAGTTT
This sequence comes from Ichthyophis bannanicus, assembly GCA_033557465.1. NCBI lineage: Eukaryota > Metazoa > Chordata > Amphibia > Gymnophiona > Ichthyophiidae > Ichthyophis > Ichthyophis bannanicus. The sequence goes on from CM066032.1 coordinate 1,488,076,283, forward strand.
TTTTTGATTAAAAACAATACAAAACAACATGGAAAATATTGATATGAAAATGAATGGGGTGCTTGCTGAGTACAGAAAACCCCAATGAAACCAAACCTCAGTCATTTGCCTACTTTATCTTTCTTTATCTTTATTTAAAATTTGATAAACCGCTTTTCGTCGAAACATAAAGCGGTGTACAATAAAAGGATGGCAATGCAAAGACAAAGAAAGGAACGCCAAAGTAAAACAGAAAAGTAAGTATAAAAGCATAAAAGCATAGACAGATAGAGAAACTTTAGACTGTAGAATAAATTCTAGCTAAAATATTAGCTGTCTCTGGTCAATAGGGTCACAGTTTCAAAGCAGATATTCAGAGCAGTACCTATCACCATAGAAAAGTGTAGTCATTTTTCTCCGAGGCTGCTTCTGGGACTAACACACTGACATAAATCTATGCTGTATTGAGGAAACAATAACAATTAAGATCTCTGGCGAGGGGAATAGTGCCTAACACTAGCAATAACTTGATCTCTCTGTAATGTTGGCTTTCTCCCAAGAGCCTGGTTTATTTTGAGGTAAATAATTAACAGAACAGTCAAACCGTTCAGTCTCTGAATCAATATAAGTTCCAACAAGGATGAAACATCTTACTGCAGATTTAAAGTGGGAGCCAAAGATAGGGGTATGCTCTTAGGGAGTAACTTTATGCAACATTTGAAATACGTAAACCCTAGAGCTGGCCTTCCTCATCTTCCCTTCCCCTCACCACGTACCTCCATGAATGCACACGAGCGGCAGCATAGCGCAGCATGACATGGCTTTTTAAAACCGCTCTCGGCGGCGGGCTTTACAGCATCTGTGCGTGTGCATGCGCGCACTCAAGGCCTTCCGCATCCCACGGTGACATTGGAATGGATGGGACGCAGCAGGTCTTGAGTGCACATGCTCAGATACTCCAAAAACATCGCTGACTGTGGCTTTAAAGGGCTGTTCCACATTCTGTTGTGCTGCCGCCCCAAAGCCTGATGTTTGCATTTCCGTGAAGGTAAGGTGGTGGGGCAATAGCAGCAGTGATAGGGAGAAGAGAAAAAAGGGAGATGCTGGACATCCTGGTGAAACGTAAGGAAAGAAGAGGACATGTTGGATACCTTGGCGAGGGGGAAGGGAAGGAGAGAGATACTGGATACCTAGGGGGAGGAAGGAGAGGAGAGAGTTACTGGATACCTAGGAGGGGGAGGAGGGAAAGGGGGATGCTGGAGACCTGGGTGGCATAGGGAAGGGGACTATGTGTGGGGCAGGGTGGATGTGCATGGCCAATGGTTCACCTAGACATCAGATACCTTTGGGCCAGCTCTGGTAAACCCTGTTGTGCATACATAAAGGGTATGAAATACCTCATGTGTAAAAAAGAAAAAAAAAAACACGCCTTGATAAGAAGACACATACTTTTATCCTACCGAAGAGTAGATTTGTTCATGGGAGGAGTTTGAGCAGAAAATGGGCAGTCACAAACTGTTCCCTGTAAAATAGTTATCTCCAAGTTATAATGCCCTGTTCAGTGTAATTTCAGTTTGTTCAATGTAAACCGCACTGATGCAGAATAGCGCGGTATATAAGAGAATGTAAATAAATAAATAAAATAATAAATAAATAAAATGTGTATAGGTTATAAAATACTTACTACACGTGTACTTCAACCACATACATTTACATGAGTTCTAGAGATGCTGTAAATGTACGTGACTGATATTAGAGGTAATTCTGGTTGCTTTTGTGATGCTGTCTTATAAAGACACACAGGCACGAATGTGTCTTCATAGAAGAGCCTCAAGGGAAACCTTTTACAAAACTACCCTCCAAAATTTCAGTGCAGTTCAATACTAGTATGAAAGGTTTAAGACTCAGCTGCTACAATAGACTTGACATCACAAACATGTCTGACCCCTCATTCAGTAAATGTTCCCCAGAGGTGTACAACCCAAGTAGTCAGCAGACAGATCAAGCCTTGGCAACAGGTGCTTCTGCTGTTATGTAAAACATATCTAAAAACATAAAATATAAGAAAGGAATCATTCAAAGACCTCTGTGCTCTCAGCCACTCGTTTGCTCTCTCACACTATGTAAAATAATGCAAAGTCATGCAGTGGTTTTATTCAGTTTACAAGTGCAGCAATTGATATTTTCCATATGTGTGTTCTAATTCCAGATAAGTGTCTGAGTGCCATAAATACCCTGACAGGAAGTAGAAATATGTAAACTGTTCAGACAACCTCCAGGAGGAGCTGTATATCAAACAGGCTGGGCTAGCGCTACTATTAGGCAAACTAGGTGGTTGCCTAGAGTACCTTCCAGCCAAGTAGCATTTACCCAGAGCCTCTGGTGCTGTGTGATGTCAGTGCTGTGCTCTGATCAGTCGGTTCTGCTGGCATGCAAACAGGAAGTCTGTGTCGGAGGTGGCTGGACTGGCAGGTTAGAGGGCAGCACCAACAGCACGCAGCATCAGAGGCTCTGAGTAAGCCCTGTGTGGGTGTTTTCTTGTCACTGCCACCACTGCAGGTCTCAGAGAAGGGTGGCAGCAGGGGGAAGGGGGGCACAAAATGAGGGTTTGCCTAAGGTGCCTCATCTCTTTACACCGGCCCTGCAGATAGGCTTGCTACTCTATCAGCTGATCACAGAAGGGCCAGCACTGCAGACGAATGCTAATTACCAAACCCATTGGAAAGGTGGTTGCAACAGATGTTCTAACATCTGTTACAATTGCCAGAATTAGTTTTGCCAGAAGCACAGAAATAGTCTCTCCATACCGGTTAAGTAGATCTAGCATCTATTTTGGATCCACAGTGAAATTTCAGTTCAAACAGAATATCTATACTCAAACCAAACTGTTCTCTCACCCCTACAGAAAATCCCACTTCCTAGCGATCGTATTAATCAGTTTGTGTATGGAGTGTTTCTGAGGTATGATGCTTTTCTAGTTTTTGGGAAAAGTTAAGTTTAATGTCCTTGGGGATAATTATAAAAATGAAGATAGAAAACGATATTCACGGCCATAGTGACACACTGCAGAAAGCTACAGCATTGGCTTGCTGTTGCTAACATGCTTAAATATGTCAAGTGGCCAAAAGGAAACTGGGAACATTAAAATCCTCCAGTCAGGACAGCAAAAAATCTTTTGTGGTTACCAAGGTGGACGCCACCATTGTAAACGGGCTTGGTCAGCTAGTTCCATCATTCAGCTTCTGGATCTAGCTCCTGATTCTTCAGGCTACTGCCCTTGGGAAGGAATCCTTACCACTTCATAGCAATGTCGTCAATCAAACAGGCACAGAGCAGACTTGTGGAAGCCTATGAAGAGGACCATAGCTCATGTTTTTTGGCCTTGTGTCATCATTGCAATGGTTAGATAGAGGAGGAGATTAAAAAATATGGGGAAATCTTTGAAGCTGTACATGAAGGCTTTTGCCACCTGAGCCTCTGGTGAGTGGTAGTGTTTAAACTAGAAGCCCAGAAATGAGCAGCTGAAACTTCTTGCCTATAAAATTTTAAAAATAGGCTTCAATAGAGAGAAACTACAGGTAGACTGATCAGCAGTGAAAACACATCTGGCAGCATATATAAGGTAGTGTGTAACTGCTACTCTGTGCTCTATAAATTACATAAAGCTTTCCCTTGGGTTTTGGGGAGATTGCTCAGATAGCAGATATCTAGTGGGCCTGCTCAATTACTCAAGATTTGCTAGAAAAAATAATCCCTGAGATTAAGTAACATAGCAAACTAATATATTGTTTAACTCTGGCATTTTGATGCTGTGTTATCTGAGAAAGGACGTCATAGCCTTACGAGGAAGTTCAGTATCCTTTTCCTGGAAACGAGAAGTGTTTGGGAAAAAAAATCACGTGTGTCTTCTTCCAAGAATGCACTGTTCAAAGTACAGGAAATAATATTTAAAGGGCTCCTGGTAAACCCCCCCTGTTGGATAAGTGGATTCTGAAGCTATATAAACAATTTTTGCACATTCATGTGGTCCTGAGGATGCAAGGAGAGACTTGTTTCGAAGGCCCTACATACAATCCACTTTTCCAAATCTCTCCACCCCTCCTGAAGGAATGGTTAAGAAATACACATCGCTGTGGGTTTATCTAAAACGGTACCTTCTTGAAAGACACTTCGCAGGTGGCACATTTCTATTTCATTTCCATCCACTCCCTCATGTCTTCACGTCTTTGCCTGCATTGCTACTCAAGATACTTAGGGGTATGTTTACTAAACCATCTTAACGTAGCAGCGGCGATAATGTGCAGGATGCCTTAAAAGGAGTGGGCGTTCTGGTCTAAACGTAGCAATCGGGGATTATCGTGCGATAATGTGCGCTGCGCACGTTATCGCCCGATAGAGGGAGCAGTGCACGTTAACGCGCGGTAATCTTAAGTAGGCGCGCTGACCTGCAAACAGCAACAGAGTTGTAGCCCAATGGTTAATACATCGCCTGATGAAACAGTGGACATGAGTTTGAACCCCCAGTGGGCTTAATGAGTAAGGCTGTCTGAGGCATTACCCTTTACTTTAAATCAGTGCTGTCTGAGGCATTTTCTTTTTTAATTTAAATTAGTGCTGCCAGCAAACACACCCTCACAGTGCCGTAACCTATGGTGCCGCATAAGGCGCCCTATAAGGCACTCCAGAGGGCACATTATAAAGTGCACTGTCCGCCTAGGCACCTTATAATGTTCCCTATAGGGTGCTTTATAGGGCGTCTTATAGGGTGCTTTATAGGGCGTCTTATAGGGCGCCTTATGAGGCACCTTAAGGTTACAGCACTGTGAGGGTGTTTTTGCTGGTAGCACTAACGTAAATTAAAAAAGGAAATGCCTCAGACAGCTCTATCAAATAACCCCACTGTGGGGTCAAACCCATGACCTCTGGCTCCACAGGCAGTGAAGTAACCAGTGGGCTACAGCTCTATAGCTACTAACAAACCTCTGGCTGGCTACAGAAGGACTGCAGGTCACCACACAAACTGTCTGCTGTGGTTACCAGGAAAGGGTTAACCCACCCGTACCCATGATGCACTGCACATGCAAATCAGCAGTCTACAGATGATCACAAGATGGGGTATGCACCCCCACAGCACCTCGGCCTGGTAGGGGGAACTGACCATGTGCACCCCCACAGCACCTCAGCCTGGTAGGGGGTACTGACCATGTGTGCTACTGGCACAGATAAGCTACAGACAGTCACATTGTGCGGGTACTGTGCTCACCCTGAGGGTAGGTTGGGGCGCCCAGCACCAGGTCCACAGCACCTATCATGACTGAAATAGGCCATACTGCAGGTCCTTATCAGTGCCAGTGTGTGTGATAGGTTGTTCCTGCAGACACACCTAGGATACATCTGTGTCTGTCTGTATTTCTCAGTCACATCTAGCCCTTATGGGCTATGATGGACCCAGAATAGTGCATATCCTGTGTTGGTGCCATGGTCACATGATATAAGTGAAGGGGGGTGTTTGAAACCATAGGCAGATTATGTACCACCACCCAACCCAACCCAACCCTTGGGGCTCAGGGTGGGAAAACAGCATCTCCCACCAACAGAGCCACATTCTACCTCCCTGCAATGGTGGCAGTAGAGGGGACCATCAACCCCAGTCCTGCTGGGCAACAGACACCCTACAGGGTAGTCAATGCATATCTGTGTGCATCCATAAGACAATGGCAGACAGACAGCAGGCCTGGAAATGCTCAGCTGCCCCACACCACCATCATCTGACATTCTCCAGCCACTGCACCCTGCAAGGTGTTCCAGCCATATACGTATAACTGCAGACAGTCTGCTAGCTAGTCCTTAGTGCATGTTCCTGGAGAAGATGTGTGCACCCAAAACTGGGATGTGAGCACGCCCACCAAGCAGATAAGTCAGTGATTAGGCCCCAAAAAAAGAGAACCCATAAATTTGACTTGAGAGAAATACCATATAGCACTATGGGGGAACCTAGCCATGCCATGGTCACTGCTCAGTCAGGGTGAGAGTGACCTCCCAGCAGGACATGCTGTGGCCACCCTGTCCATGCAGGTGGTGGCTGGGTACTACAAAGTACAAGCCATTGCCCTATGCCCTGTGCAGATGCATCCTGCCCAGGCCATCCTGTCCGCGCTATACCCACAGTACCTTGCTCCTCATTATGCACATTGGCAGGCTAACACTGGAAACAGTGCAAGCAGTGTGGCTGAGTAAGGTGTTGGCAGCCACCACACACTGGATAGACAGACACACACTCCCACACCTATGCCAGCATTGTGCAACTATAGAGGCTTTTGGCAGCCCTGGCCACTGCACCAGTCCTGGGCACAGTGCAGGCATGGCTATGGTACGCAATACTGTTGGAGTCACTCCCCGGGGTGGTAAACACTGTCAGAAACCAGACCTGAAACACACTCCTCAGAAATCAGGTTGCTATGATGCAGCTCAATCAGCAAATTGTGCTTAACTTGGGAATTGCTATCTGCCATTAATCATAGCAACCTTTCGATATTTGTGTAACGTATTCCCAGGTTTAGGGCGGCATTGCTAAGGTATGCAAGTGCTAGTATTGGGAGATGCTGCTGCACACAGGGCTCAACATCCTGCCTCTCCATGAGGCTTTGGATAATGGAGCCTGTGGGCGTGGGTGTTTCTGCCCCTGTTGGCCACTGCTCTAGGGCAGAGGTTCCCAACTCCGGTCCTGGAGGGCCAAACACCATTCGGGTTTTCATGCTGTCCCTAATGAATATGCATGAGATACATTTACATACCGTGGGGGCGGTGCATATAAATGCAGAACAGGCATCTTTATTAGAGACAGCATGAAACCTGAATGGTGTTTGGCCCTCCAGGACTGCATTTGGGAAACTCTGCTCTAGGTATTGCATCTGTTTATGGTGTTTGTGCTCTGTAGGGTATAATAGAGACGTTTCAGGCATGTTTGTTATCTGCAATAACGGTTGCATCTTTATTACCATGGTTTAGTATCTTTATTTTTATCTTTATTTGTTTCTTGATATACCGCACACGCCAAAGACACCAGCGCGGTTTACAACAAGCTTAAAATAAGGGGCATAACACTGCTGCTAGAAAGAGAGGATAGAGGAAATAGAACTCCATTAGTGCAATAGGAAAGGGACAGAGGTAGAGAAAGGAAAGAGAACAGAAGAGTAGGTCAGAGATAGACAGACAGACAGACAGACTGACAAACTGAGGAAAATGAGACAACCTATGAGGGGTCCGTAGGGATGGAGGAGGGAAAGGGAAGATCGTAGGCAGTACAAAAAAGGTGGGTCTTCAGACCGGATTTAAATTTGCGAAAGGATAATTCAAGACGGAGGGCAGGGGGGAGCGAGTTCCAGAGCCTGGGACCAAGGAAAAAAAGGCAGAGGAACGGGTGGATTCGAGGTGAGCAGAGGCAGGGGGGGGGAAGAAACATACGGTTAGCATGGATGGAGCGCAGGGAGCGTTGAGGGGCATGAAGATGGACCAAGTTAGAAAGATAGCACGGGACACCAGTATGTATTGTCTTATGAACGAAAGTGAGGATTTTAAATTGAATCCGGTAGGAGATGGGAAGCCAGTGGAGACCAATAAGAAGGGGAGAAATGTGATCATAACGGGAAGCATTAGTAAGTAGCCGGGCAGCGGAGTTTTGTATAAGCTGTAGCCTTCGGAGTTGGCGTTGGGGTAGACCGGCAAAGCAGACGTTGCAATAATCCAAGTGGGAAAGAGTGAGTGAAAGAAGTAGGGTGGTCAAGGCAGAAACAGGAAGAAAGGGGCGAAGAGCTCGCAACTGCCTAAGAGAAAGAGAAAAGAACGCTGGACTACAAGAGACAGACGTTCATGGAAGGAGAGGGCTGAATCCAGGATGACCCCGAGGTAGCGCAGGGAGGGGACAACAGGAATGGAAGTGGAAGAGAGCAAAGGGGAAATCGAAGGTATGGGGCCACCGAGGGTGAACCAGATGGCTTGGATCTTAGAGGGATTGAGGTGAAGAAAGTTAGAGGACATCCAGGAAGCAATGGAGGATAAACAGGAATTGAGAGGGGAGAGATTGGGTGAAAGTGGGCAAGTGTGGTAGAGAAGAAGAATATCATCTGCGTAATAGTAGGCTGAAACACCGGATTGCTGCACTAGAAGAGTGAGGGGAGCAAGGAAGACATTAAACAGAAGAGGGGCCAGAACTGAACCCTGAGGAACCCCACAGGTAAGTGGGTGAGTGGGAGAGGAAGAGGAACCGGCGGTGACAGAGAATGATCTGTTAGTCAAGAAGGAGCGAAACCAGTGGAGAACAGTGCCAGAGATCCCAGTGTTGCAGAGACGTGAGAGCAGGGTGCGATGATCGACGAGATCAAACGCGGAAGAGAGGTCGAGGGAGACTGCAATAGAGACAGAGCCACGATCGTGTGCGGAGTGAAGTTCATTCATAACAGAGAGGAGAATAGATTCCGTGCTGTGCCGGGACGGAAACCAGACTGACGGGGGTGAAGGGAAAGGGTGGCGTCAAGGTGAGAGGAAAGCTGAACAAAAACCAATTTCTCCAGGAGTTTGGAAATAAATGGGAGGTTGGAAATAGGACGCCAGTTGGCAGGGATGGAGGGGTCCAAGGTTTGCTTTTTAAGGATGGGTCTAATCAAAGCGTGTTTCCAAAGAGAGGGGAAGGAACCGGAAAGAAGACTAGAGTTAAACATAGAGTGAATAAGGGGAATAAGGGCCAGAGAAGACTCGGAGAGCCAAGTAGAGGGGATGGGATCGGAGGGACAGGTTGTCTTACGGGTAGAGGCAAGGGTCCTGGTCAGCTCTGGGTTGACTGAGTACTGGGTAAAATATGGGGACTGGGTTGGCAGGAGCCACAGCTGGGACTTGAACCTGTGACTTTCTGCTCCTGAACACACTGGCTGTGTTTACTGCACCACACTGTTGCCACAGGGACAGTTCATTCCCTGGGGATACCATGACTGTTCGTCAGACAGAGCCTGTTTGTTGCAGTGCACGGCACCCACCTAAGGCCATGGTCTGCTGTGGGCAGATGCCACTGCCCCCTCCACCACCAGTACCCTTCCGCCACCATGCTGACATGCCCTTATGCTGGTGGTGCGCAGTCTCAAGCCATCCAGTGTGCCGGTAGGCGGCTGCCTATGGTGCGGGATCTGGGGTAGGGGTGCCTGCATAGACGTCCACGCTTCCCCCCCCCCCCAGCACCGCCTGCAAATGTTCTGTGCCCTTGGGGGTACCTGCTGGGTACTATCCTCTGTGACACTGTGAGAAACACACTCGTGCCCATGTTGGGCCCTCATCAGTTGCTGTCTGGCTGCTGTACGGTTTCAGCATTCCTATGTGCCACCTAGGCATCTCCCTAGTCCGCACTGTGCCCCAGCTGCACCACAGCATGTGCCGCCTGCAGCCCTCTGTATCCCATTTTCAAGCATCTGTACAGTTGCCCTTTTCCGACATGCCCACCCTGCTGTTGCTGCACATGTGCACGCCATAAGAAACCTGTCCATTAAAAAGGGAAAACCTGATCAGCGCTATTTCAATGTGGGATCATTCACCTTGTAGGGGGACAGAGCATAGACTCTTCCAAAATTGATATCTTTTTTTTTTTTTGAGCTTTCTCAGTAGTGTTTTTTTATTTTTCCCATTAATATCACTATTGGCCAGCTTGGTTATGGTGATTTTAAATTTTGTTCAGGTCATTTTCCATGTTTATTTGCCCTTTTGTTCTGTGCACATGTATCACAACTATCACTTTTTGTAGGTTTCCCTGGCTTTGCTGTACATTGCTGACGTAAATGGTTTCTCTTTCCTGCAAATCTGCCTTAATGCGAGGGTTTCACTGGTGTTAGTGATCAGACCCGGATTCCACAGCGTTCGTGTGCCTGGAGCCTCTACCCTCCCACTCTCCGCCCTTCAGCGCCGGATTTCACAGCGTTAGGGTGCCTTAACGCCGCAGGCGCGTTATCGTGCGATAAGGTACGTTATCGCACGATAACGCGCCTTGATCGCCTGATAACGTACCTTATTGCGCGCTAATTCCACCACTGCTACGTTAAGACAGTTTAGTAAACATACCCCTTAGATTCAACTCCCTAGTCCAGTTTGCCTGGATCCTGGGGTCCCTTTCCACCAATTTATTTATTTTATTTATTTTTCTTATATACCGCGCTCTTCGATATCAGCGCGGTTTACATGGAACAAGGAGAGTTTACAGTGGGGGTTACACCGTAATTACATAGAACAGGTATAATAACTTGGATAACAGTGTTAACTATTTACATCTGAGAAGGTATTTGCACGTATACTATTGCACAATAACTTCCCCTCCACTTTGGGAGTCTCACTGGCACTGTATCAGGATCTAGGGCATTTCCTGCCCCTTCTTTATCCCTTTATCTGTTTGATCCCTCACAGAATCTGAAACTCTTTTCTCTGATCAGCTCAATCTGCTTCTTGCGAGGCAGGAATCCGGACTCCAACATCCTCCTGCCTGAGAGTCTAACTTCTTTTTCTATTACTCTGCAACCACTGTGATTCATCAGGGGCCCAACCCCTAGAAGGCTTAGCATGCTGGGCACAGGTATTGCACTTTTTACTAGACAGCAGAAAAGGTCCTCCAAAAGTGGGGACCTTAAATGATCTAATTCCTCTCCTGGGTGTATTCCAATTGAGTGCTTAGCAAGAATAATCATAGGTGTTTATCCCTCTATGCAGTTTACAAGGCAGCTGTACCCTTGAGAGGGTATAAAAAAGAAGCTTCATTATTACGTGAAGGGCTGTTGGTGACAATGGGGCACAATTAGCTATGGGAAAATTAACAGAGCATAGAGCATTGTCATTTCCTTTGCTCACTTTTACTGGAAATACGTAAGTGGCAGAAAAGTCAAATGCAGTGAAGGATTTATGATTGAGGTGAATTTGAGTGTGGGAATATTTTGGATCCTGTCCAGACCACATTTAAATTGTAGGCACTCATAGTCATGGGAGGGAGGATTCCACTCCATCATTCTTTTTTTTTTTTTTTGAAACTTTATTTATTGATCAACAACAAATCATAACCAATAAAATATCAGGCAACAAGCCCCCGGCGGGGTGTACTCTTATCCCCGCCGTAGGGTAAATCGCATATGCAATCATCATAAACATCAAACAAACATTGCCTTATGAATTAACCAGTTTTTAAATTTTATCCCACTGTGCGTAGTGGAAGGAACCCCTCCCCCCCACCCTCCCCACCCTGTCGCGATCTCCAGCCTCAGCATAACCAGATGATTTGGTCTACAGGAGGAATATTCACCTGCTTCACCCCGAAGAGCCCCCTCGACTATTCCCGAACACTCTAAGGACCCACATTGACTATTTTGTTCCGACAATAGGGCCCCAAATTCTGAATATAGGGTTCCCAAATTAGCATAAAAGTGGCCCAGCGCTTGACATGACTCCTAGCTCTCCAGCGCTCCGCCAACATCATTTGGTGAAAACTATTGCGCCATTCCAGGAAAGTTGGTGGGAGCTGCTCACGTCATCGGTGAAGAATTGGGCCTTTGCCCACCAAGCACGCCTTACGCACCAAGAGCCGTGCCCCCCTCCCACTAGGACAAGACTGATTCAGCTGATCCAACACTACCAAGGATCCCGTCCAAGGGAAACGCTGCTGTAACAGCCCAACTATGAAATTACTGATACGTGCCCAGTAAGGGCGAATACGCTTACATGTCCACCACATGTGGGCTAGGTCCGCCATTGGTTCTGAGCATCTAGGGCAAGACCCATCTTGAGTAATATGGCTCCGTAAGGCCCGCCGGGGCGAGAAGTGTACACGGGTTAACGCTTTATACTGGATTTCCCTCCAACGTGCCCCTTCCGTCAGCAGAGCAATCCGCCCCAAGGCCATCTGGATTGTTCCAACTGGAATCTCCAGTCCCAATTCCCTTGCCCATGCCCGCTCAACTCCGCCGTAATCCGGCAACACCCGGAAGCAATCGAGCCGGGCCTTCAATCCTGCTATCGAAGGGGGGGAGTCCCCCCCAAGGCCAAAGAATTCAATAATCTGTGCCGACCGATCCGCCTCAAGGTCCTCCCTGGATAAAGAAGTCACATAATGAGAGAGTTTCAAGTATGCAAAATACTGGCAGGGTTGCAACTCATACTCTGCACACAGTTCCGGGAACGATTTACACGCACCTGTCAGTCCTACGACATGGCCTAAAGTTCATACTCCCTTTTCCCGCCAAGACCGAAACCCACGGGACTCGGAGCCTGGCATAAAATTCACATTACCCCCTATGGGCAGTGGAGGAGTGGCCTAGTGGTTGGGGCAAGGTACTTCAGGCCGGAAGGTCGGGGGTTCAAATCCCACTAGAGGACAGCAACCTTGGGCCGGAAGGACTGGGGTTTCTAGTCCCACAGGTGCTCCTTGTGGTCTTGGGCAAGCCACCTAACCCTCCATAGCCCATGTTCCCTGTAAAATAGTTATCTCCAAGTTATAATGCCCCGTTCAATGTAATTTCATTTTGTTCAATGTAAACCACACTGATGCAGAATAGCGCGGTATAAAAGAGAATGTAAATAAAATAAATAAACTCGACATCCTCCAGTTCCGATTCCAATAACAATTCAACTGTTGCCAAGTGCGTCGCGCAGAAGCCATCATCATACTGCGTTTAATTCTGTTAGGCAGCTGGGCGCTCTCCGCGTGTAGAACGCCCAACAGGGAAAACGGAACCACCGCCGCCATCTCCAGGTGTCTAGGCGTATAGACGTCAGTCTCGCCCAGCCAATCACCCACGTGCCGCGCCTGGCATGCCAAGGCGTATAACCACAAATCCGGTAGACCAATACCTCCACCACGCCAGGGTCCAATCATACGATTCATCGGGATACGAGCCCTAGCTCCCCTCCACAGAAATCTCTGGATCTCAGTTTCCAATCGATGAAGATCGTGACGCCACAACCAAACTGGCAAGGTCTGCAGCCAGTACAGGACTCGTGGTAGAATCACCATCTTAACTGCGGCCACTCTCCCCAACAAAGACAATGGCAGGGGATTCCAAGCTCGCATCTGGTTTCTCATTCCAGTCAAAAATTTTTTAAAATTAGTACAGTATAAATCTTGAGGCATCCTTGTCAAAACGATACCTAAATACACAAATTTCTGATCCGCCCATTTTAAAGGGAAATCCCCGGGCCAACTTCCTCGCATCTGAGCCGAAACATCTATGGCCTCCGATTTATCTTCATTTATACGAAGGCCTGCAAATCGGCCATATGTCGCGAACTCCCTCATTAATCTCTCAAGAGACTCCCTGGGCGTAAGCAAATGTACCAGCATGTCGTCCGCGAAGGCCGATACCTTAAACTCGTGACGCCCCACCACCACCCCCCTTATCTCCCTATCTGCTTCTATGCGACGAATTAAGGGATCCAAGGCCAAAACAAATAATAAAGGAGACAGCGGGCACCCCTGTCTGGTTCCTTGATGTAGAGAAAACTGATCCGATAAGACCCCATTACAGAGCACTCGGGCCGTTGGCTGCACATAGAGGCTCTTCGCCATCGCACAGAAGGAGATCCCCAAGCCATAAAGAGGTAACAAATATTGGAGATACTGCCAACTAACTCTATCAAACGCTTTTTCAGCGTCAAAACTCACCAAGAGAGAAGGTAGATGGTGCAGATGCACCCATTCCAAAGACGTTAAGATTTTACGTAGATTACGCACTGCGAATCGCCCCCGAATGAACCCAACCTGCGATTCATGTACCAGGTCGCCTAAAAGGACCGCCAACCTATCCGCCAAAATTTTTGCCAACAACTTCATATCAAAATTCAATAAAGAGATTGGCCGATAGGAAGATGCCTGTAGCGGATCTTTTCCTGGTTTAGGAATCAGAGTGATATATGCCTGATTATCCCCCCACCGCAACCCCCCCCCTCGTCCGTTGCTGATAAGTCTCCACTAAAAGGGGGGCCACCCCAGCGGAAAGAATCTTAAAAAATTCGACCCCATAGCCATCGGGGCCCGGGGCTTTATAACAGCTCGCAGCTGATATCACCTGCTGCACCTCCTGCAAGGTTATGGGCTGCCCCAAGATAGCACGCTGCTCCTCTGTCACCTGCGGCAGGTCTATTGTTCGTAAATAATTTTCCATACATGTGAGGGCAGTCTCCTCTGCGGTATAGAGGTTGTGAAAAAAACCTTTGAAGATGGCACTAATCGCCGTCCTATTATTTTGCAGCTTCCCTTGATCATCTCTTAAGAGCAGCCACCAACCGCGAGCCCCTCTGCCCCTTCAGATATCTCCCCAACAGTTTCCCTGGCTTATTTCCAAAACAATATAGTTTATATTTATAGTACAGAATAGATTTCTTAGCTCGCTGATGGAGCAATTAATTTAACGCGACCTGAAGTTCCCACAATCTCTTTCTATTTTGGGTTGTAGGGGCTCGCCCATTAAGGCGCTGCGCTTGAGCTACCTGCCGCTCAAGCCGAACAATCTGCTCAGCCAATAATCGTCGCTTCCGCGCAACATAGCCAATTATGTCCCCCCCGTAGGACCACTTTGGCAGTTTCCCACATCAATTCCGGGTCATCTTTATGACCTTGATGATTTACCTCAAATTCCTGCCAGCGTTGACCTAAGAATTGCCGAAAGTGGGCATCTTTATACAGTTCTATAGGAAACCACCATAAGCGGGTCAATCCCGATCCACCACCCCCGTACCAGTCTATCCAAACCATGGCATGGTCTGAGATCTCTAATGGGTCAATCTGTGCATCCTCAACACACGCAAATTGATTCACCGAAATCAACAGGTAATCAAGGCAGGCACTGGTACCATGTGCCCGCGATACATGGGTGAAGTCCTTTTCGGTAGGATGCAATAGTCGCCATGGATCTACCAGGCCCAATCTAGCCCGGAACCTTTGTAACGTCCGGGATAGACTCTGTCTTTCTCTGGTGCCCACGTCCCTCGAGGTATCGAGACCCACCTCAAAAACCCCATTAAAATCGCCACCCAAAACCAATGGTACTTCCGGTTACTGCTCCACTTTTGCCGCTAAACGGTTAAAGAATTCCTGATCCGGTGTATTGGGACCATACAAACCACCCAAAATTACCTCCCGATCCTCTAGTGTGCCATGTAGAAACAAAAATCGCCTGAGAGTCCAGCAGCTGTCGTAATAACGTGAACCGCACCTTCTTATGCACCAAAATGGCAACTCCCCCCTTTTTTCCTAGAGCTGGAGCACCCCAAACCTGACCCACCCAATCTCAAGCAAGCTTAGCGTGCTCCTCTGCTCTTTGATGAGTTTCCTGCAATAGCGCAATATCACACTGCTGTCTGGCCAGCGCTTTAAGTATTTTATATCTCTTGATGGGACTTCCTAGGCCAGAAACGTTCCAAGATATAATCTTCACCACACTAAGGGCAGTTCCTGACCATTCTGCCTGCTAAGTTTACTGTTTCTGAGGAACCTCTCCCCCCGCCTGGAGTCTCCCCCCATATTCCTCCTGATACCCTGAGTTAAATTGCCATAAATGCTGAAGATGGCGACCTTTTCCCCCCACCCCCCCAACCCTCCCGTTGTCCCCCCCTCCCCTTTCCCCAACGCACCGCCTTCCTCCCTCCCTTTCCCACAGTGCCTAACCTAACCATAAGGCTAAACACCCTTCCTGTGGCATTGAGCCTACCCCCACATTAAATTCCCTTCCTAGAGCCCTCTGAGACCCATTCCTCCCTCCTCCTCGTGGGCTTTGGTCTCCCCGAGCACACCACCACCCCCCTTCTATTGGGTCTACCTCCAGCTCAGACCCCCTTCACCTAGGTTCCCACCAGGCCTCCATCCCGGGTCCGAAATAATACCCCCCACTGGGCCAAGATGAGCCACCTTCAAGAGGTGGAGGCGTATAGCAACAAGCAGCCTCCAACTCTATTCAGAGCCACGGGCCCCGAGTCAAACTCTCTAAACTCCAATTAGCACTTGCCCCTCGGACTCCCCCAGGCTGTTCCCCCCCCCCTATAGACAGTCATTCAAGAAGCATGTGGTCAGTGGCTGGACGCATGAAACAACATTATACAACAATAAGTGTCCCCACCACCCCCACCAAACAAAGGACGAAGCATAGCAGTCACTAAGAAGAAATAGTAATTTATACCCAGAAAAGAAATAGAATTATCCTGAATCAGCCCTCCTAGCACAGATATAGCATTGTGGGAGCCTAGCAGGCCTCCATACCCTCGTGAGAAATAAACGGCTGGAGTAGACCCTGAGCTCGAAGCCAGCAGATCCCTGGGCCGCACCATCAACACGCCCCCATGACCCGGGCCCAAAGCCCACCTCAGGAGAGGACCCCGCTCGTGGTGTAAGTAGCAGTCCCACCCCCCAGGCCCCCCTCCCCATGCCAGGCCTAAAGCTTTAATAAGCAGCATGAAACCCCTGTGTAACACCACCGTGCCTCCTCCCGCCCGTAGGACCCTGAACAGGGACTGAGGAGCCAAAACACACTCCCCACTGAGGGGACCCAGGGAACACCATGGGCCCTCATGCCCACTCCCATCGGAACAAATCGGGCAACCCCTCCCCTAGGAGTAAACCCGCTACCCAAATCTCCCAGAGGGACCCCCTTGAGTCACCGCCTCTAGTGTTCCAAACAACAAACAAGGGAAGGCAGTCACTTCAATAAACAACATTAAAGAATACATAAACTAAATCACAGAATATAAAGCCGCACACATTCATAGCACTCAACCAAAACCAGTATAATTTTTAGTCACACTTTGAGCACCAACAGAACATCAGAGAGAAGGTCCAGTCCCAGTTGCGTGGGGCTCCTCCCGCTGCAGTCTCACCAGGCAATAGTCAACACATCTCTCCCAACCACTCTGTGGTATAATGCTGCACAATTTTAACGTTCCCAGGTTTTCACATTGCAGTCATGAAGCCGAGTCTGTAGGCCCAGTCAGGCCGTCTAGGAAAGTCTGGGCCTCTGTGGGGGACTGCAAGTACCGTGTCTTTCCCTGAAGCTCCACTCGCAGCTTGGCTGGGTATAACAAGGAGAGACGCACCCCCTTATTGACCAGCTGAGTACACACTGCGGAAAAGGCCCGGCGCCGTTGGCTGACCATCATAGAATAATCCTGAAATACCAGGATCTGTGTCGGGTCCGACGCTGATCTTTTATGATTCCTGATGACTTTCAACACCTCCTCTTTCTGATGGAAGTCGAGGAAGCGTGCTATGATCGCACGAGGCCGACGCTCCTGGTCACGCCTGGGGCCCAGCCTGTGTGCACGCTCAATCTTGATAGGGCCGGCTACTGTACCAGCAGAGATCTTTTCAATACAGGCTATCAAAAAGCCGCGGAGTGCCCCATCCGCAACACTCTCATCAATCCCTTTAAAGCGAAGGTTTTTGTGATGACCCCTGTTCTCGAGATGGTCAAGCTTGTCACCCTGCCGCTTCACGAGGTCTTCCATGGCCTTCACTCTGCCTACCAGGGAGTTTTGGGTGTCCTCGACGTCTGAGATTCGGGTTTCCGCTTGCTCCACTCTGGCGGTGACTTCAGTGAAGTTTTGACGAATCGCTTGCATTTGCTCTGCTAGCTCACGAAAGCGATCATCCAGTGCCCGGACTACGGCAGCGCTGACCTCTGTAACCAGCGTCTGATTGGCGTCCGATCCTGGGCTCTGAGGCACCCCATCCGCCATTTTTACGTCCGGGGTACGTATGACCTAGATTGGCCACTGTTGGAAACGGGATACTGGGCTTGATGGACCTTGGTCTGACCCAGTATGGCATATCTTATGTTCTTATGGGACCCGGGCCTTCTCCCGTCTCGGTGGCTTTGCGGTCATCAAAATGCTGCTAGCTCTCCGACAGCTCCGGTCGTCTCCTACTGCTCCCCTTCACAAAGACACTGTAAAAATAAAACACCCACTACTACAGGAGATATTCGCTGAATTGTGGGGTAGAGTGCCCAAAGCTGACCACCGCACGTCTGCTCAGCTCATTGCCACAACCGGAAGTTTCCACTCCATCATTCTTATTCACTACCTTCTCTCTCCTGGTGGTCCCCTCTTGCCTCCAAATCACGAGGCACGTCATCCTTCATAGCAGTGCTGCTGACCCCACAGCAACAGCAACAACTAGTTAGTTATTTTATTTAGCTATATTTACATACCGCCTTTCACCGAGTCAAGGCAGTTTACATTGAGCATCAGTGAAAATACATTATAACATCTTCAGCTATATACAACATGCAATTGATATATAGGAGTTTATAACTATCTACAGTCTTAAACCATGTACATTATACAGCCTTAGACTATGTAACAGTATAATCCACTGACGTATGTTATAGGGGTGAAATGTTCTGTGAACAGATGTGTCTTTAGATGTTTTCTGAAGGTTTTGAGATCTGTGATGATCCTGAGCTGGTCTGGGAGAGTGTTTCATATGGAGGGTGCGTACAGTTTGGAAGGCTTGTTACATGCTTGCTGGTAGGATTGGTTCTGAAGTGGGGGATGACAAGGGTATTCATTGTGGAGGTGTGTCTAGATCTGAGTTGCTTGGGGGTTTGAAGAAGCATGCAGAGGTGTGTGGGCAGATCGGAGTGGATTACTTTGTGTGTTAGGATAAGAGTTTTGAATCTTATTCAGCTCTGTAATGGTAGTCAGTGGAGCTGTTTGAGTATGGGGGTGATATGATCCTGTCTTGATGCTGTTTGTAGAGTCCTTGCCATTGAGTGGAGAGCTGTTTTCAAGACAGGAGTCTGCATTGCGGAAGACCCTGGTTGATAGCATTGAAGAAATCCTGGTGGGGTATTATGGATGCCTGAAGGACAGTACGGAAGTCTGTTGATTCAAGGAGTGGTTGGAGGTGTTGTAATGTCTTTGTTTTGATGAAGATCGTTCTGGTGATTTTCCTGATGTGAGCTTTGAAGGTGAAGTGTTGATTGAGGATGATCCCAAGGTACCGGACTTCAGTCTGGGTTTTAATTGTTGTGGTGTTCAGTGTTGTTGTGGGGGGGGAGGGGGGACAAAGGTAGTGTCTCTCGTTATGTAGAGGGCCTTTATTTTGTTGTAGTTGATTTGAAGGTTGTTATCCTTAAGCCAGTTGGTTACATCTATAAAGTATTCTATGTGGGCAGATACTGTGGGTTGGTGTATGTTGATTGGTCCATAGATCATGATATCATTTGCGTAGATGTGGATGCATAAGTTATGTGATCTAATGATTGTGTAGAGTAGTCAAAGTTAGAGATTGAAAAGCAGGGCAGAGAGGGTGGATCCTTGGGGAACTCCTTGGGTCTGCTTGTATGGGGTGGAGGAGTTTTGTCCAATCTATTTGCTGGTGACAATATGTGAAGTAGGAAGTGAACCATTTGAGTACTGTGCCTTGGATTCCATAGGTGCAGAGACGTTGTAGGAGAACTAAGCTAATCCAGTGCGAGCCCTGATAGTTCTCAAGTCCTGACAAGCCCATTTGTGCACCGGCCCCTCCTGCGTAAATTTCCCCATTACCATCGAAACCCATGCAAGGCAATGGACATCATGGGCTTGTCAGTATGTGGAACTAGCAGGCCCTGAGATGAATTTTCTATTTGAAGTTGTTGCTCTTGAGCAGCGGTTCTCAACCCAGTCCTCGGGGCACATCCCATCCAGTTTGATTTTCAGGATATCCACAATGAATATGCATGAGACAGAATTGCATGCACTTCCTCCTTGGTATGCAATTCTGTCTCATGCATATTCATTGTAGATATCCTGAAAATCCAACTGGATGAAATGTGCCCCGAGGACTGGGTTGAGAACCATTGCTCTAGAGGGCAGAGGGTAGACCCAAATGAAGTTGTGCTGGGAGCAGCTGCTCTCTGACCGCTATCAAAATTCTGTTCCAGAGGCAATTCCAGGCCGGGGGTCCTTCCCAAAACTTGTATTTCTCTTTGTTTACATTATAGATGTTTCTTTGTTCTCCACAAATCTCTTGTCAGAGGCAACATTTTCTTTATCTTCTCAGTTCTCTTAAGTAACTTGTGGCCTCATTTGTAAGAATTGTACAAAGAATTCAACGCAATGTTTTGCTTGATGTACATTATGTTCTTATATGTGGATCCATCAGGCCTGGATTTAGGCATAGCCAACCTAGGCAACTATCTAGGGTGTCATATTTTGAGGACAGCAAATATTCAAGCTATAGAGGAGCCTAATCCCACTTATTTTAGAGCCATATGCACATGCTGCTTCAGAAAGGCACCATTGTGGCACTGTGGCCCTCCTTTGCTTCCCTTCTAACTCTCCTATCTTCTTGGGCTCTCTGAAACCACCCTTTCCCTCTTATCCTCTCCTTCCCTCACCCCCCACCCCCTGCTCTCTGGGATCTGCTGTCTGGTTTTGCCTATCGGTGCTTTAATCTTGAATTTGACCCTGGGATTCATATACCCATGAATATACCCATGGCCTACCATCGAGCTAAGCCGGACCCTGCCGCTGAAATTGGCACTGGGGGCACAGCTCGGCGCATAGGGACGGCATGGCGCGGGGGGGGGGGGGGCGACATGGCTAGGGCTTCTGCCTAGGGTGGCAGAAACCCTTGGGCTGGCCCTGCCAGCTATCTACAAGTACATGAGTTCCTGTTATCGCATGTCCTTGTACTTGCAGGGTGATCTTATATGAGGCATTTTGCATTTGTATATTAGCATATATGCAAGAAAATGCCTTTATAAATTACCCTCCATATGTTAAACTAAAATAGGCCTGAGAAAATAAATGTAAAATATTGCTTGGGAGAAGGGATGGCTCAGTAGTTAGAGAACTAAACTGCCGAATATGGATACTAAGATTCAAATCCCTATCACTCCTTAGGAAGTCACTTTGAGACTGGTTTATTAAACAGCAGTAACCTGCAACAATGCTGTCTCAGATCCTGTAATCCCCCATCTTCTGCTTTAGCAGTGTTTTTCTGTTCATTTCCAATGCAATGCAACGTGTGTCTTTGAGTCAAAGCTGACACCTGGCGACCCAAATTTACTCACCACAAAAGTGGTTTAATTACCAACCTCTTCCTTACTTCCATTTTTGTAGAGAGGAATCACATTTGCCCATCTCCAGTCCTCTGGGATCAAGCATGGCTCTAAAGAAACATTGAAAAGGTCTGACAGCAGAGCCGCCAGCACTTCCCGTTGGATGAATCCTATCTGGCCCCAATGCTTTGTCCACTTTTAGATTTGAGGGCATCTCATAAACATAATCTTCTGAAAACATCTGAGCTCTTCTTTCCTTCCATTCCTACTTGTGTTTATTTTTCTGAGGTCTCATTCTTGGCCCTTCATCTGTGAACACAGAACTGAAATATTTGTTAAGCAAGTCCGTGTTATCCTCATCAGCCTCTACATATTCCTCCCCTTCACCATTGAGTCTCAAAGTGCCATCTTTGCACTTCCTCCTGTCATTAGCATACCTAAAAGAAAATTGTGTTCCCATGTTTTACTGTATTGGCTATTTTTTCTTCTGTTTGCATCTTTCCGTCCCTGGCTACTTTATCAACTTTCCTCAGCTTATCCAGGTGTTATTTGTCTTCCTCTTTCTGTAGTCATAGTTTATGAAGGATAACCTTTTTGCCTTACCTTTTCAGCTACTTTTGAAAACAATAGCAGTCTCCTTTTTCCTTTTTATTTACTTTTCTAACAAAAAGGTTTGTTTGGGCGTAAAAGGTCTCTCTTCAGTTTCATCCACTGTTTTCTGCTTCCATCGGATGTTCCTATCCAGCTAATAACTCTTTGAAATATTCTCCGATCTTTGCAAAGTTCTAATTCCTGAAGTGTAGGACCCTCGCTATTGAATGAACCATCTCCATCCCTGAATTAATATTGAAGCTCACCATCCGGTAGTCACTGCACAGCAGATGATCACTCTCTACAATATCAAAAACACTCTTACCGTTTGAAAGCACCATGTCCAGAATCATCCTCTCTCCTGTGTGGGTTTTGTTTCCAGTTGCCAGAACAGCTCTCCTTGTAGAGAATCCTAGCAGGAATATCCCAGTAAACATCTGGCAAGTTGAGATTTCCTACCAATGATACTTTCTCTTTCATAACAATATTGTAAATGCATTTCTGGAGGAGCCCTATTTCAAGCAAGGCAATTCTGTGGCTCTTACTACAAATTGTCTGTCTGAAAGCTCTATTTTATTTTTGTTAGATAATTTTTTTTTCTGCTTAGGTTACAGTTTTTATTTTTATTTTTTTTGTAGATCTTTGCAGAAGGGGATTTTTCTGTTTTAGGCAAAGCTTTTCTGCTGTTAAGGTATTTTTTTTCTCCTTTAGCCTTCAAGCCTATGTGAGAAATCTTGGTATATAGAACCACTCGCCAATTAGCTTGTTGATTTAAGATAGAAGTATTTGGTATTTGTTGGAAGGGAAAATCTACTAAGTAAATACAGTAGTTCCACATTTGGATATCTGCCAAAAGTAATGGGTTGTGCAGCACCAGCTCCAGGAGCACATCGATAAATATACCCAACTTGATCTGCAACAACACTGTTTTAGATCAGGCCATGGCATGGAAACATCCCTAATGGACAAGCTCATAAAAGGGTTTGAAAAGCCAAAATAAGGATTTATACTAATATTCCTAGATATTGCAGAAAGTTTCGACTCCATTTATCATAACCTACTGTTAGTAAGACTCCAATAGACTGGAACCAAGGACACAACACTACACAAATCATACCTAACAGTTTGTAAACAACAAGTGAAAATGGGACCAAACAAATCTAAGCCATACAACCAACAGCAAGGAGTGCCAGAAGGTTTGGCCCAATCAGCCTTACTATTTAACTTATACCTCCAACCAATCTGCAACATCATTCAGAAGCACAAGTGCATAACCACATTTACGTGGATGACATCATGATGTCCATACAATACCTCAAAACCAAACCACACTCAAATAGTAACTTGCTTAACAAGGTTGCACATTGGCTATCCACATATAAGTTGTCTTTTTATAGTTTATTGTTATTATACATTACTAGAGATAAGTGTTTCACCCCTCCAAGTACACTGAAAGTTAAAGAAGCAACACTGGAAGTCAAACAAGAAGTATGATATCTTAGAATAATCTTAGGTAAGCAACACAACCAGAGCATTCTATAATAAGGTAGGAGCAGTCATAAGTGTTGTAAAGTTCTTATCTCCACAAGACATCCACACAGTACTACAGGCTATGATCTTCCCACACTTTGATTTCTGCAACAGCATCTTCCAGGGCTTACCAAAGCATGCCTTATACCTATTGCAAATGGCACAACACAAGGCCCCCTGATTCATCTACGGAGCTCCAAAATCTGAACATATCACTCCTATCCTAAAAAAAGCTACACTGGCTCCCAATCGCAAGCAGAATTAAATATAATGTCCTACTAAATGCCAGTCTTCAATGCACTTAAAATCACTCATACAGACTGTACCAAACAACAGAGCAAGAAGAGGCTGTACACAGAACACACTAGCCATGACTACGTAATTCACAAAGAGCAGCCAGCCCACATGTAAGAGAGCATTCTTGCTCTATTCACCCAGTCTTTGGAACTCTCTCCCTGAAAAAATAAGAAACATACCGGACCTATCAGCATTCCGCAAACACCTCAAAACACACTTAATCACAGAGCACTTTGAAGGGATACCAAGTTGCTCAAATACAAGCCCAACTTAGACTTCATCCCAACTTCCTCTTCCCTGCATATTTTTCTCCATAATTACACCTCTTGGTCAATATGTTCACACCCTTGGTTAAATCTTTTAATATTATTATAGTTCTATGTAAAAATTCTACGAGTGGAGGAGCAGCTTAGTTGTTAGAGCAACTGCCTAGTACCCAGAAGATAAATTTCCACTGGCACTTTTTGTGACATTGGGCAACTCACTTTACCCTCCATTGCCTTGGAAGAAAAGGCCTGGCATTCTACTTCCAGTGATACATTGCCAAGAAAACCCAGAGGCAGCTGGGTCACCAGGAGTTAGCACTGACTTAACAGCACTAAAAAAAAAAAATCTATGTAAAGAAGTTTTTGTATGACCCTTTGTTATATTACCTCTCATTTGGTTTGCAGCTTGTCGTGCTTTGAGGGCTTGTCTGCATCAGTGATGCTGAGGGCTAAACTATCGGTAGTTTAACTACTGTCAGGGTCTCCCAAGATGGACAGGTCTCAGCTGAGGTGCCAGACCAAGACAAACCACCCATCTGGGCAGCAGCAGACCAAGACAAACCACCCATCTGGGCAGCAGCAAAATGGGACAGTGTTGACTGCAGAGGATCACATTTCTGTGTCAACGGCAACAACACTAAACTTAAACTGCGTGGAGGAAAGGCCCGGCAATCTACTTCTGTATCTTGCTGTGAAAACCCAATGGATAGTCACAACAAAACAAATTGCACTATAGTGCTGGAAGATGAGACCCCCAGGTCGGATGGCACTCAATTTAGCTACTGGGGAAGAGCTTTTCAGAGTAAAGTCAGCATTTATGATGTGGTTGGATCAAAGCCCTCGGGATGTCTGACTGCTGATGTAGCTGCGCATGAAATGAGAGTCAGAAGCAGTAAAGATGTTTTACATATTGGGACATGGAACGTACGAAGCATGAACCAAGGGAAGTTGGAGGAGGTCAAGAATGAAGTGGAACGTGTACAACTTGATCTGTTGGGTGTCAGTGAACTGAAATGGACTGGCATCGGGCACTTTGCATCAGATGATCACATGGTCTACTATGCTGGAAATGAAAGACAAATGGTGTTGCATTTATAATAAAGAAGAAACTTGCAAGAACTGTAATGAAATACCATGCTGTCAGTGAATGCTTAATCTCTATTCGTCTACGAGGAATGCCTATCATCACAACTATAATTCAAGTATATGCCCCAACAACAGCTTTAGAAGAGGATGAAATTGGTGAGTTCTATGAACAAGTTCAAGCTGAAATTGACAGAACATGCAAACAGGATATAGTAATGGGTGACTGGAACGCAAAAGTTGGCAATAAAGAAGAAGGCAAAGTGGTTGGAAAATATGGACTTGGCAACAGAAATGAAGCTGGAGAAAGAATGATAGAATTCTGCAATACGAACAATCTATTAATCTCAAACACCTTCTTCCACAACACAAGCGATGACTGTACACATGGACTTCACCCAATGGACTGTACAAAAATCAAATTGACTACATCTGTGGAAGTCAATGATTGGAAAAGCTCTAGAACATCAACAAAGACAAAACCTGGAGCTGACTGTGGTACAGATCATCAACTATTAATATGCAAACTCAAGCTAAAGTTGAAAAAGATCAAACCACTCATGAATGCAGTAAAATATGACCTTGAGAATATACCACTGGAATTTAAAGACTGCCTACATAATCGATTTGCTGCTTTAGATACAAATGACAGAGCTCCAGAAGAATTGTGGAATGACATCAAGAAGGTTGTGTTGGAAGAAAGCGAGAAGTCTCTACAAAAGGTGAAAAAGCAAAAACGGCCAAAATGGATGACTGAAGAAACTCTGAAAATTGCCCAGAAACACAGAGAAGCTAAAGCCAGAGGAGAAAGAAAGACAATCGCAGAACTCAACAGAGATTTCCAACATGCAGCAAGACAGGACAAGGAAAAGTACTACAATGATACATGCAAGGAAATAGAAGCAGAAACTATTAGAGGAAGAACAAGATCGGCTTTCTTAAAGCTATGAGAGTTTAAAGAAAAAAATTCCAGCCTTGAATTGGAATGTTACAAGATGCTCCAGGTTCTATGTTGAATGATGCTGAGAAGATCAAGAAAAGATGGAAAGAATATACAGAGCTTTTATATGATAAAGATCAAGTGGACCAATAGCCGTTTCAACGTGTACCTTATGATCCGGAACCATTGGTGATGGAAGAAGAAATTGAAGCAGCATTGAAAGCCTTATCAAAGAACAAAGCACCAGGCATTGATGGCATTCCCATAGAAGTATTACAGCAATCTGATGCAGCTGTTACCAAACTTAAAAGGCTCTGCCAAGAAATTTGAAGGATAACATCATGGCCAACTGACTGGAAAAGATCTGTGTTTATACCAATACTAAAGAAAGATGATCCAACTGACTGTGGAAATTATCGCACAATCGCTCTGATCCCACATGCTAGCAAGATTCTACTGAAGATTATTCAACAGAGACTACAACCATACCTGGAACAAGAACTACCTGAAGTGCAAGCAGGATTCAGGAAAGGGCGATGAACGAGAGACATCATCGCGGATGTGAAATGGATTCTTGAAAAGACTAAAGAATACCAAAAGGATATCTATTTGTGCTTTATCGACTATATCATATCTTTTGACTGTGTAAACCATGAGAAACTCTAGGCCACATTAAGAAGCATGAGTATATCAGATCACCTGATTGTTCTCTTGCAAATCTGTGTATTGATCAAGAAGCAACAGTTCCAATGGAACAAGGAGAAACAGAATGGTTTAAAATAAGCAAAGGTGTAAGACAAGGCTGCATACTTTCCCCCCTACCTGTTTAATTTATATGCAGAACAAATCATCAGAGAAGCAAAATTGTATGAAGACAGCAGAGGTGTGAAGATTGGTGGAAGACTCCTCAACAACCTTCGCTATGCTGATGATACCACATTACTGGCTGGAAGTGAAGATGATCTGAAACATTTGCTTCTCACAATCAAAGAACATAGTCTTAAAATGGGCCTGCACCTTCATGTAAAGAAGACAAAAGATCATGACAACTGGCAAAATCAACAAGTTCATCATTGAAGGAGAAGAAATGGAAATTGTTGATAACTTTAATCTACTTGGATTAACTATCAATAAAGAAGCAACAAGCAGTCAAGAAATCTGACGATGCATTGCTCTTGGTAGAATGGCTGGCTATGAAAGACCTAGACAAGATTCTCTCTCCATACAAAGATTTGATTTGTTCAAGCCATGGTATTTTCAATAACATATATGGATGCGAAAGCTGGACAGTGAAAAAGATAGACAGGAAGAAAATTGATGCCTTTGAATTATGGTGCTGGCGGCAAATACTGCATATACCATGGACTGCCCGAAGAACAAACCAGTCAGTACTACAGGAGATCAAACCTAAGCTTTCTTTAGAAGCTCAGATGACAAGACTTCAACTTTCATACTTTGGACACATCATGCAAAGAGAGAGATCATTAGAGAAAGACATCATGCTTGTCAAGATAGAAGGTCAACGCAAAAGAGGAAGGAAAGCAATGAGATGGATCGATACAATAGCAGCAGCTATGGGTACCAGTCTGTCAACAATGAACCATCTGACTGACGACTGAACACAATTTAGGACAACTATCCAGAGGGTCACCATGAGTCGACGCCGACTCGACGGCGCTTAACAACAACAACATGTTATGTTACACGTTGCTTGTTCTCTGTAAACCGCTTTACTTTTATTTATTTATCTGTTCTTTTATACTGCTTTATCTATAAAATCAAACAATTTAGGTAATTCTACATAGGGAATACATTATCAGAACTCCTTCAAATATAATTAGAATATATACTTCAGACACACATATCAGACGGACTTTAGTAGCTTAAAGTGCTAAGAAAATTTTCTATACCCAATAACACGTGAGCAAACAGGACTGCACAGGGAATTAGAACAGAGGTGTTAGATTGCACATAAAAGAGGCTAGTTGTTTTTTGTCTTGAAGGAGAGCTAAGAAAAATTAGGTACTGTAGTAGGTCTTTTTCTCATTTCCTTCATTTCTTCTTCAAATGGGTGCCAAAACTCCTACAACTAAGCTATGGCTGGGAAAATCATGCCATCAAAGCTGTTGCCCCCATTACAGCTTCTGCCTCTGTCCAGATGGGCAGCCGGATCCCAGGGGAGGCACTGATTTTGTTTTCAAGATGTCTGCAAGTTGAATCCTTTATGACCAAATGAAGAAGCTGAGAGAGGAGGTGGTAAGGCTGAGAAGTATCAGTGACAGTAAGATCTACATTGATAAAATGCTTCTTGAGGCATCCAAGATCTTATTTTATTTATGTATGTATTTATTTATAGCTTTTCTATACCGTGCTATTTAACATCAGTGTGGTTTACAATTAACAATTCTTTGTACAAAGCAGGGGGATCTACTTTGCACTTACAATGAACAGGTATACCAACTTGGATTTATAACTGGATAACTATATACAAACAGAGCATATTGTCACTGTGCTGTTAGTACAGAGCAAGCCTGTTGCATTATATACAGATTTGTCATTAACTATGTACAGGAGTGTTAGGTCTTTGCGCTTTAAGTAGTTGGGCTGCCCGGAGTGATGGCTTCACCTTGTTCAGGGTGTGTTGGTGGTGATTTTGGGGTGGGTGGGGGTATGGCGGGTGTATTTGAGACGTTGGGGTATGAGTAGTATTGGACAAATAGATGGTGCTTTAGTGCTTTCCTGAATTGGGTGAGGTCAGTGATCGCTCGGATAGAGGTTGGTAGGTCATTCCAGTGAGTAGGAGCATAGAATGTAAAGGCTCTATTCTTTGTTGACTGATTGCATTTTGTTATATCCTTGGGGATTACTAGTGTGTTCATGGCGGAGGTCCTTCTGGATCTGTTTGGGGGGGTGGGGTGGAGGAGGTCCATTAGGGAAGTTGAGGATATGTTATTGATGGCTTTGAAGGTCATGAGTACCACTTTGTAGGTGAACCTGCAAGTGATTGGTAGCCAGTGTAAGTCTTTTAGGATTGGGGTTATGTGTTCTCTTCTGGAGGCACCATGTAGGAAGCAGGCCGCAGTGTTCATAACCAGTTGTAACGGGTTCAGTGTGCTCTTAGGGAGTCCGTGCAGTTTAGCATTGGCGAAATCGAAGTGGGGGATTACCAGTGCTTGGAAAATTGTTCTGAAGTCGTCTGGCTGTAGTAAGGGTCGGAGGTGCCGGATCGTTCGAATCTTGTGGTATATTGCTTTGATGGTGTTATTTATGTGGGCCTTCATGTCAAGGCACTGGTCGAGAGTGACGCCCAGCATGATGCGGGGGGGGGGGGGGGCGGCGAGGCGAGGCGAAGGCATTACTTGTGGCGAATAGGACGTCTGTCTTGTTGCAGTTGATCCTGAGATTTTGAGAGTGGAGCCAGTCGGTGACAGCATTAAAGCAGTTAATTTATGTTGTGAAGTCTGGGTGGTCAATGTCAAATGGTGTGAACAGCAGCACATTGTCTGCGTATATCAGACAGGATATATTGAATGTGCGGATGATTGTGCATAAGGGCTGCATATATATGTTGAACAGGAGGGCGGAGAGTGAGGATCCTTGCGGAACTCCTTGTCTTTTTTGGAAAGGCTCAGAGGCCCTGGAGCCTAGGCGTACCTGCTGCCATCTGTTCGTCAGGTATGACTTGCACCAGCTCAGGGCCGATCCTTGGACTCCCTTCTCCTGGAGGCGCATCAGAAGCTGCTCATGGTTGACAGAGTCGAATGCCGTGGCGATGTCCAAGAATATAAGAGCATACCCTCTTCTGATGTTGTCCAGCCCTGTGGTTAGGGTATTGATTAATGTGTTAAGTAGTGTCTCTGTGCCATGCGATTCCCTAAATTCGTGCTGGACTGGGTCTAGGGGGGCTGTGGCATCTAGGTGGAATTGGATTTGACGTTGGATGACCACTTCGATTATCTTTGCTAGCAAGGGGATGCTTGAGATGGGTTGATAGGATGCCACCTTCTGGGGATTCAGTTTGTTGTTTTTTAGAAGTGGCCGAATGCATGTCTGTTTGAGGCTTGAAGGGAAGGTGCCTGTTGAGAAAGATCTCTCTATGATCTTGGCTAGGCTAGGCTGAATTCATCACGCATTGATTTTATCCAGAAGGCAGGGCAGGGATCATTTGGGGCAGTTGTGGTGTTGATGGCTGCGATGGTATCTCTGATGTATCCCTCGGATGGAGGTGTGAATGCAGTAAGTGGTGTTGGTTGGAGTGGAGCAGTGGTTAGGTGTGGGTGATATGACTGCGTTAGTATTGCTGGTTTTGGCTTTTAAATAGTCCGCGAATTCCTGAGCATGAAGTTGACTTGGTTGGGGAGGCGAAGGCTCTTTCGTTAGGGTCTTCAGTAAGTTGAAAAGGTCCCGAGGTCTGTTCAGCGAGCGTTGCAAGAGTTCCGAGTGATGCTCTTTCATTTTCTCTGAGATTGACTGATCCTCTGGCGATCGTGAGCGTCACCATTTTCTTTCTAGCTTCCTGAGGTGGAGGAGTGAGGTCCGTAGTTCTGCTGAGAACCAGCGAGCTGTTTTTCTTCTTTTTGACGGCCTGTCAGAATCTGAAGATTTGTCTGCGGGGGGGGGGGGGGGTGTAGGCAAGAGAATGAGCTCAGGCTGTTGTTCCACGTGGCTATCATTTCATCCAGGCAAGGCGATGTTAGGTTGAGGTTTGGGAGGACTCCCTTGATGATCTCGTCTTTTGTTGAAGGGCCTAAATTGTCCTGTGAGTGCCGGAGAGGCCTCAGTTGCCCTGCTGGTCAATTTGCTTACTTGGTGTATGGGCATCTGGAAATTAAGTAGGCTGTGATCGGACCATGGGACAGGAGTGATGACTAGGTTGAAGTTAAAGTTCATGCTTATATCTGGCTGTGGAGCAAAGACCAGGTCCAGTTTGTTTCCTTTCACATGGGTTGGTGCCTCGACTATCTGTTCGTAGCCCAGTTCCTTTAGTGCATCAAGGAAGACTTTGGATTGTTCACTTTGTAGAGCAGGCAGGTTAAAATTGCCCAATATCCAATTTGGTATATGTGTGTTCTTGGGGTTACAGGCAAGGTCAATTATGGTTGAGAGGTCCTCGTTGGAGGGAGAAAGGGATCTGTAGACTAGGTTGATGGTGCAGTGTTTGTTAGCTATGGTGACTGTGTCAAGGTGTGTTGTGCTATTAGATGTGAGTAGCTGGAATTGGTGCTCTCTTTTTACTAGAATGAACACTCCTCCGCCTCTGCGGTTGGCTCTGTGGCAGCTGAAGATTGAAAAGCTTGGGGGGGATGAGCTGATTAATGATGACTGCATCTGAGTCAGACAGCCAAGATTCTGTTACCAGTAGGATGTCCAGGTCTAGCTGTGTGATAAGGTCTGAGATGGCTGGCCATTTCTTGTGTACCGACCATGCGCACTTCAGGCAGTGTGTATTCTGGGGTAGTGTCACCTTGGATTTCGTAGTGTGTTGAAGTGATATGTAGACTAAGTGAGGGTGCCGTTCGTGGAGGGTTTCTGTTGTTGGGCGACGGGTGTTGCTGTAGTCTCTTTCCTAGGTTTAGATGGACAGGAATGAGGTTATGGTTGGAGGTGAGGGTGAGTATTTATTTATTTATTATCTCTTCTATACCGCGCTATTCACATCAGTGCGGTGTGCATCGAACAAAACCATATACACTGCAGGCATGCTGCAGTGCATTCACGGTAGAACAGGTATTGAAACTTGGTTACATAAGGGGAAACTATCTTCAGTTATTTACATTGTTGGGTAAATTTCCTATAGATCTTACACCGAGTAATATCTTGTGAATAGATAGTGCTTTAGAGCCTTCCTGAATTGGGTTAGGTCGGTGAGAGCCCTCATGTCTGAGGGGAGGGCATTCCAGGCTCTAGGGGCGTAGATGCTAAAGGCTCTGTTGGATGTTGCCTTTGAGCATCTCGTTGTTTCTTTCGGGATTTTCAAGGTGTTTATTGCTGTGGATCTTCTGACTCTTTTGGGAGGTGAGGTGTGTATTAGCTCTGAGATGGCAGTAGGGGGGGGATTGTTCAGCGCTTTGAAGGTCATAATTAAAATCTTATATTGGGTTCTGGCTTGTATCTGTAACCAGTGGAGCCTTTTCATGACTGGTGTGATATGGTCCATCCTCGACATTCCTTCTAGCACTCTGACGGCTATATTCATTGCCAGTTGGAGAGGGTTTAAAGTTGCTTGTGGAAGCCCATATAGTATTGCATTTGTGAAATCGAGGTGTGGCATCACGAGGGCTTGATAGATTGTATGCCATAGAGGGCATTGGCAAGGAGATAAAAGATGGTGAGTGTGGGGATGGAGAAGGCCATGTTGAGCTGTTGGGATAGTGGCCACTTTGTGTCACAACAAAGGTGAAAATGGTATGGAACAGAAAGAAGAGAGCTGGACACAGACCTCAAGAGCTTGCAGAATCGACATTCCAACTCCACCATCCCTTGAATTGAAGAATCGGTATGTAGCCCTGGAAATGGAGAAAGCAGAACAATCAAGCAAAGAAAACTTACTTCTCTACTATAATTGAAAAGCCCACAATCGTCCTTGGAAACTGTTTTCCATTATCTCTCAGCTCGTAGAGCCTAAATTGACAGCTTCTACTAATACTTGGTCCAGTCCTCCTTCTGAGGATCTAGCCACATTCGTCACCCAAAAGGCTGCCGATCTTACCCACGGTTTCATAGCTATGGCCCTGTCTTCTATTGGGGGGGGGGGGGGTACTGAGATTAGCTCATATGCTGCCCAAATCTTTACTCATTCATACCCCTCATTCACCTTAGTGACACCTGCACTACTGTCTCAGACTATCTGTCATGCTAAGATAACAACCTGTTCATTAGATTCCATTCCATCTCTTTGGATTGGAGAAGCATCCCTCTGCCTGCTTCCACTCCTCCTCACTATGATAATTCCAGCTTGTACTCCAGAATTATTCCACCATTATGGAAAAAGCCATCATATGTCCTCTTCTCAAACTAAAAATCTCTCAATGCTGCAGTTCCAGCCAACCATTGCCCTGTTTCTCATCTCCCTTATGTCTCTAAGATAACGTAAAAAAAATAATCTTTACACAACTATCAAATCATGTTGCGAAAACCAGTGCCCTCCATCCCTTCCAGTTGGGGTTTTGTTCTGGGCACAGCATGGAGACCATCCTCGTGTCTCTTTTGAGCAAGACCCACAGTGATATTGACAATGGCAAAATAGCGCTGCTTGTTTTGTTAAATCTATCAGCGGCTTTCAGTCTGGTTAACCATGCCATCCTCTTGTCCCACTTGGTGGAGATTAGTATCTGTACCACAGTTCTTGGTTTGAATCATTTTCTATCTGAATGGTCAAACAAGGTAAAAATGGGGCCCACTGCCTGTCGTCCATGCCCCTTAAACTGCGGAGTCCCACAGGGCTCTGTACTGGTGCCACTCCTGTTCGGTATCCTTTTGGGACCTCTGACAACCATAATCCATGACACCTCCATAAGCGCATTTTATTATGCAGATGAGATACTCACCTTCACAGTCAGACAGTGGAACCACTAGAACTTCTCCAAGTTCCTTCAGTATTCTTGGATGTATCCCATCCGGCACCATTGCTTTGTTCAAGATCCCCTTCGCTTCTGTTCCTATTTGTGGGTGTTTTCTGAGGTCCTGCTTCTGGCTCTTCATCTGCGCACACAGAAAAAAAATATTTGTTAAGCAATTCCACTTTATTTTTATCAGCTTCTACATATACTTCCAATCCACACTTGAGTCTGACAATACCATTTGTGCACTTCCTCCTCTCGCTAACACATCTAAAAAAATGTCTCCCAATTTTATTGCATTGGCTATCTCTTCTTTTTGTATCTTTGCTTTCCAGACTATTTTTCTAGCTTCCCTTTTTCCAAATAATGATGCTTGTCTTCCTCTTTCTGTGATCTCTTGTGTTCTATGAAGGCCACCTTCTTTTTCTTCACCTTTTCAGCTACTTCTTAGGAAAAAAGGAGGCCACTATGGTTTTTCATTTACATTTATTTACCTTTTTTAACAAAAAGGTTTGTTGCCCTTAAAAAAAAAAAAAAAAAACTGCATTCAATTTTGCCCATTGCTTTTCTGCATCACCCAGCTGTTCCTTTCCCGCTAACGACTCCTTGAGTTTTCCTAAACTCAAGACCTTCGCTTTTGAATGGACTTTATCAGCCCTAGTCCTAATACTGAACTACACCATCTGGTGATCAATGGATGCGATTAAAATCAGAAACACTCTCCCCATTGGTAAGCACCAGATCCAGTGTGGCCCCTTCACATGTGGGTTCTGTTCCCAGTTGCCAGAATAGTTTTCCCTGTAGAGAATCCAGGATCTCCTTACTTCTAAAAGACACCGCAGCAGGGATGTGCCGATCGACATCCGGCATATTGAAATCTGCTATCACTAGCACTTCTCTTTTGATGGCAATAGGGTATATGTATTTTATTAAGTCTCTGTCCACTACTACTCCTCCCTGTGATGGAAATCTGTATATCACACCAATGCAAATGGATTTCCCATTCCCTCTTTCTAGTTTAACCCACAGTGCCTCCACAGCTCTTTTAAGACCTGTAATTCTATAGCTTTAATATTAGTTTTTACATATAGTGCCACTCCTCCTCCCCTTTTTCCTATTCTGTCCTTCCTGAATAAACTATAGCCCAGTGTAATTACATCCCATTCTCCATAACTACCATTAAATACAAGTCAGCCTCTTCCATTAAAGCCTCAACATCTGGGATCGTAGTTCCTGTACTATGGACATTTATGCATACCA
Organism: Ichthyophis bannanicus; assembly: GCA_033557465.1. NCBI lineage: Eukaryota > Metazoa > Chordata > Amphibia > Gymnophiona > Ichthyophiidae > Ichthyophis > Ichthyophis bannanicus. The sequence goes on from CM066032.1 coordinate 1,488,110,838, forward strand.
CTTTCCAGATATTGCCCCTTTTGTCCATTTCTACATATTACATCTCCAGGAACAAGCAGGAATGAGTCTTCACATATGGGTATCGTCGGTACCGACGGAGCCTGCGCGGGAACGCTCCCCAGCGTCCAAAAGGAAAGCTTTTGGGAGCATCCCACAGCGCCTGCGCGCTGCCTAACCGCCTTTCCTAACCGCCTCTCTCCGGTTCTTCTTTTCCGCGGAGCCAGCAGGTCGTTCCTGTCACCGCTGAAGAATTTCTTTATTTTATTTTATTTCTTTGGTCGCGCGTCTGCCTTCTTGACGCTGGACCGGTACCGCCGGTCTTTTCTTTCTTTATTCTAAAAAACCCCCAAAAAAACCTACTGTTTTTCTCACTTCAGTGCATTTTCTTCTTTGGCCTTAGGCCTAGGAAATTTTTCCTCATGGAAAAGCCCGCCTCTGGGTTTAAAAAATGCACGAAGTGCAGCGGCCATGATGTCTAAGAGAGGTCTACAGAATCGAGCAGCTAAGCTCAGTACCCTGTTTCCCTCGGATGCAGCTTTGGTTGCATTGACGTCTTCCAGGGCTGCTTCTTCCTCACATGGATCTCAGGTAACCAAACTTAAATCCAGCCGGTCCTCGAAGGGTAGATCTCCCTCTAAGTATCGAGATGCCTCCGGGCTTGCCCTCGAGGAATCCGCACCGGCAAAATTACCCCGGCGGGAGGCTCCGGCTTCCAAAGCTTTATCTATGGGGTCACAGGTTGACATCGATGGCTCGGCCTCGACCGATCACCTGTTGCCATGTTCTGGGGTACCGGTGGTTCCCACTGGTACCGACATCCAGACATTGGTTGCGTCAATGGATCAGAATATCCTGACCAAGGTGTCCTAATTAAGATGGTGGCAGCTAACGGTCCGTGCTGAACGCGCTTTCCTTATGGGTAGGAAGCGAAAAGGGAAAGGTGGGTCTGTGCCCTCTCAGCCCTCCCAGACCTCTACGCCGCTTTCTGCTGGACCCATTGATGCCTTTGTGGTGCGCGTCGACCGGACTCCAGTGAATAACAGGGGTGAATGCCGAGCTGCAGTTTGTTTGGAGTCGGGTGGCTCAGCTTCTGCTTCGGCTGTATCTTTTTCCCCTGAGAGTCCCGCGCCAAAAGCTTTTGAAGGTCAGCCCCTGCCTGAAGGGTTCCTGGTGCTGGGCTCCTCACCTGAGTTGAGAGAAGACGCCGGTTCGAGGGGGCCAGGAACGGAGGGGCTGCGGAGCCAGGGGAGAGCGGTTACTGAACTGCGCTCTCCGGGTACATCTTTGGCGGCAGTGGAGGAAGTGACCGCAGGATCGGTGTTTCCTGTGGTGGATAGAGCCCAAGCGACCGGGGTTGCAATGGCAGCTATTGCATTGGAAGCTGATCCTGGAAAAAGTTTTATCTTACAGCGACCGGAAAATTTCACGTTGGAATCCATCTGGCAGGCTATCCTTTCATTAGGGGAAGTGCTGGTGCCCCAGATTGCATTGTTAGAACGGAAGCTACAAAACTCTGTGACGGCCGTAGAAGAGCTGGAACAGAAGGTCTTGGCAATGCAAACAGATGTGGATGACTCTCGGAGGACAGTAATAACTTTGGAAGAATATGCAGATGGTTTTCAAAAGGACCTTTCCAATATTCAAGCTAAGTTGGAGCGTTTAGATAATGTTTCTAGATGTCATAACCTCTGTTTAATCGATTTTCCTAGATTACTTTCTGTATCTCCTAGAGAAATGTTTAAGCAGTATTTGATGGAGACGTTGGGGGTGGCCTCTGAATTAATGCCTCCTTTGGTGAAAATTTATTATCTCCCTAAGGCTAAAATTGTTGAAAAAGGGGCTGATTCAGAGGGGGCACAAGATCAAGTTAATGTTCTGAATGTTACAGATTTATTGGAAACCTCTGAATGTGAGACTCCGGTTCCATCTACGTTGCTTGTTACTTTTGCATTATTGTCAGATAGAGAGTGGCTTCTTAGGCTATTCTTTAAGAAAAGAAATTTATTGTTTAAGGGTTTAATGGTACGTATTTTTCCGGATTTAGCCAAAAAAACCACAGAGGCGTCGCAGGGACTTTCTCCTGTTGCGCCCTGGTGTTTTCCAACTGGGAGGGCTCTTTTTTCTCAAACACCCATGCAAATGCCTGGTGAAATATAGAGCTATTTCTTATATTTTTTATGAACCTTCCCAGTTAACGGCTTTCATTGCTGCCAAGCGCGTGGAGACTTCTATTGGAGCTTCACCTGTGCTCTCATAAAATAAGTACTGGAGTTTAGTTTACTGCCTTTTCCTTTCTATTTTGTTAGTATTAATATATTTGGAACTTTGGAAATTCTCCCCTCTTATATTGTGGGCTAGGGTGAACAGATACATTGATTTTTGGTTTTCCTTGTTATATTATCTTGCTATGATTGTTTCTGATTGTATCTGTACTTTTTCTTTCAAGATTGTTCTGTGAACTTTCTTGATTTATATGTTAAATGGTTATAAATAATTAAATTTAAAAAAAAAAAAGAGAATATCCTGACCATGCAGCGTGCCATCACGGCATTCATGCAAGCTGCGACGCCTTCGGTACCGCAACAAACTCCGTTGCCGGTACCGACATCGGTTCCGGTGCCGGTACCGATTGCATCGACATCCGCTTTGGTGTCGACTGCAGCGGTACACTGTTCTGTGATACCCATCGGTACCGAACCGGTACCGATCACTTCCGATGTCGATACCACCCAGTACGCATATCGGGCTCTGCAGGAGCATCCAGACAGGCGATACTTCGATTCCTCAGAAGACTCTGATGAATCAGAGGTCTCTGTCGAAGCATCGGTGATTCATCCTCAGGAGCCCTCTTCTCCAAAAAGGAGAATGTCTCCTCCAGAAGACTTGTCTTTTCAAGACTTCATTAGGGAAGTTGCCAGGGGCCTTTCCATCTCAGTGGCCCCTGAGACAGAGCCTAGAGCCAAAAAATTAGATATTTTACAATATCCTAAGGCTCCTAAAGAGGCAGCCACTTTACCAATACATGAGATTCTTTATGATCACATGTTGGGCATATGGGAGACTCCTCTCACCACTTCCCCTCATTCTCGCAGGTTGGACACCATGTATCGTGTTCCTCCTTGTCCTGGCTTTCATAAGACTCAGCTTCCTCACCACTCCATTGTGGTGGAGTCTGCTATGAAGAAGATAAAGAGTACAAAAAGGCACTCTTCTGCTCCTCCAGGAAGAGAATGCAGAACCTTAGATGCCTTTAGCAGGAGAATTTTCCAGGCTAGTATGCTTGTTGCCAGAATCAACTCCTATAGTCTCTATATGGGGATGTTTCTAAAAGAAGTTACAGATCACCTGCAAACTTTATCTCCTTTTATTTCAGAAGATAAAAGGGAAGAATTCCTCACCTGGCTCAAACATGCCCAGGATATTTCCAAGTTCTCCAACCGTGCAGCCTTTGACTCTTTTGAAGGTGCCAGCAGAGCCTCGGCCATTGCCATAGGTGCACGCAGAGTTGCTTGGTTACAAGCTTCTGATTTGGAACCTTGGGTTCAAGATGGACTAGGAAATCTTCCTTGTACAGGTGAAAACCTTTTTGGCAAAGATTGGCAAGCAAAGGCCACCCAAATGGATGCTGAAAATTCTGCTTTAGATAGACTTTCAAAGTCTACTTCTGCTCCTTTTAAGAAAAAGTTGTTCAAAAAGGGATGTATTCCCAAAAAAGGGAAATATTATTATTCTGCTTATGGTCAGCAGTCATCTTCTACAGGTCGTTTTGCTACAAAGAGACAGCAACAACTGAAACAGGCCAAGCCTAAGGCTGCTAGGACTGCTACGGCCCAACAGCCTCAGCCTCCTCAGGGCCTTTGACTTACAACTAGAGAGCTTAGCCTTTCTGGCTCTAGAACATCCAGAGCCTCTCACCATTCCAGAAAGGTTGGCTTACTTTGCTCCCAGATGGGAACAAATCACAGCAGAGCAATGGACCTTCCTTCTCACACCATGGTGAGACAGTTCAATTCTCAGACATCTCTCCTCGACCTTCTGGGTCAGGAGATTACTACCCTTCTTGCCCAAGGGGAAATAGAAGAAGTACCCCTTCTTCAACAGGGCTCAGGGTTCTACTCCTCCTACTTTCTTATCCCAAAGAAAACAGGGGGCTACAAACCCATATTAGATCTCAGAGAATTGAACAAGTTTCTATGCAAGGAGAAATTCAAGATGATTTCTCTCGGTACTCTCCTTCCATACCTTCAGAGTCAGGATTGGCTTTGCTCTCTAGACCTCAAGGATGCGTACACCCATGTCCTCATCCATCCAACACACAGAAGGTTCCTTTGGTTCCTTTATCAAGGGAAGCACTATCAATACAGAGTGCTTCCTTTCGGTCTGGCCTCTGCACCAAGGGTGTTCACAAAATGCATGGCAGTAGTAGCTGCATTTCTACGCACTCTAGGGATATTCGTATTCCCATATCTGGACGACTGGCTCATCCGAGCTCCATCCCAGTCAGAGGCCCAGACTTCTCTAACCTGCACAAGCCGTATCCTTCAGTATCTGGGACTTGTAATAAACTTTCCAAAATCCCATCTCACCCCTACTCAGTCACTAGAGTTCATAGGGGCCTTGCTGTATACCACAACTGCAAGGGCCTATCTTCCCCAGGCCCGTTGCCTACGCTTGGTGCAGTTAGCCTCACAAATTCAGTTAAAATCCCATTTAACTGCTCGAGAGATGTTACAACTGTTAGGCCACATGGTATCCACTGTGCATGTGGTTCCTTAGGCTCGCCTTCACATGAGGGCAGCTCAGTGGACTCTGTCCACCCAATGGACCCAGGCATCAGGTTGCCTGTCAGACAAAATAGCAACCTCCAGTCGCCTCTTTTGGTCCCTCCACTGGTGGAAGTCCACTCAAAATCTGTTGTTGGGGTCCCCCTTTCAACAGGTGTTACCCCAAGCAACCCTTACAACAGATGCCTCTCCAAGAGGTTGGGGAGCTCATCTTCAAGATCTCTCCACTCAAGGCATCTGGTCTCTAGAGGAGACATCTCTACATATCAACCTCTTAGAGCTCAGAGCAATTTTTCTAGCTCTCAGAGTCTTCCACACCCTGCTCAGCTACAAGACAGTCCTCATCCACATGGACAACCAAGTAGCCAGGTTCTACGTGAACAAGCAGGGTGGGACTGGCTCTCTGTCGCTTTGCAACGAAGCTCTGAGATTGTGGGCCTTCGCCAGAGAGCATCAAATTCATCTCATGGCAGTGTATCTTCCAAGGGTTCAAAACTCTTGGGCAGACAGACTCAGTCAAGTTCTGCTCCCACACGAATGGTCCCTCCATGGGGAACAGATAGCCAGGATCTTCCGAATTTGGGGAACCCCGGACATAGACCTCTTTGCAAGTCCGTGGAATGCCAAACTTCCCTGGTTCTGATCCAGGATTCTGTGTCAGGGAGTTCAGGCCAGGGATGCCTTCCTCCTTCATTGGGGGCAAGACTTCCTCTATGCCTTTCCACCCATTCCCCTAATTCCCAAGACACTCTTCAAACTTCAGAGAGACAAGGGGTCTATGATCCTCATAGCACCACATTGGCCACGCCAAGTGTGGTACCCTCTACTTCTGCATCTCTCCCAAGCTCCCTCCCTGGACTTGGGATCTGCTCCAGACCTCCTGTCCCAGGAGGAGGGAATGTTGTGGCACCCAAATCCCCAGTCTCTTCACCTCAGAGCCTGGTTGCTGAAGGCCTAGACCTTCAAGATTTGCATCTTTCTCAGCAAGTGAAGGATATCCTTCATGCTTCCAGAAAGCCTTCCACTAGACGTTCCTATGCTTTTAAATGGAAAAGGTTTACCATTTGGTGTGCAGAGAAGGGTCTTAACCCTCTTGCAATACCTCTGAATTCTTTACTAGAGTATTTGCTGCATTTATCCCATGCAGGCCTTAAAACGAATTCAGTAAGAGTCCATTTGAGTGCTATTGCAGCATCCCTTAAACCTCTCAATGGACACCCTATTTCCTCTCATCCTCTTATAGCAAGATTCATGAGAGGCCTTCTTTTGAGTAAACCTCCCATCAGACCACCTCCAGTGGCATGGGACTTGAATCTTGGCCAGCTTATGCAGCCACCTTTTGAACCCTTAGCCACTACCTCCTTGAAATTTCTTTCCTGGAAGGTTATTTTTCTCATTGCAGTCACTTCAGCTCGCCGCATCAGTGAGCTGCAAGCCTTGGTGGCTAATCCTCCTTATACAAGGTTCCATCATGACAAGGTAGTCCTCAGGACTAATCCACACTTTATGCCTAAAGTGGTCTCACCTTTTCATCTGAACCAGGAGGTTTATTTACCTGTCTTTTTTCCAGGACCTCATGCTTCAAGTTCAGAGAGGAATCTTCATACCCTGGATTGTAAAAGAGCTCTTGCTTTTTACTTACAAAGGACACAGCAACATAGAAAGTCCTCTCAACTCTTTGTTGCTTTTGATCCCTCTCATTTAGGACTTCCAGTCTCTAAGAGAAGTCTGTCCAATTGGATTGCTCAGTGTATTTCTTTCGCCTACCAGAGTAAGAACCTTTCTCTGGAGGGCCATGTCACAGCTCACAATGTGAGGGCCATGGCAGCCTCTATGGCTCATCTAAATTCTGTGTCCAATGACCAGATCTGTCGAGCGGCCACCTGGGCCTCGGTTCATACCTTCACAGCCCATTACTGCTTGGACAAGGACTCCCGCGTGATGCCTTGTTTTGGTCAGGCTGTTCTCAAACACCTGTTCCATACCTAACCAACTCCTACCCTCCATCCCTGGCTGGATGCCTGAGATTCATGGGTGGCGGTAGAGCCCTTCCCAGGGACTCACAACCTGGGTGATCTCCCAGGCATCTCTAGCTGGGGAGTCCCCATATGTGAAGACTCATTCCTGCTTGTTCCTGGAGATAGCACATTTACTTACCTGTAACAGGTGATCTCTGGGAACAGCAGGAATAAGTCTTCACAACCCACCCACCTCCCCTAGGAGTTGTATCTCTCTATCTATCTTTCTTTCCTTTCCTCACTCTCTCTTTGTCTCAGCTTTAAAACTCGAACTGGAGAGAGGCGGTTAGGAAAGGCGGGAAGGCAGCGCGCAGGCGCTGTGGGATGCTCACAAAAGCTTTCCTTTTGGACGCTGGGGAGTGTTCCCACGCAGGCTCCGTCGGTACTGACGATACCCATATGTGAAGACTTATTCCTGCTGTTCCCAGAGATCACCTGTTACAGGTAAGTAACTGTGCTTTACCTGAGGGCTTTTACTTACCTGGGGTCTTTCTTCACCTATCCCCCAACAAATCTAGTTTGGCTAACCTACTGAAAAGGGCTTTAATCTGCTGCAGGAGACACGTTGACCCTTCTTGGATAGGTTTATTTATTTATTTATTTATTTGAACAGTGTTTATATACCACCCCTTCCAACGATCAATGGCGGTTCACATTGAACAAGTAACTCAGTTACAAAGAACATGTTGAACTATGATACAATGAAACTATTTCCAAGCCAGTTATCCACATATACCATAATATAGTAGTAGCCGGGGTCCTTAATGATTTTTAGGACTGTAGGACAATAGGAACAGTTTACAGAAAAATGTTCTTGTCATGGGGGAGGAAAAAGGGTTAGATTAATTAGGAGGAAGGGGGTGGGTAGAGGGGGGTGAACGCATATGTGGTCAGGGAAGTGTAATATTCAGAGAAAAGTAGGGTTTTTAATTCCTTGCGGAAAGACTGAAGATCTTTAATTGCTCTGATGGAGTCGGGGAGAGAGTTCCAAAGGGTGGGAGCGGTGTACCCGAAGGCCCTATTGCTGGTAGTTTGTTTGGTTTTCTGTATTGAGAGGGGTATAGATAGGAGAAAAAACTCACAGAACCTTCTATTTCTGACATCAGTTTGCGCATGTATCATGGTGGTTAGGTAGGAGGAAGAGATACCATTGTGTAATTTGAAGGTGGTAACTATCATCTTGTATTTTATTCTGGTTGCTATGGCGAGCCATTGGAGATTATAGAGGTGATGTGATCAGTTAGGCTTGTCTTGGAGATAATTCTGGCTGTTACATTCTGGGCGAGTTGAAATGTGTGAAGGGTCTTTTTGGAAAGGCCCTGTAAGAGACTGTTGTAGTAGCCCAAGTGTAGGGTGAATAAAACTTGTTCTGAAATCATGAGCTTCAAGGATTGGCCTGAGGTGTTGTACATTTTTTAGTTTGTAGAATATTGTTCTGGCAGTTTGTTTAACTTGTAATGACATACTGAGAGCTCTGTCAATTATTACACCTAGGTATTTCACCTCCTGTTTAACTGTCACGTTGGTGTTGTGGGAGGTGTGAAGTTCTGATTCCTAGTTGTAAATAGGATTTCAGTTTTTTTGAAATTTAGTTGGTTATTTGTGTTAAGCCATGCCTCCGCTTCCTTTAAGCATTCGGTGATATTGTATTGTGGGTTTTTTTATGTCCACTGGTGTGTATACCATTATATCATCTGCATAGATATGATATTTGGTTTTGTGTTTATTAAAGATTGCACATATCAACTGGATATATAAGTTAAACAGGAGGGCAGAAAGAGCCGAACCTTGAGGTATTTCCTGTTGTTGGGGGAAAGTAGCAGAGGAGTTTTGGTTGATCCTTACATATTGGAAGCGATTGGTGAAGTATGATTTAACCATTTTAGTATTGTTCCAGATATGCCTATGTGTGCAAGTCTGGCCAGGAGGATATTGTGATCAACATTATCAAATGCAGAGGAGATATCTAGGAAGACCAAGATAAAAGCTTGATTTGGATTGTTTAGACCGCAGATAAAGGTATCGAGTAAAACTAGAAGAAAGGTTTCAACACCATGGTATGGGCGGAAACCATATTGGTGTGCATCAAGGGGGGCGTTGAGGTCGATAAAATCCTGTAACTGTATTTGGACTATTTTTTCTATTATTTTTGCTAAGAACGAAATACTGGCTATTGGTCTATATGAGGTGGGGTCATCCTTATTGAGAGAACGGTTTTTGAATATGGGGTGAATGACGGAAAGTTTAAGTGAGTCAGGCATGATTCCTTGGAGGAGGGATTGGTTGACAATATTAAGTATAACAGGTGCTAGCTCAACTTTCATTGCCTTTATCCAAGATACTGGACAAGGGTCTTGATGTGAGGTTGTAGTGTTAATTTTTGTTATTGTTTCTAGGAATTGATTCTTTTTAATACCCCAATAAATGTGTGCCATTTATTGGGGCATGGCTGAATTTCACTAGAGGTGAGCAATGATGAGTTTTTGTTTTTTAGTTTAGATGCTAAGTGGTCTGCTATAGATTGTGGGCTGATTTACTGTAGAGTGTAGTCTTTGCAGCTTTGTTAATTATTGTAGTCCAGTTTTTTTATTGTGTCGTCTTGGATGTGTGTGTTAAGTTGAGGGGTAACCTCAGACAGGAAAGCGTCCTTGTCAAAATGTTTAAAGTGTGGTTTATGGTGCAGAGTGTTAGTGGATGACTGAGTAGGCATGAGAATTGGGAGGTACATTCTTGATTTGGATTGTCTAGACCGCAGATGAGGGTATCGAATAAAACTAGTAGAAGGGTTTCAATGCCATGGTATGGGCGGAAACCATATTGGTGTGCATCAAGGGGGGGGGGGCGTTGAGGTCGATAAAATCCTGTAACTGTATTTGGACTAATTTTTTCTATTATTTTTGCTAAGAACGGAATACTGGCTATTGGTCTATATGAGGTGGGGTCATCCTTATTGAGAGAACAGTTGATGCCATCTTTGCTCTGCAGCCCTTAGAAAACCATCTCATGTCCACGCAGCCATGCATTCATCTCCAGGATGTGAGCTTCTCTGCCTCGGCCTTTACCCTCAACAGGGAGGATTGAAGAGAACATCACCTGCACACCTGTCTGCTCCACCCTCTAACCCAGAGCCATGAAGTAACTCTTGATAAACTCAGAGAGATACCTGGCAGTATCATTTGTGCCGACATGGATTAGCAACATTGGGTAATAGTCAGTGGGCTTGATGAGTCTCGGCAACCTCTCCGTAACATTTTGGATTTTGGCACCTGGCAGACAGCACACCTCACTGGACATCAAGTCTGATCTGCAGATGGACACTTCAGTACCCCTGAGAAGAGAGTCCCCAACCAGCACTATCTTTATGCTTCCTTGTGGTCACTGATTCTGCAAATTTGGGGTGCTTAAGCTCTGGTTCTTCCCTTTCCTGGGATGCTTTCACCTCCACTTCCAGGGCTGCATACTGGTTCTTCAGTTCAAGGGCTGGAGGAGTTGGGTTGTTGATTCTGCAGGCTCTGGTGGCTTATGTCCAACTCTCTTCATTCTGTAGCATACTATCTTCACCTCTGTTGGAGAGCTTGGATGCTTCAAGAAGCATCTCATCAATGTACTTCTTGTTGTGTCAACGCTTCTCAGTTTTGCCACCTCTTCTCTGAACTCCTCTACATGTTTTATGAGGGCTTCAGCTTGCCGGTATCTTGCACATAGAACCAATCTCTTGACTGACATTGGGCTGTCTGTCTGTACAGAGCCAGAAGCTTTGGCAATACAATTTTTCCTAGCCATTATTCAGTTGGTGGAGCTTTGGTAAAGCTCTGATATCTCCTGTTCCTGGGATGTTGCCTTTTCCTCTTTCAGGACTGCATACTGGTTCCTCTGTTCTAGGGAAGGTGGAATGAGGGTGTTGAGTCTGCAGGCTCTGGTGATCTGTGTCCAGCAGTCATTTTTTTGTACATCATCATCTTTCCCTTCTGCCAGAGATCTTAGATGCCTCATTAGAATAATATGTTCTAAAATTAAAAAGTCAGGAAATTCGGAACCATGGCAACCATAACTGAGCCTCTTTTTGTATTCTGATATTGTATATATTTATCTTTGCCCAAGATCCTGCTTGTCCATTTTCTCTTATGGCATTTTATCTCTGCCGGACATTAACTAACCTGTAGACTCTACTTTTTTTTAAATCTTATTTCTTCCCGGAACTTAAATTTGGCTCATGGGAATGAATCAAACAGCAAGGAAAGATCTACACAACAGAAGAACAAAGAGGAATAGGGGGCCTGGAATCTTCTGGCTTACTAAAAAAAAAAACATCACTTGAGTTCTGTATTTCCTGTAGTGTTTGTGACATGCAGGAGGAATAACTGTATCCTGACTTTCATTAATCTGTTATGGTACACTGCAAACCTCTGTACTGTTAAGGAGGAAAGGAAGGCATTGTGCTTCTAAATATAATGGGAATCCTATTTTTATCATGCCTTTATATGTTCTGTTTGTACATTATGGGAGGGTCAGTGAAAGGAAATATTTATCAAGTCAGTAGTTAAACCTGCTCTGTATTTATTTACCTGAATGCTCCTAGCTAGGTATTAAGAGCTGTCTGCAGAGGTAGAGCCAGATGGCAGGTGCTGAAAACAGTGCTGGCTCTATTTGCCAGCAAAGCAAGCACCTTCTTGGATTGTCACGTTTCCGAGAGCAGCATTTCAGCTATCGTTTGGACGAGTAAAGACTGGAGATGTGCATTCCTTAGCACACATTTTGTTTCAGTAATGTAGCTTAAACATTTTAGTGCATGCAAAATCAAGGAATTAATGCACACACAAACAATTTTCATGTGTTTTAATATGCATTTAAAAAACTGCAAAATGCAGGAATGGGTAAAAATCAACAAAAATTCATTGGGGGGCAAAAATTGTTTGCTTGAAGTGGCAGATTAAGATAGGAGAGAATATGCCAAATAAAAAAAGATGGCACTGCAGGAAATGTGTTTTCTTGTGTTTCTCCTCATGTCTGGACATCTTGTCTTTTTAAGGCTCACTTGGACACCTGTTGTACGTACTTTTGAAAAGTGGTTAAGATGTTCTTTTCTCCGAGATCATTCTGTAGGTTAGGGCCATTTGTTTTCTGCATCTCTTGTTGCTGTGTTTTACTGTCTTATGATATGTTTTATTATTGTTTCATATTGTTGATGTTACTTTATAAGTCAGCTGTAGTATCCTCGGGCAAATAGGCGTGTGCTAGTGTGTATGAGGGACCTGTTTTGAAAACTCGCCCTTACAAAAAGTATACCTGAGGGCACTAAGAGGGGTGAGAGTGAGAGGACTTGTAATTGTTGTACTGACCTAAGGTATATCTCCCCCAGAAGTAGGTTTGACAGATACCTTTGATCTAAAATCGGGACATTTTTTTCAAAAAATAACACTTTTCAAAAAATGTTTTATTAGGCATCAAACACAATAAAACATTATTTACATGTATTTATTGTTCAACAATATTTCATTTAGCAGATTTTTCATCAGCTAAAATCTTTTTGTACATATCACCACAAGATAATGAATAGTTTTATTTTAACCTGAAGCAAGCATTTTACATTTTTAATATCCAATCGATTTCAATCATCCATTGCTTCTTGCACACCAAAAATACTCGTTCCACTAGTGACATTATACATAATTGCAAATTTAATTTATATTAGTAACATTACTATGACGACAAAACTGAAACATTTTAACAAACGATAAACTATTTTCTCCCTCTTTATATACGTCTTAAATTTGCTATATTTTGTATGTTCAATGGAACTCAAACTTTCCCATTTTCATGGAAGAGCCCAAAATGTTTCCCCTTTTTCAAACAAACATCAAAAGGAATGTTTTTGGGCAAAAACACTGAGTCACACTCACACATTGAAAAAGAAAAACTTATAATTAATGTTTAATTTCTCAATTTTATGTACAATAAACAAATAAAAATAACTTAATTTGTATTATAATGTTCATCTTAATCATAGAAACATAGAAATATGATGACAGAAAAAGACCACATGGCCTATCTAGTCTGTCCTTCCATATCAACAATTTCAACAGACCCCTTTTTTTCCTTTAGAGATCCTCTGTGTTTGTCCCATGCTTTTTTGAATTCAGATACTGTCCTCATCTCTACCACCTCCCCTGGGAGACTATTCCATGGATCTACCACTCTTTCCATAAAGAAATATTTCCGCATAGCACTCCTGAATTTATCCCCCTTCACCCTCATCCCATGTTCCCTCGTAGCAGAACTTGCTTTCAATTGAAAGAGGCTCTCCCCCTGTACATTTATGCCACGGAGGTATTTAAACATCTCAATCATATCACCTCTATCCCACCTTTCCTCTAAGGTGTACATATTAAGATACTTAAGTCTGTCCTCATATGCTTTATAATGAAGCCCACTAATCATTTTAGTAGCCACCCTCTGCACCGACTCCATCCTGTTCACATCCTTTTGAAGGTGCGGTCTCCAGAATTGCACACTATACTCCAAATGAGGTCGTACCAAAGACTTATACAGAGGCACTATCACCTCCTTTTTTCTGCTAGCCATTCCTAATCAAATGTCAAAATTTTACAGAAATTTTAGGACAAGTCGGGACAAAACGCCAAAATTCAGGACAAAATCAGAACATTTTTCAAATCGGGACAAGCTTCCAAAACTCAGTACAATCCTGATAAAATCAGGACATCTGGCACCCCTACCCAGGAGTTTTCACAGTGGTACAATCCCATGTCATAGTCACGTCTTCGCTGCCACTTTTTTGGATCTTGACTCACCTCCTATGTTTTTCCTAACATTCCTCCTAAATATATCCCGTGTCTACAGCTACTTGTCTTGACTAGATTGTAAGTTCTGATGAGCGGGGACCATCTTTTATGGTTCTGCGTAAGTCTTGTAGCGCTGTACAAGTGTTCAGGAGTAGAAGTAGGTTCTATGACATAATTAGAATCAGTTAAGAAAGGCAGAGAGGAAATAACTGGGTCTTGTACTGTGGTATATGAGTCAAAGGGCAGGAATAAAAGCCTCTAATGATACTAATTTTATAGCACTAATGGTACATAGTGATGATAAGTATTCAAGTACATTATATGTCCCTGCTCCAAAGATCTTAGAACAGAGTTGCTGAATTACCGAGTTCCAGGAATGAGACTTTAAGCCAGGACTGGATTTCTGACATTCATCCTGATGCATTATGGGACCTACAGCAGTGATTCCAATGGGTAAAATTAGGGACTACGTATACCATGCTGCATTGCAATACAAATTTAGAAAATCTCACTTCTGGAACTAGGTAACTTGGCAACTCTTACAGTCTTAAGTGAAAACCTGAGGAAATAGGAGATAAAGTGACTTGCCTGAAGTCACAATGAATACCACTGACAGAAGCAGGATTTGAACCTATTCTTAACCCGTGATTCTAACCACTGGGCAACTTTTACAGGGAGACGGAAAGGTCTACAGCTAGGAGTCTTAAGTCTTGTGGAGTGTTGGCCTTGAAGTACTATAGAGATTTCTAGTGGCTGTACCAGGTAAATGAGATGACATTCTCTAAACCCAAGGTAACAGTAGGAGGGAAAAAAAGGAAGGAAAGAACAGTTCTATAAATAGCATACTCCAAAGACAGACAGTTAACTGAGGAATGGAGTAAGGGGCTAAAGGAGCTCAAGGAGTTCCTTAGATTGGTGTGCAACAAATTTTCGCAAAATAAATGAAACTTGTCTGATAACTGCAAAGGAGCTCAGGAGTCAAAGAAAACCTTGAGGCATTGGATCTAGGAGTGTCAGGGTCCTAGAGAATAGAGAGAAGCCCGAGTCCCATTTCCATGCCTGAAAGTATTATTTCTGTTTGAAGAAACAACTCAGCGTTTCTCTTCTTGAGAAGTAGAGACAAAAGGGGGCTAAATTTTATGTTTTGCATGTGTTAATTTTCCATTGTTACAACTATTTAAAGACTCGAATTAAACTTCTTATTAGTTCAAACAAAGCTTGGACTAGAGTGTTATTTTTGGGTGTGGAGTGAGTGACTCCCAAGGTCGACAGGCCCCCAGCCCTTGTTGATGCCATCCCATGAACCCTGGATGGTTCTAGAAAAGAGATAGCTGCTACCCTTATATTATGTACCCCTGGTCTCCCCAGAGAGTGAGCTACCCAATTATTATTATTAATAAACATTTATAGAGTGCTCCACGGCAAACACAGTGTTGTACAAACACAGACCCTGTTCTTTAGAGCTTACCATCTAATCAAGACAAACTGGACAAGGAAGGAAAGAGGAAAAAGTAGGGAAGGGAGACAGAACGACAAAGAAGACACAAGGAATGGGGATCAGGGGCCAAAGGCAGTCTTAAAGAGGTGAGCCTTTAGCAAAGATTTGAAGAGGGGGAGTGATGAAGCCTGAGGAACAGCATCAGGAAGACAGTTCCAAGCATAAGGAGCTGCAAGGTGAAACGACTGGAGTCTGGAGAAGAAGAAGAAAAGGGCAAAGATAGGAGCAGGCTTGAAGATGAACAAAGTTTTTGAGGAGGGGACTAGAGGGAGAGGAAAGAAGAGAGAGAGAGAACACAGCAGCAGAATGAATGCATTTAAAAGTTAAAAGGAGAAGCTTGGATTGGATGCGATAACAGAAGGGAAGCCAATGAAGTGATTTGAGAAAAAAGGTTATATGTGTAAAGCGAGGCTGGTGAAAGATAAGACATGCAGCAGAGTTTTGAACTCATTGAAGGGAGAGAGATGACTCTGAGGGAGGCCGGTAAGAAGATTGCAGTAAGAGAGGCAAGAGGTAATCAAACAGTTGACAAGCATTCATGTGGTATTAACAGAGAGGAAGGGATGGATTTTATAGACATTTTAGATAAAGAAACCACAGGTTTTTGCTGTCTGTTGTATATGAACAGAGAAGGAAAGGGAGGAATCGAAGATAACACCAAGGTAATGGGCAGAGGAAACAAGGTGGAGAAGTGAGTTTTCAACAGAGATGGAGAAAGGAGGAAGGGGAGAGGAGAGAGGAGGGTTTGGGCAGGAAAGATAAGCAGTTCAGTTTTGTTCATATTACGTTTAAGACAACAGTGAGACATCCAAGTAGCAATATCAGAGAGACAGGAAGAAATATGGGCCTGCAATGCCTGGGAGATAACAGGCGCAGACAGATATATTTGAGAATCAATGAAGGATGAGAGACCAGAGATGAGGTAAGGAGGGGGGTCTACTGTAACAAACTGGTCTTGGGATAAAGGAAACGGGGTGCTACAGCAAAAAAAAAGCCTCCTTTCTTCAAGGCCACCAAGAGATAGTATGCAGTTCTTAAGGAAGTTGTATCTCTGGTGTTGGCCTAGTCACTAGATAAAGGATTTTTGTCTCCTTTTTTTCCCTTCCTAAAATGTTCAGGGGAATTTGGAGCTAAAGCCTTCTGACTAGCTGGGAGAGAGCACTTGCTTGTTACTGCTGGTGGAAAGTGTCTAGTGTCAGTGTATCGGGCTCCCTCTCTAGCCCCATTCAAATCCAGGCTAAAAACTGACCTCTTTGAGGCTGCTTTTGGATCCTGATGCCCTCTCACTCTCTTGTTCAGCACATATGTGTATCTTACCATACTCTAGTCTCCAGTTTTGTGATATTCTTTGTCTTGATTATATTATAAGCTCTGATGAACAGGGACTGTGTATGTATAGCACTGCATACTCCTTGTAATGCTATATAAATGATAAGAAGTGGTAGTAGTAATTCTAGCAAAGTTCTAAGATATGTCTGAGGAGTTTTTGACATTTCTGGGAGATTGCCAGATAAGAAGCCCCCTGGGTTCAGGGAGCCTAGGTCTATGAGAGTGTATTAGGTGCTGTTTCAGACCTCATGGAGAGAGATAAGAGAAGCCCAGGGGTGCTGATAAAGGAACAAGGCAGCACTTCCCAAACTTTCAGCTGACATGACTTCATTCCATCACTTTTTTCAGTCACATGACCTCGGACAACTATCACAACAAATTTGTGGTTTGGGAGAGACCCATCCTTTTTCAAAAAAAAAACCAAAAAACAAAAAAAACCCCAAATATAATATATTCATTACATTTAAATCCAGTGTTCCCCTCAGAAATCTTTGAAATCCGGGTGGCATGAAGGAGTAGCCGGGTAGTATTTTGTCCCCTTGAATAAGCTTTAAGGGAGTATAGACATGGAGTTGGACATAAACAGAAGCAAAAGGATATGCCTATTGCCTTTTGTCTGCAAGATTTAGGTAACTGTTGATGGATGGGGGGTGGGGGGGGGGGGCCTTTAGATATGTATTCTTGCTATAGCCTATTGTGGCTTGCTTTCTTTGCCCAAGTTTTTCTGTCAAGATGTGATTGGGAATAACCAGCTGGCAGGGTGGGGCGGGGCAGGGGGAAGGAAGAGAGGAGGAGAGGGAGAAGGGTGGGTGGGAGGGGAAGGTTTATCTGTGTATTGTTTTGAATACTTTTTTTGAGGAAAGCAGGGGGGACTATGCAATGTTATGGATATACCCTTCTATCATTTACAATTGTACGTTGATTACATATTAAAGAGATTTAAAAAAAAAAGGTGGGAATCCTGTTCAAATGTCTGACCTGAAATGTAAACATTTTCTTGTTTAAACAGCAATATTGAAAGGCAAAATGGCATGCTCTGGGATAGTTTATTTGTACGCGGTAAGGTATATTTTAAATGTGAAGAATATTGTGATGTTTTTTTTAATGAGATGGTTTAAAAAAAGAAGACTGATATTGCCAGGGTTTCTGCAGCTGAGCAAATAAATGCATTCTTGCAGTGCTAGGTGCATTCTGTGATATAGGACTGTGTGGAAGCGGACTCCGCATTAAGGTAAGGCTGCATTTCTTCAGAGGGTGATGATGGCATGGAACAGCCTCACCCATGGAAGTGGTAAAATCGGTATCAGAATTCAAGAAAGCTTGAGGCAAGCACAGACTAAGCTTCAGGCAGGATATGTGTTTTGCTGCAGGAGGTAGGAAAACTGGGCAAACTCGATGGGCCTGGGATTCCTATCTACCTCCATCATTTCTGTGAGGAACTTACAATAAGAGAAACCTTTATTGACCATAAAGACCACAGTGAACTGAAGTGACTCATTTATGGTTTCATGCTGGCAATAGAAAGAAAGGCAATGATGTCTTTAAAGTTGAATTGTTTGTGTTTTTTATTCCAAGTCTTTTTTAGCTCTTTATCTGTTTGCATACTTTGGGTGGGGTTAGGAACAACAAACCATGTGTAGCAGCTTTGTTACTGATGTGCATGTTCCATCTCCCTTCCCCCTAAATGTTTACAAGGCCAAATCCTTTTCAGCTCAGGTTTTAAAGTGGCAGGGTTTAGTGCACTTGAATACATACAAAGTCCATAGAACAATAGTGGGTGATACCTTTTCATTGGGCTCACTCCATTTCTGATATGCTCATGTGTTAGGCATCCTGAAAATCCCAATTAAGAATGCAGGAGCAGCTCGGAACTGAAGACTGGCTATGCAGTTAAAACAGGTCCCCTACGAGCTTACCACAGCCCAAATAGGTGATCTGCTTCTATAACGTCATTGTTGTTTCACTGCAAGCATATAAAAAAGCCACAACTTCAGGCAGTGTTACATTACAAAATCCTTCTCATTTGCAGTTCAAAAGTGGGGAATTTTTTTTCTAAGTTTCTTTTTTGCCCTTGAAACATAAGACTTTCTAGTTATTTAGAGCCTCCTTCGACTTAGCCATTCCTAGCACTAAACATCTTGGTAGAGTTTGGATCCACTGAGCTATTTTATGATCGGAAATGTGTTCCCACAGTTCTTTGATACGTCCATTGTCTGAAAGGGAAATAAATATCTGATGTTTGACTCCTGAAATTGATCTAATGAGGCATGCCAAAAGACTCTCCCTGTTCAAAAGAAGAAAACTACTATTACTTGCCATCTTACTGGGCAGACTAGATGGACCATACTGGTCGTTATCTGCCGTCATTTACTATGTTACTATGCTACTTCTGCTTATCATTTGTATAGTGCTAAAAGGCGTATGCAGCACTGTAGAGACATGTGAGAGACAGTCCCTGCTCATAAGAGCTTACAGTCTAATCGAGACAGACAACAGAACAAGTAGGGACTAGGATATATCTAGGAGAATGGTAAAGAAACACATAGGAGGTGAACAGGAGACTAGGGGATCAGCAAACTAAACATAAAAAATGGAATTAGTTTCAGACTAAAATACAAGGAAGGAAAGGAAGAAAGAAAGGAAAACTAGAATGTAAAGACATGGATAGTTCATCCAGAATCCCATAGATTTACGTAGGGCAAGTGTCCCCAAACCTTTCACATGAAGAGCCTCTTAGAAATTTCAAATCACAAAGAGGGTCAAATGGGGGTAAGGTCCCCCTCGGAAAAGAGTTTGCTGAATGGGGACAGGGGGAACCATTCCTGGTCCTTTCAGTGATATCAAGTGCTGGGGGAGAGGCAGGGCACAGAGTTCCCAGGGGTTTGGCAAATAACCTCATTCCCTGATGTCTCCCCTTTCTTCATCTATCCCATGGAAAATTGGGAGGTGTTGTAGATAATGTGTGTGTTGCATACCTCCAGAGAGTCCTCTCTCCTTTTTACCTCTCATTCCTTTCTTTTATTCTTTCCCTCTTCCCTCACTCCTCCTCCCTTGCCCCCTCTCACTTATTCTCTTTTCGTACCCTCTCCATTTGCCTTCCCTCTTTCACCTGCACCTCCTCCCAGTCTTGCAGCCCTGGAGCAGGGCACACCTGTACACATACATCTCCAGGAACAAGCAGGAATGAGTCTTCACATATGGGTATCGTCGGTACTGACGGAGCCTGCGCGGGAACGCTCCCCAGCGTCCAGTAAGAAAGCTTTTGGGAGCATCCCACAGCGCCTGCGCGCTGCTTTCCCGCCTTTCCCAACCGCCTCTCTCCGGTTCTTCTTTTCCGCAGAGCCAGCAGGTCGTGTTCCTGTCACCGCAGAAGAAGTTCTTTATTTTTTTCTTTATTTTTCTGTGTCGCATCTGCCTTCTTCGACGTCAGACCGGTACCGCCGGTCTTTTCTTTTCTTTTCTTTCTTAAAAAAACAAAACAAAATCCTTTTCTTTCCTCAACTGTGCATTTTCAGTTTGGGCCTTAGGCCTGAATATTTTTCTCCTCATGGAGAAGCCCGCTTCCGGGTTCAAAAAGTGCACAAAATGTGGCGGTACTATTTCTGTCACCGACACCCATGATTGGTGTCTAAAATGTTTGGGTCCTGACCATTCCATCACGGATTGTGTGTCCTGTACCATGATGTCTAAAAGAGGTCGGCAGAACCGAGCAGCCAAGCTCAGTACCCTGTTTCCCTCTGATGCAGCCTCGGTGGCATCGACGTCTTCCAGGGCTTCTTTTTCCTCCCATGGATCTCAGGTAACCAAACATAAATCTAGCCGGTCCTCGAAGGGCAAATCTCCCTCTAAGCATCGAGATGCCTCCGGGCTTGTCCTTGAGGATTCCGCACCAGCAAAATTACCCCGGCGGGAAGTTCTGGCTTCCAAAGCATTGTCTATGGGGTCAAAGGTTGACATCGATGGCTCGGCCTCGACCGGTCACCTGTTGCCGTGTTCTGGGGTACCGGTGGCCTCCACTGGTACCGACATCCAGACTCTGGTGGCGTCGATGGATCAGAAGATTCTGTCCATGCAGCGCACCCTAACGGTGTTTATGCAGGCTTCGATGCCTCCGGTACCGCAACAATCTCCGTTGCCGGTACCGACTCTGGCACCGGCATTGTTCCCGGTGCCGGTACCAATTGCATCGACATCGGCTCCGGTGTCGACTGCAACGGTGCCCTGTCCTATGATGCCCATCGGTACTGAACTGGTACCGCTTACTCCCGATGTCGATCCCACTCGGTATGCGTATCGGGCTTTACAGGAGCATCCAGACAGGCGATACTTCGATTCCTCCGAAGACTCTGATGAGTCGGAGGCTTCTGTCGAGGCACCGGTACTTCTTCCTCAGGAGTCTGCTTCTCCAAAACGAAGAATGTCTCCTCCAGAAGACTTGTCTTTTCAAGACTTCATTAGGGAAGTGGCTAGGGGGCCTCTCCATTAGAGTGGCCCCTGAGTCAGAGCCTAGAGCCAAGCAATTAGATATTTTGCAATATCCTAAGGCTCCTAAAGAAGCAGCTACCTTACCTATTCATGAGATAATCTATGATCTCATGTTGGGCATGTGGGAGACTCCTCTCACCACCTCTCCTCATTCTCGTAGGTTAGACACCATGTACCGTGTCCCTCCTTGTCCTGGCTTTCATAAGACTCAGCTTCCTCACCACTCTATTGTGGTAGAGTCTGCCATGAGGAAAATAACGAGTGCAAAGAGACACTCATCTAATCCTCCAGGACGTGAATGTAGGACCCTAGATGCTTTTGGCCGAAGGGTTTTCCAAGCTAATATGCTTGTTGCCAGAATCAACTCCTATAGTCTCTATATGGGGATGTTTCTAAAAGAAGTCACAGATCATCTGCAGACTTTAGCTCCTTTTATTACAGAAGATAAAAGGCAGGAATTTCTCACTTGGCTCAAACATGCCCAAGATGTTTCCAAATTTTCCAACCGTGCAGCCTTTGACTCTTTTGAGTGTGTAAGCAGAGCCTCGGCTATTGCCATATAGGTGCACGCAGAATTGCTTGGTTACAAGCCTCTGATTTGGAACTCTGGGTCCAAGATGAATTGGGAAATCTTCCTTGTACAAGTGAAAACCTTTTTGGCAAGGATTGGCAAGCAAAGGCCACTCAGATGGATGCTGAGAACTCTGCTTTGGATAGACTTTCAAAGTCTACCTCTGCTCCTGTTAAGAAAAGATTGTTCAAAAAGACATCTTTTTCTAAAAAGGGAAGATATTATCCTGCTTATGGTCAGCAGGCATCTTCTGCAGGTTGTTTTGCTGCAAAGCGTCAGCAACCACCTAAACAGGCCAAGTCAAAGGCTGCCAGGCCTCCCACGATCCAGCAGCCTCAGCCTCCTCAGGGCCTTTGACTTGCAACTAGAGAACTTAGCCTTTCTAGCTCTGGAAGAACCAGAGCCCCTCACCATTCCAGGAAGGTTGGCTTACTTTGCTCCCAGATGGGAGCAAATCACAGCAGAGCAATGGACCCTCTCCATCATAAGGGAAGGGTACAAGCTTCATTTCTCAAGCCTTTCTCCTCACACCATGGTGAAACAGTTCAATTCTCCAACATCTCTCCTCTACCTTCTGGGTCAGGAGATTGCTACCCTTCTTGCCCAAGGGGCAATAGAAGAAGTACCTCTTCTTCAACAGGGCTCAGGGTTCTACTCCCCTTATTTTCTTATTCCAAAGAAAACAGGGGGCTACAGACCCATATTAGATCTCAGAGAATTGAACAAGTTTCTATTCAAGGAGAAATTCAAGATGATTTCTCTAGGTGCTCTGATTCCATACCTTCAGAGTCAGGATTGGCTTTGTTCTCTAGATCTCAAGGATGCGTACACCCATGTCCTCATCCATCCAACACACAGAAGGTTCCTTTGGTTCCTTTTTCAAGGAAAGCACTACCAATACAGGGTGCTTCCTTTCGGTCTGGCCTCTGCACCAAGGGTGTTCACGAAATGCATGGCAGTGGTAGCTGCATTTCTGCGCACTCTAGGAATATTCGTATTCCCATATCTGGACGACTGGCTCATTCGAGCTCCATCCAGTCAGAGGCCCAGATTTGTCTAACCTGCACAATGCGTGTCCTTCAGTATTTGGGACTGGTAATAAACATCCCAAAATCCAATCTCACCCCTACTCAGTCTCTGGAGTTTATAGGGGCCTTGCTGGATACCACAACTGCAAGGGCCTATCTTCCTCAGGCCCGTTGCCTACGCTTGGTGCAGTTAGCCTCCCAGATACAGTTAAAGTCCCATTTAACTGCTTGAGAGATGTTACAACTATTAGGCCACATGGCATCCACCGTGCATGTGGTTCCATATGCTCGCCTTCACATGAGGGCAGCTCAATGGACTTTGTCCACCCAATGGACTCAGGCATCAGGTTGCCTGTCAGACAAAATTAGCAAACTCCAGTCGCCTTTTTTGGTCTCTCCAGTGGTGGAAGTCCTCTCCAAATCTGTTACTGGGGTCCCCTTTTCAGCAGTCGCTACCCCAAGCAACTCTTACAACAGATTCTTCTCCAATGGGTTGGGGAGCTCATCTTCAGGATCTCTCCACCCAGGGCATCTGGTCTCCACAGGAGACTTCTCTGCATATCAATCTATTGGAACTCAGAGCAATATTCGTAGCTCTCAGAGTGTTCCACACCCTGCTCAGCTACAGGACAGTCCTCATCCATACGGACAACCAAGTAGCCATGTTCTATGTAAACAAGCAGGGCGGGACTGGCTCTCTGTCGCTTTGCAATGAAGCTTTGCGACTGTGGGCCTTCGCCAGAGAGCATCACATCCATCTTCTGGCAGTATATCTTCCAGGCGTTCAAAACTCTTGGGCGGACAGACTCAGTCGAGTTCTGCTTCCACACGAGTGGTCCCTCCACATGGACGAGGTAGCCAGGATTTTTTGAATTTGGGGAACCCCGGACATAGACCTCTTTGCAAGTCCGTGGAATGCCAAACTTCCCCGGTTCTGTTCCAGAATTCCTTGTCAGGGAGTTCAGGCCAAGGATGCCTTCCTCCTTCACTGGGGTCAAGACTTCCTGTATGCCTTTCCACCAATTCCCCTAATTCCCAAAACACTATTCAAGCTTCAGAGAGATCGAGGGACCATGATCCTCATAGCACCACATTGGCCACGCCAAGTGTGGTACCCTCTACTTCTGCATCTCTCTCAAGCTCCTTCCCTGGACTTGGGCTCTACACCAGACCTTCTATCCCAGGAAGAAGGAACGTTGTGGCACCCAAACCCCCAGTCTCTCCATCTCAGGGCTTGGTTGCTGAGGGCCTAGACCTTCAAGATTTTCATCTCTCTCAGCAAGTCAGAGATGTTGTTCATGCCTCTAGAAAGCCTTCTACTAGACATTCCTATGCTTTCAAATGGAAAAGATTTACCATTTGGTGTTCAGGGAAGGGTCTAAACCCTCTTGCAATACCTCTGAATTCTCTACTAGAGTATCTCCTGCATCTATCCCATGCAGGTCTGAAAACGAATTCAGTAAGAGTCCATTTGAGTGCTATTGCAGCGTCCCTCAAGCCTCTCAATGGACAACCTATCTCCTCTCATCCTCTTATAGCAAGATTTGCGAGAGGCCTTCTTTTAACTAAACCTCCCATTAGACCACCTCCAGTGGCATGGGACTTAAACCTGGTTCTTGGCCAGCTTATGAAGCCACCCTTTGAACCTTTAGCCACCACCTCCTTGAAATTTCTTTCTTGGAAGGTTATTTTTCTCATTGCAGTCACCTCAGCACGCCGCATCAGTGAGTTGCAAGCTTTGGTGGCTAATCCACCTTATACAAGGTTCCACCATGATAAGGTAGTCCTCAGGACCAATCCACACTTTATGCCTAAAGTGGTCTCGCCTTTTCATCTGAACCAAGAGGTATATTTACCTGTCTTTTTTCCAGGACCTCATGCATCAAGTGCAGAGAGTAATCTTCATACCTTGGATTGTAAGAGAGCTCTCGCTTTTTACTTACAAAGAACACAGCAACATAGAAAGTCTTCTCAACTCTTTGTTGCTTTTGATCCTTCTCATTTAGGACTTCCAGTCTCTAAGAGAACACTGTCCATCTGGATTGCTCAGTGTATTTCTTTCGCCTACCAGAGTATAAACCTTTCTCTGGAGGGCCATGTCACAGCTCACAATGTGAGAGCCATGGCAACCTCAATGGCTCATCTAAACTCTGTGTCCATCAACCAAATCTGTCGAGCGGCCACCTGGGCCTCGGTTCATACCTTCACAGCCCATTACTGTTTGGACAAGGACTCCCGCCGGGATGCCTCGTTTGGTCAGGCTGTTCTCAAACACCTGTTCCATTCCTAATCAACTCCTACCCACCTACCCTGGTTGGATGCCAGAGATCCATGGGGGGAGGTAGAGTCCTTTTCAACGACACACAACCTGGGGTCTTCCCCTGGCATCTGCAGCTAGGGAGTCCCCTTATGTGAAGACTCATTCCTGCTTGTTCCTGGAGATAGCACAGTTACTTACCTGTAACAGGTGATCTCTGGGAACAGCAGGAATAAGTCTTCACAACCCACCCACCTCCCCTAGGAGTTGTATCTCTCTATCTATCTTTCTTTTCCTCTCTCTCTCTTTGTCTCAGCTTTAAAACTCGAACTGGAGAGAGGTGGTTGGGAAAGGCGGGAAGGCAGCGCGCAGGCGCTGTGGGATGCTCCCAAAAGCTTTCTTACTGGATGCTGGGGAGCGTTCCCGCGCAGGCTCCGTCGGTACCGATGATACCCATATGTGAAGACTTATTCCTGCTGTTCCCAGAGATCACCTGTTACAGGTAAGTAACTGTGCTTTCTGGCCCTGAATTACTGAGATCAGAGAGCATCAATGCATACGCCTTGGTTCTATAGCCTCAGAGTAAGACATACACACTCTCTCATATACATGATCCTGAATCCCCAGGAGCCAAAAGCACCCACACATTTACAGCCCTTCAGCTCCAGGGACAGGAGACAAGCACACTACATGATCCATTTTTGGCACAGCTTTGACTTGCATGCAGGTGATCTGCCATTCTCCTCTAGAATTCTATGACATAGAGCCAAATTCATGGTTCTATCAATAATGTGTGCCATTCAGATCCCAATGCAGCAAAGTAGCCCCACATCACGATACCTCCACTACCATGCTTGACAATCACAATGAGGTTCTTACTTTGAAAAGCAGTGTTTGGTCCTCAGCAAACAAATGTTGTTTGTTTCTGAAAAGTTCAATAACGCAGGTACCTGCAGGTTCCTTTTCCCCTCCCCACCTGCAACCGGCCCACTCCCCCAAATATGACACCATAACACCACCCTATGGGATTAAATAGGCACTGCTTAATTTTTACTCTTTACCCCAAGCCAGATCCTGGTGCTGGACCCAGACCATGTCCATTTTAACCCACCCCACCCCATCCTTAAAGCAAGCTAAAAGGCCAGCCTGCTGAACCAAGCATGGTCAACGTCTCACTCCACTGGGGCCTGTAAAGCTAGCAAAGCCCTCTCAGCCTGATCCTCCTTCCCCAGTGGGGGTCCAAAGGAGCATGAAATATCTTTCATTCAGGATATCATTAACTGATGCTGTTCACTGCACAGTGTCAACAATCTCTTGGTGGTTTTGCTAGACTTCCCCCTATCTTACTCTGAACCATTTATTGGGATAATCTCAATAGACAGGCAGTGCAGCAAGGAGTGCCCTAGGGGAACAACTTCTCGGGAGGGCAGCAAAGAGAAGGGCAATCAAAGCTAAACAATAGATTCTGACAGCCAAGCGGGGCAAAAGACTTAAGGTTTGCCTAGGGTGCCAACATCTTGAACCAACTCTTGGTCCAGCCCTGAGTGGAGCACAACCTCGTCTCCCCCTCATACAAATAAAGTGAAGACCACTTGTGTGCCTTATAGCCCTAAGACTTTCTCTATGGCCAACTGAATGCTATCGTTAAATAGATTGCTGCCCACCTCCGACATGTAAATACCATCTGAACTTTTCTCTAATCCATCTTCCAGCTACTCATAGCATATCCTGAACCCCCCTTGCTTTATTGTCCAACTGCTTATTTATTTTCTTGATCTCCTAACATCAGGGATCCAGCCCAACACCATGGACAAATCCTTTCTCACCATCTCAATAAATCTACTGTCTGTTATTTTGCTTACAGTAGGCCCTTTCCCCTCAGATGAATGATTACGACCCAGCATATTCTTAGTGGACAACTGAGACTTAATGAGAGGCATCATCTGGTCCCAGCAGATGCCCCTGAGTCACATCCATACTATCTTCATGCCTGATGATTCCAAGGCAAGATGGAGCCTACTGGAATACCCAAAAGACAAATGAATGGCTATGGTCCAAACTATTCAAACTGCTGGATATCTAGAAGAAAAGAAGAAACAGTCAATGACTGTTCCTGTTCCCTTGCTTCCTTGGCATGACGTAATGAGTTAATGAGCTCAAATTCTACCTCTTAATATGCTATATCACTGCTTCTGGCAATCTTAACTCTTTGGCCTCTGTTGCGGACCTGATTCTGAAAGAATGCATAACATACTCCTTTGAGTTCAGCCCATTCGCCCCTAATGCTTTGTTTACCACTCCCACAAACAGAAATCAGTGCCATCCCTGTTGATAAATAACTGTAGTCCGCCTGGCAGCCATAGTGCCAGGAAGGCTGAAATGTTATATACTGGGCATGTTGCAGCATCCACCACTCTAAAACATCCCCCTTTGGTCTGTTGTAGAATGTCTTCTCCTTATCTTCAGTGCTTCCTCTTTTATTTGTATGTCATTGAAGAAGAAGTCTTATTGCATAAGCTGTTCGCCAGACTCTGCAACTAACTTCCCCACTCTCGAGTAGCTGAAGAAAACTAATGAGAATGCTATGTGGAATAAGCGCATCTCAATGTTGGAAAAACAATAGCTTCTAATACGCACCAGATGCAGCATGTATGTCTGGGCTTCTGTGTTGTTGGACGCTGAAAGTTTTTTTTTGGATGCTACATGCCCTGAAATTTTTGGAAATATTCCCCTGATGCAAGGCTCGTTTTAGGAGCCAGAAACATGATCGTGTCAGGTATCGCTGGGAGCAAATTAGTAGTATCTTTTTTTGCTTTTTGAAAAAGTTTTTTATAGAAGGATATTTTTGATGAAGTTAACTAATAGATGGTAATATAAATGACAAAAAAATTATAAATTTAAGTACTGGGATAAGAGACCAATGATGGTGCCTAAGGCTAATATTTAAAGTGTGGTTACACGTAATTCAGCTGACTCTGAAGGTCTCTTTCAATATAAATGGGATTGAGGGTGATTTAAGTGACTTGCTATTGTAAGGAACCTTGTAGTTTTGTTAAGTTAAAACTGAGATTTCTAGGGTGAGATCAGTTGTTTGTGACAGATAAATACTGATGTGGTCATTTACTGCCCCCTCATACTTTTTTTGAGGGGGGGGGGGGTTGTACCTGCTGTATCGTACAGGTTGCTTTCCTCATGTCTTTGGTTTTTAACAATCCTCAATCATATTGCACTTAAGACTCCAATCCGCCATGAGACCTTTTCTGGGGCCCCAACCTTAGAGCAAGGAAACCCATCCATAGGCACAACTATGCTAGCTGCACCATGGTATGCTATTCCTTTTGTAACCATTTCAGAGCCAGGGCCCCCTGCAGTTAAGTCATCCACAGGCATAGCTATCCCAGCTGTACCACGGTAGTGTGTTCTATTTGAGAGTTGCAGCTGCCACACTGTGCAGGTTCCCTTCCCCATAGTTAAACAATCATTGCACATCCATTTTGCCTACAACAATTTTAATCTTTTTGGCTGGGGGCTTCTCCAGTATCCAATCACAACCTGCACCGCAACTAGAATTATAATCAACAAAGGTTACTGTTTAATCTAGGGAAGTGCCATCTCAAACCACTATGGAATGAAGAGTGAGCCCAGCCTCCATGACACATTTAAATTGGCTCCTTGGGTAAAGAGGCCCCATCCAGCTGTGTGAGATTTAATTGGCCTGACCTATCCCATTCGTGCTTATTCCTGGGCGTGAAGGCCCTGCTGCCACCACGAGGGTGGCCCTAAATGCAAACTTTTAGTGCCTTTTTCACCTCAACAGAGCATGAGGAAGTGTGCATTTCCCATTTGTTTTGAGTTGAAGTGTTCCATTCTTTCTTGCCATCCTTTTAATCTTTAGGGAATCAGTATATTTGTCCCATGCTTTTTTCGAATTCTAAAACATTTTTGCTTCCAGCACTTCTTTCAGGAATGCATTCCAGGCATCCAGTACTCTTTATGTGAAAAAATATTTCCTGATGTTGCTTTTGATTCTGCCTCCATGTAGTCTTGTTTCATGTCCTCTAGTTCTAAAATGTGCCCTCATTTGAAAAAGGCTTGTTTGTTCTTGAATACGTTTTTAGTATTTAATGATCAGTTTCATATCTACCCATCCTCCTTCTTTGGGGTATATGTGTTCTGATGGAGACCTCTTACTATTTTAGTCACTTTTCTCTGTACCAACTCCAGCCTATTTATGTCCTTAGTGAGATATAACCTCTAAAACTGTATACACTACTCCAAATGAAGCCTTACCAGTGTTCTATACAGGGATGTTTTCACCTCCTCCTTACTGCTGGTTATGCTTCTCTCTGTGTAGCCTAGCATCCTTCTGACTTTGGCTATCATCTTGTCACATTATTTCACCATCTTAAGATCTTGAGAAACTGTCACCTCAGTCTCTCTCCTGCAGAAACATCAGCCTCTGCCCTTCTACTGCGTACAGCTCTCTTGAATTTCTGCACCCCAAATACATCACTCTGCACTTCTTTGTATTAAAAGGTTAACTCTGAAGTATTCAACCAGTCTTCTAGTTCTTATAGATCACGTCTCATTTTCCATACTCCCTCTGGGGAGTCTACTCTGTTGCATATCTTCAGCATCATCTGCAAAAAGACACATTTTCCCCTCTAACCCTTTGCCAATATTGCTCACAAAGATATTGAACAGAATTGGTCCCAGGACCAACCCGTGAGGCAATCCACAACTCGCCTTTCTTTCTTCCAAATGAATGTCATTTACCACCATCCTACGATATCAGTCTGTCAATCAATTTTTTATCCAGTTGACTACCTTGGAGCTTACCCCAAGACAACTTAGATTATTTATAAGCCTCTGAGGAGTTATTTGTATCAAAGGCTTTTCTGAAATCCAAGTATGTCACATCCAGTTCATGTCCTCTGTCACGTTCTCTAGGCACCCAGTCGAAGAAATCAATTGGATTCACTTGGCTCAACCTAGCTCTAGTAAAACCATGTTGCTTTGGATCTTGCAGCCCACTGGACCATAAAAAACTCACAGTCCAGTCTTTCAGTAGAGTCTTAAATTACTTTTCCAACCAACAAGATGAGGCTTACCAGCCTGTAATTCTCCACTTTTTCTCTTTTTTGTGAAGAGGGATCACATCTGTTTTTTTTTTCCATTCATCTGGAACCTCTCTCATTTCCAGGGATCTGTTAAACAGACCCACCAGAGCTTCTCTGAGCTCTCTCAGTATCCTGATATTATTATATCCCGTACCATGGCTTTGTCCACTTTCAGCCTTGCAAGTTTTTCACATTCTTTTGTGAATTGTGCGGTATGTACTCCATTTTGGTATGTACTTTTGCAAATTATCCATGGTCCCTCTCAAGGGCTTCTGTGAATACCAAACAGAAATATTTGTTTAGCATACTCTCATATTCTCAACCTATCGCTCTCCACTGCAACTGTCCCTGTAGCCTTCAAGTATGCTGTAGTTACATCTCTCCTCAAGAAACCCTCACTTGATCCCACCAGTCCTTCTAATTATTGACCCATCCCCTCCTCCCCTTCATTTCTAAACTACTCGAACACACGGTTCACCGCCGCTGCCTTGACTTCCTCTCCTCTCATGCCCTCCTGGATCCTTTACAATCTGGCTTTCGTTCTTTACACTCTACTGAAACTGCTCTTACCAAAGTCTCCAGTGACTTGTTCCTGGCAAAATCCAAAGGCCTTTACTCGGTCCTCATCCTTCTTGACCTCTCTGCTGCTTTTGACACTGTTGACCCCAACCTTCTCCTCGATACCCTGCCCTTGCTTGGTTTTAAGGACTCTGTACTATCCTGGTTCTTCTGCTATCTCTCCCATCACTTTTTCATTGTTCTGGTGGCTCCTCCTCTTCTGCTATCCCGCTCTCAGTTGGTGTACCCCAAGGATTTGTCTTTTTTATCTCTATACCCATTCCCTTGGTGCGCTCATCTCTTCCCATGGCTTTCAGTACTATCTTTATGCCGATGACTCCCAGATCTACCTCTCTATGCTGAAATCTCTCCGGCAATCCAGACCCAGATCTTTGCCTACCTCTCTGACATTGCTCTTGGATGTCTCACCACCGCTTGAAATTGAACATGGCCAAGACTGAGCTTCTTATCTTTCCCCCCAAAACCTCCTCTCCTCTTCCTCCTTTCTCAGTCTCTGTGGATAACTCTCTACTCCTTCCTGTTTCCTCAGCTCGCAATCTTGGGGTTGTCTTTGACTCCTCTCTCTCCTTCTCCACATACATCCATCTGATAGCTAAGACCTGCCGTTTCTTTCTTTGTGACATCAACAAAATCCGCTCATTCCTTTCTGAACACACTACTAAGATGCTTATCCACTCTTTAATCACCTCCTGTCTTCACTACTGTAACCTACTCCTTGCTGGTCTCCCTTTGAATCATCTCTCTCCACTTCAATATGTTCAACACTCTGCTGCGTGGCTAATCTTCTGCCAGCCTCGTCATGCCCATATTACCCCTCTTCTCAAGTCACTTAATTGGCTCCCTATCCATTTCCACATCCATTTCAAACTTCTCCTGCTGACCTATAAATGCATTCACTCTACAGCTCCTCACTACCTTTCTTCTCTTATCTCTCATTACACCCCCGGAAACTCCGCTCTTCTGCCAAACTGCTTCTATCTGTGCCCTTCTCTTCTATTGCTAACTCCAGACTTCGCTCCTTTCACCTGGCTGCACCTTATGCCTGGAACAAACTACCTGTGTCTGTACGTCAGGCACCTTCTCTGACCCTTTTCAAATCCAGGTTGAAAACTCATTTCTTCGCTGCTGCATTTGGATCTTGACTCACCTGATCTCCTTGTTTCTTTACCTTTCCCCCTTGTTTTATCCCTGTCTACACCTTCTGTGTTGTCTGTCTTGACTAGATTGTAAACTCTGATGAGCAGGGACTGTCTCTTACATGTCTGTGCAGCGCTGCATATGACTTGTAGCGCTATACAAATGCTCAGTAGTAGTAGCATTTCCACTTTCCTAATCATTTTCCACATATCGGCCTTCAGCATCCTTCAGTTTTAGAATACCACCCCTGGCCTTTCTCCTTTTTTGGATATGCCTGAAGAAGGTCTTGTCACCTTGTTTAACATCTTTTGCCATTTTTATTTTTGCTATTGCTTTTGTTTTTCTGATTTCTTTTAGTTTCTCTCATCTTTACCTGATATTCT
Source organism: Ichthyophis bannanicus (assembly GCA_033557465.1). Lineage (NCBI taxonomy): Eukaryota > Metazoa > Chordata > Amphibia > Gymnophiona > Ichthyophiidae > Ichthyophis > Ichthyophis bannanicus. The sequence goes on from CM066032.1 coordinate 1,488,142,827, forward strand.
TTTGGAGCAATTTCTCCAAATGAGTTAGCTTTGCACATGCCATGACAGTAATGAACCTCACGCCTTGCTCTTCCTTTTGTGATGTTTTGTATTTTGTGAATGCTAGCCATTTAGCTCTTAAATATCAACCACTTCCTCGTAAAACTATAATGGTTTTCTTTTCCTTGTTCTTTTATTTACCCTCATAACATAAAGATCTGTTGCCTCTATAATAGCTCCTTTCAATCTAACCAACATGTTGCCACCTGTCCCTCAGGTTTCAATTAATCAAATGTAGCATAAGAACTTGTAATTCTCATTATTACATTTGAAGTTCATAAACATGTTCTGAGCACTGTAAGCTTTTCTTACGGGGGAATATGTCTCCAAATAGATTAGTTTTGTGCATGCCATGACAGTAATGAACCTTACTCCTAAGTCAAAGTTTGTGGAGTATGATCTCAGTGCAAATAATATGCAATATTAGAAATAAATGTGAAAAGACTATGTCAGAGAAGAGTTCAAAGGATGTATGATATATATAGACAATCAATTAACATGTGCTTTTCTTACTTTGAGCTGCTGCTCCTGTCTTTCCTGCCATGCACTTCACATCTGCCTCTCTTTCTCCTGGCTGTGCCTCCCCATCTTTGATGTCAAGAGAGCTTCCCAGTCACATAGCCTCCACCACTCGAATAGCCAACTGGCTCCAGATTTAAGGGACACCTTGATATATTCCTGATTTTATCGTACTAGCTTCATGGACTTGTTTGCTGATTTCTCCAAGGAAATCCATATATGTAAAACCAGGACTGGATCAGGGTGTCCCTAAAATCTGGAGCCCATCGGCCACTCTTTCCACCACATCTATGGATTCTAAGCTTGTCTCTGCATCACCTCCCTTGTTGCCACTGTTGCTGCTCAGGTTCTTGGCCACTGAGACTCCTGTTCTACCTTAGCCCTTGATGAGTGCTTCGCATGGGTCAGTATCGGCAGGAACTAATGCACTGGCCCCAAAGCTGGTCAGCTGCTAGTACATCTCAGCTCAGATCATCCCTGATGTAAATCAGGGAATGAGGCACAAGGACCATTCCCTGCAGTCTTCATGGTCCTTGGCTCTTAGTCATCTCCCCCTTCTGCCCCTAGCCCAATCAGCTGTCCACCATGGGGCACAGGATTCAAAATTCACTTCTCACCACTCCACAGATAGAAGGGGATGAAAAGGGAGGGCCTATGGGGTTGTGTTAAATTCAGCTGGCCCAGATGGCTGATCTGCCTCTCTTCTTTTTGGCTCAGCTGTCCAGGGAACATTATTCGAGAAATCTTGTGGATCATCAAGATGCTCTTTGAGAAATCTGAGGTGGGCAGCAATGATCTTCTAGAGAGCAATAGTTTATTCCTTGTTATCTTCCCATGAACACCATTTCCAATCAGTTTTTCCTGATGGATGATGCATGAACCCCACATCAGTGGTAATTAGAGAGGCCTGCAGATCTTTAAATGTTAGTCTAGGGTTCTTTTTTGATTATTTTCCAGTTTGTACTTGGGATATTAGTGGATCAACCATTCCTGGGTAGAGTTAGTGTAGTCTTCATCTGTAAATGAACCATGGGAAATTCCACAGGTCTCTCTTCCTCTCTTAGATCACTTCATTGTATGCTTACCCAAAGGGGTGACATTAGCGTTTAGAATGTACCAAAGTACAGTCCTTCTACTGGGTACGATCAGGTTAATATTCGAAGTCAATTGCAGTACCATCTATTTTCTAATAATATATGGATAATATTGAACCATTTAAATTGTTAAAGGGCCAAACATTATCCGTATATTTGTGGGTAGTGTTAAGGTAAGAGCAAGGGTGAGCCCAAAGATTTTCCGTTTAAGGAAATATTAAGCTGCTAAATGGATAATTTATATGTTTACTTCAATAGGCCTAAAATACACTGAGAGTGTTGGCATGGTCAACGCTTTATCTGTATATTCCACGCCACTGAATATACAGGTCCAAGTTAAATCATGGCACCGCCATTTAACTTAAGCCATAGACAATGCTGGCTGAAAACGGACTCCAGTAACACAAATGAGAAGCTGGGGGTCCCTGCATATCATAAAATACCACCAACCAGTTCTTCTTGAAACAGCAGAAGCTACAAGACAACTACTGCTTAGTGCTATTAGCAGGCTGGGATGTGAAGAAATCCTAAGCAGAAAGGTAAGTCACTATTATCGATGACTTGGGTTCGCACAGTGATGAGCAATTGCATACCTAGTTTAGCAGGTGCTATTCTGCCACATACTTTTGGAGTGGGTAAGCACAGGGGTGGAGCATGAACAGAGCCTAAATTTGCACCCATAAACTATTATAGCTTATGCACATTTTCTACAAATCTAAGTGTGGAATTCACACCAAGTCTACTGTTGGCATAAGTGGTCACACCTAGATTTGGCACAGGTATCTTACCACTTATGCTGCAATTTCACAAAATGTGTGTTTTTTATTTATCAGTGTAAATACAATTGTGTAAAACTTTATCCAGAATCTCTTAATGGTACAAGGTTTTCCCAGTCAGTTGGATCACCTTTCTTTAGTATTGGTATAAACACAGATCTTTTCCAGTCAGATGGCCATGATGTTGTCTTCCATATTTCTTGGCAGAGCCTTGTGAGTACGGTAACAGCTGCATCAGATTGCTGCAATACTTCTATGGGAATGTTATCATTGCCTGGTGCTTTGTTCTTTGATAAAGCTTTCAATGCTGCTTCAACTTCTTCTTTCATCACCATTGGTTCCCGATCATAAGGTACAGGTTGAAACGGCTGTTGGTCCACTTGATCTTTATCATATAAAAACTCTGTATATTCCTTCCACCTTTTCTTGATCTTTTCAGCATCATTCAACATAGAACCTTGAGCATCTTGTAACATTCCAATTCGAGGCTGGAACTTTTTCTTTAACTCTCGTAGCTTTAGGAAAGCCAATCTTGTTCTTCCTCTAATAGTTTCTGCTTCTATTTACTTGCAAGTGTCATTGTAGTACTTTTTCTTGTCCTGTCTTGCTGCACGTTGGAAATCTCTGAGTTCTGCGATTGTCTTTCTTTCTCCTCTGGCTTTAGCTTCTCTTCGTTTCTGGGCAATTTTCAGAGTTTCTTCCGTAAATCCATTTTCGCCATTTTTGCTTTTTCACCTTTTGTAGAGACTTCTCGCTTTCTTTCAGCACAACCTTCTTGATGTCATTCCATAACTCTTCCGGAGCTCTGTCATTTGTATCTAAAGCAGCAAATCGATTTTGCAGGCAGTCTTTAAATTACAGTGGTATATTCTCAAGGTCATATTTTGCTGCATTCATGAGTGGTTTGCTCTTTTTCAACTTTAGCTTGAGTTTGCATACTAGTAGTTGATGATCTGTACCACAGTCAGCTCCAGATTTTGTCTTTGTTGATGTTACAGAGCTTTTCTATCGTTGACTTCCACAGATGTAGTCAATTTGATTTTTATACAATCCATTGGGTGAAGTCCATGTGTACAGTCGCCGCTTGTGTTTCTGGAAGAAGGTATGTGAGATGAATAGATCATTGGTCTTGCAGAATTCTATCAGTCTTTCTCCAGCTTCATTTCTGTTGCCAAGTCCATATTTTCCAACTACTTTGCCTTCTTCTTTGTTGCCAACTTTTGCGTTCCAGTCACCCATGACTATCAGGATATCCTGTTTGCATGTTCTGTCAATTTCAGCTTGTACTTGTTCATAGAACTCTTCAATTTCATTCTCTTCTGCAGCTGTTGTTGGGGCATATACTTGAATTATAGTTGTGCTGATAGGCAATCCTCGTAGACGAATAGAGATTAAGCGTTTGCTGACTGCATTGTATTTCATTACATTTCTTGCAAGTTTCTTCTTTATTATAAATGCAACACCATTTCTTCTTTGTCTTTTATTTCCAGCATAGTAGACCATGTGATCATCTGATGCAAAGTGCCCCATGCCAGTCCATTTCAGTTCGCTGACACCCAAAAGATCAAGTTGTACACGTTCCATTTCATTCTTGACCACCTCCAACTTCCCTTTGTTCATGCTTCGTACGTTCCATGTTCCAATGTGTAAGACATCTTTATAGCTTCTGACTCTCATTTCATGCGCAGCTACATCAGCAGTCAGACTTCCCGAAGGCTTTGATCCAACCACATCATAAATGCTGGCTTTACTCTGAAAAGTCTTCAGCTCTTCCCCAGTAGCTAGTTGAGTTCCTTCCGACCTGGGGGTCTCATCTTCCAGCACCATAGCACAATTTGTTTTGTTGTAACTATCCATTGGGTTTTCATGGCAAGATACAGAAGTAGATTGCCGGGCCTTTCTTCCGCGCAGTTTAAGTTTGGTGGTGTTGCTGTTGTCACAAAAATGTGATCCTCCGCCGTTGACACTGTCCGATTCTGCTGCTGCCCAGATGGGTGGTTTGTCTTGGTCTGGCACCTCAGCTGAGACCTGTCCATCTTGGGAGACCCTGCCAGTAGTTAAACTACTGATAGTTTAGCTCTCAGCATCACTGATGCACGCAAGCCCTCACAGCACGACAAGCTGCAAACCAAGTGAGAGTACCGCACTATGCAGGGACTTATACTGTACCTCTGATTTTCCTACTGCATTCCCTAAGTAAAGCAAAACTGTAAATCCCTACATACAGTGGTATAAACGGACCCAGAACTAGATCAACTCTGTCCTTTTAACTATGAAGCGAGTTGGCAATGGCAACTCTCCTCAGACCTGGTATTTGAACTTCCATTACAAAGCATTCTTGGAGGTTATCCAGATGCAACGTTTTGAAGCAGATGAGCTGGAAAATCAGGACCAAGTCAGCTATTCATTCTGAGCTCTGATTCTCTATATATATACGTCTTTTGAGACTTAGGGATGTATATTTGTTTTGTCTTTTTGAGTTCCGGAAATGTTATGTGTGCAAAGAATATGCACTAAGTAGACTTTACATGCATAGAACTCCAAATTAATGCACATAATTTTTTAGACTCTAAGCAGGTAGTTTTATAAGTAGCCGTGGAAGATTACGCACCATCTATGCAGGTAAATCATGTTTGCTTACCATCCTGTTAGACTAGTCCAGATGAGTGGGTTATGCTCCCTTGCCAGCTAGTGGAGGCAGACTTGAGCAACTTTCAGTGATGTCATCACTCAGTATATCTACTGGTAAAGCACTGAGAGAAGCCAGTTTTTGTCTGCCTTCAGCAGGCAGCAAGGTGTTTGGACTAGTACAACAGTGCAGATGGGCCAGTCTCCCCTAGTCCACACCATGTGCTCTGGCCTGTGTGACTAACACCGGTAGGGGCCAACGTTGCTTGAAGTTCATATACACCCCTGTCTTTGGAGCCAAGAGCTTGCCCTGTGTCTTCATGGGTTCCTAGCATTTGGTGGACTAGAGCAACCCCCATAGGGTCCCTAAGGGGGTTACTAAGTCGGGCCAGGCCCCCTTCCCTCTTCTGTGCTTGATCTGTATATCTTTTTCATTTGCCTTTATTTTTGCTGGGGGGTTTTCTCTCATTGATTTAAATGGACTGTTTGCTGCTTACAAATAAACAGCCCTAAATTTGCAAAAAAAAAAAAAAGATTTTGATCATCAGCTGGGCTTCCACAGCCTGCGTGGGCATCGGGGGGGGGGGGGGGTGTCTCCATCAGCCCTGCACTGCGGCCCTGCTTCTTCACAGTCTTTTTTTTTTTTTAAACTGTTGCCGCTGCATTGTTCAACTGCATGGCCCAATGCAGCCTGCAACCCCCAGCATTTGTTTTCCACAGATGTTTCTTTTTGTCCCAAATGTAGTAGAAATGCTCAGGACACCGTTTTTTTTGGCATTATGGGACATCCCACAGGGTGCCCAGGGCTGGATTTCTGTGGCACTATTGCTCTTTTGCTTTTTTTACCCCATTGGCAGGTGCTGTGATACTTTCAGATGGTTTCTTGGTCCAAGCAGCCATGTAGCCTGGTGGGGTGGCCATAGCTGTAAGCCTGTTGGCCCCTGGTTTATGTTTGTTTGTTTATGTTTATTTACATACTTGATATACCACCCAATAAAATCAGTATCTGGGTAGTTTACAATAAAACCATAAAATCAAAATTAAAAATGCTGCAGAAAAAAGGAAAAGGAACACCATAAAATCAAAGAAACAGGACAGAAAAGATAGGAACAGAATAGAGAAAGGCAAGGAAAGGCAAAGTAACAAAAGAACTCTAGTAGGACAAGACAGTGAAATGTTGTATCAATGAGGAAGTGGGGAAGGGGGGAGGTCATACGCAAGACAGAAAAGGTGAGTTTTTAATTTGGCTTTGAATGCAGTATAAGACTGTTCCAAATGGAGGGCAAGGGGGAGCGAGTTCCAGAGCTTTGGACCAAGGAAGTAAAAAGCTGAGGAACGAGTGGACTCCAGGTGGGCATGGGAGGGGGAAGGGAGTGACATACGGTTAGCGTGAATGGAACGAAGGGTACGAAGGGGCGTGTAGAGGTGACCCTCTGGGGCCCTGAGATCACTCCTTTTTGACTGGCTTGCACTGAAACTCCTGAAACAGCTTACAGGCTGTTTTCAGGTTCTTCTAGCTGCTTGACAGCCCCCTGCATGGGGATACAAGGCCCTTCTCTCCTATGGGGGATCTGGGGCCCTCAAGCACCTCTGTCATGGGCATTTGGGATGTGGTTCCATTCGTTTTTTTTTGTTTTTTTTTGTTTTTTTTTGAAGGGTCCAATATCATATCAGACCAATGGGTCTTGGCTGAAAGTGTGTGAGCTCCTCCTATAAAACATCTGTCTCCTAATCCTAAAATCACTGATTCAGGCCAACCTTAGGTACAAAATAAAAGTTTCAATTAATTATAGTAGGGCTTCTGCAGGACACCCTTGTAGAGTCTCCCTGCAGCTCTCTGCTCAAGCAGATAATGTTTGAAGACCCTCCTCAGTGCCTCTTGCAGTTGCAAGCTATTCTACTCGTTTTCTTTTCAGAGCAGGGCCAGGGAAGTTATTTCATCTACATCATAGAAACATAGAAACATGACGACAGAAAAAGACCACATTGCCTATCTAGTCTGTCCTTCCATATCAACGACTACAGCAGTCCCCTTTTTTCCTGTAGAGATCCTCTGTGTTTGTCACATGCTTTTTTTTAAATTCAGATACTATCCTCATCTCTACTACAATCGATCTACGTTTACCCGTTCCACTCCATCCATTAATTTATAGACCTCTATCATATCTCCCCTCAACCACCTCCCCTCCAGGTTAAAGAGCCCCAACCTTCCCAGCCTCTCCCCCATAAGGGCATCCCTCCATCCTCTCCACCATCCCGGTGGCCCTCTCTGCACCCCCTCCAATAATGCTACATCCCTTTTAAGATACGGTGACCAGAACCGCACACAACACTCAAGGTGCGGTCGCACCATGGAACGACACAGAGGCATCACAATACTCTTTGTTCCATTCTTCACACTCCTCCACATGAAACCCAGCACTCCACCCGCTCCCCTGGCTGCTGCTGCACATGTATTGTTAGCTAGTGTCTTTGGTAAATGTAATGTAATGTGTGCCTTCAAGTCAGTCCTGACTCCTGGCGACCCAGAAGCTCCTGGGTTTTCTTGGCAGTGTCACCGGAAGTAGATTGCCAGGCCTTTCTTCCGAGGCAATGGAGGGTTAAGTGACTTGCCCAAGGCCACAAGGAGTGCTAGTGGGAATTGAACCCTGGTTGCTTAGTTACCAAGCCAGTGTTCTAACCACTAGGCTACTCCTCCACTCCCAAAGTCTTTGGTAGGGCTACATTAAGGCATTGGCAAACTAGGAATATACCTAAAGTTAACAGTTCAGGGGATGCTGTCATGTGTGCTCAGCACTCAGGAGGTTAGGATTGTCAACTCTGGATTTTTTCATGATTCTATTAATTTTTAAATTAATGTCTAGAATCTAGAAGGCAGGCTAACATGTCTGAACATTTTTCAGAGTTTAAAACCTCTAACTGCAGTTCTCTAATCCTGCACCTCTCTGTGAGTGAGCCTGCCTTGCCTGTTTCCATTGTAACTAGCAGTGGAGACTGTGGGTAGGGTCCAGCCAATGGGAAGATTGTCGGGGCGGAGCACTGGAATGATCCTCAAAAAGGGAGACGGTGAGCTGGTAAAAGTTCCTAAGCTGTCCAAGTTTAGTTTCTGTGTGTAGTGGGAGATGGAAGAGAAATGAATATCCCCCTCCCCCCCTCAAAAGGCAGCCTCTGAACTTCTATAGGAAAAGCAGTTCCAAGAGCTACAGCATACATTACAAACACCGATTCACAGTAGCATAGTTGCTGCTTTCGGATCTTGACTCAACTGATCTCCTTTGTGTTTCCTTACCATTCCCCCTAAATTTATCTCATGTCTATAGCTACTGTGTTGAATGTCTTGACTAGATTGTAAGCTCTGATGAGCAGGGACCGTCTTTTACATGTGTCTGTGCACGGCTGTGTACATCTTGTAGTGCTATACAAATGTTCAGTAGTAGTAGTTCTTGCATGGCAGCTTCCGAGTCGTCTCTGGAAGGTCTGCTTCCCCTCTTCAAGCTGAGGAATGCCGTTAATCCAGTCTTGCCTCCCTCAGGGCAGGAGGTTACGGGTAGGGATATCCAGCCGGCCAGAGGATCCGGTGACCATGCCATGAGACGCTCATCATCCTCTAGGGGGTCTGTGGTGGCTGTGTCCCCTGGTGTTGGGAAGTCATCTCCGAGAGGAGAGCTTCCAGACTCTGGATTGTCCTCAATGGAATTCTTTTATTTTTTTGCTCCAGGCCTGGTCCTTCTGGCATGGAAATTCAGACCCTGTGGCTTCTCGGTGTCCCCAGGCGCAGTCTTGTGTGGGGCAGGCTGGGAGAGTAAGCCCTATCCGATTAGTTTTGACTAAGCATCCCCGGTGAGGAGCACCCCCCCTGGAGATGGGGAACAGCTGGGAGATGTCCAAGATTTTGACTATGGCTCGGATTCAGATGGCTCAATATTGGGACCTGATGTGGTGAAGTAGTACTCTTGCCTTTAGAAGATTGTGAAGAGTCTGGAGTGATCTGCCTATTCTGGAAGGAAGAGCTGGTGTTGTTTGTCAGGATCTCACCGCCTTGAACGTGATGGATGCTTCCGTCACAGAGCAGGAGCCGGAAGTGCATCCACTCCTTTAAGGGGTGCAGGAATCCACTACTGTCTTTCAGTTTTCAGATGTGATCAAGGATATGATCTGGTCTGAGTGCGACTCTCCCGACTCCCTGCCTAAAGGGTTAAGAAGCTCTACGCTCTCCCGGAGGAAGAGTGTATTGAGTGCTTTGGCATTCCAAAGGTGGATGTGCAGGTCACAGCGGTTATCAGATACACCACCATTCCTGTGGAAGGCAGATCAGCCTTTAAGGATTTTCTGTATCTTAAGGTGGATTCATTGTTGAGAAGCCAGTTTGCTGTGATGACTGCTATTCTGCAGCTGGTGATATGTACCAATTTGATGTCTTGGGCCCTGCTCCAGTGGATTCAGTCTCTTCTGCCAGATAATACTACCCCTCTTTTGGAGTCAGTTACGACTTTCCTTTCTGATGCCATTTATTTCTTGGTATGTTTGGTGGCTAGGGATAGTGCCTTGATGATGGTGTCATGGTGTTGGATTTGGCTCCAACACTGGGCAGCGGATATATCCTCCAAGGCCTGGTTGGTCCAACTGGCTATTAAGCGGAAGTTTCTCTTTAGAGCTGATTTGGAGAAGCTGGTGAAGGACCTGGGTGAGACAAAATCTTACCGCTTTCCAGAAGATAGGCCCAGGTGATCTGAGAAGCAGGCTGGTGCCCCTTTCTCATCATCCTCCACCCGTCCACTGTGGGCGTGCTGGCTGGATCCCTGGGGGTCTCAGGACTCTCGTTGTTACCAACCTGGAAAACATTTCTTCCCCTCTGCTTCTGGGTTTCGGGCTCATTCTCGGTCCTTTCATGTAGCACATGATGCAGGGACTCGGTTTCCTCCAGAGGAGGACCCTCCTGTGTTGCGCATTGAAGGTTTGGGGACCCATTCCCTGGTTCCTCTAGTTGGAGGCAGCCTTCACCTTTTCTTTCAGAAATGGGCCTGGGTTACCAAGCATCGCTGGGTGCTAGACACCATTCAGTTCGGCTATGTCCTGGAATGCAAAGAACCAATTCCGGATGTCTTCGTCTTTTCCCTTTGTGGAGGTGCAATCAAAAGAGCTGTGATGTAGACCACCTTGGACAGGTTACTGTGTCTAAGGGTGGTGGTGTCCATCCCCCCTCCATCTATTTTGTGATGCCCAACAAGGGCGGTTCCTTCCGGACATCAAGGAGGTCAACGACTTGTGCATGCTGCGTTTCCAGATGGAAACCTTGAGCTCCATGATTCAAGCAATGCACTGAGGGGAGTTCTTGGCTTCTCTGGATCTGGTCGAGGCATATTTTTATATATCTCAATCTGGGTGGAACAGAAAAAGTATCTGCATTTTGCCATACTTGGCTCTCACTATCAGTTTGCCACCCTCCCTTTTGGACTATCCACCGCTCCAAGGATATTTTCTAAGGTAATGGTGGTGGTGGCTGCAGCACTGTAGTGCTGAGGGATCTGTGTTCATCTATATCTGGATGACTATCTCATCCAGGCCCATTGCCTTTGAAGTAGTGTCCTTTTTGGAAAGCCTCAGTTGGGTCACCAATAGGTGAAAGAGCCAGTTGTTGCTCTCCCAGTCCCTTGAGTTCCTGGGCGCATGTTTCAACACACGAGTGGGCAGAGTTTTCCTGCTAGAGGAGAAGGTCAAAAGATTGTTGGATTGCCTGGCGTTATGTGTGCAGCAGGCGCTCAGAGTCTGGGATTATCTTCAGCTCCTTAGATTGATGGCATTGACCATAGAGATGGTTCCATGGGCACGTGCTCACATACAGCAGTGCTCTCCAGCAGTCCTTGCTGACTCAGTGGTCCCAGAATTCTCAGGAGTTAGAAGGTAGGCTCCCATTCCCGATGATTGCGAAGACCTGCCTACAGTGTTGGCAGCAACCCTGTCATCTGAGGTAGGGCGTGTCGCTGGATAATTTTCTCCTGGATCCTGCTGATGGTGGGTTCCAGTCACTGGGGCTGGGGAGCCCATTTGCCGAGACCTTATGGCTCAGGGCCGTTGGAACCATAGGGAAGAGGTATGGCCCATTAACTGCCTCGAGGTGAGGGCCATCGGGTTGGGTCTACTGTGTTTCTGGCGCCTGATCAAGGGCCAGGCGGTTTGAGTGTTTTCAGACAATACCACAGTGTTTGCTTATGTCAATTGGCAAGGCAGTATAACGAGTGCCGGGGTATCTCTGGAGATGACTCTCCTGTTTGCATAGACGGAGAACTCCTAGCCTTGTCGGCTCAGTACATTGTTGGGGTGGACAATGTGGGATCGGACTTCCTCAGCCGGCACTCTCTTTATCTTTATCTTTATTCAGCAAATTTGATATACCGCCTTTACAAAAAGTATTAAGGCGGTGTACAATACAAACAAGCTTGGCTGCAAAGAGAGAAGAATGAAAAGGAACGCCATTTATAAATAGGAGAGTGGATAGAAAAAGGGACAGTATAGACAGGAAGAGACAGGCTGGATCCTGGAGAGTGGGAATTGAGTCAGAAGGTGTTTAAGTTGATTCTGCACCACTGGGGTCGCTCCAAATTGGACCTGATGGCGACCCGCTCCAGTGTTGTAGTAGTAATAGGAGTATCCTTGAGATAAAAAAGGAAAAGCCAAGCTGAGACCAAATCAGACTTCTGATGAATGGGGGAGAGAGGAGTGAAAAGAGGGGAAGAAGTGAAGAGACAACTCTGTGAATGAGAGTGAAAATGGTAGAAATGTTTGTGTATTCATGCAGAGCCAGGGATTTCTTGCAATCATGCCACCTGCATGAGGTATTCAGCAGCACACATAATACTTCTTCAAAGCTGTAATCAGTCAGTACACAATGAATTTTTATGTTCACTGCCAAACAGCACATCACCTGTGATAAGAACTTGGGGGAGGGGGGGATTTACTGTTTTTCATCAACCAACCATTAAATTCAATCTCTTATTCAGAATTCAAGGAGAAGCATGTGTATTTAGATTTTGGCACCTGCATTTGAAGGCTGACTGATTTCTGAAGAAGCTCCATCATGTGTTTTTGATTTTCATACCTCGTACATGAGACTTCCCCATTTCTTCATTAGACCTACAGTTTAATATGAGTAAATCAGCAAAGAATTAAGCTAAACTCACTGCAAAAAGATTGGTTTGTGATGGACTCCTGCCTTTCTGTTGTTCAGTTCTTTTGTTCAAAACACATTCTACAGAAGAGGAGGTGGACATGAGCAATGGAACCTCCTTATCTTCCCTTTCATTGGAGAAGAGTGGATCGTGATGTTTTTATCCCTTTCTTTGGATGTGTACCCAGTAGTACAAGAGTACTGTCACTGTTTCTCTAATCTTGCACCGTCCTCTACAGGCGATCCTAACAAAGGTTTCCAATTCACCAAAGGTCAACAGGTCATAGTTTTGTTCCATTTCATGCACGGATTTGTATTTCTGATTTTTCCCAGTGATTTCCCTAAAAAAGTAGTATCAACTCATGCTTGCAAGTGCTGGAGTGGGAGTGAGGTGGCAGCTTCATCCCAAAAACAGAGGGATATAATAGAAGCTTGAGGTACAACGTGAAAGGCTCTAGAAGACAGATATTTTAGTCTGCTCATTAGCATTGCAGCATAGCGTCTCTGTCTATAACAGATGACATAAAATTATTAAAAGTGTTAAATCACAAGTGAATTGTGAGAAATTTCAGGAGGACCTTGGGAGACTGGGAGACTGGGTATTGAAATGGCAGATGAAATTTAATGTAGGCAAGCACAAAATGATGAACACGGGGAAGAATAGCACAAATTATAGCTCCATGATGCTAGGTTCCATATTAGTATCACCGCCCTGGAAATGGCTCTAGGTGTCGTCATGGATGATTTCATTTAATTTAATGTGCTTGTAGATCACAAATCCTAAAATGGTTGAAATCTTTGGCTCCGTGTATGGCAGTGGTCAAAAAAGCAAACAGGATGTTTGGAATTTTAGGAAAGGAGTAGAGACTAATAAAATAGAGAAGATCATAATGTATTGCTTTATGCTGCAACTGCATTTTGAGTATTGAATACAGTTTTGGGCTTCTGCCGGTCTCGCTTTGCTCATGTAACCCCTCTTCTCAAGTTGCTTCATTGGTTCCCTCTCCGTTTCCATATGCACTCATTCTGCTGCTATTCACTACCTTTCCTCTCTTATCTCTCTGTACACCCCTCCATGGAAACTCTGTTCTTCTGTCAGATTCTATCTGTGCCCTTCTCTTCCACTGCCAAATCCAGATTTTGATCTTTCCACCTTGCTCCTCCTTAAGCGTTGAACAAACTACCCGAGTCAGTATGTCTGGCTTCATCTCTGGCCCTTTTCAAATCCAGGCTAAAAACTCACCTCTTCGAAGCTGCTTTTGGATCCTGATCCGCTTAGTCTCCTCTTCTCCAGCTATGTTTCCTTACCATTCCCTTAGACATATCCTAGTCCCCCCCCCCTCCCGCTGTTGTGTTTTCTGTCTTGACTAGATTGTAAGCTCTGATGACCGAAATGATAAAGGGGATATTGTCCTATGAGGTAAACCTAAAGAGAATAGGGCTCTTGAGCTTGGAGGAACGATGGCTGAGAGGAGACATGAACAGAGGTCTATACAATCATGATTGGAGTGGAACAGGGAAATATGAACTGGTGGTTTACTCTTTCAAGAAGTACAAAGACTAAGGGACACTCCATTAAGTTACTAAATGGTATATTTATAACAAATTGGAGAAAATAATTTTGTCAACACACAATAAGCTCAGGAATTTGTTGTCTGATGATGTGGTAAAAGCAGTTAGTATAGTTGTCTTTAAAAAAGGATTAATCAAGTTCCTGAAGGAAACTGTTGTTAAGGTAGACTTAGGGAAAGCAACATAGAATCAGACTACTCATTAGGATCCTACCAGGTGTTTGTGAAATGGATTGACCACTGTTGGAAAGTGGGTACTAGGCTTGATGGACCTTTGGTCCGACCCAGTATGGCAGTTCTTATGTTGGGAGACAAGTCCCAGAAGAAAGTGGCAGAAAGTATCTTTGCACTAGAAGTGATTGATCTCAGTAACTCAAGACGTAAAATATAAAGTGTAGTTTATAAAGGGGCCTGTTTACTAAAACGGTAAGAGTTTGCAAAGGTTAAGATGCAGAAGGGGCGGTATATAAAAACAGGTTTTTATTATTTATTTAACCAGTTTTATATACCGCCTTATTCTTTAATCAAAGCGGTTTACATTATGTAATTATGGATACATTCCCTTGTCCCCAAAGGGCTCACAATCTATGTGTACCTGAAGCAAAAGAGGCTTGCCCAAGGCGTGCATATGGGACTAGAAACCCCAGTCCCTCTGGCCTGAGATTGCTGTCCCTAGGTGGGACTTGAACTCCTGGCTCTCTAGCCTGAGGTACCATGTCCTAACCACTAGGCCACAGTAAATCTTTGTTTATTTGGTGCTTGCTGCACAGCCCTCCTTTTGCATTTCAGAGGGGTTTACAACCTATTAAAACATGCAGGAACAACCATGCTACCTTCCAAGGCATGGAACATAAACCTGGTGCCAAAGGGCTGCATCTCAGTGGTCCAGCTGCAACTGCAATTGACCTTGGACCTCCCCTCCAATTACATGGACTCCCCCAGAATACCCACAACAATCCGATCCAACACCCTGCAGTATGCCCAACATAACACACAATGACACCCTGCCCCGACAGCTCTCCCCCCCCCCCCTCATTTCAAACCCCTTCCTCCCTGACAGCATTATTTGAAGACATAGCAGATCCAAAGCCAGCCTTGGGACTTAACCCAGAGATTCCCAGACTAGTTGGGCCAGGGCAGGAACAGTCTCCCTTCGCTCCTACCTTGGCTGATGTGGCTTTCAAAATGGTGGCTTTCAACCCTAGCAGTAGTCTCACAGATTTAATATGTACAGATCTAGTGAAGTCTGAATTTGAGCTAAACATTTTTATATGATGGGCATTCTCATTTGGTTTTACATTGGACCTGACAGTTTAGAACTGGGGAATCAGCATGCAGTGCGAACTGAGATCTGGGTGAACTACAGAGATTTTATTTTCCCAAACCCCTGAGGAAAGCTAATGCTGGAACATGGCCATGATGGATTTTATCTTGTAATTTCTATTGTTTTTATGTGGTTGTATTTAATTTTATTTTAATTATTTTATCAAATGTTGTTTGTTTGTTCATTCATTCAGCATCTTGCCGCTTGTCTGCTAGATAGACAGACAGAAGAACCCTTGACAACAGGTGCTCTCAGTTCATTCAAAGCATTCCTAAAAACAATCTCTTCCGTATGGTCACATCTGAAGAAGAGACTTACATGGTAGTGAAATATCAAAACAGATATATAGATGATGCTAACAAAAAAGGATCACGTGGTCCATTCATTCTGGCCATTTGTACTTTCCTGTATTGTTGTGGGTCTTACTTAATCTGTGGCCTTCTTTCCCCCCTCTGTCATTGCTATTGCTTAGTGCCTATCCCATACATGAAATCAGGCACAGGCAGCTCCTGTTACACATGATACATTGAAGCATGTGAGCTAATTCTGGTCACATACCATTTCTCCTCCCTTCAAAGGGCCACCATCGCTGTCATTTTCTTGAAGCATGAGATCAGCACAGTTGGCCCCACAGATTTTGAAAATACTTGTGGTATCAGCACCTGTTGGCGGGATCAGCATGTGCTGGATGGAATTACGCATGCAGAGGCAGAGCTCAGCGGTAACGAGATTTCACTAGAGGATGGTCCTATCCTCCCCTCTCCCCTGGCATGCCTTCTCTCAAGAAGATGCTGGATATCTTTTGTCTTTCAGTCAAGAAGTGTGACTGACCCTGATTCCTACATTGGGACAATGAAAGCTATCCCAGCCTAGATTGATTTCAGTGTTCTTTAAGACCATTAGGATTGCTAGACCTTTGCTAACAGTCAGAGGCAAGAAAGGAGGCAGCAAGAGATCCTGTAATCTCACACAGTGACTTATTCCAGCCTTTGTGCTCAAGAAGGATCTAACCAAAGAAAAGGAAGAGCAGCTGAAAGATCAGTAAATTTTGCATTCAGACTTCCTTCTAACATGAAATCCTGTCCTGTTTATTTTCAAACGAGACATACGATAGCCCCATCACCCTTGGACTTATCTCAAGAAACTGAAACTATTTTATAATCCTGTAGAAGAATAACTTGGACAGGTGTCACCACGTGAAAGACCTCACTTGATGTTTTCGACAGTGTGATTTCATAAGGTAGAAAATTTGATAGTACCTCGCTTGGTATTATCAGATTATTTTTAATCTTTACAGGTATAATCATTTGATAATCCAGGATAAGGACTTTTTCATCACTTATAAGTCTTAAAAAAAGAAAAATCTGATGACATCTAATTTTCTTGAAGCTTTGGATTTAATGTGTTTCCAAGAAGAGACATTGCAAGATTCTTTAGTGAATCATTGGTATTCAGTTGCAAAATTAAAAAAAGCCCCTTTAGATAAAGAGCAGAACAAACTAGGACAGAAAGGGTCATCTTGATATTTGATGGAGCTGAGAGCACTTAAGCAAAAGGGTAGAAAATTGGAAAGATGTCAGAGGTTTTCTCATTGTGAAAAAGATTAAGCAATGTTTATGAGATATTTCCATTTATATAATTTGAAACTAAGGGGCATGTTTACTAAAATGCATTACCAGGGAAGCACAGGGTTAGTATCTGGTTTTGGCACCATGCTAAAAAAGTAGCCCAGGGTATCCTCACTAAAAATCCCATAGTAGCAGGTAGCATGCATCAGGTGGGAACTGGGTGGGACAGGAGCATTCCCAGCATGGCACAACTAGTTAGCTAGAAGTCCCACCGTGGTAATGCTGTGTATGTGTAAATTCTTTGTTCACTGTAAACCGCGCTGATGCCGAATAGCGCGGTATAGAAGAGACTATAAATAAATAAATAAATAAATAAAAATGCTGCCCAAATGCACCAGGCTTATTAAACATGCCCTAAAAGTTTCATATTAGATAGAACAGGAATTGACAAATTGCAGGTGCCTAAAATTTGCAGCCTGGGATTATCTGCCCCTCCCCCAAATCTTGTGTACATTTGCTCTTCCACCACAGTCCGGCCCGTATGAGCCATGGTGCAGGAAGGTCTGACTGGTTTTGTGGTCAGAGTCTCACCGGTTTGCTCTCTGCTTCTTGCCCCCCCCCCCTCCTCCTCCTCTGATGCAGCTGCGATCAGTAGAAACCAATGCCTCTCACGTCTCTCCTCTGCCAAGCTATCAAAGGCCAGATGGCTACTAACTAATTTCTCAACATACAGGGTTGTCCTACACGGAGCGGTGGGTTCACCCCTTAAACAAAGACATGCGGAGGGGTGGCCTGCATGGAGCGGCAGGTGCACCTACTCTTGCCATCTTACTGGGCAAACTAGATGGACCATACTGGTCTTTATCTGCCATCATTTACTATGTTACTATATACACATCAGCCAGGTTCTCTCTCACACTTGTGAGCTCGCAAACAGCAGCTAGCCTCGCAGTTCAGGCTGGTCTCGTGGTTTCAGAAACTGCAAGAAGTGAGGGCACTGGTTTCCCAATCGCAGCCCCATCGGAAAAGGGGAGAGAGAGAGAGCGCCAGTGAGACTCTGAGGTCGCGAGAACTTGACGCTGAAAGACGAGGTGCTGCGGAGGGAGCAAATGCTGCCATCACCTGACTGAGAGCTGCTTGCCTGCTGCCACCAGTACAGCAAAGCACCTGACGCTCACGGCCAGCGGGAAGAGTTGGTGAGCGCACAACGGGTGCCCCGGGGCTGGATCATTGACTGTTGAAGGTCAGTGCCTACCCATGCTGACTTTAGCAGGGAGGGGCACGAGCTACAGCCAAATAACTTTTCTGTAACATGAATGGAGATTGAAGATCTTCAAGTACCAAGAAATGCAGAGATCAACATAATGCAGCAGAGAGATATAGATATTAGGGGTCATTTTAGCCCTATTCATGCTTTGGATGTTTGAAAACGGGCTTAGAGATGTGCAAAATCCAGAGACGTCTCCAGAGCCACTTTAGAAGCCAGCTCTGGGGACATCCAAATCTGAATGGGAGCATGGAGGAGGCGTGGCCGGGGCATTCCCAGGATTCTGGACCTTCCCGTCTGATCTCAGAAATATTACGGACATCCGGCATCATGTCTACCCTTAGACCTGCTCCAGGCATGAACAGAACCCTGAAAAATACTTGTTTTTAGCTGAAAAATATCCATGGGGTGTAAAGAAGAAAGCACTCCATCATCCCCAATACTCAGCACAATGTCAACGAGAGCAACAGTGGGATTTCAACCCTGGCTTACTTATTCCTAGCCCACTACTCTAATCATTAGGCTATTCCTAGAAGTCCAGGTTCTGAAATATGTTTCTGGGGATATCTATGTAGATGCCCCCACAGATGTCTATATTGGGCATGTCTGCATTTCTGAAAGCATGTCTGCACCTGGAAGTGATTGCTTTTTTCCCCCCCAGCATTCTGGCTTAGACATCTCAGATTGTACTTGGATATCTCTTCTAAAATTTCCCTCCACAGCTGTCTTTGGCACAGTGCAAGTATTAAAGTAAGCACCAGTAGTAAACGAGATTGAGATCATATCCAACATACTATGGCTTAGAAGTGAGGCGTATTACTGCCATGATGTGTGTAAAACTGACCCATTTGAAGACACTGTTCTGTGCCTTCAATGATGCACATCAAGCCTTCTGTATACCTGGGTAAAACTGTAGCGTCTTATGGTAGATCTTGCTCCATCCTTCAGCAATATTTTGCTAAACATTTTAGGGGCAATTTTATAACAGACTGCCTGGGTTAAGAGGTCAGGAAGGGTGAGGGACTTGGACTTTTCTCTTTTTTTGGAGCGTTTAGGGGACAGGTTTTGTGTTTTTTCACACTTCCTCTTCTCCTCTCTTCACGTTTCTCTCTGCCTGAGCTGAGTTTGCAGTTGGGATCTGGCTGCGCTTTGAAGGTGTGCACCGCCAGGCTCTGCTTTGTTGCCTTTTGATGGGGTCTGAATTAGACACTGGATGATGGGCATGGAGGGGCTATGAGAGAAAGAGAGGGAGACTGAGTGATAGCTGGAAGGGTGGCTATGAGAGAGAGAGAGAGAGATACTGGGTGATGGCACAGAGGGGGACTATGAAAGATTTTATTTGCTTCACGTATTACCAGGCCATCGTGATATGTGAAGCAAAAAAGGAGGTTCCCTCGGGTTACCAATATGCTGCTGACAATGTACTCATTATGGTTAAGTGGGAGTGGGAGGAGAAGGGTCACTGCGTTCTGTGTAATGGAACATTAAGGTCCTGATTTATTAAGCTTTCTTTTCCCACAGAAAATGGGAAAACAGTAAATAAGGACTTTTAAAAAGGAGCTGCAATACACCTTTGGGAGTTTGGGTAGGAGAGCACTGTGACCGATGTCTTGACTGCTGGCTCCTAAATTTCATTCAGCAAAAGGGAGTACCTCAGGGCTCAAGCTTCTCAGCCCTCCTTTTCAACATCTTTATCCAACCACTATGTCAAATATTCAGAACACACAAGATTCAATATCAAATCTACGCAGACCTCACAGATGTAAACAGATGGCTTAGTCTACATAATCGGCACATCAATAAAGAGAAGACTGAAGCCCTGTGCGTCACCACTGATCCAAACTTCCCCCTACCACCTATGCTGATATTTGATGATGCAATAATCAAAGTCAAACTGAAATAAAATATCTGGGCATAACAATAGACCATCAGCTGAACTTCCATTCACACATATAAAGAACAACCACTTCTGTCTACCATAAACTAAGAACACTAGACATCTCTGCCCCCTACTCACTCAAGAATTATTTTGAACCATCTGCCAAGCCATGATCACACTTGTGCTGGACTACTGTAACATCATCTACTATGTTCTCCCTAAAAAATACCCTCTACCCTCTTCAGATGGCCCAGAACACTGCAGCACGAATAATCTTGGGTGTCCCCCACCGAGCTGACATCACCATTATACTAATTCAGCTACGTTGGCTCCCGTTCCCATCACCACCAGAATCAAATACAAGGCTCTCACTACAATATTTAAAGTCCTACACAAGGAATCTGCTACCAGTCTCCAGACCCTTATCTTAAATCCTGGGATGATAGGTCACGAAGAAGCACCACATCAACCTACTAGCAATCCCGACTCAAAAGATCAAGAACAAACAATCCATCTGCAATCAAACATTCATCCTATTCACTCCCACACTATGGAATTCCTTGCCCCAACACTAAGTCACTCTGACATAGCCGAATTCCAGAAAAACCTAAAAACGTATTTCTTCCAAGAGGAATACAGTACATACTTGGACTCACACACCCAACCATCCTAGACGCAAACTATCAACAATCCACTAGTCCCAGCGTATTGTAGAATTGTATAAATAACTGTTGAATTGACCAACTGCCACCTAGACTAACACTGTAAATAGTTCAGAGCCCGTTGCACGTTATTGTTCTGTTACACTGTTTTATTTCCCTGTAAAACAACATGTCTCCTAGAACCCTGTTACATTTTCAGTTAACTGTAACCCACCCTGAATGGTAGAAAAGCGGTATAAAAATAAGTTTAAATAAATACATTGCTCAGCTGGCTCCTAGATGCCAAGAAAATTTGTCAAGCCTGCTATAGAAACAGCACAGAAACAATCTAAGGAACTCTTAAGGGTGATAAACAAGTCATAAGGTGAGATATAGCCAGTAATAAAAAAAATAAAGGAGATGTTTGCTAGTTATTTTTCACCAAGAGTAGAGTCAATTATGAGACCGCTATCTGTAGCCTCAGTTACTAGGAGTGAGCTGATTATAGTAACCTTGTGGAACATAATGACATGGTCTTCCATCCATTAACTACAGAGGCAGAATTTCTTTAATGAATGGCTTGAGACCTAGTGGAAGTCCCCAGATTGATTGAAAAGGCTGGCTCTGGTATCATGGATGTATTGGAAACTATTATTAATGCTTCCCTTCAAAATGAGGTATTTCTAGAAAAACTGAAAGAGGCTGTTGTTTAAAGAAATCAAATGTGGAGAATTATAGGCCATTCTCAGATTTGCCTTTCTGAGGTTGATTAGCAGAATGGACAGAAGCTGCCTAAATTCGTCTACCATAGCCCTTTAGACAGAGGATATGATTCCCTGCTTCTTACACAGGGGGGCTCTGTTTCATTTATTATGGGCCTTGTTAACCCGTTTTGGACCAGCGTATGTTTTTACATACATAAGGTTTCCATACTTACTACTCAACTGTTTACTAATTAATGGTTATAAATTCAATGGAACTATGTTTAGCTATTATCGTTATGTCAAAAAGTGTTATATACAGGTTTTTTTTATCTGAGATCTAGTTAGTTTAATAGGTATTCGAAGTTTGCTGATTTTGACGGTACTGGCGGCTCAACATAAAAAAATAAAAAATAGTAAGCTTATAATGCTGTAATAGCTACTATTTTGCAAATAAAAGAATTTGTAGACTTTAGAAAATAGGTTTAGATAACTGTAAGTTACTTAGTGTCAGACTTATTGGTGCGTATATTGGCCTTGTATGTTTTTCATACGCTGGGCTAATATGTTGTCGAAACTAATTGCTGTCAAGCATTCTGTTCTAGGTGTTTCAATGGTGCAATATTGACGCAGTGCATCAGAAGTGTTTTCACGTGTATCATATTCTGCCGTCAGAATGGACTGTTGACGAACTATATTATATCATAATAAAGTGTTTTAAATGAAAACTGCAGTTTCAATAGTATCATACAGTATAAGAATATAAGATATGCCATACTGGGTCAGACCAAGGTCCATCAAGCCCAGTATCCTGTTTCCAGCAGTGGCCAATCAAGGTCATATGTACCTAGCAGTTTCCCCTAAAGGCACAGGTTCCACAATGCTTGTACTGGGTCAAACATTGATATTCTGGGTCCCTTCTTAATAATGGTTTATGGACCTTTCCTCCAGGAACTTGTCCAAACCTTTTTTTAAACCCAGCTACACTAACAGCCTTTACTACATCCTCCGGTAACAAATTCCAGAGTTTGATTACACGTTGAGTGAAAAAATATTTTCTTTTATTAGTCTTAAATAGTTTACCCTGTAGCTTCATTGCATGTCCCCTAGGCTTTCTATATTCTGATAACGTAAACAATCGATCTACGTTTACCCGTTCCACTCCGTTCATTAATTTATAGACTTCTATCATATCTTCCCTCAGCCGTCTCTTTTCCAGGTTAAAGAGCCCTAACATTTTTAGCCTTTCTTCATAGGAGTATCCTTCCATCCCCTTTACCATTTTGGTGGCTCTTCTCTGAACCTTTTCTAAAATCACTATATTCTTTTTAAGATACGGCGACCAGAATTGCACACAATATTCAAGGTGCGGTCTCACCATGGAACGATATAGAGACATTATAATATCTTTTGTTTTATTTTCCATTCCTTTCCTTATGATACCTAGCATTCTATTTGCTCTCTTGGTCGCTGCTGAACACTGGACCAAGGATTTTAACATGGTATCCACAATGATGCCTAAATCTTTTTCCTTTGTGGTGGTTCCTAATGTGGAACCTTGCATCGTGTAACCATAGTTTGGGTTGTTCTTCCCTAGGTGCATAACTTTGCACTTGTCCACATTAAATTTCATCTGCCATTTTGATGCCCAGTCTTCCAATTTATCAAGATCCTCTTGCAATTTTCTACAATCCTCTTGGGTTTTAACAACTTTAAATAGTTTTGTGTCATCTGCAAATTTTTATTTTTTATTTTATATTTTACAACATTTCACTATATATCAAGAAAGTACAAACATTCCTGAAGAAGAAACAGGAAAAACTCCAAGAAATAAAGCATGAAGCAACTGGAAAACCCAGACCAAGTAATACAAAAAAAAAAGTTTTCCACCCTAGCCCACAATGGAGGTGGAGGAGCCAAACCATCATTAACCAAAGATGATAAAAAAGGAAAAAGGGCAAATGCTACACTAGAATACACTTTATGAGATAGCTGGAGAGTCTCCAACCGAGGGCTCCAAACGTTTAGCAGTAATGAAAGCTAACAGTTGGGACGGTTCGTAAAAAACATAAGAAACTGAATGCAACTTAACTAAGCATTTACAAGGATGTTTAAGAAAAAACAAACCGCCCAACTGTAAAATACCTGGGCGCAACAAAAGAAATTCTTTTCTACGCTTCTGAGTAGTTCTAGCCAAATCAGGGTAAATCCTAACTAACAAACCTCGAAAAGGTACATTCCTTTTCCTGAAAAAAAGCTTCAATAGCCATTCCCTATCGGATAGGAGAGCGAAAGTTATCAGTAAAGTAGAAGGAACAAGATCTTCACTCTTGGAACTCTCTAACATTTCGGTAACATTTAAGATATTAACTTGGTTCTGAGAACTACCCATCAAAGCATCCCCAGCAGTAGGATCAACCAATGTCATCTTAGCCTTAGGTAGATAATATGCCCTAACCAGAGGTGGGATTAAATCAGATGATACCCCCAAAACTTCCATTAAATATAAGACTTACAGCAAGCTTGGGTGTTATTTAAAAATACTATCCTCGAAGCCCAGACCAGCTGTATTCCACGCATTAAGAAAAGTGGAAGAAAGTCCAAAAAACTGCCAGCATGGTTTAAAGGTGAGGTCAGAGAGGCTGTTGCTGCCAAAAGAGCAACCTTCAGAAAATGGAAAAAAGAGCCAAATGATGAAAACTGGAAACAGCACAAGCACTGGCAAGTTAAATGCAAAGCATTGATAAGGCAGGCAAAGCGGGAATTTGAGAAGAAACTTGCTACGGAAGCAAAAACACGAAATAAAGACTTTTTCAAGTACATTCGTAGCAAAAGGCCTGTGAGAGAGTCAATTGGACCATTAGATGATAGAGGGGTAAAAGGTGCAATAAGAGGAGACAAGGCTATAGCAGAGAGACTGAATGAATTCTTTGCTTCGGTCTTTACTGAGGAAGATGTAGGGGTGTTACCCAAGACTGAAGTGGTATTTAAAGGTGATACTGCAGAGGAATTGAGAGAAATATCGCTACACCGGGAAGATATATTACAACTATTTGATAAACTGAATAGTAGCAAATCACCTGGACCGGATGGTATACATCCCAGAGTGTTGAAAGAACTGAAATATGAGATTGCAGACCTGTTATTGGTAATCTGTGAACTTTCATTAAAATCATCTGTAATACCTGAAGATTGGAGGGTCGCCAACGTAACACCAATTTTTAAAAAGGGTTCCAGGGGTGACCCGGGAAATTACAGACCGGTGAGCCTGACGTCAGTACCAGGGAAAATGGTAGAAGCCATCATAAAGAACAAAATTACACAGCATGTAGATAGTCATGGCCTAATGGGAGACAGCCAACATGGCTTTAGACAAGGAAGATCTTGTCTTACTAATCTGATCTGTTTTTTTGAAGGTGTGCATAAACAGGTAGACAAAGGTGAGTCGGTTGATATAGTGTATCTGGACTTTCAGAAAGCTTTTGACAAGGTCCCCCATCAGAGACTTTTGGCGAAGCTAAAAAGTCATGGGATAGGAGGCAGTGTACTATTGTGGATCGGGAACTGGTTAAAAGATAGAAAGCAGAGGGTAGGGCTAAATGGCCAATATTCCCAATGGAAAAAGGTGAATAGTGGAGTACCCCAGGGATCTGTACTGGGTCCGCTACTTTTTGACATATTCATAAATGACCTGGAAAAGGGAATAACTAGTGAGGTAATCAAATTTGCAGATGACACAAAACTGTTTAAAGTTGTTAAAACCCAAGAGGATTGTGGAAAACTGCAGGAGGATCTGGATAAATTGGAAGACTGGGCATCCAAATGGCAGATGAAATTTAATGTGGACAAGTGCAAAGTTATGCACCTAGGAAAGAACAACCCACACTATAGTTACAAGATGCAAGGCTCCACATTAGAAACCACCACCCAGGAAAAAGATTTAGGAGTCATCGTGGATAACATGTTAAAACCCTCCGCCCAGTGTGCAGCGGCGGCCAAGAAAGCAAATAGAATGCTAGGTATCATAAGGAAAGGGATGGAGAATAAAACAAAGGATATTATAATGCCTCTGTATCGCTCCATGGTACGACCGCACCTTGAATATTGTGTGCAATTCTGGTCACCGTATCTTAAAAAGGACATAGAGTTATTAGAAAAAGTACAGAGAAGAGCCACCAAATTGGTGAAGGGGATGGAAGGCTACTCCTATGAAGAGAGGCTAAAAAGGTTAGGGCTCTTTAACCTAGAAAAGAGGCGGCTGAGGGGAGATATGATAGAGGTGTATAAATTAATGAATGGAGTGGAACGGATAAACGTGGATAAATTGTTTACGCTATCAGAATATAGAAGGACTAGGGGGCATGTAATGAAGCTACAGGGTAAACTATTTAAGACAAATAGGAGAAAATATTTCTTCTCTCAACGTGTAATCAAACTCTGGAATCTGTTACCGGAGGATGTAGTAAGGGCTGTTAGTATAGCTGGGTTTAAAAAAGGTTTGGACAAGTTCCTGGAGGAAAGGTCCATAAACCACTATTAAAAAGGGACCCAGGATATCAATGCTTGGCCTAGTACAAGCACTGCAGAACCTGTGTCTTTTGGGGAAACTGCTAGGTACGTATGACCTAGATTGGCCACTGTTGGAAACAGGATACTGGCTTGATGGACCTCGGTCTGACCCAGTATGGCATTTCTTATGTTCTTATGTTCTTATAACCGAAACATTTCTACAGGGGAAACAGACATTATCCTAGGAAAATTAATTAATCTAAGATTATTCAACCTAAAAGAATTGTCCAACTGTTCCAACTTAGTCTGAATTGAGAGAAAGGATTTCTTAAAGCCATCCGTTTGTTCTTCCAGACCCTCCACCTTCTGTTGCACTGCGATAACTTCTGAATGTAAACCAGAAACTCTTTGCTGCAAAGCGTCCACAGTTGAACCACTTTCTGCAACTTTCCGTTCCAAGGAAGATACCTTAGGGACAATCGCTTCCCCCAGAGAGAGAATAGCCTGCCAAATGGTCTCTAAAGTAAAAATCTCAGGACGCTTCAAGGTAAATTGCTGTTGGATTAAAGAAACCTCAAAATCCTCTTCCACAACTGCCCGACGCTGTTGCCCTCGATTCACAGCAGAATGCTGATCCTTAGGCTCTCCTTGACTCGGCACCGAAGCTGTTACATACTCGCCCAGCCCAGCGACTGGCTGCATACAAGCCTGCCGCCCCACAGATCCTGATCCATCCGAGCCACTGGAGACCACCACCTTCGGGATAGCGCCAAGCTCCAGGAAACCTGCTGGTAAGGGCTGCCCTCGAGTCATTTTCGGAGCTGGGCTCTCAGGGGAGAGAGATATACAAATTTGATAGCCTCACTCGTTATTCCACTTTCCAGGTCATTTATGAATATGTCAAAAAGCAGCGGACCCAGCACAGATCCCTGGGGTACACCACTATTCACCTTTCTCCATTGGGAAATTGGCCATTTAGCCCTACCCTCTGCTTTCTATCTTTTAACCAGTTCCTCATTCACAGTAGTACACTGCCTCCTATCCCATGACTCTTTAGTTTTGCCAAAAGTCTCTGATGAGACTTTCAAAGACTTTCTGAAAGTCCAGATATACTATATCAACCGACTCACCTATGTCCACCTGTTTATTCACACCTTCAAAAAAACATAATAGATTAGTAAGACAAGATCTTCCTTGTCTAAAGCCATGTTGGCTGTCTCCCATTAGGCCATGACTATCTACATGCTGATTAATTTTATTCTTTATGATGGTTTCTACCATTTTTCTCGGTACTGACGTGAGGCTCACCGGTCTGTAGTTTCCCAGAATCACCCCTGGAACCCTTTTTAAAAATTGGTGTTACATTGGCGATCCTCCAATCTTCAGGTATTAGAGATGATTTTAATGATAGTTCACAGATTACTAATAGCAGGTCTGCAATCTCATATTTCAGTTCTTTCAACACCCTTGGATGTATACCATCCGGCCCAGGTGATTTGCTACTCTTCAGTTTATCTAATAGTAGTAATATATCTTCCCGATGTATCGATATTTCCTTCAATTCTTTCGCACCTTTAAATACCACTTCAGTCATGGATAACATCCCTACATCTTCCTCAGTAAAGACCGAAGCAAAGAATTCATTCAGTCTCTCCGCTATCGCCTTGTCGCATCTCTTAGTGCCCCTTTAACCCCTCTATCATCTAATGCAGTGCTCCCCAACCTTTTTATCGCCGCGGACCGGTAAACGTTTGATAATTTTTCCGTGGCCCGCTTGTTTTAATTTAATAATTTTAATTTAATTGTATTTAAACATGCCTTCAAAATAAAATACAGCTACACCAAAAAATGAATATAAAGTGATTTATTTTATTTAACTCACTAGAATTCCAAATCAATGAGAACCCTGAGCTTGTTTCTTTGCAACGAGACGGTTCCATCTGGGGGTAATAGGAGACAATGACTGTCCATTTGTCCTTTCTTCTCTCTTCTAGTTTTTTTTTCCATTCTCTCTCTCTACATCTGCTTTAACATACTAATCTTTCTCCTTTTGCTCTTTCCTCATTCCTATTTCATCCACACAAATTTTACCCCTCCATCATCAATCCCCCCTTACTCTCCCAATACCCAGCCAATTGTAGATTTTTCATCCCTCCCACACAAAATATTTTCCCCTCTCCATTTTACTCTCCCAGCCCTATCCCATTCTAATCCTCCCCCAACATCAGCTCCCTTCTAGTTCCAGTCTCACCCAGCTTCCATTCCCTTCTAGTCCCTGCATCAGCCCATTTCCAGTCCTAGCCACCCATCAGCCCATTTCCAGTCCTAGCTCCCCCATCCATTTCCAGTCCGAGTGCCTTCATCAGCTCATTTCCAATCCTAGCCCCCCATCAGACCATTTCTAGTCATTTTCTAGCCCCACCATCAGCCCATGTCAAATCCTAGCTCCCCCTCCACTCAGCCCAATTCCAGTCCAAGCCCCCCCATGAGCCTACTTCCAGTTCTCAGCCTCCTTGTGCCCAAAAATCACCATATCACTGTCCAACAGCTCCACCTGCATGCCACGATGGACACGGACATCATTAACGTAAGTGCCATGAGTGCTGCAGTCCACAATGTAAACTCTCCAGTCTCCACTGCCACCTTCCTCTCTCCCCGCATGTATCTCTGCATGGACCTGGGAGATCAGATCTGGGTTTCTCTCAGACACTAGCGCCACATCACAGATATCAGAGCGCCGTCCCAAGCGAAAGACACAGCATGGTGTCTCTGGCCGGAAGGTGTACAGATCTTGGGAGACTGGGCTTGTTGAGCCAGGGGATCCCACCAACCCCATCCTGAGGAGCTGGAAGCCGGGCTGCACCTCTGACAACATAGCATACAAGGGTCTCAGGAGCCAGACACTCCTGCGCTCCTCCCAAATTATTTCAAAATCTCTCTTCCACTTATGTTTACAAATATCACTAAACTAACATTGCTGGGGAAATTTTGTTTTTCCTTTATGGTGGATTTAGCTCATGCCTTTCCAGAAATAGTTCAATGCAAAGTAAGCTAGATATTTAAGAAATGAGGAAAACAACCTGATCAGGAGTTTGTTAAACACACCATCATTCTTAGCAAGCAATAGCTGGGGCACTCTTTCTATTGGCTCCTATATAGCCCAGCTACATCCTGTGGATAAAATTACCTGAGATACCATTTTACCTGCTCCACATTACAAAATATTATTATAATCTGTATATATAAAATTACAT
Source organism: Ichthyophis bannanicus (assembly GCA_033557465.1). Lineage (NCBI taxonomy): Eukaryota > Metazoa > Chordata > Amphibia > Gymnophiona > Ichthyophiidae > Ichthyophis > Ichthyophis bannanicus. The sequence continues at coordinate 1,488,171,762 of CM066032.1, forward strand.
ACATTTATATATGTGTATCTGTATGTAACAAATTACATAAGACCATTCTAAGTCTCATTTGTTTCCCCAGATGTGCGTGTGTTGCAAAGTAAAGTGCCCCTTTTCCCTTCAGGCCCAGGCCGACCCCCAAAAGACGGCTCCTTTGACTAGATTTTGGTCCTTTTCAAACCTGAAAAACCAAGTCAGGACTAGGAGGGGGTACCAATCTTACACTTCAGCAAACTCCTGCGCCTAACTTCCAGCGTAAACACACCTAACCGGGACACGTGGGTCCCCCATGCACCTATGCCCAGAGAACCCCTGGAGGAGGGGCAATTCCCAAGGAAGTATGGATTGCTAATTTGGGAAGATGTGAAAAGGGAAGTCTGACCCCTTTTATTACCACTCACATAAACGGATTAAACCGCAGAATGGGCCGCTCCCCTTCTCCCCCTTTCCTGTCCTACAGAGAAGTTGAGGGGGCAGAGCGTGCGCTGTCTGTGCGCGAGCTGCATGAGCAGACGTGCGCGCGCGTGCAGCGGCAGCGGCTCCTCCTCCCACCTGCCGCTTTCTATAACTGTCGCAAGACGCTCGTTGGGAAGCAGGAAGACTGTAGCTTCCAGGGTGGCTCTTGAGCGCGTGCACTCATTACGTCCAATCAGGAGGCGGGAGGACCCACAGTGAAATTATTTAAAGTTCCTCGGGCGGCCCGGTACCGTTTGATCCACGGACCGGTACTAGTCCGCGGCCCGGGGGTTGAGGAACACTGATCTAATGGACCAACTGACTCTCTCACAGATTTTTTGCTACGAATGTACTTGAAAAAGTCTTTATTTCGCGTTTTGCTTCCGCAGCAAGCTTCTTCTCAAATTCTCCCTTTGCCTGCCTTATCAATGCCTTGCATTTGACTTGCCAGTGCTCGTGCTGTTTCCAAGTTTCGTCGTTTGGCTCTTTTTTCCATTTCCTGAAAGATGGTTTTTTGACAACAGCCTCTCTGACCTCACCTTTAAGCCATGCTGGCAGTTTTTTGGACTTCCTTCTACTTTTCTTAAAGCGTGTAATACAGCTAGTCTGGGCTTCCAAGATGGTATTTTTCAACAACACCCAAGCTTGATGTAAATTTTAACGTTTGCAACTGCTCCTTTTAGTTTTTTCTTAACTATTTTCCTCATTTTATCATAGTCTCCCTTTCGAAAGTTAAAAGGTAGTACTATGGATTTCCTTACTATCCCTCCTCCACTAATTAAATCAAAAGCGATCATGCTATGATCACTATTGCCAAGTGGCTCCAACACCCTTATCTCTTGCACTAGATCTGGTGTTCCACTAAGGACTAGGTCTAATATGGCTTCCCCTCTGGTCGGTTCACGCTCCAAGAAGCAGTCATTTATTTCATCTAGGAACTTTATCTCTCTAGCATGTCCTGCCATGACACTGACCCAGTCGATACCAGGATAATTGAAATCACCCATTATTATTACTGCACTGTAACTTTTCTTAGCTTCCTTGATTTCTTTGAGCATTTCATCATCCATTTGTTCATTCTGGCCAGGTGGTCGATAGTACACCCCCACTGCCAATGAATATTGGAACTGAATCCTATCTTTTCTGAAGACGAACAATATACTATATTGGACCAGTGTATGAAAAACATACACACTGTGAAACTTCTATTTTCTGCAAAGCTTTAATATTTTTTTTATTGCCGGTATTTCATAGTTGTTTGAGTGTAACAAATCTAATAAATCATCCCGAACAGAGAAAGACTATGCGAGCTGTTCAAAACGGGTTAACACAGTTTTTGAAACAGAGTTCATCTTGGATAACTATGATAAAGGGTGTGGAAAATACACAGGACTGGCACCAGGCGGTCATCTAGAGCAGCAACAGGTTCAAATCCCATGAAAATGGGAAGTCTGCTTTGGAGGAGGCGGGACTGACTGACTTGAGAGCGCACATTATTGGCGGCTCTTAGTAAGGGCTGCATTGCGTTTTTATTTTCATGGCTGCCGCTTCAGGTCCTGGAGAGAGATGGCAGCTGGGGGGAGGGGACGCTTAGGAATGAGGGTTCATCTCATATCCTTATGAACACATGCAATCAAGCCATTCTGCTGCTTTTTTAATATTCTTATAACTGTTCTATAAGGTTTAAAGTGTAGCATATGTTGGGCAGACCTCTTAAACTCTTACTTTAATTCAGTTCCTGTTTTGCAGCAGGTGTTTGTCTAAAAACAATAAGGGATGCTTACAGTATAAGGTTTCCCTTTGATATACAATGGCATCTAGGTCACTATATGTATATAGTTAAATAGTTGGTAATTTTCTTACCTTATTTTCTAATTTCTAAAATTGGGGTGAATAAAACCCTTTTAAATGATGAGCCAGGATGTAAATTTATGTCCTGGTGTACTCTCTTGTTTTACTAATTTAAATACTGACATTCTAGCTCTGTGTTTGGCAGAGATACAGAGCTGACGCTTAGCTAAATGTAAAGTGCTTTCTTGTGTTGAAGGGACGGGATATTCATAGAGCATATCCTCCTCTGATTTCTTTTAACAAAGCCCTTTATGTGTGGCTCTTCTGTATTGCTATATTCAGCCTATATTCCTCTTAATTAGCATTATTTGCATGGAACGGCGGGCGCACCTACTCTTGCCACCTTGCTGGGCAGATTAGATGGACCATGATGGTCTTTATCTGCCGTCATATGCTATGTTACTATCTGACTATGATATGTAATGGGCAGTTGTGATCACTCTTGCTTGCAGGTTACACCTACATGAGTGATGCCATTAAAAATATATATCAATGAATGTGAAAAAGTCAGTGTCAAGAACATTAACAAACTGGAGAAGGAGAGGGCAAGGAGACTCCCAAGTAAGAACAGCATGCCGAATACACTGCTTCAAAATTAAAATCAAATTTTCCTCCTCATCTGTAGAGAGTGTCAGTTAAGTAGCTGCTTTTTATTCCAATAACGTCTTTCATTCCCTTTCTTTGCCCTCTTACATTCCTATTTCTTGCCCTCTCCTTCTCCAGTTACACTCACTTCCTTTCCCTCCTGCATTGTATTCATAGTATCAGCAAGGTACACTGTAATGATTACAGGGAAAGGTAAAACAGCTTTGCCTCATAGTGCCGCTGCCACCTTTTTCCATGACTTCTTTCTTATTGCTGTTCTGCTGACAACAAAAAAAGATATGGATGTGGAAGCAGCAATACAAAAGAGACAAATGCTTCCTACCTATCTCAGCAGCTGCATGCCATATACAGTCACTGTCATTCTGGTCAGTGCTAGAAGGAAAGTGAAGAACTGGCGCTGCAGCCTAAGCAGTGTGTAGGTCTTAGTAGATCTAACAATTCTCCCAGAGACCAGGAACAAGGTCTCTGAACCCAGATTATAGTTCACACCTGGAGGAAGACAAGCAACAATATTTGGGAAAGCTAAGAGAAGCTAGGAAAGTGGTTGGGAAAGCAAATATGAAAATGGAAGAAAACACCGGTACATTAAAATGGGGGGAGAAGACTTTCTTTTAGATACATTAGTGTCAAGAGGAAAGCTAAAGTGTTATTGTCAGACTTAAGAGTGAAAGAGGAAGCTGATTGCATAACAAATGTTTCTGTTCTGTATTAACTTATGAAGGGCTAGGAATAGGACTGCGGAAAACAAACACAAATAGGAATGGAGGTGAGGTGAACCTTGAACAAATTTCAGAAGATTGTGTACATGATGACCTATTTAAACAAAAATGGGAACTGGAAAATTGATTTAGTTCATGCCTTTCTCAGACGTTCAAGGCAAGTTACATTCAGATACAGTAGGTAATTTCCTGTCCCCAAAGGGCTTACAATCTAAGTAGACAGTAGATGGGGCTGGATGGGTTATATCCAAGGGTATTTAAGGAACTTAGGAAAGTTCCAGCCGCTCTGCTGTCTGACCTCTTCAATGTTTTCGGTTGCAGGTCTGCAAACCATGTAAATGTGTTTGAATATTGGATCCTGTGTTTCTAAGAGATTTTCCAGCAGTAAAAGGCAGTTTGGGGAGTCCACCCTAGGACAGATGTGACCAATCATTTGGGATCCTAAGCAGTTGCTTGGTTTACATTGATGATAGTTCTACCATTGGGCAACATACTCATTGAAATGGCAATTGAAGGAAAATACATAAGGTAGTCATTTAGTGGTAAATCATACCAATTCAGCACTGATTCTGTGAGATCTCAAAAGTTATATGGAGTTGATCTGGACAGTACTTCAATAGAAAAACTCCAGTGAGTACTAGGTGCTGCAAGACGTAATTCAGTGTTAAACCAATGCACTAGTAAAGGACAGGTTAATTGTTCTACCCAGCCTGTCCTGCTAGTCATAAGAATACAATAAATGCCATAGTGGGTCAGACAGAGGTCCATCAAGCCCTTAATCCTCTTTTACAATAGTAGCCAATCCAGGTCACAAATACCTGGCAGGTTCCCAAAAAGGCACACAGGTTCCACAATATTTGTCCTGGGGTAAGCAGTGGATTTCCTGGGTCCATTTTAATAATGGTTTATGGACCTTTCCTCCAGAAACTTGTTCAAACCTTTTTAAACCCAGCTATACTAACCGTTTTTACTACAGTCCCTTCTACATCACTAAGGATATATCCCAGCTATCAGCTTTACAAGTTTGACCCTCTGCAGGATATTGTTCCTTCTCCAAGTAACTTTTATTGTCTGGGTAGATGGACATAATTAGCAAAATACTGTAAAATCTCATAGAATTAATGTGTGATAGCATGCGTGTATTTGAGGCCTATTTTATAAAGCGGAGTACACGCTTTCTTTATAAAACAGGGGTATAAATGGTATAAAATTCTAGGGCAAACATAAATACCACACCTAGATTTCTCAAAATTGTGTGTAAATTATTGTATTTTATAATGTACGTGTGCAAATTTGAGCTCTGTCCAAGCTCTACCCCTGTGCATGCCAACACTGAAAGTACACATGATACGAATTGTACACATTTTTACAGAACATTGACCACTTAAAGTACGCACCTACATCCTTGAAAATAGGTGACCAGCATAAAAGTATACGAGTACATATGATGGCATGTATGTTTCTGGTGGGTGGGCACAGGAGCAGAATTTGGGCAAAGCACACATAGCTTATCAACTACTATAATATTTATGTGTGTATTTGAAAAATGTAGGTGTGGCTATTTACTCCAGCTCCAGGGCTAGTGTAACTGTTCGTGCCTGCAATGTAGGTGTGAATTATGCCACTTATGTAGTATTTCATGAAAAAATTAGGTGATTACTTGTCTTTTCAACATAATATCTGTGGCGACACCAATCGATGGTGCCCTGTTATAAACTTACCCTCCACAAACCTACAAGTTCCCATGCTTAATCCAATATCCAGAACTCTCCTCCCCCCCTACCCCCCACCATGTATTTACCCAGCATCCCACCTCTGTTCTTCTCTGTGCCTTTGGACCAGGTATGCTGAAATTCTCTCATTCCGCTAGGCCAAAAAGAATTTATACCCAAAGACAACTGCAGAACATCTTGGTGGAGTGCTCAGAGGAAAATATCTACAACGCAGCAGCATTTTCAGCAAAGTGTTTGAGACAGACTGCTGACCCCTGATACAGGACACAACACTCGATCGAGTCGGATCATCTGTAAATGGCAGTCGTACTGTGATTCAGCTCAAACTTTGAAACAACGTGGCTGAAGAGAAGCTGTTCTTTATTAAAGTAAAACAGCTGAGAGATACTGTAGAAACTGCACTCATTTGATAGTAAACATTTTAATTGCATTAAAAAAACCACAGATATAATTTAAATTTGATAGTTTTATATAAAAGGACCAATGAATGAAATAGAGTGGTGTATTGTTATAACAGCTCAGTGCTGCAGACTTTAGCTTCATTTTTCATGAACTGTACAGATTAGATTTAAAGAAAAACTCTGCTCCTTTCTATATTTATCCACTCATAGCATTACGGAGTGGAGACATAGTCTAGTGGTTAGAGCACTGGCTTGGAATGCAAGAGACCAGGGTCTGATTCCTTGTGGTCTTTGGGCAAGTCACTTAACCCAACATTGCCTTGGGAGAAAGGCCTGGCAATCTACTGCCAAGAAAACCCAGGAGCTGCTAAGTTGCTCAGAGTCAACATTGACGCAAAGGCACACATTGCATTGCATGTATTTAACACATTTAAAAAATATATAATAATGAAAGGAGGAAATAACCGCAGTTAGAAAAGATATCAGTACTTCTGATGGTGGACAAGTAGATGATTCTACTTTTAAGAGAGTTGTCTTTAATCATGACGTGCGGATTCTGTGCCTGTCTGCTAATTTAACTCCATTCAGATCAAGTCATTGTACATATTTTGAAACCTTGACTGGTCTGACCAGTTGGCAGCTGGAGTTGCACAGTGCTGGGTTATGCAAACACCCGCTAATGTTGTTTGTCATGGGAGATTAGTTCCCCAGGTTTAGAGCTCTATTTCTTCACTGTTTTGAGCAAATATAAGTTTTGTTTACCAAATATCTCACTAATGCATTTAAACATTTAAAAATTATAAATATTTGGCCTCGAGATTACAAATGTTAAACATGAAGCTTCCTTTTCTCTAAAAGTACTAGTTAATTATAATAATGTTGTAAAAGGGTTAAATGTGGTTTGTTTTACTACTGTAGGTGGATGGATTTCTCTTAAAAGGTTTGGTGGTTCCATTAGATTCTCCAGGAAGATAATCTTCTTGGAAAAAGGTTTGTTTGTTTCCTGTAACCTTACGCCACAAAGAAGTCCTGTATTCTACAAGAATCTTTCTGCAGTCGAGGCATCATTCGTAATGAATCAGTGGTACTCTAAACACAGAGCGCTCGCTGCTTTTCCATCAAAGGAAGCACAGCTCCAGGCCCTGAATTGAGTCAGAGTTTCATTTTGCAAAACTAGCTTTTAAAATATCATTTAAAGGGCCAGTGGTTCCCAAACCTTTTTTTTCTATCAAGAACTCCACTTTGGCATCTGACTAAACTTCCCAGACCCCTGTCCTTTTTCCCAGGCATCTGAGACACTGTCTGTTCACGACCACAGTGCTGCCTCTCCCTAGCTATCCTGTTAGAAGAGAAAGTAGAATTCCACCCAGCAGTTTGTAGGGCATGGCAAAGTGGCCAAAACTTCCAGGTAGACTCAAGAGCTCCTTATTTGTAGGTGGATAGCAATAGGGGGTTCCTTCAGCTGGCCTTACTGTTGGAGGCAATCTGCATGTAAGGAACATTGGCAGCCATGCCACAATTGCAGAGGCTTTATTACTGAGTCCATGGCAACAAATGCAATGTAATGCAATGTGTGCCTTCGAGTCAGTCCTGACTCCTGGCGACCCAGAAGCTCCTGGGTTTTCTTGGCAGTGTCACCGGTAGATTGCCAGACCTTTCTTCCGAGGCAGTGGAGGTTAAGTGACTTGCCCAAGGCCACAAGGAGTGCTAGTGGGAATTGAACCCTGATTGCTTGGTTACCAAGCCAGTGTTCTAACCACTAGGCTACTCCTCCACTCCACCATGGCAACAGTTGCACTCAAATCCCCATTCCCCCTGCTAAATACACACACTTTTATTTATTTAACAGATTTTTTTAATACCATTTTTCTACTAGTCAAAACGATTTACATAAAACTAGGTACAAATGGGGAACGTTTGAGTGCACAGGGTTACATATAGCATCATTAAGAACAAGAACTTAAAATAGCTTAAACTAGGTGTAAACCAGGGAAGGGGTTGTAGACTGGCATTTGGGTGGGAGTGCTCCATCTGGGTTCAGGAGACTTGTGTCTATCAATTGGGGGAGTCTTGTGTTGACTGGTTTGGTTAAGTCTTTTTAAATGGGAGTTTCAAGGAGGCGGGGTAGGAAAAATCCTGTGGGCTTGTGGGAGTTCATGTTGTGTTGTGCTCTGTTGGGAGTCAGAGCCAAAGTGTTCTTGAAAGAGGTAGGTTGTTAGCTTCTTCCGAAAGTCTCCAGTTGATTTGATGTTCCTTAGTTTGGAAGGTAATGAGTTCTTGAGGGTGGGGGCATAGAATGAGAATGTTCTGTGGCGTGTGTTTTGTTTACTCTAGCAAAGCTGGGGTGGGACGTTGAGAAGATTTTGTGTGTGGTGTCTTCTCATTCTGTTGGTCTTGGATTTGTTTATTAGCATTTGTAGGTGCTTGGAGGATTGGTTATGTAGTACTTTGTGGATAGTGGTGATAGTCTTGTATGTGTTTCTTGAGGTGATGGGGAGCCAGTGGAGTTGCTTGAGGATGAGTGTGATATGAGTCTGTCTTGATGCTTGGTAGATGATTCATGCTGCAGTATTCTGGGCAAGTTGTAGGGGGTGGGGTGAAGTGTGTGCTTGGGTAAGCCTTGATAGATTGAGTTGCAGTAGTCGAGCAGGGGGGTAATGATAGCTTGATATACTGAGTGGAGGTTTTTAGTGTTGAGGGGACATACGTTTTTTAGGGTTCTGAGTTTGTAGTAGACAGACATGGTGGCGTTTTTGACTTGGGCTTGGAAGTTCAGTTGTTGAACCAGTGTGATTCCTAGGTATCTTATTTGTAATTTAACTTGGAGGTCTGTGTTGCCTACCTTGATTGATGAGGGGGGGTGTGAAGTTGGGGTCTCTTGTGACATGAAGAATCTCTGTTTTATTGTAGTTGACTGTCAAGTTGTGGAGGTGGAGTCATTTGACTATTTAGGCAAAGCAGGCAGTGCTTTTTGAGTAATCTGGTGCGATTGTAGAAAAAGGCGTGTAAATCCTAATGTCATTGGTGTAAATTTGGTAATTGATGTCTGAGTTCTGAATGATTGTACACAGGGGTTGTATGTAAATGTTGAACAGTAGTGAGGAGAGAGAGGATCCTTGGGGGACTCCTTGTGGTAGGATCTATGGGAAGGCTCTTTGTGTTCCTACCTTTATCTGCTGGCTGCGGTCTGAGAGGTAGGAATTAATCCATTTGAGGGGGGTGCCTTGTCCTTCCTTTCCTACCAAATGGTTCCTTTTGTACTTCCTTTCCTACCAAATGCTCCCTCTGCTACTTTTTTGTGGCACAATCTCTAGAATAACTCTCTCACAACTCTTATTTTGAATCACACTTTGGAAATAATTGTCATAGATTAATATACACCTGCCCTTAGGAGTCTAGTCACTAAGGTGCACTAAACTTAATGCGCAATAATTCACCTTTAGCATGCACTGTTAATAACTAGGCTCCATTGAATAACCTGGAACCTGTGTTAGCACATCTTAGTAACTAGACGTCTTAGTGCATTTATGCCAAAGCAGATGAACATATCTAATTTTGAATTCAGCTATTTGTATAAAGAGAGATTGTAGGTTCCTATGACAATGTAATGAGAAAAACAAGACGACTAGCTCTGACATTAATATAGAGCTGATACAAGGGTATTAGACACCCTAAGTGACCGTTCAACCCTGCACCCCCTCAAGTCATTTTCAGGAAGCCAGTTCCCCACTGCCTTGAGATTTAATTAAACTCGGTGATGATCATCTCCATGCCACCTTTCCCAGAATGATCATGTCAAAACAGAATTGGACATTTTAACCTTTGCTATATATATGCACACATACATAAATGAAGACAATTTCCAAAAGCCCTTTATCCAGGTGAGTGGGTTATTTGCAAACTGCCCCTCATCCCTGCAGGTTAAGGTATGCTGTGCTCTTTCTTTCCGTTCCTGTGACTGTCAAAACCTGTTGTTTTGCTTTGACTGCAGCAGCTCTTTGCTGCCCTTCACCCCACTCCAAAAGCTGCCATCCTATGTGATTGGCTAATTTGCCTTATGGTTCGGCCGGCTCTACGTTAATAGAATTCCAGTGCTGGGCCCACCACAGTTTCGGAATCGTTATTGTTTGTATTAAAAACTCTAGGTCATTGAGGAATCTCAAAATAAATTTCTCCAATATCTTACATATCTTCAGTATCTTGTCAGTACAATTTAGCAGGATAACTAAGCTGTGAAAAACATGGTGCCTATATATATCTTGCTTATGCATATATAAATTGCTCTTTGTTAATATATTCTCATGAAGTAGCAATATTCTCTTCTTGAAAAAGGTCACTGAACAAGTCACTAATATCATAAGGAAATATAGAAATCATTTAGAAAAGAAAGAAGTGTTATATGACTGATAAACTATTATCAGTCAGTAACATCTGAGAGTTGATCTGGAACCCTGAATGTTGTTTCATTGACCTTCAGATTGCTGCAAGTACGAGTGATAAATATATAGGGCCCAGTTTTCAGCTGTCCACATTTTGGAAGGATTATGCGCCTCGTCGGCACGTAGCCCTCCCCGCTGACCTCTAAACCGGATATTCAATTCCGCGGCGATGGCATTGAATATTGGTCACTGCCACGCATGCTGTAATCCGCCAAAGCTAACCGGGCAGCAGCAATATTGCTTGCTGCTTGATTGGATCCTGTGCCTTAAAGATAGGTGAGGTTTCCCTCGCCTATCTATAACGCGCAGATCGCTTACTGGGCAGTATGAAATATTGCTGCTGCCCGGTTAGCACTTGTCGTCACTTCTGCTGTGCCCCTAAATGTCCCAAGACATTCTGATGCTAACCGGATAGCATCGGGGTGCAGGGGGGACTTAGAAGGGGATATTTAATGGGGATACTAACTATGTAACTGCCGTTGAATATCCCCAGTTAAGGCATTTACACAATTTAGCAGGCTGTAAACCGTGTACATGCCTTTCGAATATCGGGCCCATGGAGCGCACTTTTATAATGTTTAATGTTTATTTATTTGATATACCGCCATTCGTAGTTACAGCAGAGCGGTTTACAATATTCAGATTATAAGGAAACCTCCCACTGAGTTAATGTGCACAGCAACACGCACATTTCAAGACTTTTATAAAATAGGAGTGTGAGTGGAGGGATACATGTGCTAAATCTAGATGTGACCATCAGTGGTAGCAGAAAGGTTTCTGCCACCCTAGGCGGATCCTCCGTGCTGCTGCTGGCTCCTCCCAAAAGACTATGCCTCTGTCCAGTGCTGCGTCTGGTCTTAAAGTGCCCCGTGGTTTGCTGCTCCTGCCACCCCTTCTGATGCAACTTTCTTGGAGGGCGGGCAGGAGCGGCAGGCCAGAACCACGTGCAGGTGCGCCGACGTTTTAAAGCTTGCTACGGCACTAAAGTTAGCAGTTCAGCTGCTGCTTCCCGGAGGGAGGTTGGAGTAATGGATCAGCCCTGGGGACCATTTACATCTACCCTAGCCGTGGTATAAATAGATTTCAAGAGTAGGACTTGACTGATCCCAGGCGCCAAGTCACCATGGCGCTTAGACATTGCACCCTGGCACCCAGATTTCATGCCTCCAAATTGCTGGCCTGACATCTGATTCCTGGATGTCATACTGGCTAAGTGCAGTTTGAAGCGTGAATCTTAGTTTCTTCTGCTGGTAGCCACACATGGAGATAGGAGGAAAAAGGACTGGGGCTAGAGCGTGCGAAAGCTGTAATGCGGTTAGGTTGTGGGGATGGACCCTAGAGCTGGGAAGAGCTCTTTTGCTTGATCCACACATCATGGATGCCCAACAGCCTGAGAGAGAGAGATGTCTCTGCAGCGGTGGATCAAGCAGAAGAGTACGCTCTCTGACAGGCAGTCTTTTTTTTTTCTGTGAATCCAGGATGGTTTTGGCTAAACAGTCATCACAGTTACTGCTATGGCTGCCACCAAAGCCATACGATGTGGCTTTCGCAGCAGCAGTAATGTGATGTCTATTTAGCGGAAACCATCCTAGATTCACAGAAAAAAAAGACTGCCTGTCGGAGAGCGTACTCTTCTGCTTGATCAGCCGCTGCAGAGACATCTCTCTCTCAGGCTAAGCCACGTGTCCTCTGGTTTTTGGCGGCATCAAGCAGGGAGCGAGGAGGGCTTCTCTTTCTTCTGCTCCTCCAGCTTGCGACCTTCCCTGGCATGATCCGCGCTGTCCAGGAAATGGACAAAGTCAAGAACGGGGCCCCACAGGCAGCACTGGCCAGAGATGAGGTGAGAACCCAGAGATGAAGGGGGGGGGGGGCTCGGCCGCCTCTCTCCAACACTGAAGTACTGGTAGGGAGGCTCACATTATCCATTTTCTTAATTAATCCTGGAGAAGAGCAAACTGACAGTGGTGAATGTGAGAGACTATGTAAATGAGGGGGGGGGGTGTTCCTGAGAGAGAGAGGGAGGCTATAAGAGAGAGAGAGAGACAGACAGACAGACACACTGGGTGATGGCTGTGGGGGGAGGCTATGAGAGAGAGAGAGACACTGTGTGGGGGCTATGAGAGAGAGAAAATGGGTAATGGCTGGGGGGGTGGGGCTATGAGAGAGAGAATAAGTGAAGGCTGGAGGAGGGTCAGAGAGAGAGAGAGAGAGATGCTGGTTGACCGTAGTGTGCAAAGGTTATGAGGGAGAGTTTTTTGCTTCATGTTTACCAGGCCATGAGGCCCAAAAAAAAAGAAACTGCATCAGTTGCAGCTATAAAGGTCAGAAAGCTGCTGACAGTGTGCTCATTGCAGGTGGTGGGATGGGCAGAAGGAGAAGGGCCAGTGCCTTCTGTTGGTACCGTACAATGGCACATTAAGAGCCTGATTGATTAATTAAGCATTCTTTTCTCACAGAAAATAGGAAAACAGTGACTCAAGCCTTAAAAAATTAGTTGTGGTACACCTTAAAGGAGGGGGGGGGGGGAGGGGGGACTGCGAACTATGTTCCGGCAGCTGGCTCTTATATTTTTAAGCCGGCTCCTAGATTCTGAGAAAGTGTGTCAAGGCCTGTTCTAGAGAACATGCGTACATTATAGTATTCTATAATTTACACAGATAAATTTGCGTTCTACCTACACTCCGCCCAGGCTCCATCCCTGTGCATGTCCACAGGCCATAGATCTGACACATGTATTTACAGAATAGCTCCCGCCTGCAGTCCACACGGAAAAGCTCATAATTCGCTGAAAATACATGACTTGCCCATGCTGATGGTGCGTAACGTTACATGACTTTTAATCAAATTACCCCAAGGGAGGCACGTTTTGGATACTACATGGAGACTGGAATTGAGGCATCGAAATATTCAGTTCCGATGGTATTTTAGAAAGAGCTCTGCTAAACATTGAGCTGTTTCTAAAATACACAGAAAGAAACTACAGGAACGCATGTGGATTTATAGCCACGTGCAGTGGGAGGAACCATTATTTAAATTTATACATGGGACAAATACAGAGGAAATGTGGCAACTTACAAGCGTTGTGCTGACATTTTATACCTTGCACATGTAAATATCTGCACTTACATGTACATATGAGCCATCTTGCCAACTTAAATGGATAGGTACTGCTATTTAATCACTGAGGGCGCTATCTTTATTTCAAGTTGGAGGGGGAAATAAACTAGGAGGGATTAAGGAGGATAACTCTCTTAATTCCTCCTGTAGGTTTAGGCTTAGGTTTAGGTTTATTTACACTTACTTTGCTATTATTTATGAAAGGCGGTACAGTAGTTTACATTTTATAAAACAAATGAACAATACAACATAATAAAAGTTACATTTCTGATTGGGCATAGTGACCCAAAAACAGAGAAAAGAGAAAGTCCTTGCAGTCTGCTTTTGGATCATAGCCCCACTCCCCTCCACAGGCATCTGTGTCGACCATAAGGATTCGGAAATGCTTGTTCAAAGAAATATGTCTTCAGTGCAATCTTGAATTGGATATATGATGTCTCTAGCCTGATATCAGTTGGCAAAGAGTTCCATAAGGCTAGTGCCAGATAGAAAAAGGCGGCCTAGTGAGTAATATCCAAGTGCACCCTAGAATTAACAGGTAGTACCAATCTATTTTGCTGTAAAGAACGAAGGGTCCTGGCTGGAACATATGGTATTAGAACATCAGAGAGAGAATGTGGCAGTCCGACATAAAACACTTTGTGAGCTAGAATAAGGATTTTATACCGACTCCTGTTAAAAAAAATTGGCGTGTAACGTGATTGAATCTTTTAGCATGGGTGACCACCTTAATGCCTATTGATTGGATTTTTTGAAGATGCTTGAGTGAGGTTTATGGCAATCCATAGTACAATTGCAGTAGTCAAGACGACTGATAACAAGGGAATGTGTGAGAGTCACTTACGTTGGCTTATCGAGGTATGAACGAATGGACCTAATCCTATGTGAGGAATAGAAACAGGCTTTTGAAACATCAGTTATCTGAGTCTTAAAGGTCAATCTAGGTTCTTACTTGAAACTGTAAAGGGCTGGATGGAAGGCACACTGTTTTAAAACCTACACGTGCCAGGGAGAAGGAGTAAATTTGGACATGGAGCTTTATATGCTTATCTCCAGGAACAAGCAGGAATGAGTCTTCACATATGGGTACATCGGTACCGACGGAGCCTGCACGGGAATGTTCCCCAGCATCCAATCAGAAAGCTTTTGGGAGCATCCCTCGCGCCTGCGCGGTGACTTCCCGCCTTTCCCACTGTCTCTCCTCAGTTTTCGTTTTTCCGCGGAGCCAACAGAAACTTTTTTGTCACCGCAGAAACTTTTTTCTTTAAAATCCTTATTTTTCTTGTTTTCTAGTGGTCGCGCCGACTTTCCCGCCGATACCGGTACCGCCGGTGCTTTATTCTTTTCTTTTTCAAACTTAGAGAAATATTTCTTCTCAGTGTTTTGTTTTAACTTTTTTGGGCCTACCAGGCCTTTCCAACATGGAGCCTTCTTCCCCTAAGAAGTGTCTTCACTGTGGAAACTTAGTTTTCTTTTTAGACTCCAATTCTTGGTGTCTAACCTGTTTGGGTCCTGACCCTTTTTCCCCTGATACCTCAGGCTATTTTCTTGGGAGAAGACCTTCCCTTTTTCGAGTTTCCCTCGATGCCGTTTTTCCTCCTGAAGTGAGGACACCGCTTTATTCTTCTCTCCAGGATCAGGTAACCCACAAACAGTCTGTTAAGACTAGCCAATTCTTGAAGGGTAAGTCTCATGCACAGCATGATGACGGCTCCGGCCTTGCCCTTAAGATCCCATTGGCAATAAAACCCCGGCAGGAGTCTTCGGGCTCCAAAGCATTCACGGGGTTTCAGGTTGTTCCTGGGGCTCACCCCTCACAGAACATACCTGAGCCGTGCCAGGGGGTGGTATCCGCGTTGAGCGGTACCGATAACCCGGCACCGGCACCAGTGTCGAGTGCTGCACTCTTCACCAGGGATCGTCATCTGGAGTCCTCGGTACCTTCGGGGCCAATCGATACGACCCAGCTTGGCTTTCCCGTATCCCAGCCATGCTCGGGGTTGGTACCGGTTTCGATCGGTACCGATACCCCGGCATCGGTATCGAGTGTTCCACTCTTTACCTCGGATCGTCATCTGGAATCCTCGGTACCTTCGGGACCGATCGATACGACCCAGATAGACTTTCCTATATCTTTACCATGCTCGAGGTTGGTACCGACTTCGAGCGGTACCGATACCCCGACATCGGTGCCGGTGTCGAGTGTTCCTCTCTTCACCAGGCATCATCTTTGAACGTCCTCAGTACCTTCGGTACCGTTCGATGAGATTCCAATTGCCTTTCAGGTATCGGCATCGGGGATACCACCACCAACGTCGGTACCATCTAGACATACATCGATAGACTCCCTCGCTTTGATGCCGAGTCTGGAATTGATATCCAGTCTAGATGACTTGGTGCCGATGCATTTCGGAACCGATGCATCTCGTTTCCGGCTACGCAGTACCGAAGATATTCACCAAGGCTCTCCGGTTACCTCGGTACCGCTTCGGCAGCCCTCGATTGCTGCTTCGATGACATTATCGTCTCCGATACCGGTACCGGTGTCGGGGTTGATTCCTGCAGTTCCATCGGTGCCATCGATCCTTTCTATGCCTAGTTTGGAATCGATACCAGGCACTGACGATGCAGTACTAACTGCCTCAAATCAGAACTGTCAGTATCCCTGTCCATCGAGCAGGATTCTTTTTCTGCACTAGTCCAGTATATCTTCTGGTGCTCAAGCTGCTCCTTCAACCTCAGCTTGTCCAGGATTAGTTCCTATTGGAAATCCTTCTTTTCAGAAGTTTCTCCTTGACATGGCAACCTTTCTTGCCATTCCTATTCCTGGTTTTTCTCTTGACCAAGATCCTGCAGAAAAGGAAAACATAATGCTTCCTTTACATCATTCTTTACAGGTTCTTCTTTTGAGGATAATGGGAATCACCCTTAAAGGTTCCTTTGCCTTCTACAGCCATTAATGTTCTGTATCAGGTACCTCCCTCTCCAGGGTTTCAGAAAAACCAACTTCCACATCATTCCATGGTAGTGGAATCAGCATTGAGGAAGGTAAGAAGCAAGAAGCAGCATTCTTCTTATCCGCCAGGTCGTGCATCTAAAGCACTTGATGCTTTTGGACGTCAAACCTTCCAAACTTCTATGCTGGCTTCAAGAATTATTTCATATATTTTTTATATGAGTCTTACACTTCAGGAGGTCACAGAGAAATTATCTCTTTTTTCTCCTTTTTTGTCAGAACCTAAGGCCTCTGACTATTCCTTGCTTCTTAATCATAGCAGGAATATCTCTTGGTTCCTTTCTCGTGCTTCTCTAGACTCTTTTGAGTCTGTTAGCAGATCCTCTTCTATTGCCATTGGAGCACGTCGTACAGCCTGGCTGCAGGCTTCAGACTTGAACAAATGGGCACAACATATACTGGGTAATTCTCCTTGTACTGGAGAAAATCTCTTCAATAGAGAGGCTTTGCGTCAGGTTGCTCATTGCTCCACTGACTTTCCTCGTTCTGGTAACCGTCCTAAGCCTTCTTTTTCCCCAGGACGTAGGAAATGTCCTACCAAACCTTCTTTCCCTAAGAAAAGAAAGTTTCACCCTTCTTCTGCCCATCCTCCAGATGTACCCAAGCAAGGGACATCTCATCTTCGTCTGAAGTCTCCAGACTCTAACCAGGCTAATCGTAACCAGCAACCATAGGTTCCTGTATGTTACAATCTACAGTTAACTTCTTCTTACTAGAAGTTATTCTTCAGACTCTACACTGGGTTTTCTTTTCAGTATGCTAAGCTGTTAGGATATTTTTATCCATGGGTTACAGAATTCTCCCTTTCTTTTTATCATAAAGGGAGATTGTAATTATCCCATGATACTTTCTGTCCCCACATGGACATTTTTTCCTTCAGCTGACTTACCATATGGTACGTCACCTTCCAACTCTCTCTCTTCCAGGGGTTCCCCTGCTTGAGTTGGTACCATACTGAAACACTTCTCTTTCTTCCAGTGTAGATTTTTTGTTATCCTTCAATGCATGCCCTGAACAACTCATCAGACAGGGACGGGAACATCTCCGCTCCCTTTATCTGTTTTCTCTCTGTTTTCATACAGGAGGATCCCCTCTGTTCTTTTGTTCAGTTGCTGTGCATGCAGAAGTTCCAATGCTTACTTTAATACTTCTTGCAAGCTACTTCCACTATCTTGCATAATATTACTCACTGCAGGTTATTTTCTTCTAGCCATATCCTTTCCTAGGATGTGGCAACACATCTGACTACTGTCAGTTTCTATCTTATAATTCTCCTGCACAATGCTCTCTGCAATCTTCAGAGGAGCTTTCTACTATGGGCCCTTGCTATAGAGCATTGAACTTTGTCTCTGAGGGTTTTCCATATAATAGAAAAAGCTTATATAGTCATTCCATGGCTATATAGGTTCTTATGCCCTCTTGTCTCCTATTGTGATGCAGAAGACAAGTTTTTTTTCTGCGTGAATATCCAAGGAGTTCCCAATCTGGCAGGAATCTACCCTTTTTTTTTTTTTCCTTACAGTTTGGCATTATTTTTTTCTACTCCACTGGACAACGCATACTCTTTTACTATACAGGAGTCTTAGCATATGCGTTTTCTTGTCCTTTAGACATGTCAGAGTCCTCCAGTACTCCTGACATGCTCTTACCAGACTGCTATTATCCTCTGTTTTTCACGTAACTATATTGGTTATCCACTGAAATACATTCCTGCACCACGGAAATAGATTCTCTATATATCTTCAGGTGGTTTTCACCCCCTTATTATTAGATGAATCTTTTCCCATCACATTCCCCATGTGAATGTTTGTTTTTGTGGGGCTCAGTTGCAGGCATGTATCCTCAGACTTCTAGTCATGTCTGTATATTTCCTATACATACATCTTCTTGTAATCTGTATGGGCATAAGCCATGCCCATATATATAGAGGTATAGAAACATATATATATATATATATATATATATATATATATATATATATATATATGTTTCTATACCTCTATATGTATATGTATTACACATATCTGGACATCTCTGCACATATATCTAGATACCTATGTATCTCCATATATATATATGTGCCCATTGGGAGATGTCCATACGACACTAGGTATTACCTACTATCTCCCTAACTGTCTGTGCTATAAAGCTTTTACCTCCTTAAGGGGTCCAGACAGTCAACTTGCCTATTCTCATACGGCTCAGTAACCGGGAGCGGTTATACACACAATTACTGCTGTGACGTCAACAGCTTCTATTTTTGTTATAAACCTCCCTATCCATGAAGTATCAAACTTCAATGTCTTCCTATCTCTTACTAGCTAGGAATGACAGTGTACATCTTCACTATTTCTGAGTACACTTCTGTTCTCCTTGGGAATAGGGCCTTTTTTCCATACCCCCTCTTCCCTTCCGGACTGGGCTAATTCTCCAGATCGGTTTGTCTTCTTCTTTTAGTCCTGAAAGAGTTTTCAGCTTTTTCCTATAAAGCTTGCCATTGAAGACCTGCCGTTCTTCTCCTGCCCCAGGTGACACCTGGGTCTCCTGCCCATTCCAGATTTGGAACTTCATCCTCATTGCTGTGAAGTTACCTTGAAGATTCCGCTACTGCATCTACAGTACACTCCATCACAGTTCTACTTCCTACAATCCAGTAGGTAAGCTCTATATTGTACTAGTTCATTAAATATTTTAATGATACTTGACATACATTCTAAAGACTCCTCTCTCCTGTAGTCTTTAGATTTGCTGTTCCTTGCAGTTCTTCTCTATTCAACTCCTAACCCCCATCCCTCAGGGGCTGCCGGGGATCCAGGTTTACAAAATGCCCTCCTGTCCAGGAATGTGCATTTTATGGGATCTTCCCTGGCAACCACAGCTAGGGAGTCCCCATATGTGAAGACTCATTCCTGCTTGTTCCTGGAGATAGCACAGTTACTTACCTGTAACAGGTGATCTCTGGGAACAGCAGGAATTAGTCTTCACAACCCACCCACCTCCCCTAGGAGTTGTATCTATCTATTTCCTTTCCTCTTCTCTCCTTCTGTCTCAGCTAGGAAACTCAACTGAGGAGAGACAGTGGGAAAGGCGGGAAGTCACCGCGCAGGCGCGAGGGATGCTCCCAAAAGCTTTCTGATTGGATGCTGGGGAGCATTCCCGTGCAGGCTCCGTCGGTACCGACGTACCCATATGTGAAGACTAATTCCTGCTGTTCCCAGAGATCACCTGTTACAGGTAAGTAACTGTGCTATACGTGCATTCCCTCTATGAAATAGGGAAAACATGTATAAATTTTTGTCCCACCCAGGTAATACCCAGACCTCGCCCCCGACACGCACCTTTTTTTTTTTTAAGGATCACTCAAAAACAAGATATTTTATTATTTTAACAAAGCAAGTAGAATTTTGCATAATTCAGACCTTTTGGCACAAACGTTTGAATTTTGTTTGCAGAATTCCAGCAGGAGTAGGGCTTGTTTTTGTGTTGTCTGAAATGTTAAAGGAACATTCCCTTTTTATTATTTATTTATAAGTTTTCAAACAAAAAAAACAAGTAAACTGCTTGTACAGAAAAGATGCATACTTCCGCAAAACGTTTTTAAAGAAACATTCAGCTAATTACAAATACAATCAGAAGCATCACTAGTCCTCAACATGGGGGGAGAAAGCATAAGAAATAGAACTGAAGGTAGGAGGTCCCGACAGTGATATAACATAGAAGCAATAAACTACAAAATTAACAGCTGGTAGCAAAGGACGAGAAACGCTAATTAATGATGAAGAAACCCCCTTATAAAGGTGAAGATGTTACAAAATGGGTACTAACAAAAGAAAACAAATCCCCTGGCTGAAAAAATACATATTTCTGAGTTTATAAACCACAATACATTTACGTGGAAATCTCAAGAGGAAAGAAGCGCCCATCTGAAGCACCCCAGATCTCAAGAAAAGGAAAGATTTACGCCTTTTCTGGGTGTCTCTGGCCACATCCGGGAATATAGAAATCTTTTTTCCCATGAATAAATTAGCTCTCTGTTTATAATATACTTTAAGGAGCCAGTCTCTATCGGAGGACAACGCAAAAGTCACCAATAACGTGGAAACCACTAGTTCTTCTTCTTTGGGAGATTGGAGTAATGCAGAAATATTGAGAGAGTCCATCTCTAGAGGACCAAGAACACGCTTCCCTTCCTTTCTCCCAGCTGGTAAATAGTACGCTTTTGATATTGGAGGTATTAACTCAGAAGGTATCATTAAAGACTCTTGAAGGTACTTCTTAAACAGTTCCACAGGAGCTACCGCCTGAACGACCGGAAAATTTAATAACCAAATATTAGAGGCCCTGGTAGCATTTTTTAATATCTCCAATTTTGCTTTCAACGCAATATTATCTTTCATCAGGGATTCAGTTAATTCAGAAACCTGTACAAGTTTCTGATCGGAAATCACTACTTTCTCTTTGATGTCCAACATATCATTAGATAACTTAGTAATGTTATTCTCCATTTTAGAAACTTTAGCAAAAGATAAAGTCAATTGCTGATTTACAACCTGAGACAGTTGATTAATGGCTTCCCAAATGTTCTCCAGAGTCACCTTGGCAGGGCGAGAAAGTGTAATCAGGGGTGGCAATACAGCTTTAGGTATACCGGGTTCAGCCTTCTCTACGCCAGCACCCTCCACCAAACAGGCGGCGCCAGCAACCTCTGCACGTTGTTTTTCTCCGGGAATAGCCGCCCCAATCAAAGGCAGCGCACCATCAGGGGCAGCCGTCAGCACGCCCCACTCCAGACTCGCAGCAACGCCCTGAACAGGAGGCGCCACAGATCTGCGTGCCGAAGGAGTCCCGGATGGACCCAGAACAGCAGGAGGAGTGTGTTCATCCGGGGAGAGAGAGATCTCTAGGGCAGAAGACGCCAAAACCTCCTCAGCCGGCGCAACCAAGCCCGTTCTAAGCTCCCCAATCTGTTCCTCGGAGAGCCGCACAAAACGATCAATAGGTCCAGAAATGGCAGGTGAGGGCTCCGTGGGTAGAGCCCGAGGTTTGCCTTTACGTTTAGGCATTTTGCTCACTCCAATTCTGCCGCCATCTTAGATTTAGCCACTTCCCAACACACACCTTTGAAACTTACATGTACTAAGGACATCCACATGTAAATTGGACCCATTCTAAAATGACCATTTACATGTGGATGTAATTTACATGCACATATGCCTGATTATACACATGTAAATCATGATCAAAGCTTCTAAAATAACCCCCATACCCTTAGGTATGTCTCCAGTGCTATAGCAGACATCTCATTCTGAGTCTTAAAAACAAGCATTAAGATACAGTTTGGCTTTCTGACTATTTCAGACTTTCATTTCTTTGACACTTCTTTCTTAGTCCTTTCTGGGTCATACTATAGAAAAATCTTCTGTGATAAGGTTTATGAAAGAAGGCAGAAAGAAGCAGATTAATCAAAAGCAGTCAGAGCGTGTGATCTTTTGCCTGATTCATAAATTATATTTTTTCAAGTTGCAATGCTTTATCTCCAGGAACAAGCAGGAATGTAGTCTTCACATATGGGTATCGTCGGTACCGACGGAGCCTGCACGGGAACGCTCCCCAGCATCCAATAGGAACACTTTTGGGAGCATCCGTCAGCACATGCGTGCTGCCTTCCCGCCTTTCCAACTGTCCCTCTTCAGTTCTTCGTTTTCCGCAGAGCCGACAGGACACATACCCTGTCACCTCAGAAAATTTCTTCTTTAAACTTGTTTTCTTGTGGTCGTGCCTGCCTCTGCACGACACCTACCGGTACTGCCGGTTCTTTCTTCTTTTAAAAAAAAATAATCTATTTTTTGAACTGTTTCTCTTCAGAAACTTTTTCTTTTGGTGCTAGGCGCCATTTTGGGCATTAGGCCCCATTTTTCCCAAAAGATGGAAAAACCAGCTAGTGGTTTTAAAAAATGTACTAAATGTGGCGGTACCATCTCCGTCACCAACACCCATGACTGGGGTCTAAAATGTTTAGGCCCTGACCATTCTCCATCTGAGTGTTCCTCCTGTATGGGGATGACTAAAAGAGGAAGACAGAACCGAGCTGCAAAGCTCGGTACCCTCTTTTCTTCGGATACCACGTCCATTGCATCGACGTCTTCAAGAGCCTCGTCTTGCTCCCATGGATCTCAGGTAACTAAACATAAGAGCCGGTCCTCAAAGCGTAGCTCTCCTTCAAATCATCGAGAGGCCATTGGCATTGCCCTTGAAGAAACTACACCGGCAAAACAGCCCAGGCGGGAGGCTTCGGCCTCCAAAGCATTAATGGGGTTCCAGGATGTTCTCAAGGCTTCGACCTCGGCAGGGGTTCCGGCCGCTTTTACCGGTACCAATACCCAGGCATCGGCAGCATCGATAGACCAGAGATTCCTCGCTATCGAATGCAGTCTTGCAGCTCTCCTTACAGCTGCGGTACCGTTGACACCAGTGGTTCAATGGTCACTGGTACCGACACCGATACCGATGCTAGTACCAGCACCGGTACAGATACCGGTACCAGCACAGATGGTACTGGCCCTGGTGGGAATCCTTCCCATGCAGACTCTTTCTGGCATCGACAGATCGGTACCGGACCAGTTCGGTACTGACTTCAATCGATACCGAGACCGTGCTTTGCATGAACATCGGGATCAGAGATACTTCGAATCCTCCGATTCCGATGACTCTGATTAATTCTGCCGGTACCAGAGTGTTTCTCCCAGAAGACGATTCTTCTCCTCAACGCAGAATGTCTCCTCCAGAAGACATTTCTTTTCAGGATTTTATTCGTGATGTGGCCCGAGACCTTTCAATCACGGTAGCTCCTGAAAAAGGAACCTAGAGAAAAGGAATTGGAAATTCTACAATA
The DNA here is from genome assembly GCA_033557465.1 of Ichthyophis bannanicus. Classification (NCBI taxonomy): domain Eukaryota; kingdom Metazoa; phylum Chordata; class Amphibia; order Gymnophiona; family Ichthyophiidae; genus Ichthyophis; species Ichthyophis bannanicus. The sequence continues at coordinate 1,488,194,980 of CM066032.1, forward strand.
CCCTAAGGCTCCCAAGGAAGCAGCCACTCTGCCCATTCATGAAATTCTTCATGATTTGATGCTCAGAATGTGGGAGACACCTTTTAACCACATCTCCTCATTCTAGGAGACTCGATACCATGTATTGAGTTCCACCATGTCCTGGTTTTCAAAAGACCCAGCTGCCACACCATTCAATGGTAGTGGAGTCAGCCATGCTTAGGATGAAAAGTGCAAAGAGACATGCATCCAATCCTCCAGGTCGGGAATGCAAGACTCTTGACGCTTTTGGGCATCGAACATTTCAGGCTTCCATGCTTTTCAGCTAGGATCAGCTCATATATTTTATATATGGGAATGTTCCTCAAAGAGGTCACAGGAGATTTGGAGCTTATGAGCCCCCTTCTCTCTGAGGACAAATGACAGGACTTTCTCACTCTGGTCAAGCATGCTCAGGATGTCTCCAAGTTTGTAAACCATGCAGCCTTTGACTGCTTTGAATGCATCAGCAGAACCTCTGCTATTGCCATTGGTGCACATCGGATTACCTGGCTTCAGGCATCAGACTTGGAGATTTGGATACAGGATAAATTAGGAAACATTCCTTGCACAGAAGAAAACCTCTTTGGCAAGAATTGGCAGGAGAAAGCTATTGAGATAGATACTGGCAATCTCACTTTAGACAGATTGTCAAAATCTACAGCCACTCCAGCCAAAAAGAAACCCTATAAAAAAACCCTTTTTCAGCAAAAAGAGGAAGTTTTATCCATCCTATACCCAGCAAGGGCAAGCTCAGGGTCAAGTTGCCCAGAAGGGTCAACAACAACAATCCAGACAAAAGAAGCCAAAAGGCCTTAGAGCTCAACCAGCTCCACAGGCCCAGCCCCCTCAAGGGCTTTGACTCCTTCATAGAGAACTTAGCCTTCCTGCCTCTGAAGGGGCCAGAACCCCTAAACATTCCAGGCAGGTTGTGTCATTTTGCCAACAGATGGCACCAAATAATGACAGAAAACTGGACTCTGTCTATTGTGGGAGAGGGGTACAAGCTTCATTTTCACAGTATGCCCCCTCCTACAATCGTAAGCCAGTTCCATTCCTAAACCTCTACAGGCAATCTACTGGATCAAGAGGTCTCAACACCCCTTGCTCAAGGAGCAATAGAGGAGGTGCCCATTCTTCAGCAGGGTGCAGGGTTCTACTCCCCCTATTTTCTTATTCCAAAGAAAACAGGAGGGCACACAGACCCATTCTAGACCTCAGATAATTGAACAAATATCTGTTCTGAGAAAAGTTAAAAATGTTTTCTCTGGGAACTCCTCTGCCATACCTTCAAAGTCAGGAATGTCTTTGTTCTCTAGATCTAAAGGATGCGTATACTCACATTCTGATCCATCCAGATCACAGGAAATTCTTACGATTCCTTTTCAAGGGAAAACATTTCCAATACAGGGTTCTTCCCTTTGGTCTGGCTTCGGCACCAAGAGTATTCACGAAATGCATGGCAGTAGTAGCTGCATTTCTGCAAACATATCACAGCTCATAATGTGAGAGCCATGGCAACCTCTATCGCTAACCTTCACTCTGTGTCTATTGATGACATTTGTCGAGCAGCCACCTGGGCTTCAGTACACACCTTTACAGCCCACTACTGCCTAGATAAAGTCTCCCGTCGGGATGTCCTCTTTGGCCAAGCTGTTCTTCAAAATCTCTTCCAGACCTAATTCAACTCCTACCCACCAACCCTGGTGGGATGCCAGAGATCCATGGGAGGAAGCATGGTCCACCTTACTTGGGTGGCAGCTTCCTGGGGCTATCTCCCTGGCATCTTCAGCTAGGGAGTCCCCATATGTGAAGACTACATTCCTGCTTGTTCCTGGAGATAGCGTAGTTACTCACCTGTAACAGGTGATCTCTGGGAACAGCAGGAATTTACACAACCCACCCACGCACCTACCTCCCCTAGGAATTGTCTTTCTATCTCTCTGTCTCTTTCCTCTCTCCCTCTATCCTTTCACTCAGCTACAAACTTAACTGAAGAGGGACAGTTGGAAAGGCGGGAAGGCAGCGCGCATGTGCTGAGGGATGCTCCCAAAAGCGTTCCTATTGGATGCTGGGGAGCTTTTCCGTGCAGGCTCCGTCGGTACCGACGATACCCCATATGTGAAGACTAAATTCTTGCTGTTCCCGGAGATCACCTGTTACAGGTGAGTAACTATGCTTTATTGGACTAGCATAAGAATTATCCATGGGTGATATTAATGAGCTGTTGTGATTGCATGGGTACCTCCTTCAGGTGTGATCGATGGATTGAGATAGCAGCATTTATCAGGTTTAGGGAAGTACTGTATCCTATCACCTTAAAACTTACTGCCCCATCTGATTCCATGCCATCTCAATTTTTTAAACTAGTCAGAGTTTATTTTATTTCCCAGTTTCTCTCCATCATTATGATCTCCTTTTCTACTGGCACCTTCCTCTCCTGGTGGAAGGAAGCCACTGTTCTTCCAATTCTCAAACCTGGTTTCACTGACCCTTTTGATCCCCTTAGTTATCGGCCTGTCTCTCTCCTACCCTTTCTTTCTAAAGTTACTGAGTGGTTAGTAGCCCAGCAACTTCAGGATTTTCTTCTTCACTCTGGTGCCCTTCACTCAGCCTAAAATGGCTTTTGCCCTCATCTGTCCACTGAGCACTCCCTCCTAGCTATTTCTTATTTCTCTTGATCTTATTGCAGCTTTTGATCTAGTTAATCACTCTCTTCTCCTTTCCCAACTTTCTTCTATTGGTGTTTCCAGTTCAGCTCTGGCTTGGCTTCACTCCTACCTTCATGAACATATCTTCTATGTCTCATGGCGCTCTCAGCTCCCCAAACCCTTCACTGTGGGTACCCCAGGGTTCTGTCTTGTGCCCTATTATCTTGCAGCATCAGCTCTGGAGTCCCAAAGCGCGGGCTTTCAGAGCCGCGAAGGGAGAGCTTCTCTGACCTCTCACGGCTCTGTTAAGCCTGCCGGGGCTGATGGGAAATCCCATCAGCCCCGGCGGGATTAACAGAGCCGCGCGAGAAAGAGAAACTCTCGCGGCTCTGAAAGCCCATGCTTTGGGACTCCGTCCGCAGCTGATGCTGCAAGGAGGCTTTGCCGGGCAGGGGGGGCCCCGTGGCAGGACGCTTGATTCTGCCGCTGCCACGGCGGCAGCGGCAGCTGTAGCAGCAGCCGGTTTGCTTTTTTATCTATTTGGGCTGATGGGGGGAGGGAGGTTAGGACTGGTAATGGGCTATGGGGGGGGGGGCAAATATGAAGTGGGCTGATGGGGGGGGGGTTAGGACTAGTAATGGGCTATGGGGGGACTGACTAGAAGAGGGCTGAGGGGGGTGTTAGGATTAGTAATGGGCTAGGGGGACTAAGACTGGAAGAGGGCTGATGGGGGCGTAGGACTAGTAATGGGTTATGGGGTGGCTAGGACTTGAAATGAGCTGATCGGGGGTAGGACTGGTAATGGGCTGATGGGGTGGCTAAGACTGGAAATGGGTTGATGGGGGGGTTAGGATGTAATGAGCTGATGGTGGGGGCTAAGACTGGAAATGGGCTGATGGGGGGGTTAGGACTAGTAATGGGCTATGGGGGGGTTAGGACTGGAAGTGGGCTGATGGGGGTTAGGACTGGTAATGGGCTATGGGGGGGGGCTTAGGACTGGAAATGGGCTGATGGGGGCTTAGGACTTGTAATTGGCTGATGGGGGGCTTAGGACAGGTAATGGGCTATGGGGGGCTAGGACTGGTAATAGGCTGGGGGGGTTGCTAGGACTGGAAATGGGCTGAGTGGAAGGAGGGCTTGAACTGCAAATAGCTGATGGGGAGGGGGGCTTGGAATGGAAATGGGCTGTGAGGGGAGGGAGCTAGGACTGGAAAAGGGCTGAGTGGGGGGGTGTAGGACAGGAAATGGGCTGATGTAAGGGCTAGGATAGGACTGGAAATGGGCTTTTGGGGGTGCTAAGATTGGAAATAGGCTGTGGTGGGGGCTTGGATTGAAATGGACTCATGGAGGGGCTAGAACTGGAAGTAGGCTCATGGGGGGCTTGGATTGGAAATGAGCTGAGTGGAGGGGAGCTAGGATTTGACATGGGCTGATGGTGGTGCTAGGAAAGGACTAGAAATGGGCTGATGGGGGCTGGGATTGGAAATGAGCGGATGGAGGGACTCGGATAGGACTGGAAATGGATGGGGAGCTAGGACTGGAAATGGGCTAATAGTGGGGCTAGGATAGGATTGGAAATGGGCTTATGGGGGGCTAGGACTGGAATTGGGCTGATGCGGGGACTAGAAGGGAGCGGATGCTGGGTGGGGCTGGAACTAGAAGGGAGCTGATGTTGGGGGAGGATTAGAATGGGATGGAGCTGGGAGAGTGAAATGGAGAGGGAAAAATATTTTGTGTGGGAGGGAAGACAAATCTACAATTGGCCGGATATTGGGAGAGTAAGTGGGGATTGAGGATGGAGGTGTAAAATTTGAGTGGATGAAATAGGAATGAGGAAAGAGCAAAAGGAGAAAGATTAGTATGTTAAAGCAGATGTAGAGAGAGAATGGATAAAAACTAGAAGAGAGAAGAAAGGACAAATGGACAGCAGACAATGGAGAGTTAGCAGAAGACATGAAGAAACCAGAAGAAAGTGGCTGGAGCAATTGCAACTGAAAAAAATGCACCAAAGGTAGAAAAATATCTCTTTATTTTGAATTTATTAACTGGAATATGAAAGCTCTGGGAAATGTGCATCATTAACGTCTGCGCTTTGTTTGGTACAAGAGGAAATTAATTTATAGTTTTATTTCTACAGTGTTGTTGTACATTCCAAGTTTGGCTTTTGGGGTTCCCAGTTTAATTATTGTCTTCCTATTTCTAAATTGTGATTCCTTGTTTGGTGATGGTCTATGTTCTGCATGTGTAATTGAGCTGAGGTATTCTGTTTATGTAATTCCTATTTGACATTGCCACTTGTTCTCTTTGCCCAGTAGGTCATGTATTGTTATTCTATGAAATGTATTGGTTTAATATTTGCAGTGTTTCCTTTTGATAGGTAGGGTATGGTGCTTTGTGAGTCCTGGTAGTGCTGTTAGGATACGGCGGGTTTGCTATGGGTTCTAAATGGGCAGTGTTTGTAGTAGTTCCTAATGTGCCTGGCGGTTGGCACTGGATTATAGTAATGTAGAAATCTTTTAGTCTTTCTTTATCCGTACACTCATTAAGAGGCATGTTTACTAAAAGTTAGTGTTTGGTAACATTATTCAAATATTTATGCAAATGAGGCCCCTTATGCAAATAAGGCCCACACCGAGTCTCCGCACATGGCCCGCACCCGCCTTGGGCCGCCCCTGGTAGTAGTAGATGAAATTTAATGTGGACAAGTGCAAAGTTATATACTTAGGAAAGAACAACCCAAAATACAGTTACATGATGAAAGGTTCCACATTAGAAATCACCACCTAGGAAAAGGATCTGAGGGTCATCGTGGATAATACATTGAAACCCTCTGGCCAGTTTGCAGCTGTGGCCAAAAACAAATAGAATGCTAGAAATTATTAGGAAAGGAATGGAGAATAAGTCATTCCATGGTGTAGTTGCACCTCAAATATTGTGTGCAATTTTGCTTGCCATATCTTAAAAAGGACATAGTGGAATTTAAAAAAAAGTGTAGAGAAGAGCAACCAAAATGATAGAGGATAGAAGGATTACCCCTTTGAGGAAAGGTGTAAAAGGTTAGGGCCTTTAGCTTGGAAAACAAACAGCTGAAGGGAGATATGATAGAGTTCTATAAAATAATGAGTGGAGTAGAACAGGTAAATGTAGACTACTTGTTTATTCCTTCAAGAAAAAAGACTAGAGGACACGCAATGAAGCCACAATGTAGCACATTTAAGACTAATTGGTGAAAATATTTTTTCACTCAATGAGTAATTCATCGCCAGAGGATGTAATAAAATGTGTAGCTATGTTTAAAAAAGATTTGAACAAATTTCTGGAGGAAAAGTCCATAAATCTTTATTAAAGTGGATTGGGGAAATTCCCTGCTTATGCCTGGGATAAGCAGCATGGAATATGTCTACTTTTTGGGAACCTGACAGGTACTTGTGACCTGGATTGGTCACTGTTGGAAACAGGATAATGGGCTTAATGGACCTTTGGTTTGACCCAGTATGGCATATCTTATGTTCTAAATATTTATCCTGAGTCTATCCTCTTTCAACTTTATCCTATGACTCCTCATTCCAGAGTTTCCTTTCAATTGAAAGAGGACCACCTCCTGTGCATTTATACCACAGAGGTATTTAAATGTCTCTCATATCTCTCCTATCCCACCTTTCCTCCAAAGTAAACATTTTGAGATCTTTTCTATCCTCATATGCTTTATAATGGCCCATGACCATTCTTATAGCCGCCAATGGACTGACTCCATCTTGTTTATATCTTTTTGAAGGTGCAGTCTCCAGAATTGTACACAGTAATCTGAATCAGATCTCACTAGAAACTTAAACAAGCGTACTGTTCCCCTCCTTTTTATAGCTGGCCCTTCCTCTCCTTATGCACCCAAGCATACTTCTGACTTTTGCCGTCGCCTTTTCTTCCTGTTTGGCCACTTTAAGATCATTTGATATGATCACTCCCAAGCTCTGCTCTTCTTTTGTTCATTGAAGTACTACACCCCCTATACTCTACTGCCTTGTTTTGGTTTGTATTTTCAGCTTGAATGCATAACCATGCATTTTTTAGCATTACATCTCAGTTGCCAAATTCTCAAGTATTCTTCAAGCTTTGCTAGATTCCTCCTCATGTTTTCTACACCTTCCAGGATGTTGCAGATTTTGATATCATCCACAAAGAGGCAAATTATTCCTGACAGACCTTCTGCAATATCACTTACAAAAGGACCGATTCTTGTGGCATACCACTGGTAATGTCTCTATCTTTAGATCAAACCCCTTTTACTACTACACTCTGTTGCCTCCCAGTCAACCAGTTTCTTATCCAGTCAGGCACCTTAAAGTCCATCTGAAGGGCGCTTAGTTTATTTATATGCTGCCAGTGAGGAATGGTGTCAAAGGCCTTGCTGAAATCTAACTATACCACATCTAGCCACGACTTCTGCCATGTAGCCCTACCATTTAGTAAGGCAGAAGAACATTAAAGCAGGTTTTTCTTTACGTGTATACAGTCCATCTGGCTTGAATATACATTACGGGATGTCTTTACTAAAGGGTATTAGCTGTTACTGTGCTGCTGTGTTCCAATGTTAGCACCTTGATGACGGTTAACACGGGCCAAATGCAGCTACCGCAGATAATTTTCAGCGATAGCTGCATTTTGTGCATTAGCAGTGCAAGTGGGTGGGATGTGGGCGGAGAACAGGCATGCCTGTACTGTGGGTTACCATATAAAAACCTAAGGCACGTTAGTAAACATCCCCTATCTTTTTTGGGTTATAGTATGCATTATAACCCTAATGCTTTTTATGGGACTAATTAATATGTTTAGTTAGGTTTTAACTCTAAATTCTGATAGCCTGCTATATATACATTGTGAAATGTGCATAAATAGATCCATCTAAAACAAATTCTCAGGGGGAAACGCAGCCACCACTTTCCTGTCTACCTTATTGCTTCTAGTTCTTTTCTGTAGGACTGAACTCACGTGTCAGTTCAAGAAAAAAAAAAATATATATATACAGTACAGCTTTAGTTTGCTTCCATTTATAGACCACTTCTCATCTCTAAAGGATCTCTAAAGGTAAAAAGTGGACTGTTGTAGTTGTTGTTATGGAAGGACAGACTAGATGGGCCTTGTGGTCTTTTTCTGTCATCATGTTTCTATGTTTCTATGTTTCTAAATGCTGAACAGTCCAATTTAGGTATTATTCATCATAAACAACTTTTAAACAATAGAAATTTTAGCAATAAAGTTAAACCATTTATCCTAATAAAATTGGTAAATCCAAGTAATTAAATCCTTAGTAGAGCACTAAGCTCCAACATGTGAACCGAAAACATATAACCTAATAGCATCATAAAGAAGTGGATCGTAAGCATTGGTGGAAAGCCATGGTTCTTTTTCAAAACAAAATTAAATGCTTTACAAGCTTTGTTTCCTGCATGACAGTAGTCTATAATGCCTAGCCTAGGCAAAAGAAGGTTTTTTGGTCTGCATCTTGTAATTAAGGAGCCTTTGGGGTATGTTTACTAAACTATGATAACGTAGCAGCGGCTATGTTAACGCGTGTTAGGTAACGTTAACGCACGTTAGCGTTCCCGGCCGCGGTAAACACCACAGAGGGTGGAGAGAGGGTGGAGATAAGGGGTCAATGGGTGGGGAGTGGGAGGGGAGAGGCCCCCACGACACCAACACAGGGAACTGAAGGGCTGGAAACTACCGCGAGTGAAAACCTGGCATTAGATGCACATTTGCAGGAGAGAGAAACCATTTCAGTGTCAGCAATGTACAGCTTAGGCAGAGAGCCCGAGAAAGGTGATAGTAGTGCTCCATCTGCAGCAACAGTATAGTAGCCAAGTATGAAAGGCCACTATGGTGATGGTGCAGATGGGGCATAGGGGGATTGCAGGTGGGACATGCAGTGGGGGCAGTTGGGGCACAGGGTGAACTAGGCCGTCGCCCAGGTGGCTCATAGGAACATAGAAACTGGAAATAAGCAGGACAGCAGCTGACCAGAGCCAAACATGCCCAGTAGTCCGTGTTCCACAGTGTCCCATCCAGGGGACATTACCCAGCAAGTACTCCAAAAGTCACACAGGTACCACTATGCTTGTAATAGGGCAAGCAGTGCACATCTGGGGACCACACTAACAAGGGTACATAGACCACACCCAGGATGGGTCCCAAACAGTTCATAGATCCAGCTAACTGAACACACTTTATGGCAGCCCCTAGTAAGGCATTGCAGGGTGTGCTCATATGTTATCTGAAACATATATACACCCAGTAGGCCAAAGTGGGTACACCTTACCTGAGGTGCATACCCTAGCCTGTCCACAGTCGGCAGTAACAATACACTCCACCTACATCTACTCAGTCCACCCTAGCCAATAATTGCTAGAGCACCAGCCTGACATCCCCCCAGCCATCACTCCCTCATGTGGAAGGGACATAACATTGGTAGGCAGTGATGGGGGGGATGTGTGGATGTCCATGTATGCCTCGCCACCCCACACCCCGGACACCCTAGGCACCCACCTACCTGCATAGTGGATGGCCTGGGACTGTGCACGACCAGCACCAACAGCATATGGTCATGTCGGCATGGCAGGGGAGGGTGTTTGTGCTGGAGGGAGCAGTGCCACCCACTTGCAGTGGACCTAGGCCATGCTCTGTACCAGTACGTGGTGTGCAGTGCAACAGAAAGGGTCTGCCTGAGGAAAGTAAGGGTAGCCTCAGAGACTGCTACTCCTCTGTGGCAATAGTGTGGTGCAGTATACACAGCCATTGTGTCCAGAAGCAGAGGGTCACAGGTTAAAGTCCCAGCTGTGGATCCTACAGAGCATCTCCCCACATTTTACCCTACAATGCAGATACAACATCAACATGTGCAAACCCCAAAGCCGCGTCGAACAGGGGTCAAAACACCCACTCACACAGGCTCCACTATCCAAAGCTTCATGGAGAGTCAGGCTGTTGGCCCCAGCACGGAGCTGCAGTTATCAGCAGAGCACTACTACTACCCCCTGCACAGTTTAGCAGTGTTGGCACTGTGATCAGGACCAGTGTGGCGAGCAGGATTGCCAATCACCCCTATCATTGTACAATGCTGCAATAGGGGTGTGTGTGTATGTCTATCATTTGTTTTGTGGCTGCCTACACCGCTCTGAGCCCACAATATCCCACTGTTACCTTGCCTGCAAATGTGCAAAATGAGGAGCAAGGTATTGTGGGTATGGCCCAGACAGGGTGGATTGGCAGGATGCATCTGCACAGGGTGTAGGGCAATGGTTGGGACACTGTAGTGCCCGACCACAACCTGCACGGACAGGGTGGCCACAGCATGGCATGCTGTGAGGTCACTCTCACCCTGACTGAGCAGTGACCATGGCATGTCTATGCTCCCACTTAGTGCTCAACACTATTTGTCTTCAGTTATACCTGTATATTCCCAGTTCTGGGGCCCAATCACTGAGATGCCTGCTTGGTGTCTGTGCTGTACATCCCATCTCTGGGTGCACAGGGTTTGGCTAGTGGACTGTCTGCAGTTAGTCTGTGCATGGTTGGCACACCCTGTAGGGTGCTGCAGGTGCAGTCTGACTGTGCCATCTACTGGTGAATGGCAGACCATGGTGTGGGGCAGTTGAGGTTTCCCCGGCTTATCCCAAGCATTACTGCTGGTCTGCCACTGTCCCAGTCATAGGTATGGCTCTGGCCCACCAGCCCTGGAGTGCTGTCCTCTGCCAGCAGGACTGCGGTTGCTTGTCGTACAGCCAGGGCTCAGGCACCTGTCCCTCCACTCCCTCACCTACAAAATGGGTGATTGTGGGTCCTTTGGGGTATATAGTGTATACCACTTTGACCTGTAGAGACAGTGCTACATCCACCTCATGTGAGTCTAGACATCTCTCTGCCCTGATAACAGATGCCCATGGCAGCCAGACCCTAACACTGGGTATGCACTAATCTGGGTGGTATCTGGCCCCACAGGGCCACATGTGACTGTGGAACACAAATGGACACAGAAGTACTTTCGGTTGCACTGTTAGGAACACCTGGCACACACTGACAGTGCTGGGGATGTGCAGCAGGACCTATCTCTAGCACCACATGTACTGCGGACCTAGTCCTGGGCCCCCATCCTAACCCTCAGGGTGAACACAGAACCGGCACAATGGCATGGTCTGTAGATACTCTGTGCCAGTATCCTGCACTGTCAGTCTGTCTTACCACGCTGCAGTACCGGAGAGGTGCAGACCCCATCTGGTGATCAGCTGTAGACCGCTGTTCTGCATGTGCATTGCATCATGGGTGCTGGTGGGGCTACCCTATCCTGGCACACAGAGCAGACGGTTTGTGCGGTGAATTGAAGTCCTTCTGTACCCAGCCAGTGCTGTGCAACAAGCCACAATGGTCATGGGTTTGATTCCTCATTGTTCCCTCTTTTCATGCCTGTCCAACTCAGATATTTTGCATGCCTGTAACAGTCATATCTTTGCAGATCCATGCTGCCAGCCCATATTACCCTCACCACTGTTGCCAACAATCCTTCGGTCCATCTTTCTGCGTCTGTCAGCTGTGTAGAGTCCTGTCTTCCTGTGCAGGCTGCCATCCCATGTCCTGCACTGCTACCCTTTCCTGCATTGCACCTCTTCATGCTTGCCTCGCCTGTGCCTAATCTGCATGGCACCACCACTCTCTGACCACCCATCATTGTAACTATCCTGCCACCTCCGCCTCCACTGGGGGACACGTATTCCCATTGTCTGCCACCAACTGTCTTTCCAGTACTTTACATTGCCAACACCCTGTGCTGTGGTACAGTTGCCCCCTCCATGTTTGTCAACAGTACTGCCCGCAGATACGGCAGGTCTAGCAGCTCCCAGCTCTCCCTCCTTCATTCACCTGTTCATTGCCTTTCCTCAGTGCTCTATCTAGTGTTAGGGCTACATCTGTCTCTGTGCCTCACAGGTCATGCATGTCATCCTGAAGCACCTTGCAGCCCTTAGGGCACACTAACCTAGGGCACCGTAACCTTGTTAGGCCACCTTAACCTATGGTTCCATAGCCCAGGGTGCCTTCTATGGTGCCTTGTCCAGGGCTGCCTAATACGGCTCTTAGCCTAAGGAGCCCTATATGGCGCCTTACAAGGCACCTATCAAGGCACCTTATAAGGCACCTTACTTATAAGGCACCTTACGAGGCGCCTTGTAATGTGCCTTGTAAGGTGCCTTATAAGACATCTTGTAACGCGCGTTAGTCTAAGGCGCCTTGTAACGTGCGTTAGCTGATACGGCCTGTTGTAACGATGCACCACCCACACCTTTATATGGTATATGGTACCTTTACCGTGGAACCTAACGTGGGTGACATTACCGCAGTTTAGTAATCACTCCTATTTGTTATGGAGTTATCATAGTACCTTTGTTATGGAGTTATATTATCTTACCTCATAGGAGCAGAAGACCATTGTTGTCTTTCTCGCGCAAAGGACCTAAGCATTTAGATAAGTAAGACTCCAATTATTACCTTTCAATCAGTACTCCAATACATACTGACACTAATTTAATGCATCTCTTGTTTCCTGGAGATCAAAGCCAAAACTGCAGTAAATTTATTACTAATGATTTATGCAAGTGGCTAGATGTATATGAGATGTATGGGGAAGAGTGGCCTAGTGCTTTGGGGCAAGTTGCCGCAGGCTGGAGGTTTGAATCCTGCTGGAGGGACTGGGGTTTCTAGTCCCACAAGCACTCCTTGTAGCCTTGGGCAAGCCACTTAACCCTCTGTTGCCTCAGGTACAAAATGTAGATTGTGAGCTCTTTGGGGATAAGGGAAATATATACTGTACCTGAATGTACACCGCTTTGACACAGTGAAAAGGGGTATATAAGCATTGCTAAATAAATAAATAATATTTAATTTTGACAGCTAGTTTAAAAGTCTTAGTTGCAATTTAAATGTGTATAAGCAGCCATATGCATGTGTAAATTGCTATTTTAAGAACATAAGATGTCATACTGGGTCAGACCAAGGTCCATCAAGCCCAGTATCCTGTTTCCAACAGTAACCAATTACAGGTCACAAATACTAGCCGGTTCCCAGAAAGGCACACAGGTTCCACAATGCTTGTCCTGGGTCCTCTTTAATAATAGTTTATGGACCTTTCCTCCAGGAGCTTGTCCAAATCTTTTTTAAACCGAGCTACACTAACAGCTTTTACTACATCTTCCGGTAACAAATTCCACAGTTTGATTATGCATTGAGTGAAAAAATATTTTCTCTTATTAGTCTTAAATGAGTTACATTGTAGCTTCATTGCATGTCCCCTAGTCTTTCTACTTTTTGGTATAAACAATCGATGTACGTTTACCCGTTCCATATCATTCATTAATTTATAAACCTCCATCATATCCCCCTTCAGCCATCTCTTTTCCATGTTGAAGAGCCCTAACTTTTTAAACCTTTCCTCATAGAGGTATCCTTCCACCCCTTTACCATAAGAACCTAAGATATGCCATACTGGCTCAGACCAAGTCTATCAAGCCCAGTATCCTGTTTCCAACAGTGGCCAGCCTAGGTCATAAGTACCATTTTGGTGGTTCTTCTCTGTACTTTTTCTAATTCTGCTATATCCTTTTTTAGATACAATTACCAGAATCGCACACAATATTCAAGGTGTGGTTGCACCTTGGAAAAATAGAGGCATTATAATATCTTTTGTTTTATTCTCCATTCCTTTCCTTATGATTCCTAACATTCTATTTGCTTTCTTGACTGCCACTGCACATTGGCCAAAGGGTTTCAATGTGTTGTCCACAATGATACCTAAATCTTTTTCCTGGGTGGTGGTTTCTAAGGTGATACCTTGCGTCGTGTAACCATAGTTTGGGTTGTTCCTCATAGGTGCATAACTTCGCACTTGTCCACATTAAATTTCATCTGCCATTTGAACGTCCAGTCTTCCAGTTTATCAATGTCTTGTTTATCAAAGTTTTCTTGCAGTTTTCCACAATCCTCTTGTTAACAATTTTGGATAATTTTGATCACCTCATTCGTTATGCCCATTTCCAGGTCATTTATGAATATGTTAAAAAGCAGCGACCCAGCACAGATCCCTGGGGTACTCCACTATTCACCTTTCTCCATTGGGAAAATTAGCCATTTAGCTATAGCCTCTGCTTTCTATCTTTTAACTAGTTCCTAATCCACAGTAGTTCACTGCCTCCTCTCCCATGATTTTTAAATTCGCCAAGAGTCTCTTATGCTAATTTGGAAATGGTGAAATTTACACGTAATTGACTTCATGTCAAAAGCAGATGGGGGAGGATGCCCTGGGCAAAACAAAATTCTGCACATGTATTCCCCACTTGTAAATCCAAAATTGGCCATGGCTGGATTTAAACTTGCTCCCTGGCACGAATATGGATATCAAAAGTGCTCCTTTTGGCCATCCCCTTTAATCCCCCAATGTTTATTTCCTATCTGAATTGAAACCAGGCAAGAGATTGTCCTCTATGAATAAGAGCATCTGCATGTCTACCTTTGTAAATGGCCGAGATACAAATGTACGTGTTGACATGACCCCAGATGTACAGAGCTGATTCAGAGGTCAGCCGCATATGTCCGAGTCTTCAAATCTACATGGGGGACTTATTCCACATTGAAGGTGGAATAAGTCCCCCTGGATCGAGGGGGATTGCAGCGCGGGACCTAGGGACACGGGTGAGGGGGCACGGGGGTATGACCGCAGCCTGACCCGGGCTTTGGAAGGCCAGACCAGGGGTTAGGCTGAGGGAAAAAAGAACTTGGTCGGTAGCCGGGGATTATGACTCCTGAATGGAGCAGCGGTGCCATGGCGACGGGATGCCAAGATACCAAAGCTCCATTCAGGAGCCTGGCTGAGGTTTGGCACTTGCATGTGTACATTTCTGGGTTTCCCCTGTTAATTGTTCCCATGTGTATCTTTCTGAAATCACTTGTCCTGCAGTCTGTGAATACACAATGCTACGCAATATGTGGCAATAGTTCTTTTAAACTGACAGTACTATAGAAGGTTTGTCTCCTCAAAATCCCCCTGAAGAAGGCCTGTTGGCTGAAACACATAGGGGTCAATAAAAGGGGTTCTTAAACCTGAAACTTGAAATCTGCCAGTCCTAGTACCCGCTTTTTTTGTCCTTAGTTGCAATCTGTTTGGTTTATATGTTAAAAATGGCTCCACTGGCAGTAATTGTTAAGTTAGTGACCTTTGACATCTCAATTCTGATCTCCACATCCTATCTTAAATGTGCCTTTATATGTCACTCAATATTAAAAAGACCAAATGCGGGTTCCCCAAATTATATATATGTGGAGGCCAATTCCATTAAGGCCGTGCTGCCCCTATACGGCCTATCAGAAGTGGGGCGAACAGAGGTAGATCTGATTCTGATCTTGCGGGGACTAGACGTTCTCGTGGGATCAGAATTGAATTGGGTCTAGGGCCTGGACGTGCAGGTCAGACCCTGATTCTGATCGGCCTGCATGCCCAGCTACATACCCGGCTACTTCAGCCAGGCTCCTGAATGGAGCTGTAGTACCATGGCATCCCGTCGCCATGGCACCACTGCTCCATTCAGGAGTCATGATCCCCAGCTATCGACCAAGTTCTTTTTTCCCTCAGCCTGACCACTGGTCTGGCCTTCCAAGGCCTGGGTCAGGCTGCGGTCATCCCCCCGTGCCCCCTCGCCTGTGTCCCTAGGTCCCACACTGCAATCCCCCTTGATCCAGGTGGACTTATTCCACCTTCAATGTGGAATAAGTCCTTCATCTAGATTTGAAGACTAAAACATATGCGGTTGACCTCTGAATCAGCTCTGTACATCTGGGGTCACTGCTCGCCCATGCCCCGCCCTCTCTCTGCCTCTGGACCCTCCCATCCCCGTCTAGGACTCCCTGTATAAACCTGCTGTTCGTATAGGGAGGATATTGCCAGGGCCAGCAGGGGCACGAATAGCTGGGAAAGAATGACCCCCATAACTACAAAGGGAGCCCTGCTAATCCCACATTAACAATGTATAAGAACTAAGTCATCATAACACAAATGTCAATGAATAGAATCTCATATGTAAGTATAGGGGCTCTAAAATGACCACTTTAGTTATAATCATATATCTCAGTATTGTTTAATAAATTGGCTATCAATGCTTTATATTGCATTGAAATAGTGCTTCAAGTATATTATAACTATAGTGGGATTGGTCATTTTGTGAATCCCATGGTTTTAAATATATAGGATTTTGTTCGTTGATATTTTCCACATTTATGATATGATGCCTTAGTTCCAATACCATGTTCATGTGGGATTAGCAGGGGTTACTTTGTAACTATATACATATACTGTATATGACTGTGTGGGTGTTAGACAGTGGACCAGCGGTTCTCAACCTGTGGGTCGTGACCCCCACGGGGGTCACCACAGGATTTAGCGGGGGTCGCCTCAATCTGCCGTTAAAAAAAAAAAAAAAACGCACAAGTTGCTGCCGCTGCCAAGTCTGCTTCTCGGCAGCGGCAAACTCACCGCTTCCCTTCTATTGCAGCCGCTGCTCCCTGCCTCTTAGGGAACCGCGGCTATGCCTGTAAAACCGTTGCAGAGCCTTCCTGCTTCTCGATGGGCTCTGTGCAGCATTTTTCTGCCTCCAAAGGAAGTTGTTTACCACTTCCTTTGGAGGCAGGATAATGCTGCATGGAGCCCGTTTAGAGACAGAAAGGCTCCACAACGGTTTTACAGGCATAGCCGCGGTTCCCTAAGAGACAGGGAGCTGCGGCTGCAGAAGAAGGAGGCAGACATGGGAGAGAGGGGGAGCAGGGAACCTGCAACGCGGCGCTGACATGGGAAGGGGGGCTGACATGGACAGATGGGGGCTGACATGGAGGGAGGGAGGGGGGCTTACATGGAGAGGGGGTTGACATGGAGGGAGGGAGGGGGCTTGACATTGATGGATGGATGGAGGGAGGGAGGGAGGGGGGCTGACATGGACAGAGGGGGGACTGACATGGAGGGAGGGAGGGGGGCTTACATGGATGGAGGGGGCTAATATGGATGGATGGAGGAAGGGGGGGCTAACATGGAGGGAGGGGGGCTGACATGGACAGGGGGGCTGACATTGATGGAGGGAGGGGGGCTGACATGGACAGAGGGGGGCTGCCATGGAGGGAGGGAGGGAGGGGGTGCTGACATGGACAAAGGGAAGAGACGGGGACATACTGGACAGATGGGGGATAAATGCTGGACAGAGGGGAGAGACAGTGCGGGTTAGGATTATAATGGGCAGATGGGGGAGGGTTAGTACTGGTAATGGGTTGATTAGGGAAGGCTAGGACTGGGAATGGACTGATGGGGGGCTAGCATTGGAAATGAGCTGATCAGGGAGGTTAGGACTGGAAATGGGCTGATGGGGGTGTAGGACTGGTAATGGAGTGGAGGAGTGGCCTAGTGGTTGGGGCAAGGTACTTCAGGCCGGAAGGTCGGGGGTTCAAATCCCACCAGAGTACAGCAACCTTGGGCCGGAAGGACTGGGGTTTCTAGTCCCACAGGTGCTCCTTGTGGTCTTGGGCAAGCCACTTAAACCTCCATAGCCCATGTTCCCTGTAAAATAGTTATCTCCAAGTTATAATGCCCTGTTCAATGTAATTTCAGTTTGTTCAATGTAAACCGCACTGATGCAGAATAGCGCGGTATATAAGAGAATGTAAATAAATAAATAAATAAATAAATAAATAAATGCGCTGATTAGGGGAGCCTAGCACTGGTAATGGGGTTGAGGAGGGACTAGCACTGGAAATGAGCTGATTAGGGGAGGCTAAGACTGGTAATGAGCTGATGGGGGTAGGACTGGTATTGGGCTGATTAGGGGAGGCTAGCACTGGTAATGGGGTTGAGGGGGGACTAGCACTGGAAGCGAGCTGATTGGGGAGCTTCGACTGGGAATGGGCTGATTGTGGGGAGGGGAGGATAGAGCTGCTGGCCCTGGGAAGAAAACTGGGGGCTAAGGCTACAAATGGGCTGATACGAGGGGATGGGAGAATGGAACTGGAAGGGAGTGGATCTGAGAGGAGCTGCCATGGTATTTGTACTAGAAGGGACTGGTCAGTGGGGAAGGAGGGGGACTGGAAGGGAATGGACACCAGTGGCAGTCATGGGAATGCAAGTTGACATTGGAAGGTACTGAGAGAGGACTGGAAAGGGGCTGATACTGGGGAGAGTTACTGGGACTGGAAATAGGCTGATGGAAAGAAGTGAAGAAAATGAAAGAAGAGATAAGAAATGGCAGATGGACCATAGATCACAGAAAGAGAGCTAAGAGAAGACAGGAAAGCAGAAGCCTCAGATCGGACCAGCATGATCAGAGAATAAATTGGTCAGACAACAAAGGTAGAAAAAATAATTTTATTTCATATTAGTGATTTGAACACAAAATCATCATAATTTTGAAATCAAATATTGTTACTTGTTATTGTGATTAATTATTGTGGTTTAAATAAGTAAATTTTATAAATAAAAACATATTGCAAAGGCCTATAATATATTAATAATTCAACAAATGATTATAGCGACAATGCGTTAATGGTAAAGGAAGAGAGACGCCTTTGATTTTATCATTGGGGGTCACCACAAGTTGACCAATGGTAAAAGGGGTCACGGTACAAAAAAGGTTGAGAACCACTGCTGTGGACTGAGGAACTGAATTCTAGCTCTCAAGTTCGATAATATTCTTTTCCCAGATGTATCCTTTATATTCTGCTGCCTAAAATGAAACAAATCAGTTCAACTTTATGCCTTCAGTCTCGGCATAATGGTCAGTCATTTCAAAGGCTGAAACCAACATAAAATCCAGATTATTCCTTGAGGCAGAAAATTTCTCTCATCGAGGATTCCAGTTAGCTGAAGAGTTACTGCTCATTTTATCAGCTTGCTGATAAATGGCAGATGGGAAACAGGACTGCAGTTGTTCAAAAGGTTTTCATCTAGGTCCTTTTTTTTTCAGTCAGGCAAATAGCAAAATATATTATCTTGAGAAAAATACTTTCCTTTAAAGATGTGTTGATAATGGATTAAGATGATAACAGGAGGGATTTGTTAAAGTGTCCTGTGCAAGGTCCTATGCAAGATCACTCAGTTTGGCTTTACCTATGATAAACTTCAAATTCTTTCATGGAAAGCAGAGTAAATCTTGTCAGTTTCTCTTTTCCAATTGAGGTTGGGCTGTTCCTGATTTAATGACAGTAACTTCTGTTGGGGGCAGTGTCGCCAAATATGTTTCTTTTGCATGTTCTATGACAGTAATGAACCTCACTCCAAAGCCAGGGGATGTGAAGTATGGCCTCAGTCTTTCAAGTTTATTGTTAACACTTGGCATAGTATTTGCATCATGCCAAAGAGAGCTTCCTTCTGGTGTTCATAAGATGTATAGGCAACTTGTCAAAGTGTGATTGGAAATTCCTCTTAATCGGGCATGTGGCTCCCATTAAGATGGGTAATATCTCTGTATCTTTTTGCCACATTTTCTGGTCTTGACTGCATTTCTTGGTACTTGAGGGTCTTCTCTCTCTCCGCACGATGCACAGAATAATGAACTGATACTGAAATGTCTGTTATTATCTATTACTTCTTAGGGACAATGGGGGTCATTTTAAAAGTCTTAGTCATAATTTGAACATCCAAATCACGGAGACGTCCCAGGAGCCATTTTACAAATGGCTTTTATATATGTCACCAGTGTAGGGACATCCGAGTAGGCAGGGGGTGTGGCGGAAGCATGTCTGGGGAGGTGCAATGGAATTATACATCCCCAGTTGATTTCAAAATGTTGGGGACATCTGCAGTTACTTCCACATTTGAACCTGCTCCAGGCACAAATAGGCATCAGGAAAGTGCTTCTTTTGCCTTAAAACATCTAGAGAATGTAGAGAAGATGTAGAGTTAAGTGACTAGCCCAAGATCACCAGGAGCAGCACTGGCTACCCTGCTCCTAACCCATTACTCTTAACTATTATGCTATTAGACGTTCTTGTTCTAAAATGCTATTCTGAAGATGTCTATGTAGACGTCTCCATAGTCGTCCATATCGGGCACATCCAAGTTTGAAATCACGCCTGAGCTTGCACATGCCTGCTTTTTTTCAGACATTCTGGCTTGGATGTCTCACATTGTGCTTGAACATCCTTTGTAAAATGTGCCTTGACAGTAATGAACCTCACTCCTAAGCCTTTAAGGGCGTCGTCTCTATTATATTCATTTTAGAAACTCTATTCATGCTTTGGATGTCCAAAAACAGGCATAGAGATGTCCAAAGCACAGAGACGTCTCCAGAGACATTTTAGAAGTCGGTTCTGGGGACATCCCCAGCATGAGGATGTCCAAGTCTGAACAGGGACATGGTGGAGGCGTGGCCAGGTCATTTGCAAGGAACCTGGATGTGCCCACCTGATTTCATAAATGCCAAGTTGTTAAGTTACCCAATTCCAGGAGTGAGATTTTTTGCCAGTTCATTGCATTGCAATGCAGTATGGTATGAGATTGTCAGAAATCCAGGACTGGCACAAAATCTCACTCCTGGAAATGGGTAACTTGGCAACTCTAGAAATATCAAGGATGTCTAACTTTAGACCCGCTCCAGACATGAACAGGCTCTTTTTGGCTGAGAAACATCCAGAGGGTGTAGAGGAAAAAGGTACGCCATCATCCCTAGTACTCGGCACAATGTCAGCGATAGCAGCAGTGGGATCTGAACCCTGACTGCCCTATTCCTAGCCCACTACTCTAGCTATTAGGCTATCCTAGACATCCAAGTTCTAAAATACAGTTCTGGGAATGTCTAGGTAGACGCCCCCGCAGACGTACATATCGGGCATGTCCATGTTTGTGCAATCGTATCTGCACCTGGACGTGCCTGTATTTTTTTCAGACATTCTGGCTTAGACATCCCAGGTTACACTTGGACATCTCTTCTAAAATCCTCTTCCATATTTACATCAGAAAGTCCTTTTCCCAGCGAGTTTTAAAATTTAGATTTGTGGTATCCAAAGCCCCGTAAATGTTCATCTTCTGTCTAAAGAAGTCCTGTGAACAAATCATATATAACATAAAGCCATATACAGTACTTAGAATAAAAATTATCATGTAAACAATATTACAAAATTTTGAAAAATCAACATAGCAATTTGAAATTTGACTCTACAGGAAGCCAGTGAAGTTGAACTAAAGGCTGCATAGTATGATCACTATAACTTAGGCTGGTAAGAAGTGGTGCTGAAGTCGTGAATCAAGGACTTTGGCAATCCAAAATATAATGAATTAAATTGTCTAGAGGTCATAAAGATTTCAAATGCCTCACTAGCTTCGATTTGAAAAACACAGCTCTAAGCACTACTTTGATATTGCGAAAGAGACTTAAAAAGGAAGGAAGCTATTTTTGCTTCTAAAACCTGGGGTGTTACAGCTGGGGGGGTACTTTTCATCCCAGATGTCCATGTAAATGTTTGGTGGTGTATAAATCTGTAAGATATATTTTTTTTCCAGCCAAATGATTTAGTAGCCTTTATAAGTGTCGGGTTACCTGTAACACTGTAAGCCGCTGAGTCGCCGGTTGCGATATAAACCACACTATGTAGTGCCTTGGGCCACTCAGCTGCTGTTTATTGTGCTTCTTTCCTATGTAGCTTTTGGGATTTTCTCCTACTTTAGAGAACTCTTAATGTTTTTCCTATTTGACTTTGTCTAGGTATAATATTTTGCTAAAGATTCCCTTTTCTGCACAAAACGTTTTTGTTTTGATTGTTATATTAAAATTCAATAAAGATAAAAAAAATAAGTGAACAACTGTATATTGTCTGCAAAGCAGCAGTACTGAATCCCAAGGTTAGTAAGGAGCTTACCAAAAGGATTTAAATAGATGTTAAATAACACTGTTGAAAAGGCAGATCCCTGGCAGACAAGGCGCAAACGTAGCTACCAGTTTGAATAGTCCTTGCCAATTCTGATTTGTCGGTACCAGTCTAAGAAAAACACATCCTAACCACACGAGTTTGGGTCAAAAACTTAGTGTTGCAGATTTTTAGCAAAATACTATGGCAAACCACATATAAGGTTTTAAGAGATGACTAGAGTGACGAGCAGGAAAGTATTTCCTTTGTCAAGGCCCACCTGGAAAGTAAGAGTTTTGATACTATGTCTCACTGAAACAGATGTAAAGTGCTAAAATCATCCACAATATCTTGAAGTTAAAAAATAACAGACATTTTGAATAATTTTTCTTAAAAAGGAAGAATAGATTTAATGATATCTGGCTGAATTATCTGATCCAGAAAGCACTTTTTCAGTACTGGACACTAATATGTTATTCTGGTGTCTACCTCATTTGACCATGCCACCCTGAGTGGGCCCAGTCTTATCTGATCTTGGAAGCTAAGCAGGGTTGGGCCTAGTTAGTAATTGAATGAGTGACCACCTTGGAATACCAGTTACCATAGGTTGAGTGGAAGAAAGACCTGGCAATCTATTTACAGTTGCATCTTGCCAAGAAAAGCCAGAGGATAATCATAGCTATCTACAGAGTTGCCAGAAGTCAACATTGACTTGATAGCACTGAAATATGATTGCTCTTGTACCTTACTTATACTCTGATGTATGTAAATGTATTGGTCCTGAGATGAGCTAAACATGGATATCCTGTATTGAGTATCACATGTACAATTTTCTCCCATTTGGGAATATCTTACTTGTGCACCAGGTACAAGAAGCTCTTTGCCCTCAGGGAACGAATCCAAACTCTGGAGGCTAGAGTAGCAGACTTGGAGGACATAAGGAAGACAAAGAGGTACATAGAGAAGACCTACAGGGACGTAGTACTGAAGTCTCACCTCCAATCTGGAAGCCTCTCAGTTGCCATGTAGGCGAGAGGTCACGTGAAAGGAGAGCATCACCTTGGTGTGGCAGGAAGTGATCCTGTAGCTAGGACCTGTCCACCAGGATTTGTAAAACCCTCCGGCACCTGGGAGGTTTCTCCAGGACCAGGTGCCAATGAGGGAAGGTTTAGGGCAGCTGTTATAGTTGGCAGTTTGATCATTAGGTATGTAGATAACTGGGTGGCTGGTGGATGTGAGGACTGCCTGGTAACATGCCTGCCTGGTGCGAAGGTAGCAGACCTCATGTGCCACCTAGACAAGGTTTTAAATAGTGATGGGGAGGAGACTGCTGTCTTGGTACATGTTGGCACCAATGAAATAGGAAAGTGTGGGAGGGAGATTCTGAAGGCCAAATTTAGGCTTTTAGGTAGGAAGTTGAAATCAAGAACTTCCAGGGTAATGTTCTCTGAAATGCTTCCTATTTCACTCGCAGAACCCAAAAGGCAGGCAGAGCACTGGAGTCTCAATGCGTGGATGAGACGATGGTGCAAAGAAGAGGGTTTTAGATTTGTTAGGAACTGGGTAACATTCTGGGGTAGGGAGGGGATCTTCCAAAGGAATGAGCTCCACCTTAACTGGGATGGAACCAGGCTGCTGGAATTAAGCTATTAAAAAAGATAAAGTGGCTTTTAAACTAGATAGTAGAGGAAAGCCGACAGTCACCCAGGAGGACATGGTTCAGAAGGACTAGCAAAACAGGGAAGTTAGGGCATCCCGACAGAGAGGTTCTAACAAAGATAAAAGTAACCCAGATGTCCTTCAGTACAGAGCTGAAAAATTCCAAATTAAACTTATCAACTGATAACCAGATTCATATGAATAAA
The DNA here is from genome assembly GCA_033557465.1 of Ichthyophis bannanicus. Classification (NCBI taxonomy): domain Eukaryota; kingdom Metazoa; phylum Chordata; class Amphibia; order Gymnophiona; family Ichthyophiidae; genus Ichthyophis; species Ichthyophis bannanicus. Next base: position 1,488,218,420 of record CM066032.1, read on the forward strand.
ATATAACCTCTAAAATGCCTGTATGCAAATGCTAGAAATTAAAAAAATTAGATGGAAGAGCTATAATATATAATATGAAATTAGAGGTTAGATATGACTGGCATCTCAGAGACCTGGTGGAAGGAGGACAACCAATGAGACAATGTAATACCTGGTTATAAACTGTGTTACAATTATAGAGTAGATCAAATTGGTGGTGTATTGCAATGATAGAGTAAATCAAGTTGGTGGAGAAGGCAATGAGTCACATAAGATTAAAGTTTTGCAGGAAACAAAATGCACTGTAGAATCTCTATGGATAGAAGTTCATTGTAAAAAGTGGAAGGTGATCGCCTGGCCAGAATGAACAGATTGGTGATGAAATGCTAAAAGAAATCAGGGAAGCTAACAAAAGTTGCAACACAGTAATAATGGGTGATTTCAATTATCCCAGTATTTGACTGGGTCAGTGTCACAGCAAGACATGCTAGAGAGGTAAAGTTTCTAGATAAAATAAATGACTGCTTCTTGGAGCAGCTGATTCATAACCGACAAGAGGGTAAGCTATTTTGGACCTAGTCCTTAGTGGAACACAGGATCTGGTACAAGCGATAAGGATATTGGGGCGACTTGGCAGTAGTGATCATAGCATGATCGCGTTTGATTTAATAAATGGAAGAAAGACAATAAGAAAATCCACAGTACTACCTTTTAACTTTCAAAAGGGAGTTTATCATAAAATGAGGAAAATAGTTAAGAAAAGACTAAAAGGTTAAAGATTTACATCAAGCATGGGTGTTGTTTAAAAGTACTATCTTGGAAGCCCAGACCAGATGTATTCCACGCTTTAAGAAAAGTGGAAGGAAGGCCAAAAAACTTCCAGCAGGTTTAATGATGAGATCAGAGTGGCTGTTGTTGCCAAAAAAGCATCTTTCAGGAAATGGAAGAAGGAGCCTAATGACAAACAACGGAAAGAACATAAGCATCGGCAAGTTAGATGCAAGACATTGATAAGACAGGCAAAGAGAGAATTTGAAAAGAAGTTTGCCTGGAAGCAAAAATGCATAATTGAAACTTTTTCAAGTACATAAGTAGAAAAAACTTGTGAGAGAGTCAGTTGGGCCATTGGATGAAAGAGGGGTATAAGAGGGGCTAAGGGAGGACAAGGCCATAGCGGAGAGATTGAATGATATAGTGGAAGAATTGAAGGAAATATAGATAAACCAGGAGGATGTATTACAACTGTTCGATAAACTGAAGAGTAGCAAATCACCTGGACTAGATGGTATACATCCAAGGGTGTTGAAAGAACTGAAATATGAAATTGCAGACCTACTATCATTAAAATAATTTGTAGTACCTGAGGATTGGAGAGTGAATAATGTAACTCCAATTTTTAAAAAGTGTTCCATCGGTGATACGGGAAACTACAGACCGGTGAGCATAATGTCCATACTGGGCAAAATGGGCATTATAAAGAATGAAATTACTGAACATGTAGATAGCCATGGTTTAATGGGAGAAAGTCAACATGGATTTAGCCAAGGGATGTCTTGTATTACTTGTTTATATATTTTGAAGGTGTAATAAACAGGTGAGCCGGTTCATATAGTGTATCTGGATTTTCAGATAGCCTTTCACAAGGTCCCTCATGAGAGACTCTTGGCCAAACTAAAAAGTCATGGGATTGGAGGCAGTGTAGTATTGTGGATCAGGATCTGGTTAAAAAATAGAAAGCAGCGAGTAGGATGAAATGGCCAATTTTCTCAATGAAGAAAGGTGAATAGTGGAGTACCCCAGGGATCTGTGCTGGGTCTGCTGCTTTTTAGCATATTCATAAATGACCTGTAAATAGGAATAACAAGTGAGGTAATCAGATTTGCAGATGACACAAAATTATTTAAAGTTGTTAAAACGCAAGAGGATTGTGAAAAATTGTAAGAGGACCTTGTTAAATTGGAAGACTAGATGTTTAAATGGCAGATGAAATGTAATGTGGACAAGTGCAAAGTTCTGCACCTAGTAAAGAGCAACCCAAACTATGGTTACACAATGCAACCAGCTTATGGAACCACCAGACGTTACCACCTTAAAAACCACCACCCAGGAAAACAAATTTAGATGTCATCATGGGTAATATGTTGAAATCCTCCACCCAGTGTGCAGCGCAGCCAAGAAAGCAAATAGAATGCTAGGAATCATAAGGAAAGGAATGGAGGATAAAACAGATATTATAATGCTTCTGTATCATTCCATGGTGCGACTGCACCTTGAATATTGTGTGCATTTCTGGTTGACATATCTTAAAAAGGATATAGCTGAATTAGAAATGGTAGAAAGATGAGCGACAAAAATGGTAAAGGGAATGGAAGGATACCCCTATGAGTAGAGGCTTAAAAGTTGGGGCTTTTCAACTTGGAAAAGAGACGGCTGAGTGGGGATATTATAGAGGTCTATAAATTAATAAATAGAGTGGAACCAGTAAATGTAGATTGGTTATTTACGCCATTAAATGTAGAAAGACTAGAGGACACACAATGAAGCTACATTTAAGTCTAATAAGAGAAAATATTGTTTTACTCCATGCATAATCAAACTCTGGAATTCGTACCAGATGATGTAGTAAAAGCTGTTAGTGTAGTTGGATTTAAAAAAGGTTTGGACATATTCCTGGAGGAAAGGTCCATAAATCATTATTAAAGAGGACCCGGGAAATCCACTGCTTGCACTGTGGGACCTGTTTGCCTCTTGGGGAACCTGCCAGGTACTTGTAACCTGGACTGGCCATTTTTGAAACAGGTTACTGGGCTTGATGGACCTTGGTCTGACCGAGTAAGGCGTTCCTTATGTTCTTATGCTCTGTAGAAGAGGAGAAAATGTGCTCTGTTTATACTCCCTCTACAGGGCATACAAATTTGTGTCCTTAAGTTTTTCAGTTCATGGATCATATGGTGTTGGTGTTTAAACTATTTCAGTAGCTTTTCTCTGCCCTGCTTCTAATCTTACCTTTGTCCTTCTAAAGATGTGACCTACATGCAACTCTCAGATACAGATGTATTAATTTATTATAAATATTTAGCTCATGCCTGTCCAGTAGTACTGTAGTTCAAGGTGAGCTGCTATCAGCTACTGTAAGTATTTCCCTGTCCCAAGAGGGCTTACAATTTAAGTTTGTACCCGAGGCAGTGGAGGGTTAAGTGACTTGCCCAGTGCCATAAGGAGTGCCAGCGAGATTTGAACCTTGGTCTTACTGGTCCCCAGCTGCTGCCTTAACCACTAGGCTACTCCTCTTACTAATTATTGTTACCAAGGGCAAGAGAGAAGGTTTAGATTAGCTTTCCCTCTGGCTCTGTTGTCTGGGGTCTGAGGATGAGTGGTTGAAGTGTTTGCGCAGAAAGGTTGTGGAGGACTTTGAATATGTTTAGTGCTGACTTGTATTTAATCCTCATGTGAATGGGGAGCCAGAGGAGCGGATTTAAGACAGAAGTGATGTGGGATCGGCGGGTGGTACCTGAGATGATCCTGGCAGCAGTATTTTGTGCAAGTTGGAGTGGACGTAAGGTAGACCTTTGGAGACCCTGGTAGATGATGTTTGCATAGTCCAGAATTGGAGTGATGAGTGCCTAGCATTCGTCCCTGAAGTCATTGAGGGTTTTGGACAGCTTTCATTTCATAGTATGTTGATCTTGTGACTTGCTTGCTGTAGGCTTGGAAGTAGAGTCTTTGGTCGAGGTGGATGCCTTGGTATTTGTCTTGCTCTTTGATTTGAAGGACGACTGCTTGACTGTCAATCTTGTACCTCTCAACACAAGTAGTGTACATGAATGATTATGATTGTACACTGTCAGAAACAGTCTCTAGTTAAACATTTTTCTAGTTAAGAATGAAAAGCGCATTCTAAATATATTCTTATTAAAGAGTTCATTCAGTTCTAAAAACAAAACTTAAATACAATCCTCTATAACGTTATTGTTTGTTTATATTTCAATGTGCCCAGAAAGGCTGATGGCACAGTAGCAGACCTAATAAGGTGACCAAGCCCTTGACCAAGATACTGGCTCTTGCAGATGGGGTTAGAGGAGCCTAGTGTCCCTCACGTTCCCAGGAGCTGAGCTCACACAGTATTTTTATTTCCATTCACAGCCACTGGCAGGATTTACTGGTGGGAACAATACAATTCACGAGTGTTCCTGTCATGCCCAACTTCTCCTTCCCTAGTGCACACAGACCAGATTGAACTTGTAATCAATTGTACCGACTCCAGAAGTACACTATTGTAATAGAATACCAACTTTGTAAAAAGAAAACCATCCTTCATCTATCTCTGCTTCAAATGTACATAGTTTCCCCCGGTTTAAGTCCATGTTAATTTCCTTGTTCTATGTAAACTCACGACAGATCTCTACTGTCCGAGAGTCATATAGTTAATTGTGAACCGCACTGATAAGAGAGCGCGGTATAGAAGAACTGTTAAATAAATAAAATAAATAAATAAATCACTGGAATATTCTAGTGCCTTATGGTGATAGCCTATGGACTGAGACCTTTTTTTTATCCTCCTCGCATAGCAGAGATTGTCTGGCTTTTTGGTGATCTCTATGCCATGGATTGACATCCCAGTCTTAGAAAGAAGAAAAGAGAGACAGGAAGGGCTCCCAAGATGAGACTTCCTCCAGCCACCTATCTTGCAGTAATGTATCTTAAACAGGTCACTGTGTGGAGAGTTTCTTCCCAGCATATTAAAGGTAGCTTACAGGTTCCTGTCTAGTTTCATTAGTGGAGTCTTGGTCAGAATTGTTTTGACTGGGACACTGGAAGCAGCTTCATTTCATCCAGCCCAACAGTCTCTCTGCCTGAAGCATTAGAGACTGTGGTGTGATCTATCAAGAAGAAATGCCTTATCCTCTTAGCCTCAGAATATACCATACCGGGAGGGTTATACCCAACATAAAAAGGCATAAGGTCTCAGGGGAATCCCATAAAATGAGAACAACCTCCCTGCCAGTCTACACCTCTCACACTTTGGAAAATTCACATTTCTCACTCTGCTAAGTCACTGATAAGAGATCCCGTAGGAATCGTTCACCCTGCTGAGTCACTAATGAAGGATTCCCCCTGTTGAATCACTGAGAGATCCCACATCACACCATGAGTGACTAAGGTACCCGACACACCTTACCCTTGTCCCTGCACATATGTGCACGTGTGCACACATGCCCAGTCCTGCTCCCCAACTGGAGCTCTGAGGGGGGTCTTGTGGTCCCACACTACCTTGGGCAATATAGTGTTTTATGGACCTGTCTTGATTTTTCCATCAGAGGCCAATTCAGTTCTAACTACATCTCTGTAGGAAAGGTTTTAGATTTTTGAGGTACCAGGTTGAGGTTTCTAAATTTTTTTTTATTTAGCTTATAGTTTTCTGGGTTCAGCTTATAGATTTTGTCTACCTTTTGGGAACCTTTAGAGCTACTTTTGACCTGGATGTCCAGTGTTGGAAACCAGATATTGGGCTTGATGAAGTTTTGGTCTGACCCAGTCTGGCATACAGTATATTATGTTCTCTTGTTCTTTATTTAAATAAGAGCTACATTTAGTAAAGTGTATTACACGTCCAAGTGCACTAATGCATTTAGGGACCTTTTTATTAAAGTGTCGCAAGTTGTTTTTTTGTGTTTGTTTTTTTTGCACTTACCACACTTCAGGGGCAAAGCTTAATGTGCAGTACGTGCAAAGCCTGCACAGTGAATGTTAGAGGTGCGCCCAGTACCTTTCCTGCATTTAGTGACAGGGCAGACACCCACCTCTGGTAAATGCTTTGGCAAATAGCGCAGTAAGTGCATGCTATCTGCTGATGCAGTCCGATGCAGTAAAAACCACAGTACCCAAGCAGAACCCTCCTTACCCCTCCTGATCTGCATCAGGATCACCTCCTATCCCCAGTCCCCTTCCCCCAATTTGTATTATCACCTCCCCCACACCCTGATCCCTCAGCAGTTACTGGCTTAACGAATCGCAACGGTTCTGCTAAGCAGCTTGAAACTGCATGGGAGTTGTCCGCCAGCACTCCTGCTGATGCTGGGAAGGGGGGGGGGGGGTAAGAGTGCTTCAGTGTCATGCTTTCAATTGCAAGGTCGTGGCAGGGCAAAGAGAGCACCATAGGCTTTCAGAATGTAATACAGTATATTTGTTTCTTATTCTAGATCCAAGACATTGTAAGAGCTAAGCATCTGGAACTACCCAATGGCGTATCTCCTAACAGGTAGGTACAATAATTGTTTTTAATTCTTAAATATCTACTTTAACCATGCAACATTGCAAAAATCACAAGTAAAAGCCAGGTGCAGCACAAATCATTTGCGACATTTTTCTATATGCTTTATGTATACAGGCCTGAAAGATAATCACGTGGTGTGAATTGCTTCCATTAATACAATAATGTGTGAGGTTCTAAAACTTATAGCTTATGACATACTGCAGCCTTTTAAGCAGTTATATTGTGACACGTCAGATGGATGATTTTGTTGACCTTGAAGCATTTCTTTATGTCGCTGTTACAATATCTTAGTGCATAGCACTTTAACAGTAAATTAAAGTATATAGCTTCATTGTGAAGCTGACAAAGGATGAATCCAAGTTCAATCCACTTCACACTCCCTGCATTTGATTAGACATTTGGCATGGAAGTCCAGACAAAAGTGCAGGCTGTGTAGATCAATACCACTTATATTCTTCCCGGCCAAAACAAACAGGAAAAAACACCTTTTTAACCTCAAAAGATAAATGAAAGAAATTCTTGAACTAGCATCTGACAATTAAAATCTTATAAATTTGAGCAACTAGTACCACCATACTCATTAATCACTAGAAACACATTCAACTTATTTTAAAGCAAGTTGGTATTCGGCTGCAGTGGTCAGGTTTATTTTTTTTTTATAAATGCCAGTCGCTGTGGCTAAAAAAAAAATGAATATAGCAGCGGTATCCAGATGGAGACCAGTGCTGAACATCCAGAGTGGCGAGCGCCGCCACTATCCAGATAGCGACGATATTCAGTCTGCTACCCACAGATAGCCCCTGAAATGGCTTTTTTGCTGTCCTTGGGTAGCAGTATAGTGGTGCTGAATATCACCAGTTTTCGTATAGTTCTGGCTCTGCCCAAGTTTCACCCACAGACCGCTCACGGCAAAATTTGGATAGTGCTGAAGAGGTCAAAGGAAATATTCCGCAACACAGTACAGATAGTGCCACTGAATATCTCATTAGCCGGCATGGATCCAGTTTGCGGGTGCCACTAATAGGGTAAGTGTCTCTGAAAATCGAGCCCAAAGTATTTTATAATTTAACAGCTGTTAGAATAAAGTAAACTTTCAACTGAGTAATCTAAGACTCCTTCCTACCATTTTACATATATATGAACTCTGTTCTACTTAGTATTCTCCAGGAACAAGCAGGAAGTCGGTCCTCACATATGGGTGACGCCGACGGAGCCCCGCAGAAGCATCTCCCCAGCTTTCAAAGAAAGCCTTTGTGAGATGCTACCATGCATTCTTGTTCCCCTTCCCACCAAGGGTGCCATCTTACTCAGTCTCCCTTTTTCCGCGGAGCTCTACAGAAGTCCCATCTTCTTCCCCCGGAAAAAAGTTAATTTTCTCATGCATTAAAATGTATTTTCTTCTCCAGTTAGAACCAGTCCTTTTCCCGCCTCCGAGACCCGTCGTCTCGGCTTCGAGTTTCAGAACCGTTTTCAGATTTTTTTTTTTCTCTAGCACAGTTTCGCGCCTTTTCCAACCACTGGCCACATCGAGGATCTTCAACCTCGCAGGGGTCTTTTTTGCCCCAATGGCCAGTGGGTTCAAAAAGTGTGATCAGTGCGCAAAGAACATGCCCTTAACTGCTGCCCCTGGTGTCTAGGTGCCAACCACAATCCAGAGGTTTGTGCCCTGTGCAAAACATTGTCCTCTAAGGCCATCCAAAGTCGTTGGCAGAAGCAGGATGACATCTTCCACAGGTCAGATTCAGCCCCGATGTCCACGGTAGTCTCGCGCTCTAAAGCCCCGCATGGATTCTTGGAGTCATATAAAGCCCCCATGGCACCTGATAGGGTCTGCGGACACTCTGACAAGGGTTCTCTGGAGCCAGGAGCACAAGAAGAAGAAATCCTCGAGGAACTCATCCTGGAATTGGACACAGGGCAAGTCCCGTGCATGGTCCCACAATTCACAGAGGGTATCTGTGTAGTCAGAGTGGGAGCGGCTGGCAAAGGTGCCCAGAACAGATGCCGAAGCCTCTGGTAATGGATCATGGACCACCGAGGTCTGTCCCATCAAAGACTCCCTCTCCTCACCGATGCCAAACCCAGGTGTCTGTGTCGAAGGCTACAACTCCTGAGTGGGAAGCCAGGATAATGGCATTGGAACGCAGTGTCACTGACTTCCTTGTTTCACAGCAAGTGTCAATGCCCAGCTCCGCAGGCGTTCACACAGGGACCTCAATGTCAAGGACTCCCTGGGTCGCCAATATGATTCTCGAGAGCCCTGGGCCTCAAGCCGCAAGGGTCTCGATCCCACTCCCGGTCCTTGGGAGCAGGATCCTCCCTGGCAAGCGCTTTGTGGATCCGGCCAAGCAACAGCTGTGGCTCACTGAAGACCAGATCTGAGCCCGATGCCTCAGGAGGCCTCGAGTCCTTGACAGACTACTTAGACTGGGAGTCCGAGAATGAGACTTCCCCAGAGACACGTAAACATCATGATCACCCCTCTGATCCGTCTTTCCCGGTGTTAAGACGCCGGTCCCCTCCTGAGCACACCTCATTCCTTGAGTTTGTCCGAGACATGGCAAAGACCATGTCTCTCACCACGGAGTCGGAGGAGGACCCTTGCACAGAGGAGCTTGAAATCCTCCAGTATGAGGCACCACCTAAGGAGGCCCTGACGATCCCTGCCCCAACCATCCTTGAGCAACTCCTCCTTTGGATGCGGGAGACACCAGCATCGGTGCCGATAGTTACATGATGCCTCAACACCATGTACCGGGTCCAGCGAAGCCCCAGCTTCCGGAAAATGCAACTTCCTAATGCCTCTATGGTGGTGGAGTCCACCATGCACTGGCAGAAAGGCTCGAAGACTCCCTCTTCCGTGCCCCCGGGCAGGGAGTCCCACACCTTCGACGCCCTTGGATGCAAATGCTACCAATGCTCGATTCTGGGTGAAGAAAACTGCATGATCTGACCACAATACCTCGGCTCTTTAGGTCTCTGGTCCATCAGTAGTGAGAGACAGGCAGAGAGTAATACAGAACACAACCACAGACACACAAAGTGCTATTTTCTTTGAGCTCAGAGGGAAGACGGCAACAGACGGTCTATGGACACGCATAGTTCCACGCCTGCCGAATTCAAAGTCCTCCTCCAAAAAGCTCTCTTTTTATTAGAGAAAAAAGAGGAAGTAACAATCATTTATTATAACCATGAAATAACACAAGGTGTCGCCAAAGTTCTTTTTACAGAGTAAGATCTGATTACAGTGTATTAGATGAATTTCACTTAATTATGGCAAAATTAGCTATAAGTGCAAAAGTTGCAAAAATTATGTTGTGTCAGCAGGGACTTCCAGCTGACTGTACAATGAACTATGGTTGCACAGTTCATAGGCGTTATGCTTAATTAACACTGTTCCATCTATTTTAAAGACAGTTACAGAGAACTCATGACCATGACATCCTATTCTATTTAAAAGGAAGTAGGTGAGAAGTCAAACTTCTAAACACATTTTGTATCAAGAAATTCATCCATCTTCAATTACTTATTGGGGATTCTGGTATCCCTTTATCTGTCCATCCCTACACTGGGTTGCCGAGTACAAGCATATCAGCTGTATATCGGCATATATCTCCGAGACCTAGCAAATGAACTCGCAGGTTTCTCGGTGGATCTCAGTGGAGATCACCTCCAGTCATTCCAAACCCTCACAAAGTGCGTCGGGGAGTGCTTCAAGCAAATGTCTCTAGCACCTATGACAGTTTTGAGTCTAACACCAGGGTGGCCACCACAGGCATCGGTGACCAACGCCAGACCTGGCTCCAGGCATCGGACCTCAAGCAATGAGTCCAGGAGAAACTCCTTGCCATCCCCTACCTTGGTGAAAACCTCTTTGGCAAACCAATGGAGGATAAGGCGGCGGAGATTGAGACTGAGTTCGTCACCAGGACTCGCTCTTCAGGAAGACTTCCTCCCTTCCACAGGAATAGCCAACCTTACCGAGGCTATCCCTAATACCAGGCTGCCCAGACCCCACAGCAGGGTCACCAGGGCAAAGGAGCGGGCTAGGGCCAACACAAGCCTAAGGGTTCTAAGCCCCAGACGCTGGTTCCTGCTCCGGCTGGGTCAGTGTTTTGATTCCCTGAGCATAGCCTCTCCACCCATGGGGGAGTAGCTGTCAACAGGGGGGCATCTGTTTCATTTTGCCCATCAGTGGCCTGCCATCACCACCAACACCTGTGCACTTCAATTGGTCAGAGAAGGCTACCTCCTTCACCTGGACCAGACGCCGCCTCCTTTCTTTCCAGTAGAGCCCCCTCGGACTCCCCTGCACCAGGCCTTGCTACTGCAGAAACTCACAGGCCTGCTTAGGGATAGGGCCATGGAGCCAGTATCCCATTACCTAAGAGGGTAGGGGTTCTACTCCAGGTACTTTCTGGTCACAAAAAGAGCAGGAGGACTAAGGCCCATTCTGGATTTGCAAAACCTGAACAAGTTCCTGGTGCGGGAGAAGTTCAAAATGCTCTCCCTTGGAACATTGCTGCCCTACCTCCAGCAGGAAAATTGGCTATGCTCCTTGTACTTAAAGAATGCTTATATCCACATCCTCATTCAATCCCGGTCACAGGCAATCTCCAGGAACAAGCAGGAATGAGTCCTCACATATGGGTATGTCAGAACCGACGGAGCCTGCGTGGGAAAGCTCCCCAGCTTCCCAGAAAGGAAGCTTTTGGGGCCTCCCACAGCGCCTGCGCGCTGCCTTCCCGCCTTCCTAACCAACTCTCTTCAGTTCTTCTTTTTCCGCGGAGCCAGCAGGTCGTGTTCCTGTCACCGCTGAAGAAATTGTTATTTTAATTTGTTTCTTTGACCGCGTGTCTGCCTTCCCCGATTCCAGACCGGTACCGCCGGTCCTTTTTTCGTTTATTTAAAAAAAAAAAATATATATATATATATACCATTACTCTACACTTGGTGTATTTTTTCTGTGAGGCCTCTAGGCCTTCTCAGGTCTCCCTCATGGAAAAACCAGCTTCTGGTTTTAAAAAATGCACTAAGTGTACCGGTACTATTTCAGTTACAGACACCCATGAGTGGTGTCTTAAATGTTTGGGGCCTGACCATTCCATTCCGGATTGTCCATCCTGCTCTCTGATGTCCAAAAGGGGCTTACAGAACAGAGCAGCTAAATTTCATATGCTCTTTTCTACCGATACTCCAGCATCAACATCCTCCAGGTCTTCTTCTCCTGATGGATCTCAGGTAACCAAACATTCTTCGGGCAAGTCCTCAAAAGGCAAATCTCCCTCTAAGCAGCGAGAGGCCCTTGCAATTGACCCTGAGGACTCTGCCCCAGCCAAACAACCCCGGCGGGAAGCTCCGGCTTCCAAAGCTCCTCCTATGGGGTTACAGGTAGACATCGATGGCACGGCCTCGACCGATCTCCTGTTAGACTGCTCTGGGGTACCGGCTAACACCGGTACCGACTTCCAGGCAGTTGTGGCGGCTATGGGTACTACGGTACAATCCATGCAGCAGGCCTTACTGACTTTCATTAATGCTGCACCGCCATCGGTACCGCGACAATCGGTTCCAACTCCGATTCCGGTACCGCAACCGATACCGGTACCCAGAGCATCTACTTCCAGTAGCATGCCGGTTCCGGTCTCCGGTTCCGGAGCTTTCTTCGATACTGCTCCGATACCCGGTACGCCCGATGTCGGTACCGATCGGTACGCGTATCGATCTCTGGAAGCAAATAGACGATACTTTGAATCCTCTGAAGATTCTGATACATCAGATGATTCTGCTGACGTCTCTTTTACACTTCCTGAGGAGCCCTCTTCTCCAAAAAGGAGAATGTCTCCTCCAGAGGATTTGTCCTTTCAAGACTTCATTATTGAAGTAGCTAAAGGACTCTCCATATCTGTATCCTCAGAAAAGGAACCTAGAGCAAAAAAATTAGATATTTTAGGATACTCTAAGGTTCCCAAAGAGGCAGCCACCTTACCCATACATGAAATTCTTCAAGAACACATGATGGATTTGTGGGAGGCTCCTCTTACCCTATCTCCACATTCTCGACGTTTGGACATTCTCCTGGTTTTCAAAAAACTCAGCTTCCTCACCACTCTATTGTGGTGAAGTCTGCTATGAAAAAGATAAAGAGTACCAAAAGACACTCTTCTACCCCTCCAGGAAGAGAATGTAGGACTCTGGATGCTTTTGGGAGAAAAATCTTCCAAGCTAGTATGCTTATTGCCAGAATCAATTCATACAGCCTTTATATGGGCATGTTTTTGAAAGAGATTGCATTAAAGATACGTCAGTTTCTCCCCTTTATCCCAGAGGATAAACAGGAGGAATTCCTTCTTTTGCTAAAGCACACTCAAGATGTTTCAAAGTTCTCCAACAGAGCAGCCTTTGACTCTTTTGAGGGGGCAAGCAGAGCCTCTGGCATAGCCATAGCTGCTCGCAGACTGGCTTGGCTCCAGGCCTCTGATTTGGAACCCTGGGTACAAGAAGGCTTGGGCAATCTGCCCTGTACAGGTGAAAATCTGTTTGGCAAAGAGTGGCAAATCAAAGCCACTCAAATGGATGCAGAGAATGCTGCTTTAGATAGACTTTCTAAGTCTACCTCTACCCCTGCCAAGAAAAAAACCTTTTAAGAAAACTTTCTATAAAAAGACCAGATTTTCCACAAATCCTGGCCAGCAATCTTCCCAAGTTCGCTTTGCTCCTAAGTGTCAGCAAACTAAGCAGGCCAGAACAAAGGCTACAGGGGCTGCTACAATCCAGCAGTCCCAACCTCCTCAGGGTTTTTGACTTGATTCTAGAGAACTTACCCTTTCTGGCTCTGCAACAGCCAGAACCTCTCACCATTCCAGGAAGATTGGCTCATTTTGCTCCCAGATGGGAACAAATCACATCAGAACCGTGGACCCTCTCTATCATCAGAGAGGGCTACAAACTACATTTCTCCAGCCTTCCTCCCCATACCATGGTGAGACAATTCAATTCTCCCCCATCTCTCCTGTACCTGTTGGGCCAAGAGGTGACCACTCTTCTCGCCCAAAGGGCAATAGAAGAGGTTCCTCTTCCTCAACAAGGGTCAGGTTTCTACTCCCCTTATTTTCTCATTCCCAAGAAAACAGGGGGGTACAGACCCATTCTGGATCTCAGAGAATTGAACAAATTCCTATACAAAGAGAAATTCAAAATGCTTTCTCTAGGTACTCTCCTTCCATACCTACAGAGTCAGGACTGGCTTTGTTCTCTAGATCTCAAGGATGCGTACACACATATACTCATCCATCCATCCCACAGAAAATTCCTACGGTTTCTGTTCCAGGGAAAACATTTCCAATACAGAGTACTCCCCTTCGGTCTAGCCTCTGCTCCAAGGGTATTTACCAAATGCATGGCAATAGTAGCTGCATTTCTACGCACTCTGGGGATCTTTGTCTTCCCGTACCTGGACGACTGGCTCATCCGAGCTCCATCTCAGTCCGAGGCTCAGACTTCCCTGGACCACACCAGATGCATACTGCAGTATCTGGGACTTGTCATCAATCTGCCAAAGTCTCAACTCACCCCTACTCAATCCCTAGAGTTCATCGGGGCTTGGTTAGATACTACCACTGCAAGGGCCTATCTTCCTCAGGCCTGTTGCCACCGTCTAGTGCACTTGGCCTCTCAAATTCAGTCCAGAAGCCACTTGACTGCCAGAGAGATGCTACAACTGCTAGGCCACATGGCATCTACAGTTCATGTGGTGCCTTATGCTCGCCTACATATGAGAGCAGCTCAGTGGACCTTGTCCACCCAGTGGACCCAAGCATCAGGAGCTCTCTCAGACCAAATAGCAACCTCAAACCGTCTTTTTTGGTCTCTCCAATGGTGGATATCCACTCAAAATCTGTTGATGGGGGCCCCCTTCCAACCTCTGTTACCCCAAACAACTCTCACTACAGATGCCTCCCAAACAGGTTGGGGAGCTCATCTCCAAGACCTCTCCACTCAGGGCATTTGGTCTCCACAGGAGACCACCCTTCATATCAACCTTTTGGAGCTGCGAGCAATTTTCCTTGCTCTCAAGGTCTTTCATACCCTCCTCATCAACATGACAGTCCTTGTTCATACCGACAATCAAGTAGCCATGTTCTACATAAACAAACAAGGAGGGACTGGCTCTCTGTCGCTTTGCAACGAAGCTCTAAAACTGTGGGCCTTCGCCAGAGAGCATCGGATCCATCTCCTGGCAGTGTACCTCCCAGGAATCCAAAACTCTTGGGCAGACAGACTCAGTCGAGTTCTGCTGCCACACGAATGGTCCCTGCACATGGATCAGGTACTCAGAATCTTTCAGGAATGGGGGACCCCGGACATAGACCTCTTTGCAAGTCCATACAATGCCAAACTTCCCCGCTTCTGTTCCAGGATTCCGTGTCAGGGAGCTCAGGCCAAGGATGCCTTCCTCCTTCATTGGGGTCAGGCCTTCCTATATGCCTTTCCACCCATTCCCTTGATTCCCAAGACTCTATTCAAACTTCAGAGGGATCAAGGATCCATGATCCTCATAGCTCCACGCTGGCCACGCCAAGTGTGGTACCCTCTACTTCTGCATCTCTCCCAGACACCCTCCCTGGATCTGGGAGCTGCTCCAGACCTTCTGTCTCAAGAGGAGGGGACTTTGTGGCACCCAAACCCCAAGTCCCTTCACCTCAGAGCTTGGTTACTGAAGGCCTAGACCTTCAAGACCTGAATCTTTCTCAACAGGTGAAGGATGTCCTCCATGCATCGAGGAAACCTTCCACCAGGCGTTCTTATGCTTTTAAATGGAAAAGATTTTCAATTTGGTGTGCTGACAAAGGTCTTAACCCTCTAGCACTACCTTTGACTTCTTTACTCGAATATCTCCTGCATCTTTCTAATGCAGGACTTAAATCCAATTCTGTAAGGGTCCATTTGAGTGCTATTGCAGCATCTCTTCAGCCTATCAATGGACAATCTGTTTCCTCTCATCCTCTTATTTCAAGATTCATGAGAGGTCTAACTTTAACTAAACCTCCCATTCGACCTCCTCCGGTGGCATGGGACTTAAACGTAGTTCTTGGTCAGCTTATGAAGCCGCCCTTTGAACCCTTAGCCACTACCTCCTTAAAATTCCTTTCCTGGAAAGTCATTTTCCTTATTGCAATCACTTCTGCTCGCCACATCAGTGAACTGCAGGCTTTAGTGGCTAATCCACCTTATACAAGGTTCCATCATGATAAGGTAGTCCTTAGGACAAATCCCCACTTTATGCCTAAAGTGGTCTCACCTTTTCATCTTAATCAAGAGGTATATCTACCTGTCTTTTTTCCAGCTCCTCATGCATCAAATGCAGAGAGGAACCTTCATACTCTAGACCAGTGATGGCTAACCTTTTTGAGCCCGAGTGCCCAAACTGCCGCACAAAACCAAAGAATTTCCTCAAAGTGCCAGCACGTCATTTGCATAAGTGGTCTTATTTGCATAAATATTTGCATAATGTTACCATACACTAACTTTTAGTAAACATGTCTCTTAATGAGTGTATGGATAAAGAAAGACTAAAAGATTTCTACATTACTATAATCCAGTGCCAACCGCCAGGCACATTAGGAACTACTACAAACGCTGCCCATTTAGAACCCATAGCAAACCCGCCGTATCCTGACAGCATTACCAGGACTCACAAAGCACCATACCCTACCTATCAAAAGGCAACACTGCAAATATTAAACCAATACATTTCAGTGAATACTGGGGAAAGAGAACAAGTGGCAACGTCAAATAGGAATTTCCTCTTGTACCAAACAAAGCGCAGATGTTAATGATGCACATTTCCCAGAGCTGACATATTCCAGTTAATAAATTCAAAATAAAGAGATATCGTTCTACCTTTTGTGCATTTTTTTTCAGTTGCAATTGGTCCAGCCATTTTCTTCTGGTTTCTTCATGTTTTCTGCTAACTCTCCATCGTCTGCTGTCCATTTGTCCTTTCTTCTCTCTTCTAGTTTTTTTTCCATTCTCTCTCTCTCTACATCTGCTTTAACATACTAATCTTTCTCCTTTTGCTCTTTCCTCATTCCTATTTCATCCACACAAATTTTACCCCTCCATCCTCAATCCCCAATTACTCTCCCAATACCTGGCCAATTGTAGATTTTTCATCCCTCCTACACAAAATATTTTTCCCCTCTCCATTTTACTCTCCCAGCCCCATCCCATTCTAATCCTCCCCCAACATCAGCTCCCTTCTAGTTCCAGTCTCACCCAGCATCCATTCCCTTCTTCAAGCCCCCCACTTCCCCTCAGCCCATTTCCATTCCAAGCCCCGTCCCCAACAGCTATTTGCAGTTCAAGCCCCCCACTTCCCCTCAGCCCATTTCCATTCCAAGCCCCATCCCCAACAGCTATTTGCAGTTCAAGCCCCCTTCCGCGCAGCCCATTTCCAGTCCTAGCAACCCCCCCAACCCATTACCAGTCCTAGCCCCCCATAGCCCACTCCCAGTCCTAATCCCACCAGCCCATTTCCAGTCCTAACCTCCCCATCAGCCCACTCCCAGTCCTAATCCCCCATCACTCAATTTTTAGTTTAAGCCCCCCCAGCGCCTATCACCACTCCTAACCCCCCCCAGCGCCCATCACCTCTCCTACCCCCCCCCAGCCCAGCGCCCATCACCACTCCTAACCCCCCCAGCCAGCCCAGTGCCCATCACCACTCCTAACCCCCCCAGCCAGCCCAGTGTCCATCACCACTCCTAACCCCCCCAGCCCAGTGCCCATCACCACTCCTAACCCCCCCCACCCCAGCCCATCACTACTCCTAACACCCCCCAGCCCAGCCCAGCCAGCCCATCACTACTCCTAACACCCCCCAGCCCAGCCGAGCCCATCCCATCACTACTCCTAACCCCCCCCCAGCGCTGCCCGGGGCTACACTCAGACTTAAACCCCCCGCCCCCCCCAGCAGATCACCTCTCCTAACCCCCCCAGCCCAGCCCAGCCCAGCCCAGCCCATCACCACTCCTAACCCCCCCAGCCCAGCCCAGCCCAGCCCATCACCACTCCTAACCCCCCCAGCCCAGCCCAGCCCATCACCACTCCTAACCCCCCCCCCAGCCCAGCCCAGCCCAGCCCATCACCACTCCTAACCCCCACCCCCCCCCCAGCCCAGCCCAGCCCAGGGAAAATTTAAAAAAAAAAGAAAACCTGCCTGCTGCCGCTGTCGGGGCCGCCGCGGCAGAATCGAGCGTGCCGCGGGGCCCCCCTGTACCCACCCGGCAGAGCCTGTCTGTCCTCCCCGTAGCAGCTCTCTCGTTGGAGCAGCCGTCAGACGCGCCGGCTTGCAGTGCGCGAGGGAAGAGTTCCCTCGCTGCTCTGTTAAGCCCGCGGGGGCTGATGGGAAGTTCCCATCAGCCCCCGCGGGCTTAACAGAGTCGCGAAAGGGAAACTCTTCCCTTCGCGCTCTGCAAGCCGGCGCGTCTGACTGCAGCTCCAAAGAGAGAGCTGCTACGGGGAGGACAGGCTCTGCCGGGTGGGTACAGGGGGGCCCCGCGGCACGCTCGAGTCTGCCGCGGCGGCCCCGACAACGGCAGCAGACAGGGTTGTTGTTTTTTTTTTCGATTGCGGACCTTCCCGCGTGCCAGCTGCAAGGCCTTCGCGTGCCACAGCTGGCACGCGTGCCATAGGTTCGCCATCGCAGCTCTAGACTGTAAAAGAGCTCTTGCCTTTTACCTCCACAGGACACAGCAACATCGAAAGTCTTCTCAACTTTTTGTTGCCTTTGATCCTTCTCTTTTAGGACTTCCAGTCTCAAAAAGAACACTGTCCAATTGGATTGCTCAGTGTATTTCTTTTGCTTATCAGAGTAAGAACCTTTCTCTGGAAGGCCATGTCACAGCTCACAATGTGAGAGCCATGGCCACATCTATGGCTCATCTTCATTCTGTATCCATTGATCAGATCTGTCGAGCAGCCACCTGGGCCTCGGTTCATACCTTCACAGCCCATTACTGCTTGGACAAGGACTCCCGCCGGGATGCCTTGTTTGGTCAGGCTGTCCTCAGACACCTGTTCCATTCTTAAACAACTCCTACCCTCCATCCCTTAATGGATGCCTGAGATCCATAGGAAGACGAGGAACCTTTCAGGGTCTCATACCCTAGGGGATCTCCCAGGCATCTTAGCTGGGGAGTCCCCATATGTGAGGACTCATTCCTGCTTGTTCCTGGAGATAGCACAGTTACTTACCTGTAACAGGTGATCTCTGGGAACAGCAGGAATTAGTCCTCACAACCCACCCACCTCCCCTAGGAGTTGTATCTCTCTCTCTCTCTCTCTCTCTCTTTCCTTTCCTCTCTCTATTGTCTCAGCTTTAAACTCGAACTGAAGAGAGTTGGTTAGGAAGGCGGGAAGGCAGCGCGCATGCGCTGTGGGAGGCCCCAAAAGCTTCCTTTCTGGGAAGCTGGGGAGCTTTCCCGCGCAGCCTCCGTCGGTTCCGACGTACCCATATGTGAGGACTAATTCCTGCTGTTCCCAGAGATCACCTGTTACAGGTAAGTAACTGTGCTGTACCTGAGGTTCATAGTCGGGGGGGACCACTACCAGTACAGGGTTCTACTCTTCGGCCTAGCCTCCGCACCAAGAGTGTTCACCAGATGCCTGGCAGTGGTGGCTACTGTGATGGCGAAAGGGTTTCTGAGCCTATGGAAATAGGAGAAAAACACCCATTTACCTTTAGGGAGAGAGACAGGCAGGAAGGCTGTAGCTCTCATGCTGAACCTAAACAGAAAAAAATACACGTAACTCCTGGTTACAAGCCACGCCCAAGCTCTGAAGCAAGTAGTAAAGTTAATGAGAGCCACCTGGGGGGGGGGGAGCACGGGACCCTAGTTCAGGCACACTCATATAAACGCAGGGGTATAGAAGGAAATGGAACCACCAGGGAAATAGAAGGAAGCAGAAACCCGAGGAAGTCTGAAGGAAGGAAGACCTTCAGGACAGCTGAAGAGAAGAATATTTCCAAGGACAACACTAGAGAGGGTTCCAGAGGGAAGGAAGCTGTGAGACCGAGTCACAGGAAAAGTTTAACCACAGAGAATGCTGAGGAATGCAGTGGAGCTCTCAGTGGTAGAAGCCATAATCCAGAGAGGAGCCACTGCTGCAGAGAAACTGCTTTGGGCTCTAGAGGGAGGAGATTTATAACTGAGAGAAGTCCTGACGAGGAGCAAGGTACTTTGGCAGTAGTCCAGGAAGCTATTGAAAATTTGCCAGCTCAAAAAGGGAACGTGAGTAAATCTGTGACTAAAAGTAATTTAAGTCAGTTAGAGGCACTGTGTCACTTAATAAGAGAGAAGAGGCTTCACGTGCCTGCTGAAAAGCCTGTGTGCAAAGAGAAGTCTTATTGGAGGAAAGTACTAGAGCTGCTAGAAGAGGTTAAACCTGAGTTTGTACAGGGAGAATTAAAGCAGGATACAGAAAGCACTGATGCTGAAGAAATGCAAACTGAATGTTATGAATCTGACCAGGAGTCTGAGTCTTCTATAATGGACTGTTCTTTATGTCATAAGACTTAGTAAGATTCTAGGCCTTTCTCCTTTCAGTTAAGATCATTACAGTTTGGTAAAGCAGAAAACAAAACAGACTGGACGTTGTTTAAGTCAGTATTGCTCCAGAATCTTGTTTGCCTTTAAAAGAAGGAAACAGCTACATGTGCTTTATGCACCCTTACTGCTGCCTAGGGAAGTGGAGGATGTGGTCTTGGCCTCTAGGAGGCAGTCCACCCGGAAATCTTATGCCTTCAAGTGGCGTAAGTTCTCCACTTGGTGTGCTAAACACAAGGAGGATCCTTTCTCTTGCCTGGTGCCGGTGGTGCTGCAATACTTGCTTCACCTGTCCAACCTAGGCCTTAAATCCATCTCTATTAGGGTCCATCTCAGTGCTCTCTCAGCGCACCACTCACCGGTAGAGGGCCAGCCTCTCTGAAGCCACCCTTTGGTGACTCGCTTCCTCAGAGGCCTGCTTTTTGCTTGAGCCTCCGGTTCGTCCACCTGCCCCTGAGTGGGATTTGAATGTGGTCTTGCAACAGCTTACTTGTCCACCTTTTGAGCCTATGGCTACTTGCCCTTTGAGCTTTATCTCCTGGAAAGTGATATTTTTGGCGGCTCTTACCTCAGCAAGGCGAGTGAGCGAGCTTCAAGCCCTGGTGTCAGATGCCCCATACACTAGGTTCTATAGGAACAGGGTAGTCTTGCGGACTCACCCTAAGTTCCTTCCAAAGGTTGTCTCCTCCTCCCACCTCAACCAGGAGGTGGTTCTTCCGACTTTCTTTCCCATGCCGCATGCCAGCCGGGCTGAGATGGTATTGCATACCCTGGACTGTAGGAGGGCGTTGTCCTTCTACCTTGACCGTACGCAGGGACACCGAAGGGCTGTGCAGCTCTTCGTGTCTTTTGACCCTAGTAAGCTGGGGTTGCCTGTCTCCAAGCATACCTTGTCCAACTGGGTAGCAGACTGTATCACCTGAGCGTACAAGGCAGCCGGCCTCTCCTTGCAGGGTCGAGTCACGGCCCACCGTGTCAGGGCGAAGGCTGCGTCAGTGGCTCATCTCCGCTTTGTTCGTTGGCAGACATCTGCCGGGCCGCTACTTGGTCTTCAAGCCAGACTTTTGCGGCCCACTACTGCCTCGAGAGGGAGTCCCTCAGGGACAGTGCTTTCGGGCAGGCGGTACTCCGTAATCTCTTTGAGGTATAGGCAACTCCTACCCTCTGGCCCTGGTGTTGGGCTACCGTACGGGGGCGATATCAGAGGAGATTCTTTTCGCACATGCTGAGTCTCTAGAAGGAGCTCATTTTTTCAGCTTTGGGTCCCCGGTAGCCTTAAGCTGGGGAGTCCCATATGTGAGGACTGACTTCCTGCTTGGTCCTGGAGAAAGAGTAGTTACTCACCTGTAACAGGTGTTCTCCAGGAGCAGCAGGAATCAGTCCTCACAACCCTCCCTCCTCCCCTTGGAGTTGCAGTCATATATTTCATTTTTATTTTTTGCTGTCTTTTAGCTATGTCATCAGCCTGAGCAAGATGGCACCCTTGGGCGGGAAGGGGACCGCACATGCGTGCTGCATTCCCAAAGGCTTTCTTTGAAAGCTGGGGAAATGCTCCGCATGGGGGCTCCGTCGGCGCCGACGTCACCCATATGTGAGGACTGATTCCTGCTGCTCCTGGAGAACACCTGTTACAGGTGAGTAACTACTCTTTACAGGTGAGTAACTACGCTTTATTTAGAGATTTTTTTTTATTTACTGTCATTTCTAGTCCACTGATTGGCATTTGGTTTATAAATGTTCAAATTACATGAAATTGCCTTCTTTTTCTCCATTTATTTCTATGGATTAAAAAATATTTAGCTATTATCTTTTGTTGGGCCTTATTCAGATAAAGGACTCAGGTGGTCTTGAAAGCCTATGCATTACAGTATTTTTTTTATCAGTCCAATAAATGGTATCATAACTATGCAAAAGATTGTTTTTTTCTCCAGGGCAAAAACAGCTATTAGCACTCTTTCCAAAACTATATTTAAAAGAGGCAGTGTGGTGATCGAAGAATGCTGAAGTGTGTTTGACCTCGCCCTTAGCTTAATCTAATACGATAGGAGGATAGCCAGACCATTGTACATCCTCTGCCAATAACAAATGATGACGACATTGCTAGAGTGATTCCATATATAACTTAAGAATAATGAGAAACATGCATGTTATGATGAAATTGAAAAGAAAGGAAGCCCGGCAAGTTCTGACGCATTTGTAAAAGATGTGTATTTGGCTTCTTCAAGATATGCAGAGCCTGAAAGTCATTTTTCAACAAAGGTTATGGAAGAATTAAAATCATAGTGCCCAAGTAGAATGGCATCATGAAATTCACACAGGTTAAATGTAGACTACAATATAGACAAAATCTGCTAGAAGCCAGAATACTATCAAGAGGAGGAAATGGAAGAGCGGGACGAACAGAGAAAATAATTTCCTCACCAATTTACATTTAGCAATACCACAAAGAGTGAAATTTCAAAATTTTTAAGTTGTTTTCAGTTGATATCAATCTTATGCTATTCTTATTTCATGGAATATTTCACTTTTAGCTTGTTTCCAGAATGTTTAATAAGTCCATACCCTGTACATCAAAGTAGAACAAGCTTTCTGATGTGTGCTGTGCATGTAGCCCAAGATCAAGTGAGTCCATAACAAAAGCAAGAACACTCTGAGCTTGATCTTGCGTGTTATTTCTCCGATTTTGTGCCTTGAGGGAAATACCCTGAGAAATAAGATCATATGTTTTTTTAAACATGCATACAAGTCATCATCAAAGGAGTTGTCGTTTCTAGATAGACCCTGAAGAATGTAACTTTTTACAATACCCATTATCCTCTGTAGAACTTTCTACTTTGCAATACTACTATGATTTTAACTTCAAATTCAAGAACCCAGACTAGGTCGACCACAATAGATACTCCAACAAGTAAGGACAACCCAAATAGTGAGCAGATGTTTAGAATTAACCAATTAAGTTGTGTCGGATGAACTATTAGGAGAGAGAGACCTCCACTCTCTCTCAACAGAATATCCTTTTCTATTTTAATTCAAGGTAACTTTTTAAAATCCACTTATCTTATAAAGTGCCAACAGAGTTAATGGCCAAGTGTCCACACATGACGTTCGTCACATTTTGAGCTTCATTCAGCCCTGCTTCAGATGTTTTAAGGGCTCTTACTCCGAGAAAGCCAAACACGCTTGTCAAACGCATTTGGTTTTCTAGGAAGAAGAGTCCTTAAGACACTTGAAGCAGGGCTGAATGGAGCTCGAAATGTGACACACATCAGGTGTGGACTCTTGGCCATTTACTCCGTATGTGCTTTATAAAATAAGTGGATTTTAAAAAGTTACTTTGAATAAAAATAAAAAAGGATGTTCTGTTGCGAGAGAGAGGAAGTCTCCCTCTCCTGACAGTTCATCAGTCCCAATTTAATTTGGTTAATTCTAAATATCTGCTCACTATTTGCGGTGTCCTTAATTGAAGATTTTAACTTCGGCAATCAAACATGAAATACATACATAAAGCTAACTTTCCCCAAAGCCTTAATCAAACCAGCATTTCAAGATAGTTTATAGGCATAAATTCGACAGTACACAAATGGTTCACTTCCTATTTAAACAACAGAACTCAAAATGTACGAATAGGTAATCAAACTTCAACTACATATAATCAAGAAATAGGTTTACCACAAGGATCCGCACTATCAGCCCTACTTTTTAACATTTACATAAAACCGGTCTGCAATATCTTTAAAAAATTTGGAGTACAATATCACCTCTATGCAGACGATATTATGATGTACATTCCATTTACTATCCCTAACCTACCATTACAACTCCTCTCAGACTGCTATAACGAAATCACAATTTGGCTAAAAACTCAAAACCTCCACATAAACCATGCTAAAACCGAAGTCCTAATTGTAACAAAAAATAAATCATTTATCCCCCCAACCCATATAACACTACAAGATCAAGAAATTAAAATAAAAAACGAAATAAGATATCTAGGTGTTATAATAGATACACACCTTACAATGGAAACCCACATTAGAAACACCATAAAGAAAATTTATTTCAAACTTAAAATTCTCAAACAACTACGCCCGCTAGTATTTGTACAAGATTTCATTAATATAACACAAGCTATTATAACCCCTCACTTTGATTTTGCCAACCTAATACTTATGGGCATTTCAAAACACAACATTAAAAGAATTCAACTAGCCCAAAATGCAACGGCAAGAATTATATTAAAAATAAACTCACTCCAACACATTACACCAATACTAGCATCCCTTCATTGGTTACCAATACAGAGTAGGATAACATACAAAACAATAATTACATCATTCAAAGCATTAAATGATATGGCTCCAACTACACTATGTAATCTAATATGCAAAGAAACACCTAAGACTACCCACAGAAAAGAACAATTATATAAACTAAAGATTCCGAAGGACTTCATAAAAGCACATAAAATAACCAACAATAGAGCCTTCTCTCATATAGCTCCTACTATCTGGAACTCCCTACCGGAGGATCTACGATCTCTAACAGAGATCATGGAATTCCGCAAAAAACTAAAAACTTATCTATTCACCAAGCACTATAACACCATGCAAAACCTTGCACTCAACTTAGATAATGGCTAAACAAGTAACTGACAACTTAAAGCACAACCCTTCAACCTAAATAGACCACACACATAGCGCAAACGAAAAGACTATCCAATCTCTTATGCCCTAATACCTTCCTCTTGTATATAGTTGCATCTGTTATGCACTATTATGTACATAGACACCACTTTCTTTTAGTTAATTGTTTTAACTCAGTTCCAGTTAAATTTGTTTAATTTATGATACTTTAAGACGTTCTATGTATATCTAAGATGTTCTATGTAAAACAAACTTCGATTTGTTAATAGTTGTTATTTGTACACCGCAACTGATCTCTGGAAGATGCGGTATAGAAATGAGTGTTAAATAAATAAAATGTAGCACTGTTAGACTTGATTGAGAGATGAAAATGTGGATTTTGTTCGACACAGCTGAGTTCCCAAAGAAAATAGACCATTGTTTCCCAACCCTCTCCTGGACACCAAATCAGTCTGGTTTTCAGGATATCTGCAATGAATATACAGGAGGCAGGTTTTGCATACAGTGGAGAGACAGTGGATGCAACTGTTTCTCATGCATATTCACTGTGGCAATTGTGAAAATGCTTACTGGGGCTTAGGAAACACTGATGTAAACCATTTAATTTTCATACAGTAGGCCCATTAAATATAGCAGTTATTGAATGATGATGCATTATAAGGCAGAAGCATGACAAGGTCCCATGTTAATCTTATGGGGCATAGGAGTGTAATTTTATGAGGCTTACATGGCAAGGACACACATAGAAATGGCTTAATGACACACATAGAAATGTACAAATATTGAGGGTTACTAAGACAAGTGGCTGGTGATTTTTACAGCGGTGTGAACCAGATACAGCAGGTTCCCCCGTGGTATTGACAAGCAAGACTGAACAGAAACTAATCAGTTAAAACCACTGATGAAGGTATCGGGTAGTGGCCCCTATAATCTTCGGTAATAAAAATCTTTGTTATACACCTCTCTCTGGACTGGTACAGATATTGAGGGTTATGCATTGCATTCTGTCATATAAAGGAGGATAATATATGCAAACAAAGGTTATGCTACAGGAATGTTTGCTGTAGATGAGGAATGCGCATGTACTGGACTGGACACCTAAGTAGAAGATAATGAGGGTCATTTTAGAAGCCTCATTCATTCTTTGGATGTCTGAAAATGGGCATAGAGATGTCCAAAGCACAGAGACCATCTCCAAAGCTATTTTAAAAGCCAGCTGTGGGGACGTCCCCAGCTTGAGAACACCCAAATCTGAATGGAGGCGTGGAGGAGACGTGGCCAGGGCATTCCTGGGAACCTGGAGGTGTGACCCAGCTGCTCCCAGGAACTGGGACGTCCCTCCCTGATCGCACAAATGTCATGGACATCCGGTGTCACGTCTAATCTTAAATCTGCTCCGAGGCACGAACAGCAACAAATAATCATCTGAAAAGTGCTTATTTTAGCTGAAAAACAGTCAGAGGGTATAGAAAAGAATGCACTCGTCCATCCCCAGTATTTGAACCCTGCTTGCTCTGTCCCTAGCCAACCATTCTAACCATTAGGGTGTCCTAGATGGGTTCTGTAATACTGTTCTGGTGATGTTTAGGTAGACGCACTTCCTGACGTCCCTATTGGGCATGTCCAGGTTTGTGAAATCACATCTGCACCTGGATGTGCCTGCATTTTTTGCAGACATTCTGGCTTAGACATCCCAGATTCTAAATTTCCCCTCAATATGTATTTTAAAATGAAAGCATTTGACTACATCATGTGGAGAGTATTTATTTTTTTTTAAGGAGAAACCCAGCTTAAGCATGTTTTCAGGTACCTACAGTATAAGAAGATGCCTACCTGTCTTTATAAAATACAAGCTTAAGTGGAAAATTTCACACCTACCCTGCGGTCGCAGACATTTGCACCAGCCTTGGGGCTGGTGCAAATGCTCGTACCTATCATTTTCATATGCATACCTAAGTTACAGTATTTTATAATCTTCGTATATATTTGTACATTCCACCCATGCTCAATCCAAACTCTGCCCTTGGGCATGTCTACCCACAGAGTGCACACCGTCGTGTGAAAGCACATAATTTTATACCATTTGGAATTTTATAAGAAGTCATTTTCACGCATATACGACCACATAAGTGCAGAAATGATAAAACTACCTCCCGAAAGTGGAGAAACCCTTCTATATCTGCTGTAAATAATATCTAAACCTGTAGCAACTTGTCTTTTGGTATCTTTTGGAACCTGGTCTATGGAGGCATGGATATAGTTTGACCGTTTCTAATACTGATGTGGGGGATGAAGAAAGATCTCTGGGATGGAAGGTGGGGAAAAAAGGGAGGAGGGATCACATATGGTGAGTGAAGGAGGAATATTTGGAGAATGATGAGAAGAGAGGGGATTATGGATGGGTAGTCAGGAAAAGAGGGAAGGAAAGAGGAAAACTGGGGTGAAAGAGGGGGAAGATCTGGATGAGGGGAAAAAAAAGAGAAGAGTCGTTCTAAGGTCCAGCATGATCCTGAGAGAAGAAGATAGTGTCCTGGATTCAGCCCAGCTCTCACTCATAGATCTCTCCCCACTCAGTCCCTCTTCTATTCCCCTTCCCACCTTAATTCTTTTTCTGTCCTTTCTTATGTGAGTACACATACAACATACGGTACCTACAATTTCCCAGCTCCTTTTTCATACACACCTTGATCTCCCAGTCCATCTTTCATACAACTCTCCTTCATATGTCACCACCCCAGTTTTACAGAACTCCTTCCCCTTCCTCCTCTCCCTGCTCCCAACCTCACTGATCCTTTGACAGAAGGAGACTCATAATACATTGAGCTGCATCTTCCTCCTCTGCTGCCCAGAACTCAGTGACTGTTATGAGCTATGTGTTTAGTTTAGTTTTATCTGTATTTGATAATAATGCCTTTTAGTAAAAAAACAAAATGGTTTACAATAAAAATAAAAGCAATTTACAAAATATATAAAAATCAATATCCCAACAAACACAAAAAATACAAAATTAAGATAGAATAGAATAAAATAAAATAAAACAAAAGCAAAAACAGCAACATAAAGAAAAAATAAACTGTGTAGCGCAGTCAGGCACGCAACCCTCCTCGCCTCTCAGAATCACCAAAGGCCTGTTCAAAAAAATAAGCTTTGAGACTCTTTCAAAAGGATTTCAGAGCATTATCTTGGCATATATGTAATGGAAGTGAGTTCCATAATGTCAGAACAAAAAAAAAATAATGCTGACAAACGCATAGATTCTCATCTAGCACAATTAATAGCTGGTATCACCAATCGATTGTGAGCGCAAAGTTCGCTTTGGCATGTAGGGAATGAGTAGGTCGGAAAGGTAACATGGAAAGCCAAAATAAAAGGCTTTATGGGTTATCAGAAGTATTTTAAACTTAATACGAAAACTATAGATAAGCAATGATGAGCTTGAAGAAGAGGAGTAACATGAACCCAAGATCTAGAACCCGTGAGTAGCTTAATCGCTACATTCTGCACCCATTGTAGACATTTTAGAGAATATAAAGGACAACCTCTATAGAGAAAATTGCCATAGTCTAACCTACTAATCACCAAGGCAAGAATCGGCATGGTAAGAGCTACTTTATCCAAAACAGACCGAAGAGCTTTGATTGTCCGAAGAGCAAAACAACCCAAAATACTTTTTGACTGTATCTGAAATATGAGAAATAAAAGTAAACTGGATCAAAAATGCATCCTAAGATCCTCAACAAAGAGACCAACGATAATGTTGAACTCTCCAAGGTTGGTGCTAATGTCATTGGATCCGACCAGCCAAAAATCCACATGACCCTACACATATCTAAATTCAATTTTAATTGATGTGATTTAAGCCATTGGGAATCCACCACCAAACATTGGTTCAAAGGCTGCTTATCTAAAGAGTGAGGCTCAAAAAAGGCAGTCGGTTGAATGTCATCAGAAAAAAAATGACCTGAAATACCAGAAGACTGAACTAAACCTGCCAAAGGGCCAAAAAAATTACTTAAACAGTGGTGAGAGAATAGAGCCCTAAGGAACCACACAAGGAATACTCTGATCAAAGGATATAATATAATCACATTCTACTGTAACCGTACAATCTGACAAAAAAATAGAAGAAAACCACCTAAGCACAGTATGACCCAAACCAAATCTGCCAACCTTGTAAACAACGTTGTGATCTACAAGTTCAGATGCTGAAGGTAAGTCCAGCGATACAAGAAGCACTACATGACCAACATCCAGAGAACTTCGAATCTCACAATGCATAAAAGTCAAGCATGTCTCCATGCTATGATGAAGCCTGGAGCCCGATTGCCGAGGGTGCAATAAATGTTTATCTTCGATAAAATCCCTGAACTGGTTAAAAACTATACTCAACAATTTTCCAGAAATGAAAACATAGACACAGATCTGTAGCTCTCAGGCAAATTCATAGCCACAGAATCCTTTTTAAGAATCTGTTTAACAATGGCTCTTTCAGAACAGCAGTCGGTGCCAGGCAGCAAAGGAGAAAGATGTAATCTGACATGCTGCAGTTCTCTTCTTTCTCCCTCCATCCAGTTAGCCCAGGAGAGCGATATCTGCCTGGGCAAAAAGGCACCACCTCCTGGACCCAGATTAGACCCCACTTTCCCTAGGTGAGCTGCAGCAAATCCACCAGGAAGAATACATTTTGCAGATTTTCCTACAGCAGTGGAATTGTAGGAGACTGACGGCCCTGCCAATAATCTGTCTTATAGGAGGAGCCGTTTAGTAGCATATCACAATATATAATACCAGTATGGGAAAAATATTTTAGCAAAAAGTTTACCCACAAGGCTAAACAGTCATGAGATTAGTGTTTTCAAATTGTTTTGGTTTATGTGTAACTGGAATGGACTTTACTCTTAAGCCAGGGAAGTCGGGAATAACAACACCAATTTTCCACTTACAGACACTTTGCTAACACTTAGCTTGCACTATCTGCCACGTTGGAATAAAATGGGCCATGCAGCAGATAGCATACGCTAAGCGTTAGTAGAAACTGCCCTTTTTGAATTAACATACAATACTACAAAAAGCAAAAACTCGGAACCTGTACAGCAAACAACATAGCAGAACAGCACTAACTTCTAGGACTCAAAGTGCAATAACCCTATCTGTGAAAAGACAGCACTACAAATATTACATCGGGCCCTTGAACACTCATACTCCTCCTATTGGGGGAAGAGAACACATGGGACTGTTATTTATTTATTTTATTTATTTCGTTTTATATACCGCGCTATTTAGAAATCAGTGTGGTATACAAGGAACAAGAACAGTAACAACATTGGTGGTTAATAAGATAAGAATTGGTAGGTTAGGTGGGGGAGTTAACTTGGGTTGTAAAAGGGTGAACTATATACATTGTGTGCGTTGGGAAACTATCTACATTGTGCTTAATAGGATAAGTGGATGGGTCTGGCTGAGGGGTTTAGTTCGAGGCAACTTAAGAGTCTAAAGGGGAGCTAGTATGGTGATCTATGTTGTTTGCTCATAATATAATTGAAAAAGATGTGTCTTTAGAACTTTCCAGAAAGTAGCCAGGTCAGAGATGGCACGGATTGGGAGGGGGGGGGAGGGAGTTCCAGAGAAGTGGAGCATATAATTTAAATGCTCGGCTATTCGTAATCTGGGAACTATTTCTTGTTATGGACACCAGACAATACAGCAGAGTCAGAAGGTCTATCATGTATTTGCCATGATAGACCTTATGACTCTGTTGTCCGGTGTCCATTGTAAGAGCTCCTTGAGAGCAGTTGCAGAGAGGTTGTGCAGTATTTTGAATGTTATAATGAGGGCCTTAAACTTGAGATGGCTAACATTGGGGAGCCAATGTAGTTGTCTCAAGATGTGGGTTACATGCTCATATCTTGAGGCTTCAACCAGGGTTCGTGCGGCTGTATTCACAGCCATTTCTAGGGGGTGAATTGCATAGTCTGGGAGACCATGAAGAATGATATATGCATAATCAAAATGAGGAGTGATCAGCGCTTGGAAAACAGTGCAGAAGTCAGCAGCTTCAAGCAAGGGACGCAGTTGACGAAGGGTCCGTAGTTTTAGGTATATTGCTCTAGTAATGTTATTTATGTGCAGTTCCATTGTTAGATGTTAGTCTAAGGTGATCCCTAGATATCGGACCTCTTGCTTAGTGTTCAGCTCAGTATCCTTCACTTGTAAAGTGGGAGGGGGTGTGAATGATGGGTCCTCAGTAATGAAGAGAACCTTGGATTTCCTGCAGTTTTCTCTTATGTTATGTAGTTTCAGCTAGTCAGCTAGTGCATTGAAGCAGTCTATAATTCCAGAGTAATTTGGATTGACCGTGGAGAAAGGAGTGTAGAGCAGCACATCATCCGCATAGATGTGTTAAAGTGTTGTATGATTTGATGATGCAGTAGATAGGCTAGATGTAAACATTAGAGTAGAATGGATAATTAAGAGCCTTACGGTACGCCCTGTATTTGTGCATAACTGGATGACATTTGCATACCTATGTGTACCATTTGCCGTCGGTCTGACAAGTATGATCTGCACCAGTCTGGCTGAGTTTTGAATGCCTTTCAACTGTAGCTGGGTAAGAAGGAGGTTGTGAGACATTGAAGGCAGACACAATGTCTAGAAAGAGTAGGATAAAGCCTTGTTTGGATTTGTTCATGCCTAAGACTAGATTATTTATAAGGGTGGCAAGCAGAGTTTCGACCCCATGCTGTAGGCGCGATCCATATTGATTGTGATCTAGTGGATAATGGGCATCTCTACACATGCTACACAAGCAGAACATGGACAGAGCTTTACCTAATGCAGAATAAGGAATCGCAAATTAGAAACAGAAACATGCAAACAAAACTGGAATAGAAATACCAAAAGGTAGACTCTATGAACAGTGCAATACTGGAAAACAGAAACAGAAATGCATTTCCTCCCATGTTTTGCAAAATACAAAAAGAAGAGATGCATATTTCCCAAAGCTGATGCATTCCAGTCTTCAAACATTGAGGGGGGAATTTTCAGCAGTGGATATTCAATGGCAGGGCCATAACATGAGACCAGCATTGCATATCCAGGTTGCCCAGTTAACCAATTAGCCGGTTTAGCTCTCTGGCCAGCAGCTGAATATCGCAGTTGACCGGTTAGCTAAAGTTAGGACAGTCATTCAGCTGATAGGGTTAACTGGCCAGCGACTCAATATCGCCGTTGATTGGCTAACTGCCGGTGCCACCCCCACTCAATCCCCAGAATGCCCTGACACTAGTCAGCTAGTGTCTGGATGTACAAACTGAATAGCAGGAGTTATTCCATGGCAATAAACGTTTTAGTGCCTCTGAATATCCCGCTGTCTGTGGTTTAACCAGTTAACAGGTCTGCTAACTTGGTTAAACCACTTTGAATATGCCCCTCTGAAACTATATCTTTCTTTTCTCCCTTTGTTGTCTGGGCATTTTGGGCCAAATATTCTACTAGGCAGACTATGCACCGCTATGATGATTATAGCCCTGCCTGCTCACCCTTAATCCCAGATATTCAATGCCGCGGCGACAGCATTGAATATCCAGTTTTGGCACCGAGAGGAAACCGCCGCAGAGCCTAAGCTAGTTTTAGCCATAGATCGTTAATCGGGTAGCGGTACAATATCACCTCTACCCGGTTAGCGGCAATCTCCACCTCCACTCCGCCCCAGAATGTCCTTAACACACCCTGATGCTAACTGGATAGGATCAGGGCGCGTAGGGGACATAGATGGGGATATTCAACGGCACTAACCATGTAGGTACCGTCAAATATCCCCGTT
The DNA here is from genome assembly GCA_033557465.1 of Ichthyophis bannanicus. Classification (NCBI taxonomy): domain Eukaryota; kingdom Metazoa; phylum Chordata; class Amphibia; order Gymnophiona; family Ichthyophiidae; genus Ichthyophis; species Ichthyophis bannanicus. Next base: position 1,488,250,748 of record CM066032.1, read on the forward strand.
TAAGGCATTTACATGGTTTATTGGGCTGTAAACTCTGTAAATGCCTTTCAAATATTGGGCCCTTTATTTTTCTAATTAGGTTACTTCTAGTCTCTCTCTCCCACTTTTCCTGTGGAAGTCTTCTCCAGAGTTTGTTTTCCTGATTTGCCTTTCCATTTCTCTCTTCTGTTATCATATTTTCCTCCCTTCTCTACATCTGTCTTATAATAATCTTTTTTTATTATTATTATTTTTTCTTCTTCTCTGTCTCCATACCCATTCACCTCTGATTTTACCACTCATTCTCCATCTTACACCCTCTAGTCCTTAGTTCCCTATTTTAAACTCTTATCTGTTTCTTTCTTTCTTTCTAGGTTTTCTATACCACTTTATCCACATAATCAAGGCGGTTTACAAAGAACTCAGAAATTACATTAAGCGCAGTGAACATTAAGTTGACACATCGAGTATCTTAACAACATAGTTAACATTTAGAACTTGAAGCAAGGCTTCTGTAAACCCTCCTCACCCCATCTCCAACACTCCCATTGCCTTCCTCTCTTTCCTTCCCCAGTCTCCAATACACCCTTTCTCTTCACACACTTCTAGTTGTTCATTTCCATCCTCTATACTCACCCTCTGAGCCCTCATCTCCCATCCAGTGCCTTGCGTCCCCCTGCCACTCAATCACCATGTCCTTTTTCTTCCCTGAGTCCCATCCTCTGCTGTGTTTCTCCTACCCCAGTCGAAGTCCCTCCCTTCTGCTCTGTCTCCCCTCAGGGGATAAAGAACTTGGGGAATTAATTTCTAATGCCCTGCACCCGCCTCCCTCTCAGGCCTGGATATGCATTCAGATATCAGTTGATCCTCCATTTTTGCACCTCCTCTGTAAATGCGTAGCAAGGAGGCCTCTTCATACAGCCAGCCAGAGGATGATCACCACACAACCTAGAACCCTTGCCAGCTTCCATCGCTCACTGCTACTGTCACTAGGCGTCAACTCTTGCTCTGTGGAGGATTCACTAGTACAGGCAGCTCTGTGCTCTGCTCTGGGAGGAGGAAGGGGTGGGGGTGTGGTGGCAGAGCCTACGGGGAGGCACAGCAGCTGGTACTTCGTTCTGTGTATCTTCCTTTCCCCAAACCAGTCCTCTTTCTGTCCGTTTTGTTTCTATCCAAGGTTCCCATACAGAAACACCTGCCCTCTTACAGCCCTTCTTTCACACATATCCTGCTAGATAGGTCACACACACACACACACACACACACACACACACACACACACACACACACACACACACACACACACACACACACACACACACACACCCTCACACCCTCACACACACACACCCTCACACACACACACACACACACACACACCCTCACACACACACACCCTCTTTCACAGCCACACTTCCCCACCTGAGCCTCTCCCTTTACATGTGAGTAAGAGTTCTTAAGAAACACATCTGCAGGCAGGTAGAGAGGCACAATTCCACCCCCCCTCCCCCCACCCAAAAAAGATCCAGCCCAGCATCTTTCCTCTCCTCTTTCTCCTGCCCCATGTGGTCCAACATTTGCCCCTCTTGCTGTCTGTCACCCCACTCCCCCATCCATCCCCTCACTTACCTCAAACCGTTTTGGCAGTGTCAGTGGCATTTCAGCGTTAAAAGCAAACCGCAGCAGAACCTTGTCTTGCTCAAACACTGCAGCTACAAGAGTCTTTGCCAGTCACGCCCCTCTGACTTACCCTCCTTGTTGTTCTGGAGGCGGGACTGGCAGAGACTTTAACAGCTGTAGCAAGTTTGAGTGTGACAAGGCTCCGTTGCAATTTGCTTTTCTTTTAACACTGAGATGCCGCTGAGAATGCCAAAATAAAATAAATAAAAGGTTTGGAGGGAAAAGGGGGGGCCAGAAGGGATAATCCAAATGGAAGAAATGGGCAGCAAGAGGAAGAGATGCTGGAACACGTGGGAAGAGGGAGGGAGGCACAGGCACTCCATCCTACTGCGTTTAGGGGGCAATGCCCCCTCCCCTCCCCCCCCCAAACTACAGCTATGCATGGAGGAGTGGTTGTTGCTGGACATTTACTTTAGAATTTACGGTCAGTCATTGGTAGCAAGGAATAACCTCATTCATAGACATTTCTAGCAGGTAAGTGCACATTTGCTTACAGTGATTATCTACATATGCAAACATCAGTGTTTGCAGGGACAGCCACGGCTTCACATTGGCATTGAAAGGTGCTGAACTTAAGGGAAGTCAAATCAGAGGCCATGCAGACTTAGAGGAGTCCCTCCCTCTTCCGCCACCTCAAAGGTACGCCTGGCAGCTCCTGCAAAAGCAGGAAAGACGAGCAGCTCGTGCCTTGCCGTGGCTCGGGAGCTTCAGGGGTAGCAGGAGAGGTAGAAAAAAGCGGGAAAGGAAAGTGATTAAGATGAAGGAAGAAAGTGCTCGTCTGGCACTATATGATCCACAGTACTCTGTAATATTTTCTCTGTAGAGTTGGTGAATGTTTGCAAGTATGCCAAGGGTCTGCCTAATCCTGATGCAGAAGACTGTTTTGCTCAAGTAGTTTTTTGGCACTTCACTAGAGGCCTTCTCTTTTTATCTGTTGCAGGGTCTCTACAATGCTTGACTTGCCAAACATCTCAGGAAAAACCTTCTCCAGTGCTGGTGGCAACACGGCAGAGATGAACCTGCTTCCTAAGGCTTCTTCCTCACTGAATGGACCTTTATCTGGCAGATCCACTTCCTCCCCCAGCTTCTGCTGCTCATCCTCTACCTCTTGCCTCTCAGGAACAGTCGTCTTTGGAGTCTCCTCAGCTCTGCAGCACACTGCCTACGACGCTCCTGCTTCTTCCTCCCTCACCGGGGCATTCTAATCTGGTCCGGACCGCTTTTCACTTGCAGGTTGGACACAGAAAGGGTTACATACTACCTGAGGCATTCACATTGGTGACACACCTGTAGCATGCATGTGCACCACGGACCCCTCAGCAGAAGGCCAGGACTATGGCACAGTAGCAGCCTGTAACAGCTGCACTATGCAACTCTGTGGACACCACATGGGTAATTTTATAAGATATGCCTACATTCCTTACATGTTTATGTGTCTAAATCATGGTACTTTAGTGGCTTACATGTGTAAATGACATTGGTCCCTATTTTGAAAGTATGCATGTTGGACAGATGGTGTGTGCTTTCACCATGGACGTGCACAAGGCCAAAAACTGGATAGAGCGCAGGTGTACATGTATAAATGATATTATCATTTATGCACGTTCTTGCAAAATTGAGGCATGATGTAAGTGTTCGCACCTTTAATTTACATGCATTTGTGACCCCTTCTGCCCCTTCTTTATAAAGTACATGAGTATTTAACTTTATAAAATAGGTACAATTTGTGTGTGTTAAAATGCACGTTAACTTGGGCACACTTTATAAAATTACCCTCCACATGTCCTGTGCCCTCACTTAGGTTGTTCCCACAAATTCTTAGGACCTAGGCCTTCACCAAGAATGGCCACCAAAATCTGCTAATCTTACCACAAACTGTAAACTGCTTCTAAAATATTGAGAAACTATTTCTAAAATACCTTCTCCTCTGTAAATTTACAATTTCATTCTGATACCTCTAGAAATTTTGTACAATATCTAAACACGCAATATATGTATTTATAGACTACTAAGCTAACCAACTGTCTTTTAACAGTCTAATACCAACAAAATTATATCTTGTAAGATTCTCTGAGCAGTTTCAGGGAAAGCCTTTAGGCTTCATGGTCTTTATTTCTGCTGGCAATATCCACCCTAGATCCAAATGATTTCCAGAGGATCTAAATTAGTGAAAGTTGGATGCAGTAGCTGATTCACTATTTACAGATTAACCCGGAAAAAACCAAATTTTTTTATTTACTCTAGAAGTAGCGTTTCTACTTAGACCATTATATTCTGTATTAAAGGTGTGCCAACCACTGTTAAGAACTCTATGCGAGTTCTAAGTATCATTCTAGACAACAAATTGACCTTAGGCCCACAGGTCTCTTTACTAATGAAAAAATTCTTTTTTAGGTGTTCCACTTAGGCATAGTACCTATTGTTGAAGGTTCAGAAAGCAGGGAAACTCTCTGTTCATTTGTGTGCTTGTGTGTGCAGCGTAAGCATGCGCAAACAAAACTTGCTTATGTGAGCCCAGTTTCAAGTCATGAGATTTGAGACTGGGAAATCAGGCCAAACTTCCTGCATTATATGGCTCCACCATACAGAGTGCCAATGGTGGTGAGGGAAGTGTGAAATGCAGTATTTTATGAGGAGATGCAGCCAGGGTCAAGAAATGGGTAAGTGAGAGACACTGGGGAAAGGCTGGTGAGGGGTCATGAGAGAGAGACACATGCAGTCTCACGCATGCAGCCCTCGACACTCTCCATGATGCATGCATGCACGCACTCCCTGACACTCCCCATGATACACACATGTACACAGCCTCTGACACTGTCCATGACACACACACAAAAACTTTCAGCCCCAACACACACACATGCATGTACACCTCAATATGCACACACTCCTTGACACACATGCACAGCCCTGACCCTTCCCATGACACATCCACACCTGCTGCCACCTAGCCCCTGATCCCCTTCAACACCCACCAGCACAATACACACACACACGCACCCTCTGACACTTCCTGTGAGACCAACATATGAACCCCACACATATGAACATACCTGATTATGGAAACAGGGGGATTGCGCCAATGTGTCATACAGCAATTGTACATTTTTCAGCTGGTTGGCTTTAAGACTGATGTGTTCTGCCCACTCAGTTTTAGTCTTTACAGAGTAGTCTCATCCACTTCCGAGTCCTCAATCAGCTGGATTGTAATACATTGTGCCAAGGCATTAAAGTCTCCTTCATCAAACAATTACAGGTAATGCAGAACACAGCAGTTACAGGGCTTAAAAAAAGCTAATCACAACCCCATTATTAAAGGAACAACATTGGCTTCTTATCACGTTTAAGATTAGGTTCAAGATCTGCTGCTTTTTCTTGGAACACAGTTAAACAGCTTTTCACAACATAAGCCTGAAATATTAATGATACAAGTAAACATGTCATGCCATCTCCCATTAGCAGGTCTGGATATATATATATATATCATATTCTGAGTTTATGATAAACATAACTTGAGAATGCAGTTGAAGTGTGCTTGAGTGGCTATTTCCGTGGCAACAGGTTTAGATTAAAGACTTGTAGATGCAGCTATTAAAGCTGTTAATGGATATGAGGGCTCCTTGTAACATCACAGAACACAGTACTGTAAGTCTAGTGTTCTGAGAATATATGAATCCTGCAGTGCCAGTGTTATATTAAATCCATTATTCCATATCGTCCTGTTGATCAGTCCAGGTAAGTGGGTTGTGTTCCCCTACCAGCATTGGTGGAGACAAAGAACCAATGAAAAGCCCAGGTTTCAATGACATCACTTCATGCCTCTATCCACCTCAGCCACCAGAGGTCCCTTAAGTATTTCTTTATCTCCAGCAGATGGCAGATGGATTTTCTCCTCTCTGTAGAAAATCTGAAGATTGAGAGGAAAAGAGATTGATTAAACGCTTGTGAACAGCCACTTTAAGCCCTAAAAAAGTGACTCTTTCAATTGAGTGCAATGCGAGAGGCTCCACTAGACTGCGGTCTTTTTGGTAGCCATTGGAGGAGGGAAAATTGGTTCAGCTCCATGTCCTTATCATAATGAGGGCCTGTTGAGCAGCCATAAATTGGAAGGATTTAGAAGAATCTAGAAGAGTACAGCAACCTCATCCAACCTCAACACCACCTGCTCTCTCCTGAAGATTGCAGAAGGCTTTCAGAGGGATCTGCCTGCCAGCCATCTTTCACACAGTGCTGTTAAAATAAACCCAGCCAGTGAAGCAGTTTCAGGGGAGTAGAGATGAGCCCAGCATGGATCCTACACCTGTGGCTCTCAGGGGGTGAGTACCAAGGTTTGAACTTGTCATTGTCCTTTTTGGGGGCTCCCGGTTCCATCTCTGAGGGACTCAATTTGAAGTGGACTGCTAGCAACTGTTGGCGATTTTCTGCATGCGTTAGTAATGTTTTTGCCTGGGGGTCACGCAGTCCTAACACACGTTCCGCCCAAGTGGCTCCAAAGTGCGCTCCTTCCCTAGCACTTTTCACACACGTTACATAAAAAAGCAGTTAATGCATGCTTGCGGGCTGACGCAGCCTCTTGTGATACTTACCCTACTTTCTATGTTTTCTTCCAGGAAACGTTGTTTGAGCTGTGGCAGATGAAGAGCCTCATCCTTGGATTCTGGACTCTTCCCTTCCTGTATGGCAGCTTCTGAGACACCCCTGGAGAGCATGCTTTCCCCCTGTCAGCCAGGGGATACAGTTAATCCATCGTTACCTGCCTCAGGACAGGACGTGCAGAATGGCACTAAGGATAAGGATGTTCAGCTCCGGATGTTCAGGTCCTGTGGCTCCGGTGACTGTGCTGTGAGTCACTCTTCATCCTCTACGTCAGGCATGTCCAACTTCGAACAGGTCGTGATCTACTTTTTCCGGCCAAAAGTGCCGGTGATCTACCACCATGAAAATTAAGTTTCAAATTAGTTTCAAATTAAATTTTAACCCAATAAAGTTGGAGGATTCCGCACCCCCACCCCATTTTAATGAACCTTCTTTCATTTACTTGGATGTGATCAGCTGTTAAGCAAATTAAGCAAAAACAAAACGCAGAGACGAAGATCCAGTAAGAACTGCAAGGGGAAATGGAAAGTACATTTTTTCTTAAAGTTTTATTGAGTAATAACTTGCTTTAACTGTCTTAATAACTTTCTTTAACTTTTATTGAGTAATTTGTGTTAAATTTAGGTCAAGTATTGATCCAGGCTGATCTTGCACAATCTTTAATATTTCGCTCTTGCTCATTAGTGAGACTTCTGAGCCTGCATTTCATCCACCAGCTTTTTAAAGTTGGGTGAATACTGCGTGAGGGCCAGTCTCAGGGAATCCTGGAGATACTCATCTGTCATGTTGGAACGTTGTGCACTCTTTGTCATTTTCAGATGGGAAAACACAGTTTCACACAAATATGTTGAACCGAAAAAGGAGTGTACAGCTTCACTGCATCTTCTCAAGTTGGGAAATTTGTCTCTAGCCACTAGCTTCCAAAACGATTCTTGCTCAGCACGGGTCTTGTGAAAAAATGTCATTTTTAAGGGTTAATATTTCGTTTTCAAGAGATGGCTTGTTCAATGAGTAATTTTTACTGATAGCAGCTGCAGTTTCTTTAATGTCCACATCTACATTTATTTATTTATTTATAGACTCTTATATACCGCACTATTAGGCATCAGCGCGGTTCACAAAAAACAGTGAGATACACAATTCAACAGTACTTTGTGTTTACAGAAAACAGGAGAATATAACTCGGATAACAGGGTATATAATTAATAAACATAGTCATAATATCATCATGGCTTCAGTTTTGTGTGGATGTGGTCTGTGGGTATCTGTATTGTATGTGTATGAGTGGAAGGTCTGTGGGTTGGTTGAGATGTCTTTATTGTTTACTGGATAAGATAAAAGGAAGAGGTAGTGTTTCAAAACTTTGCGAAACTGCAAAAGGTCTGGTATTGCTCGGATGTTTTGAGGGAGGCTATTCCAACACCTTGGTGCACAGAATAAAAAGGCCCTGTCTGAAGTAGTTTTGGTACACTGTGATATTGATTTAGGGACTACCAGAGTATTGAGTGTTACTGACCTTCTGTCTCTATTGAGGGGTGGTGTTTGGATCAAGTCTGATATTGATGAAGATGAGAGTTCTTTGAAGGCTTTGAATGTAATTAGTAAAATTTTGAAAGTGAGTCTACTTTGAATTGGGAGCCAATGAAGATGTTTTAGAATAGGTGAGATATGGTCTTTCCGGGAAGCTCCATGAAGGACTCTAGCTGCAGCATTCATAGCCATTTGAAGTGGGTGTAAGGTGGTTTGTGGAAGACCTTGTAAAATTGAGTTAGCATAATCAAAATGAGGTATGATTAGCGCCTGATAGATGGTTCTAAAATCGTCTGGCTCTAGCAAGGATCGAAGGTGTCTAAGGGAGCGTATTTTGTGATATACTGCTCTTACAATATTACTAATATGTGCTTTCATATCTAATTTCTGGTCTAAAGTGACACCGAGGTATCTGATGGTGGTCTTGGTCTGGAGGTTAGCATCATTCACTTTCAAAAAGGATGGAGCAGTGAAATTTTGGTTACGTGTAATAAATAACACCTCCGTTTTCTTGTGTTGGATCCTTAGATTTTGGGATTGTAGCCAGTTGGATACTTCATTTATGCAGTTAGTTAATGGATTGAGATCAGGGTTCTCAGTTGTAAAAGGAAAATATAAAAGTACATCATCCGCGTATATCATGCAGTTAACTCTAAAGGATCGAATCAGGTTACAGATAGGCTGCATGTATATATTAAACATAAGGGCGGAAAGGGATGAGCCTTGAGGGACCCCTTGTTTTTGATGAAACTGATCTGATGAAGTATCGTTGGATCGTACTTGTTGCCATCTGTCAGAAAGGTAGGATCTACACCACTCAAGTGCTTTATCAGTAATTCCCTTCCCTTTGAGACGCTCAAGGAGGCGTTCATGGCTAACAGAATCAAAAGCGGCTGCGATATCAAGAAAAACAAGGACGAACCCTTGGCGGATGTTATCAATTCCTGATAATAAGCTGCTGAACAGAGTAGTTAGAAGCGTTTCCACACCGTGGAATTCTCTGAAACCGTGCTGGCATGAGTCCAGTGGGGCGTTAAGATCTGTATGATCCTGAATTTGTTTTTGTACTTCTTTTTCCAAAATTTTTGCTAGTAATGGAATACTTGAAATAGGTCTATATGATTCTGGTTTAAGAGGGTCAAGTTTGTTGTTTTTTAGTAATGGCCTTATGGATGTTTGCTTAAGGGTACGAGGGAAAGTTCCTGTTGTAAATGATTGAATCATGAGTCTGGATATGATGGGACTGAGATCAGCTCGTAGATCTTTGATCCAGAACGCAGGGCAAGGATCAGTATGAGCGGTGGTCATGTTTATGCAAGCAATGGTGTCTTCGATTTGTTGTTTAGATGGTATTGAGAAGATAGTGAGTAGAGTTTGATCTACTGGAACTGGAACTATGTTAGGAGCCGAGTTATTGTCAATTTGGCAGAGTTTGGATTGTAGATAGTTAGCAAATATTTGAGGGTGGATTTCATATTTAAGTTGTGAGGCAGGTTCATTTGTCAAACGCTTAACTATGGCAAACAGGTCATGAGGTTTGTTCAGAGATCTTTTTAAAGTGACTGCATGGTGACGTCTCATTGATTCAGTAACTGCCATGCGATGAGATGTGAGATGTTGGATATATACAGCTCTGTCAACTTCAGAGTGTGAGTGTCGCCATCGTCTTTCTAGTTTCCTTAGGGTTGTGCGCGAGGCCTTCAGCTCAGATGAGTACCATATAGCAGAGTGTCGCTTGCTTTGTAGTTTGTTGGTCGACGGACATGTGGAATACATTGAATAAGTATGACAAGTACTCCACAACTGTTCCAATTTTTTGGAAGTCACAGAATCTATTTCGAATTCCTGGATAACAAAACAGATTTCTGTCACATACTTCTCGTTCTGAAAAACAAAATTTGGATATTGTCCCAGATGATCCTGCATAATAGGAAAATTATCAAAAGTGTTGTTTGCAAGGTCAGTCATCATTAGGTCAAATTTGCTCTTGTAGGATGAAACTGTGTGCACATCATCTCGCCAATGCATTTGTTTTTACTTTGTAGTTCAAGGTTCATATCACTTAGTTTGCCTGTAAAGTCAGCGAGAAATGCCAGATCACATAACCAGCCTCATCTTCCAACTCTGCTTTGTCATCTCCCCTCTCCTTCAAAAAACTTCTTATTTTATTCAGCAAATCACAAAATCGTTGCAGAAATTTGTGCCTACTCAGCCACACAAAATAATTTCCGCTGCCTCTTCATCCAAGAGTAAGATTGAAAAGCCATCTTTGAAATGATCTTCCACAAACTGAATTTACAATTTTTAAAGTGATTTAAAAGCGGTATAGAAGTAAAGCATAAATAAATAAATGTCCATGACAGTCTTTGTATTGAGTCTCTTGCTTGCCAAAACTTGCTGGTGAATGAAGCAGTGGTAAGAAAGGAAATCTGGGAAGTCGTCATGCTGTCTACAGAGGGCTATGAAACTGCTAACTTCACCTGTCATTGCTCTTGCTCCATCAGTAGTGATGGAAACAAGTCTATGCAATGGAAGATTGCACTTTGTCACAAAAGAATGGAAAGAACTGAATACTTCCTGACCGGTAGTTCTCCCTTTTAAAGAAATCATTCCAAGTAGTTCTTCTTTAACACTGAAGTCTTCAAAAATCATCCGGATAAAGACTAGTAACTGGGCTATGTCTCTTATGTCTGTAGATTCATCCAGTTGGAGAGAGAAAGTAACACAATTTGAAACATCCTCCAACAATTGTTCAGTTGTGTCTCCACACATCTTTTCTATTCGCCGCACGACAGTGTTTTTTGACAGTTGTACATCTTGAATAGCAGTTATGATCTCTTTATTATTTTTAAATCCTTCAAAAAGATTGTCAGCTGCTTCAAGAAAACAATCTTTTACAAATTCCCCTTCAGTGAAAAGTTTGCATTTCTTTGCGATCAGGTTGCTGACCTTGAAGGATGCTATGGTTGCATTGACCGAATGTGACCTTGGCTTCGCCATCAACTGTTGCTGAGTAGCCAATTTTGATTTAAGTTCTTTGAGCTTCAGTTTACCAATTTCACTTTTGGTTGGAAAATCAGCATCAAACTTATTCCTATGCAGAGCCTTATAATGATGTTCCAGATTACCCTTTTTGGGCAAGGATACTGGGGCGTTACAAATTAGACAACAACACTTGTCTTTCACCATGATGAAGACGTAGTCCATTTCCCGTTCATCATGAAAGTAGTAGGTTTTGCTCTTCTTTGGATCACTCATCTTTGTTATACTAGGGTGGCTGGATGTAAAAAGGCCAAATCTGCTAAGTTAGTATAAACACTGGCTGAATCTGGTCCAAAACTGTCACTGTCCCAAAGTATTAAAGATCAACAGGAACTGAAGACCTCTGGATGATGTGCAATACAAGGACTGGAGATGCCAAAACCACACATGCAGTTCTAAAAGTAAAAATAAGAATTCTTCATACTGGCACCAATAATCAAATACCACCAAACAATCATAAAAAAAACCTCAAACACCTGTCCAGCAAACCAGATAAAATCAAATACCGCCAAACAAGTTCAAATACCACCACACGCGATTTAATATATTCTGCACACAGTGTAGAATCAACGCAAAGGCAAGGCAAACTAAAATTTCAGTGTAGAATCAACGCAAAGGCTAGGCAAAATAAAATTGCAGAGGCAAGCAAAAGTCACAGTGGTTTGAACCAATTTGAATGCAAGGCATAGGCAAGTTAGAACAAAATTGGAAAAGCCCGCCAAAATCACCAAATTCTTGACACTTTGTTGTGTCTGCCCGAAAACGTTTAATGAAAGTGAACTATAAAGCGACCAGCACACGACACAACTGATATGTTATGTGTATTCAGGTAAAGCCCGGGCGAATGGATATTGCCCGGTATATAACACACTTCTAAAGGGTGTTGGAGCGGGGGCAGGAATGGGTGATTCTGAGAGGCAGGAGACCAGGTATGATTCCAGGCCTGTGACGTCTCGTTGCGGGGCGCATGCGGCGGCCCCTGGGGTACCCACAGACTATTGGCACGAAAACAACAAGTGCCCCCAATACACCCGCAGGCAGGGAAAAAAGACAGGCAAAGGATCAGCAGCAGCGGCAAGCCCTCAGCAGACGACCTGCCGGCACAAGCTCTCTCCTAGTGACAGGGCGAGCTGCTGGAGAGATGGAGACAAGTGGGGCTGGCGATCTACCTCTGACCCCTCGGCGATCTACAGGTAGATTGCAATCTACCTGTTGGACATGCCTGTTCTAGGGAGTCCGTGGCAGCTATGCCCCCTGGTGTCGAGGAACCTTTTCTGAGAAGAGGGCTTCTGGAGTCCGGATTATCCTCCCTGGCAGGCCTCATACTTCTAGTGTGGAAATTCAGACCCTGAGTCCTCTAGGTGCACCCGGATGCAGTCTCTTGCCAAGCAGGCTAAAAGTAGAAACCCTGTTCAATTACCTTTGGCTAAGTATCCCCGGCACAGGACACTCTGAAGATGAGGAACAGTTGGGAGCTATCTGAGATGTTGACTATGCCTCAGACCCAGATAAATTGGTATTAGGTTCTGATATAGATGAGGACCGACTCTCACCTTCAGAAGAGTTATGCAGAGGCTGGCCTGATCCACCTGTTCCAGAAGGAGGAGCTGGCAGTATTGATTTCCAGGGTCTCATCTGCCTTGAACATGAAAGATGCTTCTGGCATGGAGCAGGAGTTGAAAGCACACCTGCTTCTTCAAAGGATGCAGAAAACCACCACTGTCTTCCCGTTCCCAGAGGTGATCAAAGATATGATCCAGTCCAAATGTGACTCGCCCAACTCCCTGCCTAAAGGAAGATCTATGCTGTCCTGGAGGAGGAGAGTGATGAATGGTTTGAAATATGAACATAAAAACATAAGATATGGTATACTGGGTCAGGCCAAGGTCCATCAAGCCCAGTATCCTGTTTCCAGCATTGGCCAATCTAGGTCACAGGTACCTAGCAGTTTCCCCAGAAGACACAGGATCCACAATGCTTGTATTGTGACAAGCAGTGGATTTCCCGGGTCCCCTTTAATAATGTTTAGGGACCTTTCCTCCAGGAACTTGTCCAAACCTTTTTAAACCCAGCTACACTAACAGCTTTTACTACATCCACCGGTAACAAATTCCAGAGTTTGATTACGTGTTCAGTGAAAAAATATTTTCTCTTATTAGTCTTATATGGGTTACACTGTAGATTCCATGGCATGCCCCCTTGTCTTTCTACATTTTGATGGCGTAAACAATCTATGTTTACCCGTTCCACCCCATTCATTAATTTATAGACCTCTATCATATCTCCTTTCAGCTGTCTCTTTTCCAGGTTGAAGAGCCCCAACCTTTTTAGCCTCTCCTCAATGGACTATCCTTCTATCCCCTTTACCATTTTGGTTGCTCTTCTCTGTACCATTTTAATAACGCTAAATCCTTTTTAAGATATGGTGACCAGAATTGCACACAATATTCGAGGTGCAGTCGTAACATGGAATGATACAAAGGCATTATAATATCCTTTATTTTATTATCCATTCTTTTCCTTATGATTCCTAGCATTCTATTTGCTTTCTTGGCCGCCACTGCACACTGGAAGAGGGTTTCAATTTGTTATCCATGGTGACACCTAAAACCTTTTCCTGGATGGTGGTTCCTGATTCGGAACTTTGCATTGTGTAACCATATTTTGGGTTGTTCTTTCCTAGGTGCATAACTTTGCCTTGTCCACATTAAATTTCATCTGCCTTTTGGAATGTCCAGTCATCCAATTTATTAAGGCCCTTTTGCAATTTTTCGCAATCCTCTTGGGTTTTAACAACTTTGAATAATTTTGTGTGATTTGCAAATTTGATTATCTCATTCATTATTCCCATTTCCAGGTCATTTACGAATATGTTAAAAAGCAGCAGACCCAGCACAGATCCCTAGGGTATTCCACTATTTACCTTTCTTCATTGGGAAGGTTGGCCATTTAGCCCTACCCTCTTATTTCTATCTTTTAACCATTTCCTGATCCACAGTAGTACATTGTCTCCTATCCCATGACTTTTTAATTTTGCCAAGAGTATCTCATGAGGGACCTTGTCAAAGGCTTTCTGAAAATCCAGATACACTACATCGACCAAACCACGGTTGTATACCTGTTTATTTATGTCTTCAAAAAAATATAACAGATTAGTAAGACATGACCTTCCCTGGTTAAAGCCATGTTGGCTCTTTCCCATTAAACTATGACCATCTACATGTTCAGAAATTTTGTTCTTAATAATGGTTTCTACCATTTCTCCTGGTACAGATGTCAGGCTCATCGGTCTGTAGTTTCCTGGATCACCCCTGGAACACTTTTTAAAAATTGGCATTACATTGGCCATCCTCCAATCTTCAGGCATTACTGATGATTTTAATGATAGCTCATAGATTAGTGATAGTAGTTCTCCAGTCTTATATTTCAGTTTTTTCAACACCATTGAATATATACCATCTGGTCCAGGTAATTTGCTATTCTTCAGTTTATCAAATAATTGTAATATATCTTCCCGGTTTATCGATATTTCTTTCAATTCTACTGCTGCATAATTTTTAAATACCATGTCAGGCTTGAGTAACTTCCCTAAATCTTCTTCAGTAAAGACCAAAGCAAAGAATTCATTCAGTCTCTGTGCTATGCCCTTTTTACCCCTCTATCTTCCAGTGGTCCAACTGACTCTCACAGGTTTTTTGCTACAAATGTACTTGAAAAAGTTTTTATTATGCATTTTTGTTTCCACAGCAAGCTTTTTTTTTTCAAATTCTCTCTTTGCCTGCCTTATCAATGCCTTTCATCTAACTTGCCAATGCTTATGTTTCCAGTTTTTGTCATTTGCCTCCTTTTTCCATTTCCTGAAAGATGCTTTTTTGGCTACAACAGCCTCTCTGACCTCACCTTTAAAATATGCTGTTTTTTGGACTTCTTCCACTTTTCTTAAAGCATAGAATACAGCTGGTCTGGGCTTCCAAGATAGTATTTTTAAACAACATCCATACTTGATGTAAATCTTTAACCTTTGCAGCTGCTCCTTATAGTTTTTTCTTAACTGTTTTTTCTCATTTTATCATAGTCTTCCTTTTGAAAGTTAAAAGGTAGTATTGTGGATTTCCTTGCCATCTTTCCTCCTTTTATTAACTCGAATGCAATCATGCTATGATCACGACTGCCAAGTGGCCTCAACACCCTTATCTCTTGCACCAGATCTTGTGTTCCACTAAGTCCAAGATTACTTCCATTCTTGCCGGTTCATGAACCAGCTGCTCCAAGAAGCAGTCATTTATTTCATCTAGAAACTTTATCTCCCTAGCATGTCTTGCCATGACACTGACCCAGTCTATACCAGGGTAATTGAAAACACCCATTATTAGTACTGTGCAGTAAATATTGTTAGCTTCCCTGATTTCTTTGACATTTAATCATCCATTTGTTCATTCCCAAGGTGGATGCACAGATCACAAAGGTTACCAGACGGACCACCATTCCCATGGCAGGTGGATTAGCCT
This sequence comes from Ichthyophis bannanicus, assembly GCA_033557465.1. Lineage (NCBI taxonomy): Eukaryota > Metazoa > Chordata > Amphibia > Gymnophiona > Ichthyophiidae > Ichthyophis > Ichthyophis bannanicus. The sequence goes on from CM066032.1 coordinate 1,488,266,083, forward strand.
TAAAGGATGTTCTGGACCACATGGTTGATTCCTTGCTGAAGAGCCAGTTTACCATGACAGCAGCTATTCTACAGCTGGGGTTTTGTACCAGTTTGATATCTTGAGTCCTTCTCTAGTGGAGTCAGTCTCTTCTGCCTGAAGATACTACTACTCTCTTGGAGTCAGATACAGCTTTCCTTTCTGGTGCCATATATGACTTAGTGTCCAGAGATGGTGCCTTGACAATGGTGTCATGGAATTCGATTTGGCTCCCTCACTGGATGACATACACATTCTCCAAAGCCCATTTAAGGGGAAGCTTAAGAACATATAAGAACATAAGATATGCCATACTGGGTCAGACCAAGGTCCATCAAGCCCAGTATCCTGTTTCGAAAAGTGGCCAGTCTAGGTCACAAGTACTTAGCAGTCTCCACAATGCTTGTTTTGGGTCAAGAATTGATATCCTGGGTCCCTTTTTAATAATGGTTTATGGACCTTTCCTCCAGGAACTTGTCCAAACCTTTTTTAAACCCAGCTACACTAACAGCCTTTACTACATCCTCCGGAAATGAATTCCAGAGTTTGATTACACATTGAGTGGAAAAATATTTTCTCTTATTAGTCTCAAATAGGTTATCCTGTAGCTTCATTGCACGTCCCTTAGTCTTTCTGTAGTTTGATGGCATAAACAAGCGATCTACATTTACCCGTTCCACTCCATTCATTAATTTATAGACCTCCATTATATCTCCCCTCAACCGTCTCTTTTCCAAGTTGAAGAGCTGTAACCTTTTTAGTCTGTCTTCATAGGGGTATCCTTCTATCCCCTTTATAATTTTGGTGGCTCTTTTCTGTATTTTTTCTAATAATGCTATATCCTTTTTAAGATATGGCGACCAGAATTGCACATAATATTTAAGGTGTGGTCGCACCATGGAACGTTACAGAAGCATTATAATATGCTTTGTTTTATTCTCCATTCCTTTCCTTATGAAATCTAGCATTATATTTGCTTTCTTGGCCGCTGCTGCACACTAGGCAGAGGGTTTCAACATGTTATCCACGATGACGCCTAAATATTTTTCCTTGGTGGTGGTTCCTAATGTGGAACTCTGCATCGTGTAACCATAGTTTGGCTTGTTCTTTCCTAAGTGCATAACTTTGCACTTGTCCACATTAAATTTCATCTGCCATTTGGATGCCCAGTCTTCCAATTTATCAAGGTCTTCTTGGAATTTTTCACAATCCTCATGGGTTTTAACAACTTTGAATTATTTTGTGTCATTTTTATTTATTTATTTATTTAAAGTTCTTTTATACCGCGCTCTTTATCATCAGCGCGGTTTACAGTGAACAAGAATACCCACAGAAAGCAACAGGCTGTTGTGGGTTTACATGTAACAGGCGAGTTTAACTGGGATTCAACTTTGGGAAACTTTGTACATATATGTTATATAACTATAAACAATGGCTAGTGTTTTATTTACATCTTGTGTGAAATGCGATATTTACAACTTTATTTTGAGGGCTTGGGCTGTGCAAGGGGGTCAGTGAGGTCATCTGCAAATTTGATTACCTCACTCGTTATTCCCATTTCCAGGTCATTTACGAATATGTTGAAAAGCAGTGGACCCAGCACAGATCCCTGGGATACTGCACTATTCATCTTTCTCCATTGGGATAAATGGCCATTTAGCCCTACCCTCTGCTTTCTATCTTTTAACCAGTTCCTGATCTACAATAATACACTGCCTCCTATCGTATGACCTTTTAATTTCACCAAACGTCTCTCATGAGGGACCTTGTCAAAGGCTTTCCGAAAATCCAGATACACTGTATCAACTGGCTCACCTTTGTCTACCTGTTTATTCACACCTTCAAAAGTCATAACAGATTAGTGGGCCAGTGCCCCTTTTTTCTCAGCCTCCTCCTGATCACCATGATTCCGGGGGGTCTCGGGACTATCGTCGCTACCACCCTGGAGAACCTTTCTTCCCCTCTGCTTCAGGGCCTTGGGCTCATACTCGGTCCTTTTCTGGAACATGTGGACCCAGGGACTCTGCCCCATCCAGAGAAGGACCCTCCCAGGCCACGCATTGAAGGTTTGGGGCCCATTCCCTGGTCCCTCTGGTGGGCAGCAGGCTTTGCCTCCTTTCAGGAATGGGCCTGGGTTAACAAGGATTGCTGGGTGCTAGACAACATTCAATTAAGCTATGTCCTGTAATGCATGGAGCCAATTCCTGATGCCTTCATAGTTTCCCCTTGTGGGTTTGCGATCAAAGGTGCCATGGTGTGGACCACCTTTGACAAGTTACTTAGCCTAAAGGCAGTGGTGCCTGTCCCCTAGACAAGCGGAGCAAAGGCAGATGCTCTATCTACTTCTTGGTGCCAAAGGAGGATAGTTCCTTCTGGCCCATTATGGACCTCAAAGGGGTCAATGTGCACTTGTGTGCCCTGCGCTTTTGGATGGAAGCCTTAAGCTCCGTGATTCAAAGAGTGTGCCGAAGAGAGTTCTTCACTTCTCTGAATCTGACTGAGGTGTATTTTTATATCCTGATTCAGGCGGATCAGCAGAAGCATTTGCGTTTTGCCATGCTTGGCTTTCACTATCAGTTTGCGCCCCCTTTCGGGCTATTCACCGCCCAAGGATGTTCTCAAAGGTCATGGTGGTGGCAGCTGCGGCACCAAGGGATCTGTGTCTATCCTTTTCTAGACAACTGGCTCATCTGAGCCTGTTCCCTGCCAGAAGCGTCTCAGGTGACATCCCGAGTTGTGAGCTTTTTGAAAAGTCTCGGCTGAGTGATCAATCAGGAAAAGAGCCAGCTTTTACTTTCCCAGTCTTTGGAGTTTCTGAGAGCATGTTTTGACACTCTAGTGGGCAGAGGTTTCCTGCCAAAGGAGAAAGTCAGAATACTGTTCAATTGCCTTATGATGATCTGTGCACAGCAAGCCCTCAGAGTCTGGGATTATCTTCAGCTTTTCAGATTGATGGCAGCAACCATAGACATGGTCCCGTGGGCATGTGCTCACATGCAGCCACTCCAGCAGTCCTTCTTGGCTTGATGTTCCCAGAGTTCTCAAGAGTTTGAGCACCGACTTCCGTTCAGATTGAGGGTGAGGTCCAGCCTACGGTAGTGGCAGCAACCCTGTCATCTGTGGAAAGGCGTACCACTGGATGATCTTTTTCCTGGATCCTGCTGGCAACAGATGCCAGTCTCTCAGGCTGGGAAGCCCATTGCCGAGACTGTACAGCTCAGGGCGGTTGGAACCACAGGGAAGTGGTGTGGTCCAACAACTGCCTCAAGGCAAGGGCCGGGCAGTTCAATTATTTTCCGACAATGCTACAGCAGTAGCTTAAATCAATCGTCAGCGTGGCACAGGATGTGCTAGAGTGTCCCTGGAGATGGATCTCCTGTTTGCTTGGGTGGAGAAGAACCTCCTAACCTTGTCAGTTCAGCACATTGCCAGAGTGGACAATGTGGAAACAGACTTCCTTGGCTGTCACTCTCTGAATCCCAGCGAGTGGCAGTAGAATTAAGAGGCATTTCAGTCAATTCTGCGCCGCTGGGGTCATCCCGAAATGGATCTGATAGTGATCTGCTCCATTGCCAAAGTATGCTGCTTCTTAAGTTGCCACAGGGAGATGGGGTACAAAAGCATTGATGCCCTGACCCAGCCTTGGCCCAGTCAACGGCTGCTGTACATGTTTTCTATGTGACCCCTGGTGGGGTGTGTGATTTGTCATATAGAGCATTACCTGGGCAGGATTGTTCTGGTAGTGCCAGATTGGCCGTAGAGAGTGTGGTGTGGAGACATGTTGCAGCTCCTTCATGCGCCTCCTCTTGGGCTGCCTCCATCTCAGGGACGATTGCTGCAGGGACCAATCATCCTGGAGGACTCGGCTCCCTTCTCGCTTATGGGCATGGCTTTTGAAAGGAGACTGATAACAGTTAAGGGCTACTCTTCATGAGTAGTCTCTACTATACTTGGTGCCTGGAGAGGGTCTTCTAACTAGCATATGTATGGATATGGTGCCTCTTTGAGTGCTGGCGCAGGATGGCCTAGAGAAGGGTCTTTCACTTAGCTCCCTGAAGAGTCTGGTGGCAGTTTTGGACTGTTTCTTTGATCCGGTGGTGGGCAAGTCCTGGCCTTGCACCCAGACATCTCCCATTTTCTCCAAAGGGTTTGACGTCTGTGTCCTAACCTTCAGTCTGTGATCTCTTCCTGGGATCTGTCTCTGGTGCTCAGGGCCCTGATGGCAACCTCCTTTGAGCCATTGAAATGTGCTACTTTGAAGGATTTGATGCTCAAAACTGTCTTCTTGGTAGCAATTTGTTCTGCAAGGTGGATCTGTGAACTGCAGGTTCGGTCTTGCTGGGATCCTTATCTGTTCCTTTCAGTATTTCCATTTGGTCTGCACCTTCCTTCTTGCCTAAAGTGCTTTCTCCCTTTCATGTGAGCCAGGTGGTTTGCCTGACCTCCTTTTCTAAGGAGCAGTGTTGGGTGTCGGTAGACACGGCCTTCCTCTCAAGGGTTTTGCAGACTGTTGTGTCTTCCTCCTGCCAAGTGGTGTTGTAGCTTTGGTACATCCCACTTGTCTAGAATGGTATAGCAGGACGATATGGAAGATGACATTTTACTTACCAGATCATGTCCTTTCCTTGAGTGCTGCTAGACCAGTCCAGGGCCTGCCCTTGAAACTGTATTTGCTCTGTTCTACTGCTTGGGTCCACCATGATTCTGCAGACTTATCTTCTACTAAGAAATACCACAATTGTTACACACTAACAAACCCCAAACTATAGTATAACATTCAGCCTTAAAAGGCCCTAATATTTTTAAGCATTCAAAAAACACTGGTAGTACCTATACGGGTAGACAAGTGATAATACTTATTATTACTAATTACAACATTATGCTGTATTCATTTATATTTAGTCATTATTCATTTATTATACCAAATATTTTTAGGTTAAACTTACATTTAATATAAACCACAAAACAACCAATGAGGCATAATACTCAAAAGTTCATCAAAGGTAATTACAGTGTCACATTCATGAACCCAACGTAACAATTCTCATGAGAAAATCTTCAGGCCATATAGAAATATTCCTGATACATTATCTGGAAACGTCTGAAGTGAAAATAAAACAGACATCGTCTTACGTATGCTGCATACTTTAGGGAAGCATCTGATGAATATTCTGTATTTTGTATCAGGAATATTACACAGGTACACTAAAAAAAATTTTTTTTAAACTGCCTCTAATGTTTCGATTGATTTTTACGTTTTTTGGTGCGCTGAATCCAAATCTGGTAACCAATTTGCTCCATCACGTACAGATTTTTTGCTACATTGGGTTAGCAGTTTGAGGTGAACGTTTCAGATTGAGTGCGATCGAGATAAAAGTTTCTTGGATGAATTCTTTATACTAATTGTTTAGTAGTTATTCAAATAAGAATAAAGAAAATTGTAACAAGGCAGCACATAAGAATAGAGTAATGTCAACAAAACACACTGTGATGGTAGCAAAATTGTCTGCACTTAAAACAGCCACATACATGTGCACAAACATTGAGCATATAAGAGCGAGGTTAGACACAAAGCAAAGCAAAGAAATGTGCAAAAAATGTTGTACAGGTATGTATGTAAGAATAGAAAACGCAAACCGCACCATTGCAATACATGAAGACAAACACCCGATGGTGTGAAAATAAAATTCTAATAAATGAGATCCGACACTGTGGTAATAACTAGCAAATTTTTATTTCAAAGTTTAGTAAAAACACGATATTTGTCAACACAGTTTAGATTTTAAAGTCATTCTTGGGTCAATCAATCTCCTGGTGGGCCCGTTTCTTCTTCCCCCGAATGCTTCTCTTGGTACGCTGCTTGGCGTATTTTTCATCTGGGGTTTCCCGCAGCAGCAACCAGCAGAAATCAGCCATCATAGTGGTGTTCCATCTTCCTTGGTACCTTCTCTCTGCGTCCTTGATGTCCTGGTGAAACCTTTCACCTTGTTCTTCACTGTACGCCCCCAAGTTTTCGGGAAAGTAGTTCACATGGGAGTGCAAGAAATGGACTTTCAGGCTCATGTTACAGCCTTGTTCTTTGAAGGCATTGAGCATCCTGGCAACAATATCCTTATAGCTCTCATCCCGCCTGTTCCCCAAGAATATGAGAACAACATCCTTGAAGGAATCCCAGGCTTCTTTTTCCTTCTCAGACATCGTTTCAGCGAATGCTCCATCTGAAATGAGTTTCCTTATATCAGGGCCAACAAACACTCCTTCCTTTAGCTTTGCTTCAGAAAGTCGGGGGAACTTTGAGCAAAGGTACCGAAAGCACTCACCATCTTTTGGAAGGGACTTGATGAATTGCTTAATGAGACCCAACTTAATGTGGAGAGGTGGTAATAGAAGTTTATCACGAGGTACCAAGCTCTCATGAAGAACATTTTTCTCACCGGGTCTCAAATACTCCCGAATTGGCCAGTCTTTTTTCCCCCAGTGTAGGTCGCGGGCCCGGCTATCCCACAAGCAAAGGAAGCAGGGATATTTGGTGAAACCGGATTGCTGCCCTAATAGCATGGATAGAATTTTAAAGTCTCCACAAATCATCCACTTATGCTCATCATAACGAATCTTCTGAAGAATCAGGGCCAAATTCTCGTATTTTTCTTGGAGAATAACAGAGTGAGCAATAGGAACTGAAGCGAATGTGTTGCCATTATGAAGAAGAACACCTTTTATGCTGTCTTTTGACGAATCAATGAACAGCCGCCATTCAGCAGGATCATACTTGAGTTTAAACTTTTCCATCACTCCGTATATATCGTTGCAAAATACCAAATCTTCCTCTTTGCTGAAATACTTCAAAAATTGTGTCTCGCGGTTGCGGTACCAATAAAAAGTTGTTCCTGGTGACAATAGATTTTTCTGTTTAAGCCGAGAACCTAGCAGTTGGGCAGCATCTTTTGGGAGTCCTAAATCCCGGACTAAATCATTCAATTCAGCTTGAGAGAAAAGTTCAGGTTTCGGATCTGGTTCAGTTTCAAACTCGGAAGTACTGGACTCATCGGGAAAAGCCATCTGATGAGTCTCATCATGATCAGAACCGTCCACACAAATATGATCCAAAGATTTTGGTGGTTCAGGCACAGGTACTTCGTTGCTATGAGACATAGGCCTAATTGCTGAGGGAAGGTTGGGGTAACTTATTACGTTCTTATTTTTTAAATTGTATCCCTTCACAATGCAAGAGCAAAAATAGCAGTCACTGCTGTGGTCTCTTTGTTCACGCCACATCATAGGTATTCCGAAACGAAATGCTTGTTTTTTACCTTTCATTCATAAGCGTAGATCTTCCTCACATGTCTTGCACACTTTGTGAGGAGCCCACGGTTTGTCTTGATCGCCTAACTTCAAACCGAAATAGGCGAAATATACTTTTTTAATAAATGCAGAAATGTTCCTCTGCCGCTTTTTCACGGTATATTCCCCACAAATAAAACAAAAACTGTCCGGAGAGTTGACGCAACCTCTGGCTCTGTGAGCCATCACAAATACACAGCACTGCAAATTACAACTGTAGTGAACCACTTCGGAATAAAGCTGGATTACGACTGAGCAAACAAAAGGTAATAATGAACTTGCAAGAAACTGAAATTTGACAGGAACGTTCATGTCGCAACCACCGTGTTTGAGCGAGCGAACGAGGCGAGGCGAACAGGAAAGAACATACGCCAGCGCGAGTACTGGATTTAGCCCCCCGCCTCCCAATTGTCCTGTTAATGTATAAAATGAATACAAAACACTCTAAAATATCATGAGGGAGTGTTTCTAGTTAGTTAACCATTACAACCTCTATTTTGGGCCAAGAAAATAAACTGCAGTCGGCTAAAAAGAAATTATGTGAACATTCCTTATATGGGTAAGAAATCTAATTTTGCAAGAAAACGTGACGTGATGGAACATTTTGGCTATTTTTCCTGGATTCAGCACCCCAAAATCTATAGGAATCAGTTGCAAAACTGGAGGCAGTTTTTTGGTAGTGTACCTGTGTTATCATTTGTCTACCCGTATAGGGATTGCCAGTGGTTTTTGAATGCTTAAAAAGATTAGGGCCTTTTAAGACTTAATGTTACATTGTAGTTTGGGGCTTATCTTCTACTGACAGCCTTCTAGTTCTACCTTCCTGTACATAGTTCTCTACTGTTTACTCATTGTTGCCCACATTGAGTTTGTGTGAGGCTTGCTCTGTATCTCCCATTTGCTTTGGGATTAATACTGAAGGGACCTCAGGTGGCTGAGACAAATAGAGGCACAGGAATGATGTCATTGAAACCTGAGCTTTTCATTGGTTCTTTGTCTCCATCAATCTGCTGGTTGGGGAATACAACCCACTTGTCTGAAATGGTTTAGCAGGACTCATGGAAAGGACCTTATCTGGTAAGTAAAATGTCACCTTTATATGGATGTTTCAATTCAATCTTGCCTTTTACAGACCTTCTTTGTTAAATCAGTCTTTTCCAGTCTGCATCATAAAACATTTTTCTTCTCGTCCTTCACTCACAAGTTTCCCTCTTGTTCCATCGTCTTTCATTGCCCCATAAGCTTCTTTTGTTTTCTCTCTTCTCCCAGAATTCCTCACTTCTTACTGTTGCTTACAGTTTTTTCTTTTGGCTTGCAAATAAAAAATTATCCATGTGACAGAGAAAAATTATTTTAGTTTGAATTTGACAAAAATGATTACTACTACTGAATGTTTGTATAGCGCTACAAGACATATATAGAACTGCACAGACAAATGTAAAAGACAGTCCCTGCTCATCAGAGCTTAATCTAGTCAAGACAGACAACACAGTAACTGTAGACATGGGATACATCTAGGGGGAATGGTAAGGAAACACAGAGGGGATTAGGTGAGTCAAGATCAGAAATAATGCCTACATTATTGAAATGTTGGCTAATTAGAATAAATATGGAAGAAGTTTATTTATTTACTAGTATTTGGTATACAGCCATTCGAACAGTAATCTAACAGTATTGCAGTTTACAATAGTAATAAGTGGCAAAATGGTAATGGACATAAAAATAAAACAGTAAAGCATAGTATTAAAAAGAGTGAATAAAACCATAAAAATATAAAAAGACTAGCCCAAGAGAGAGGAAGAGTGAATAGCAGAATAAATTCAACTTTACTATACACAAGGCATATCCAGAGACACAAAAGGGTAAGGGGAAAATCAGACCTGAAATGTAGTTGATTAGGAGTCAAGGTATTCACTATATGGTTTTTAAAAGAGCCAAGTTTATTTATTTATTTATTTATTTATTTAACAATCATTTATATACCGCATCTTCCATGGATCAGGTGCGGTTCACAATAAACAACAATTAACAAAGCAGAGTTTGTTTTACATATAACATCAAGTTGTTAATGTTTCTTACATTTTTTATAGGAGATCGTAGCTCAAAGATCTAGTATGAGGGAATTCCACAAAGTGGGAGCCCAGTATGCACAAGTGACTATTTGTTTCCATTCATAGTAACATAGTATATGACGGCAGATAAAGACCAATATGACCCATCTAGTCTGCCCAGCAAGGTGGCTAGAATAGTTGTAACTGCAGCTTGTGATAAGGAAGCTTATCATAGTTCAGGAAGGAGCTATAATAGAGGTGAAGTGACTCTGAACAAGCAACCTGTCTGTTCTGGTAGAAATAATAAAACAGAATGTTTCCATAAAAGACTACCAGTCCCAGAATGCACCAAGTTTCCAACAGCCATTAGAAGAGCTGAAGTGGGGAAACGTGTGTTCAATCAGGAGGGCTATGAGGTAATCCCCAAGCACTCATCTCCAAGGGCAGGGCTTGATTCAGCACAGCTGCGCTGTACTAGGGTGGAGCATTCATCTAAGCAGGATAAAAGAAAAGCTTATTCTACAGAGAATCATCAGAAGCTTGATCATCAGCTGGATCAGAAGCACCTGGATCATCCTGACCATCATCATCAGCAGAAGCCAGAGCTGACGGACAGAGAGAGCAAGAAACACTTTGGAAGAAAGAAGAGAAAAGCATTTGGGAGGTCTAAAGGAGTCCATAGCAGTACGTATACCGGGAGGCATTCCAGAGGCAAGCATACACCACTGGACTGGGGAAAGCCAGAGGAGTGGGGCTGCAGAGCCAGGAATCCCCGGACGGCACCTGTGAGGGAGACGGCTGCACTTGGAAGGGACCCTAAGACCAGTGCCAGAAGGTATGTGAAGAGAGATCCAGTGTCCAGGGATCTTGAATGGAAGGCTGGACATAAGAACTGGACTACATACTGGCCAGGATATTTAGAGAGGAACTCTAACAGCAATGGAAGCTCAGGTATGAACACTGATCTATGCCCTAGCTCTTCACTGGGAAGACAGCAGGGAAACAAGTATTGTCCTGAGAGTGTTCCATTGAGAAATTCCTCTGTGCCAATCCATGATAGTGAACCTATGATAATTGAAGAAGGGGAAGATGTGGTAAATAAGGATTTTGAGTACATGGATTGCTCTCTGTCTAAACTTCTGTGGTAATATGCTGTTACAAAAATACAACAACCATCACAAAGAAATATAAACTTGTTCTTTAATCTATTCAGAAAAGCTTCTGAGTAGGATTTGAGCCACGTAATAGAAAGTAAACCAGCCAAGAGGGTTTCAGCTGGTAATTGTTAGCAATTGAGCCTTGCCTAATTGCCAGTGAGCTCTGAAGGGACACTTCTGAGTGTGTGTGAAGATACAAGAGGTTATCCCTGAAAAAGAACAGGTTTTTTTTCTACTTTGTGGGGTTTTGTTTGTTCTTTGAAGCACTGCTAAGAAGATATTAGCAGGTGCCTACAGAAAAGACCTCTCTGTTTCCATCCAGGTCTTTATGCTTTGATTTGATTGCTTAACAAGTTCAGCTGTTGTTTTTCCTTATTTGTTTTTCTAAGTATAATACTGAAAGCAAGTATTCCTTTTTATGTGCTACCAAGTATATCTGTGTTGGGAGAAATAACCCCATAAATAAAATATCTTCTTTGCTTTACATTCGAGCAAGCACAACTAATATCTCCAGGAACAAGCAGGAATGAGACTTCACATATGGGTACGTCGGTACCGACGGAGCCTGCACGGGAATGCTGCCCAGCTTCCAATCAGAAAGCTTTTGGCAGCATCCCTCGTGCCTGCGCAGTGACTTCCCGCCTTCTCCACAGCCTCTCTTCAGTTTTTGTTTTTCCGCGGAGCCGGCAGGACGTCCTCCTGTCACCGCAGAAACTTTTCTTTTTAATTACTTTACTTACTTTAGTTTTTTGTTTTCTTGTGGTCGCGGCTGTATTTCCCGCTGCCACCGGTATCGCCAGTGGATTTTTGACTAAATTCTGAGAAATATTTTCTTCAGTTTTTTTGCCTTAACTTCTTGGGCCTACTAGGCCTTTTCATTATGGAGCCTTCTGTTCCTAAGAAGTGCATTCAATGTGGAAACACCTGTTTCTTTTTAGACACCAATAGTAGGTGTCTCAACTGTGTGGGTCCTGACCCTTTTTCCCCTGACTTGTCAGGAGAAAATTTTGTGAAGAAACCTTCAATATTTAGAGTTTCCCTCGATACCGTTTTTTCCTCGGCAGTGAGGGTACCCGGTTTCTCTACTTCACAGGATCAGGTAACCCAAAAACAGTCTGTTAAGACTAGTCAATGTTTGAGTGGTATGTCCCATGCCCAGCATGGTGATGGCTCCGGCCTTACCCTCAAGAATCCATTGGCATTACCCCTGCGGGAGTCTTCGGGCTCCAAAGCATTAAAGGGGTTTCAGGATGTTCCTGGGGCTCACCCCTCACAGAACATGCCTGAGCCATGCGCGGGGGTGGTATCCGCTTCGAGCGGTACCGAGCCTCCAGCATCGGCACCAGTGTCGAGTAATCCACTCTTCACCAGGGATCGTCATCGGGCATCCTCGGTACCTTTGGGACCGATCGATACGCACCGCATTGACTTCCCTCAATCTCAGCCATGCTCCGGGACGGTACCAGCGTCGATCGGTTCCGATACCCTGGCATCGGCATCGAGATGGACCGCCTTTGCAAGAGGTGCTCATCGGGTATCCTCGGTACCGTCGGTATCGATCGATGTAACCCAGGCTGCCTTGGTGGTATCGTCATTGCCGATACTGCCACCGGCGTCGGAACCCTCGCGACATGCATCCATAGCCTCGCTTCCTCCGATGCCGAGTCTTGAGCCGATATCTAGTCTCGAGGACTGCGTACCGACGCGTCCCGGAACCGACTCTTGTCGTTTCCAGATAGGCAGTTCCGAAGATCCTAGCCATAACTCCCTCATGATCTCGGTACCACTGCAGCAGTTCCCGATGGCGACTTCACCTGCTAATCCTGTATCAGTATCGATGTCGATGCCTGTTCTTGCACCGATGCCTAGTTTGGAACCGATACCTGGCATTGGTGCAGTACACTGTAAGTCCTCGGGTGCTCAGGCTCTTTCTTTAGCCTTACCAGGGATGGTTCCCATAGGAGATCAGTCTTTTCAGGCTTTTCTCCTGGATATGGCAACCTTTCTTAATATTTCTATCCCTGGTTGTGATCCTACCCATGGCTCACCGACACAAATGCAAAATATAAAGCTTCCTTTACATCCTGCTCTGCAGGATCTCCTTCTCAGGGTCTGGAAATCGCCCTTACGCCTTCCTCTAGTTTCTACAGACATTGAGGTTCGGTACCGGGTGCCACCCTCTCCAGGGTTCCAAAAGCCTCAACTTTCTCATCGTTCCCTTGTAGTGGAATCGGCACTGAGGAAAGTTAAGAGCAAGAAGAAGCATTCTTCTTATCCGCCGGGTCGTTCTTCAAGAACACTCGATGTTTTTGGTCGTCAGGCCTTCCAAAACTCTATGCTGGTCTCCAGAGTTCTTTCATATATTTTTCACATGAGTCTAACACTCCAGGAAGTCACAGAGAAATTGTCTCTTTTGACCCCTTTTTTACCAGAGCCCAAGGCTAATGATTATTCCTTGCTCATCAATCACAGCCGGAATATATCCTGGTTCCTGTCTCGTGCTTCTATAGACTTTTTTGAGTCTGTTAGCAGATCCTCTGCTATTGCCATTGCAGCACGTCGCAGAGCCTGGCTTGAGGCTTCAGACTTGAGCAGATGGGCACAAACTATACTAGCTCCTTCTCCTTGTACAAGAGAAGGTCTCTACAATAAGGAGGCTTTACGTCAGGTTGCTCAATGCTCCACTGACTCTCCTTCTAAGCCACATCCTTCTTCAAAGAGTAGGAAATGTCCTACCAAACCTTCTTTCCCTAAGAAAAGAAAGTTTCATTCATCTCCTGCCCATCATTCGGCTGTACCTAAACAAAGGACGCCTCAGCCTAGCCTGAAGTCCCCCAGCTCTGGCCAGTCTCATCATTCCCAGCAACCATAGGGGCCGGAAATTGTAATATACAGTTCACTTCTACCCATTAGAAGTTTATTCACTTTGCTCTCTTTTCAGTATACTAACCTGTCGGAAAATTTTTGTTCAGGGACTACAGATTTCTCCTCTTCTACCTCTAGAAGAACAGTTGCAACTATCCCCTGATAGTTCTGTCCCAACTGAACATTTTTTTCCTTCAGTTGACTTACCCTATGGGTACGTCACCCTCAAATTACTTACTCTACCCTCTCAACCGGGTTTTTTCCCTGACTGAGGGGTACCATACTGAAAAGCTTCTCTAGCAAGCTCGTTCCTCAGACAGGGAGAAGGGATATCTCCTCTCTTTTCCTGTCTGTTTTTCTTTATTGGGCACAGGACAATCTCCCTGCTGTTTCCGTCAGCAGCTGTGCCTGCAGGAGTTACAGTAATGGTATTACTGGTACTTTTTCCAAGTTCCAGTCCCTTGTTCAAAATTTTGTCTAGCCTCAGTAGTGATTCCAAGCTATTCGTCATCTATCTTGGATCCTCCTACTCGTTTAGGCTTTCTCACATTATTCTAACCATCTCCTCTCCTAGGATATGGCAACACACCTGACTTCAGTCAGTTTGTCTCATATCTCTCCTGCACAATGCTCTCTGCAGTCTTCAGAGAAGCTTTCTACTATGAGGGCCTTGCTATAGAGCATTGACCTTGTCTCTGAAGCTTCTCTATTAGTAGGGAAAAGCTTATATACCCTTCCCATGCCTGTGAGGGTTCTCCACACCCTCTAGCCTGGGGTGTTAACATGAGATATCAGTTCTTCTGCGTGAAAATCCAAGGCTGATGTTTACGCATGCTACCTTTGGGTCCCTCCAGTAGGTCCCTCTGGTATCTTCCCTGCGTTTCTCCACATCTACCATGTCAGTGTTCTGTGGAACTCCCGCCTTGTTCTTTACAGATTCATATCTTCATCTGTTCTCACGAGAACATCATGGTTATCTGGTTAGATTGCTTTTCTGCATCTCTCATCCATGAAAATAGATTCTCTATACATGTCTCAAGTGGGTTCACCCTCTTGTAGAGCACAGAATCTTTTTCTTTTATATTCCCCATGTACAATTATGGGGCTGGGTAGTAGACATGTATCTTCAACCCGTTGTCTTGTATGTAGCATCTCCATATATGTCTACATACCTATATCATTACTCTGGTGGTGCTAGACCATGCCCCACAAATTTACATATATTCAGGTATATCATATATATATATTTGATATATTTCACCACCCATATCCTAATATACACATCTGGACATATATATATATATATATATATATATATATATATATATATAAAAAAAAAAACTATATATATATATATATATATATATATATATATATATATATTCCAGCCACATGTATATATCCCTATATATATATATGTGTTTCATGGGGGGCCTCTTAAGGGGTTGGTCTGTCTTACACACTATCACCCTTACTGTCTATACTACATGTTTTACCTCCTAGAGGTTTTAGACAGTCTGTCGCCCTACGTCCCATGCCATATTACGATGCAGAAACTGTTAGGCACCAATAACCACTTTGGTGCTAACATCTTCCATTTTTTCTTTAAGTCCATGAAGCATCAAGCTTCAATATTTTTTCCTATCTCTCGCCAGCTAGGAAAAACAATGTACCTCTTTATCTTGAGTACACAACTGTTTTCAGTGGGAATAGGGGTTTTTTCCAGTTCCCCTCTTCCCGCCAGGACTGGGCTAGTTGTCCAACTCCGTCAGTCTTCTTCCTTTAGTCCTCAATGTTAATGACCTTATGCCTAAAGGAGTTTTCAGCTTTTCCAATAAAGCTTTCCATTGAAGACCTGACGTCAAATCCTACCCAGTTGACACCTGGATCATCTACTACCTCCAGGTCTGGACCTTCATCCTCACTACTGAGAGGTCACCTTGAAGATTCCGCCACTGCTTATCCAGTAGACTCCATCATGCTTTCTACTTCCTACAATACAGTAGGTAAGCTGCATATTTTAAGTGTACATTAAATGTCTTTTAATGCTACTCATCATATCTACCAAGGACTCCTGTAGTTTGTAGAACCCTCTAGTCCTTGGCTATGCTGTTTCTTTCCTCACAGCTCCTTTATTGTCAACTCCTGCCCTCCATCCCACGTTGGATGCCGGGGATTCTTGGAGACAAAATGCACCCCTGATCCAGGCACTTGTATTTTTATGGGATCTTCCCCTGGCATCTCCAGCTCGGGAGTCCCCATATGTGAAGACTCATTCCTGCTTGTTCCTGGAGATAGCACAGTTACTTACCTGTAACAGGTGATCTCTGGGAACAGCAGGAATTAGTCTTCACAACCCTCCCACCTCCCCTAGGAGTTGCATCTTTTTTATCTTCTTCCTTTTCTCTCCTCGCCTTTGTCTCAGCTCTGAAACTCAACTGAAGAGAGGCTGTGGAGAAGGCGGGAAGTCACTGCGCAGGCGTGAGGGATGCTGCCAAAAGCTTTCTGATTGGAAGCTGGGCAGCATTCCCGTGCAGGCTCCGTCGGTACCGACGTACCCATATGTGAAGACTAATTCCTGCTGTTCCCAGAGATCACCTGTTACAGGTAAGTAACTGTGCTTTATTGTGAACGGCTGAGTCTGGTATGAATGGACTACATTTCCCACAATCCTTTGCAAGTCATATTAATATTTGCCTTTGCCAAGACTGTGGACATTCTCACACAGCGCCCCCGTTGACAAGCTCTGTGCAGGTCATGTCCCTGTATGCCTGAGTTTAGGGTTGTACCTGCTGCTTGGTGTAGGTCAGCTCTCCTCTATTTATTGAATATAAAAGATACTAAAGTTAGCATTGCTTTTATCCTCTTGTGTCTGTCCCATGCCATTTTGAATTCCGTCACTGTATTTATCATATTCATATCTTATTTTATGGTAAGATGGGACCATTAATAGTTGGGCTTGTGAAGACTTCAGAATTCATGATGGGGAATAGGGAATAAACAGTTAGGAAAGAGTAACTTGAATTGAAGGACTGGTGGGCCGGCATCCAGATTTTGAAACTTATTCTGCTAGCTGTGGGTAAGCAGTGTTTGGGTTTTCTTAGCAGTGTGACTGAACGTAGATTGCCAGGCTTTTCTTCTGAGGCAATAGGAGTTTGGTGACTTGCCCAAGGCTATAAGGAGTGCTAGTGGGAATCGAACCCTGGTATCTTGGTTATCAGGCCAGTGCTTTAACCATTAGGCTACTCCTCCACTCTGCTATGTATATAACTATATTATAATTTATATTTTCTCACCATGGGAAAATGTTAACATCTGAAATGTAAAGGTTATGCAAAAAACAGCAACATTTTTTTTTTCAAAAGGAAATCACTAGACTGTTAGGTTGTATCGTGTGATATAGGAACCTTCTTCGTCTTCATTTCTTTTAACTCTTTCATTCAATCGCAAGTGCAATAAACATATTTTAGGGAGCTCTTATCCTAAGATGATACATATCCAGCTGAGAAGCAAGAGGACAGTGGGGGAAAGGTTGCAAAGAAATAAATTCAGGCTTTTTAAGAAAGGCACTTATGGAACATCACTGAAAACTGATTCTGTGTCAATGTCAGGAATCACTCTGAAAAACAAATATTCCAGTCTCTTGCTGCTGAGACATTTTAAGCATGTTGAAAAGGGCTTAAATTTCCACTACCAAAATCGATATATTCTTTATCATAATGATTTGAAAAGCAGAAACATGAAATCTGCTTTGCATACGGTTTGTTTCCTTGTTGATAAACTCATTCTTCACCAGGACTACATGCTTTAGTGCATCATTCATAGATGATGGTGTCTGTTAGAACACTTCTATGGTGTTACCTGCTGCAAGCATCCTTCTGTGTCAGCAGAAAAGGTCCAGTGGCACCCTTCCCCCAGCAGTAGCCTGGTTATTAATGTCGGAGCCTCTGCGCCACTGTTCACACTTGTTCCAAGCGTGCCTGTTACCAACTCAGGCAGATCTCTCAAGTCAAACTGTAATTATATTATTGCACTTCATAGGATGTGGGTAACATGCTATCTACACCCCTTCCCATCCAACTGCTAAATTTCACTTGACTTTGTCTCAAGAAATTATGTATGAGCCAAAGAAGAAAATGAGTGATGCTATTTACACTTCCATAGCAGACTAAAAATGATGGAACATTATATGCATGAAAGGTCAAACAGTCTCAAAAGCAGAACTTAGTTCCCTGACTCCAAGACGACCATGCTTCTTTAACATTCCGATCAGGCCCACTTGAAACAAATGGATATAGGAGAGGATTTATGGCATACCGGTGATTAGTGACAATTAACAGGAATGCCGGTCAAAACATTAATACTCTGTGTCTTGAGCTTGCAGACAAGTATAGGAGAAATGAGCAAACTGAAAACAGAAATTTTTTAAAAAGCACAATATGCTGCGATCACAATCAGTCAGCCGCTCAGAAGCTGGTCCCCCATAACATCAGAGACATTCCCTCTTCTAATACACCTTCAGAATCATGAATGTGGTAAACGGACATTTTTATTTTCTTAATATGTAAATAGTTTCTTTAGGTTACCCAGTCAGGACCATTACCTGCTGCCTGCTGAGGGCGGGAGAAGGAGGCCCCATCCAATGTTACAGCCCTCCCTGATGATGTGACCAGCCAGTAGGTTCCCTTTTGATAATGGAGTTGCCCATAAGCGACTGTATGGGAGGTTACTTTTCCCATCACTGTAGCAGGTGACATTGAAGATGTAGCCTGTCTCACCAATTTGGTGCTCCAGACAGGCACCCATGTTGCCCATCCCTGCTACAGTAAAACAAAGCTACACAATAAGTATGTTCAAAATGACTGGTGCTGTAGGAAATGGAAACAAGTTTCACTGCCAAAGTATTATGAGAGTAATCAATGATGATGTCATGAATTTTGTCGCTGACTCGCACTGCTTTTGATTATACACTATTGCTGTGCATACAGTGACATTGGTCATAAGGCCCAGTATTGAAATCCAGTGGCCAGTAAATATATAATTTCACTATTCATGGATTTTCAGCTACTGCATCTAGTGTATTGTGCCAAAAATCCATCTAAATGGACTAATATAATCTTTATAGTAAGGAGCCGAGTTTAGGGCGGAGCAAGGCAAAGCTGTCAACTTATACAGATAGTGGCAATTTTCATCCACTACTCCAATAAGTGATATATGTGAAAGCGCAATTTAGTTACTATGTGGAGATCAGAATTGAGAGGTCAGGGCTGTGATGGACACAATTTGAGCAATATTTTAGAAAAAGCTGTGCCAAATATGGAGGCTTTTCTATATTTGGCATAGGAAACTTGGCAACTTCAATCTCAGCAGCCTACATGTATAAATGCCACTAATTAATCACAGATGCTGCTATGTTTAACTAACTTAATTTGGAGGAGGTAGTAAATAATGGGGGATTAGGGAGGATAATCCCTCTAAACCCTTCTGTAAAGGACTCACAAAAACATGCACTTTTTAAAAGCAAATCTTGATGCATATGCAGGGTTTTCCTACCAGAGGAGAGAATGGGAAAATGTTTGTCTCGGCTGACAGCCTTCTGGAAACAGTATGCTCCCAAGTTATGGAATTAACATCAGTTCCTTGGCTCAGTAGTGGCAATAGCTGGTCCCTTGGGCACGGGATCATATGAGGTTACCACCAAAATCCCCACTAGCATAAAAATGGTCCTTGATATTAGAGCCTTTCAGCCATTGAGGTGAACTACACTTAAAGATTGCCCCTCATAACTATCTTCTTGATCCTGTTCTGCCCAGTGCAGCAAATCTCAGAACTGCAGGTCCTGTCATGCAGAGATCTCTATTTATCATTCTCAGAAAGACTGGGTACATTTGGCCCCTCCCTCCCTTCTGGCCCAAAGTGGTGTTATCTTTTTCATATCCATCAGGTGGGTTTGGCTACCTTCCTTTCTTAAGGAACAGGGCCAGGAAAAGGCTGAGAACCTTCGGCAGGTGGATGTCCAGAAGGTGACTTCTTGGTACCTTTTGGTCACTAATTCCTTCTTAAAATCAGACCAGCCTTTGTTCTTTTGACAGGTCCACCTAATGGTGGTGCGGCCATTATGGCTTTTCTGGGCCTCTGATTAAAGGAGATAATAGCCTCGGATTATCTGTTGCGGAACCTGCCGATTGCAGAGGGTTTGCATGCACATTCCACTCGGGTGCAGGCTTCCTCCTGGGTGGCGCCTAGCTCGGCCATTCTCATTGACATTTGTCAGGCAACAATGTCTTCATCTACCACTTTTGCCCAACATTCCCGTGTGGATGTCCATGCTTGGGCAGACATGGCCTTTGATGCAGAGATTTGAAGGTGACGGTGTCTTCTTCCTGCTTAGTGGAGTTGTAGCTTTGACACTTGTCTGGACTGGTCTAGCAGGATGATATGGAAGGTGATATTTTACTTATCTAGTAATGTCTTTTTCTGAAATTCTGCTAGACCAGTGTAGGACCCACCCCCATGCTCTGCTATGTTGCTCTAAGGCATAGGTTTTCAACCCAGTCCTCGGGGAATCCAGGCCAGTCAGGTTTTCAGGATTCCCACAGTGAATATGCATAAGATAGATTTGCATACCATGAAGGCAGAACATGCAAATCTCTCTCATGCATATTCATTCTGGGAATCCTGAAAACCTGACTGGCCTGGGGTTCCCCGAGGACTGGGTTGAAAACCCCTAAGGTTTAGTCCTGTGGGTCCATAACCTTCTTGTCAGCTCTTCTATCCAAAGATTGTCCTGTATATAGTTGTTCTTCATAGGTCGTTATTCTCATTGAAATTGTATATGGTCAGGAGTTCTTGATCATGTGCTTGAGTACAAATTCTGAAGTATGCCCTAGCTGCATCAGCTATTGTAGCAGTTAGGTGTTCTAAGACGTTTTGGGATTTTTCTGTCTCCACTTCTGCTGGCAGGGAGTTACAACCCATTTGTCTGGACTGGTCTAGCAGGACATCAGAAAAGGGGATTATTTAGTAAGTAAGATGTCACCTTATTGCCACATGTGTGCTAAAATGGTTTTAAATAACTACCCCCATGTGTAGAGCAAAAGGGTTGTGGTTAATACATTTCAGGGCAGTATCAAGTGTGTGTCTAATCTATACATTTAGGAGCAAATATGTGGCATCTATATATATCACTTATACGTAGGGCCCAGATTGCAGCAAAAACAGGTATATCATGAAGCATCTACACTCTCCTTTTAAGCTATACATGTAGGTACTGAATATGAGTGCTTAAGCACCAACATTTGGCACCTCTCTATATACATTATGGGGTTATTTTAGAAGCCTTATTTATATTTT
This sequence comes from Ichthyophis bannanicus, assembly GCA_033557465.1. Lineage (NCBI taxonomy): Eukaryota > Metazoa > Chordata > Amphibia > Gymnophiona > Ichthyophiidae > Ichthyophis > Ichthyophis bannanicus. Next base: position 1,488,286,868 of record CM066032.1, read on the forward strand.
AAACATGGATGCAATGGCATAAAAATTTGGAAGCCATGTCAACATGGAAAACAGGAATTCAAAAAGATCATGAGATCCACTTTTTCACACCAGGCATGTCAGTCTCTGCACGTTTTGAGAGTATTTTGTGTCGTGGCTTGAGAGGGGATGGCATTTGCATGTTGATGACATATTTTAAATAGGCCAGTGCCATATAGGGCAGATTTTTTGAACATGCCAATTTATACCTGCTATAAATCATGAATAGGCATCAAATATTGTTGTCTTTTTGGACTGCATGTGGCTTTGGTGACTTGAGGAACTGTGCTTGCTATTCCTTGGCTTGACGGTCATCTGTGTGCATGTAGGTGTCTCTTCAGCTATCTTTTGTTTCCCTTCATTCTGTCCTGTTTATTCCCTTCTCAAACCTATCTGCACAGCTTGCAAAGTCAGCGGTCATGTTGAAAAACAGTTTAAAGGTGCTTTACTGCACATATTGGACACCAATGCAGCTTCATTAAGTTTACCGGAGGATGTAGAGCACAATGTTGGAGAAGCTGTGGGCAGCAGGAGGATTTCCTACATATATATGGCAGAGATGTCCACTCGCCCAAAAATTCTAGAAAGAGGTTGGGAAATAAGTCTCAGATATTCTGGGCTTCAGGGTACTGCTGGGAACTGAACAAGTTTTGCTTAATGAATGCATGGAATGTTTGGCAGGAGAGACGGGATGTTTGATGGGTTTTTGTATCGTAGTGGCAAGGATGGAAATAGCCTGTCTTTGGAAACAATTGTTTGTGCCCGCTAAGTCTATGGTGGTAAGGCAAATGGATTTTTTGTACAGAATGTGTGAGATCACTGCTTATAAATATCATTGTATATAGAGTGTATATATCATTGTATATAGAGTGATTTGAAGGAGTCTGAAATTTATATCAAAAGGCAGAGGCAATCTTATTTTACAATAAATTAGACTGGGCCTTCTGAGTTTCCCAAGAGGTTATTGGGAGATTTGGTTGGGAAAGGTGTGTGTCCATTTATTGGCAAATGTAATAAAAATTAAATTTCAAAAACAAACTAGAGGACATGAAATGAAGCTGCAAGGAGATAAACTCAAAAGCTCCATCAGGAAATATTTTTCACGGAAGGAGTGGTGGATGCCTGGAATGCCCTACAGTGGAGACGGTGGGGGCAAAAATGGTGACTTTATGCACGTCCATTTATATCTGTTCTTGAGCAAGTGTAGATGTCCATGTCTTCATTCAAGGCATGATCACTGCTTCTTACGTTAGAATTGTTTAAATACACATAGGTGCCTATATGTCTTTATAAAATGGCACCTAAGTAGACACCTACTTACCCTCTTAAACTAGTCACTGTGTTAAAAATATAGTAACATAATAGTAAATGAGGGCAGATGAAGACTAGCATGGCCTGTCTAATCTGCCTTTGTTTAGGTTTGTACCCACTACTTGGTGCAGTTTGCACCCCTCATGTTTTTCTTTCAGGTTGTACTTACTGCTTCATGCAGTTTGTTTATTATTTTAACAGGGTTTTTTTATTGCTTTATCATTTTAGTCAGTGATTTACATTGTAACATAAACTTGGTAATGTATGTTAAATAGGGACATTGATAACTTGGATTTTTCCTGAGGCAATGGAGGGTTAAGTGATTTGCCCAAGGCCACAAGGAGTGCTTGTGGGAATCAAACCCTGGTCTCTTGGTTCCCAAGCCAGAGCTCTAACCATTAGGCTACTCCTCCTCCCCAGTCTATCCTCCTTTATGCTTTGTTTGGTGTTTTACTCCTGCTGCGTGCAGGTTACTCCCCTCTGTGCCGTTATTTATGGTTGTATCCACTGCTTCATGCAGGTTATCTCCCTCTATTTTTTGAAGTGTGAACATTATTTGCTTTGGTTTTACTATCTTGTCATATAGGGAATCTTCTGGCTCTGTCCCATTCCTTTTTGAATTCTCTTACTGGTTTTGCCCCACCACCTCCATCAGCAGGGCATTCCAGGTGTCCACCACCCTTTCCTTGAAGAAGTATTTCCTGATAATACTTTCAGCTTACCTCCTTGCAGCTTCAGCTCGTGTCCTCTAGTTCTACATCTTCCCCATCTTTGAAAACTTTTACAGATATGCATTTGTTTGGAAGGAAATGGGGAATGTCAAAGATATTTTCCTTTTGGTTCCATATCATTTTCAAATAAAAACGAGGAAGGAAAGATGAAATTTTGTCATTTCCGAGTTTCATCAGTTGTGTGCCCTATTACACAGTAGTACACAAATACACAACAGAGGTGTGAAGACAACAGAGGTGTGAAGATTGGTGGAAGACTCATCAACAACCTTCGCTATGCTGATGATACTACATTACTGGCTGAAAGTGAAGATGATCTGAAACATTTGCTTCTCACAATCAAAGAACATAGTCTCAAAATGGGCCTGCACCTTAATGTAAAGAAGACAAAGATCATGACAACTGGCATAGTCAACAGGTTCATCGTTGAAGGAGAAGAAATTGAAATTGTGAACAACTTTAGCCGACTTGGATCAACTATCAATAAAGAAGCAACAAGCAGTCAAGAAATCAGACGACGCATTGCTCTTGGCAGAATGGCTATGAAAGACCTAGATAAGATTCTCAAGAGCAGAGATGTCTCGCTCAATACAAAGATTCGACTTGTTCAAGCCATGGTATTTTCAATAACATCATATGGATGTGAAAGCTGGACAGTGAAAAAGACAGATAGGAAGAAAATTGATGCCTTTGAATTATAGTGCTGGCGGCGAATACTGTGTATATCATGGACTGCCCGAAGAACAAACCAGTCGGTACTAGAGGAGATCAGACCTAAGCTTTCTTTAGAAGCTCAGATGACGAGACTTTGACTTTCATACTTTGGACACATCATGCGAAGAGAGAGATCATTAGAGAAAGACATTATGCTTGGCAAGATAGAAGGTCAACGCAAAAGAGGAAGGCCAGCAATGAGATGGATCGATACAATAACAGCAGGTATGGGTACCAGTCTGTCAACAATGAGCCGCCTGACTGAAGACCGAACACAATTTAGGATAGCTATCCAGAGGGTCGCCATGAGTCGACTCCGACTCGACGGCACTTAACAACAGCATTGTTTAATAGTGCATACTATGGACAGAAACCTGGAAATGATGAAAAAAAACAAAGATGGAATGAAATGAAAGTTTTACTGTTTTCGTTCGAAAACAAAATGATACAGGTTTTTTTTTTACTTGCACACCTCTATTGGCCTCTATATATTCCTCCCTTTTACCCTTGAGTCTGACAGTACCACTTTTGCACTTCCTCTTATATCTAAAAAAACCCGAGTCTTATCCCCTCATTTTGCTGTATTGGATATTTTTTCTTCCATTTGCATCTTTGCTTTCCCAACTGCTAATTTCCTAGATTATTTTGTCTTTTTCAAATACTGTTGCTTATCTTCCTCTTTCTATGTTCTCTTGCTAGCCTCTTTTTCTTTACCTATGTTTGAGAACCATAGCAGCCTCCTTTTCCTCTTACTTTTATTTACTTTTCTAACAAGGTTTGTTGCCCTTAAAATATCCTCTTTCAGCTTTGTCCACTGCTTTTCTACATTCCCTAGATGTTTCCTTCCAGCTCTTGACAAGTGTTTCTGAAGTCTAGGGCCCTCACATCTGAGTAAACCATCTCTACACATGTCCTAAAACTGAACCATATCACCTGGATACCAGAGGATCGCCCACTATTATATCAGAAATACTGTACTCATTCTTAAGCACCAGGTCCTGTATGGGCCCCTCCCACGTGGGTTCTGTTACCAGTTGCTGGAATAGTTCTTTTAGGGGCAATTTTTCCAAATGGGTTAGTTTTGAATAAAGCATTCATCCCTTTGAAAAAATACAACTCCATGAAACGTGTAATAGCTTTATAGCTTTTTTTCAGTGATTTGGTTTTGATGTTTAGTTTTGTGCATACCATGACAGTAATGAACCTCAGTCCTGAGCCAGGGTACGTGATCTCAGTCTCTCAAATTTACTGCAGTCGCTTGCCATGCTGCTTCCATCATACTGGAGAGGGCTTCATTCAGGAGTTCAGAAGTTGAAACATAAATAGGCAAGTAATGAAGGTGTGGTTGAAAATTCCTTTTAATCAAGCCCATTGTACCCAATACAGTGGGAAATATTTCTGTATCCTTCTACCTTATTTTTTTAGTCTCTGACTGCAACGCTTTATACCGGAAGACCTTCGCTTTCTCTACTTGATGCACGGAATAATCGCTTGGCACGGAAACCTGGTGGTGACTTAGTGAGGTGGGAGGGTTTGTGGGCTATTTATTGAGTTAAGAAGACTCTGTTAGTGAGTATTCTTTCATTTTAAGTTGTAAACCATTTTGATTGACTTTTAGCTAAAATAGCTAAATAAATAAATGAAATTAAATGAAATTCTCGATAAAATTAGGGATCTTAAATTTGCATTGGTAGTTTTTTGGCAACTTTTCTGTTGTGGTATTTATTTTTTCAAGTTTTTGGCAGTCTCTTTGTAGTATGTTTACTAAAGGTTAACATGTTTTAATTAATGCTAAGGTGCGTTAAGTGCCCCCACTGCCCATTTATTTCTGTGGGCCGTTGTAGCACTTAATGCACATTAAGGGGTATGTTTACTAAACCGTCCTAATGTTATCGGCGCTAGTTGCAGCGTTACTGTGAAGAGTGCCATATAAGGAGTGGGCGTTCGGGTCTTAAGGTAGCAATCGCAGGTTATCGCGCGATAAAGTGTGCCATGTCCGTTATCACGTGATAGAGGGAGCCGTGCATGTTACCGCGTGTTAACCATAACTTCGCATGCCGATCTGCAATCACAGCAACAGAGGTGTAGCACACTGGTTAATATAATGACTGCTGAGACAGGGGTCATGAGTTCGATCCCCCAGTGGGCCTAATGAATAAAGGTGGCCAAGGCAATTCCTTTTCCTGCTTGAAACAGTCCAACAATCTGTGCTGCTAGCTAAAAATACCCGCACCCCAGTGCCATAACCTAATACACCTTTTAGGGCGCACCAGAAGGCACATCCTAAACCACCACGTCAGCCAAGGCGGGTTATAATGTGTCCCAGAGGGCGTGTTGAAAGGTTGTCAACCCCAAGGTACCATATTAGGTGCCCCACTAGCTGGCTGAATCTATGGTGTGACTAAAGATGCCCCAAGGATGTATAGGTGACTCAGGAAATGTTGGCCAAGGGCACTAAGGTCACCCGAGTTGAAAAGAAAGAAAGGCATGGGCCAAACACAGATGTAACCCTAACACTGCACAGAGCACCAAGGAAAGACAAATGCACAAGTAATGGAAGGAAATAGATCTGAGCTGATGGACCAGACAAATCTGCGTCCAGCCCATGTGGCAGCTGGAAAAATGGACAAACATATTGGGGGCAGCTGTAGCAATGCACAGGGTGATGGTAATGTACTGTGCAACAATGACAGTGTGTGGCAGAGGATGAGAAGACGTGTCCAGCAGAGGAGGTAGAGGTGGCAGGATAGGTGCAATGACAGGAAGACAGAGGAATAGCAGTGCCATACAGAGCACACACAGGAGAGGCAACCAGGAAGAGCTTCAATGCAGAAACATGTACCAGTGCAGAACATGGGGTAGCAGCATGCACATCAGGACAACACGGCACAAAGCTGGCAGACACACATAGATGGACAGAAGGATGGTTGGCAGCTGTGATAAGGGTACAATGTGCTAACAGATTATGACTATTACAGGAATGAAAGGTAGCTGTGCATGACAGGCATACAAATGAAAGATAACAGAGAGGATCAAACCTATAACCATTAGCACAAATGTCAATGCACAAACCGGTAGGCTACACCACCAATGTGAGGTCATTAGCAAAGGATACATACAAGAATACTGCAGGGCATCACACAAGAAGCCTGCTGGCTGCCAGGATAGGCAAACCTCCAACAGTAACCATGATGGAATGCACGTGCAGATGTGGCGTGTACAGCTCAGATCACAGTCTGTAATTGAGACCAGAGACACCTATAACTACATTCACATACATAATGAAATGATTTGCAATGGATACGGCATGCAAAAGAGGAAAGAACCGAAACCCAAAGGGCAGCAGGGGATGCTCTGTAGAGCAGGGCAAAATATGGAACAGAACAGAAAAGAAGCATGTAAGAATTTAACCTGCATACAGGTGTGGCACAGACCAGCTGAACCACAGCAATGCCAATCCCCCAAGCAGACTGCCTATGTGAACCCTGCAAAGAAAGAGACATATGTAACAGCTAATATGTGATGGTTAGGCAGCACAGAGGGCACACTTTGGTGTACAGTGAAGAGATGGAAGGGTGTGTGGATAGGTGATGAACCTGCAGGTAGCTCATGGTCAGGTTAGCACAACACAAAAAAATAAGAAAACCCCATATGGGAATCAAACCTGCAACCTATGGTGTTACAACACATGTCCAGAATCACTATCCCAAACAACCACAGCAAGCACAATGCAAAGATATTACTTCAAAGGGAATGTGTGTATGGGAACCTGTAACACCCAGTGATGTGGCAGATGGCTGGCAGATAGACAGCTGGCACCGTACAAGGATGTGAGCACAGGTGGGGGTCCACCAAAAAGGCATGGTACCACGTGAGCACAAGAAACCCAGTACTAATTCGTGGTATCAAAGAAGGAGAACTTTATTTCACACAACTTTAGCCTAAACGCCCGACACAGGCCGTATTTCGAATCCTCTTTGTCAGGAGAATTCAGGCACATTTATCAACAGGTACAAAACGATTGTGTAAAAACTTGCACTGCAGGTTGCACTGCTCGATCGCAGCCACCAAAAGGATATCTGATGAAACCTTCACTTGTATATCAGACTTTGCACAGCAAAAGCACAGTGTTGCTGTCACCTGTCAAAGAATAAGTTGTATTATTCTTTGACGGGTGACAGCAATACTGTGAAGGTTTTGTCAGATATCCTTTGGTGGCTGCAATCGAGCAGTGCAACCTGCAGCGCACGTTTTTGCACAATCGTTTTGCACCTGTGGATAAGTGTGCCTGAATTCCCCTGACGAAGAGGATTTGAAACACGGCCTGTGTCGGGCGTTTGGGCTAAAGTTGTGTGAAATAAAGTTCTCCTTCCTTGATACCACATGTGAGCACAGGCGGGCCATGTACATGACCATGAAATCACTAAATACATGTGTCAGTGTGGTCAAGCAGCAGCACAGACCAATGTACGTCCAACACATATATTTATTTTGGTTAATCTTCAGAGATAGTGTAGATACCGCCTATCATAATATCAATGTGATTGGATAACAGGGCAAAAATCAAAAACACATTTTGCAGGGCAGCAACCCACATGTTACAGAAAGGTCACTGACCCGTCTACAAATGATGGGCAGGAGAGATAATGTGCATTAGGTGCATGGTGTGCAGTATGCATTAGCCCCCCAACCCCACATGCTGCTGCACGCCCCAAATGCATCAGTTATATATGTGTGCACGTAGACAGTAGGCGGTGCATGATGAGGGCCCAACATGCACCACCAATCAATCATGATCTGTTCATAAGAATATATCTGTCTGCCAACACAGGAGGCACAAAAATGAAACAGCATATATTGTTAAGAGTAAGAAAGTGTAAACACAGATATTGAAATATATGTTACAGCTGTCACATAATGCCTGATATAGGAATCAAAGCAGCAACAATTTAACCCAAAACAATGGTCAACTGCAAAATGAGGATTTGCTAACAGGTAGCAGAGGCACATGAACACAGAGAATTCAAATGAAACAAACCGCAGAAACATGCAGAGATAGCACTATGCAGAAGGTCCCCTGCACTGGTTGGTGTGGATACAGTGTCTGTACACATATAGCACGGTACATGGAATGCATAAATGAAGGAAGAAAATGGACAGCCACACTGCCACACACCAAATATAATGGGGCAATGTGAGTGCCGGAACCTCAGGGGATAAATAGGACTGTGCAGACATGCAATGCTAGGTTTGTAAATCAATGCAGAGCGTCACATCTGTACAGTAAACAAACATAATAACCTGTATATAGAGATGGAAAGAAAGGTTAAACATGTCACAGTAACCCACACAGAAGCCATATTGACACATGCTGTGTTGCACCAACATAGTCACATGCACATGCACCGGTACATTGAAACATCATACAGTGATGCCACACATGCACTGTGACACCCTTGGTGAGTGCAAACATCAATCCAAGATGATGGTGTGCAGTAAAGTGGTGTGGTGGCAAATACTGTGTCATGTCCAAGTGGAGGGTAGGTGAACATGGACAAGAGGACCTCTCCATTATTTCCCCTGTGCCACATGCATGGCTGTATGCTCGTGTTGAACCAAACAGATGTGCATATCCTGCGTTCCATGTCACACACACATGGGCAAAACACAACAACACGATGTCAGAAGGATGTACAACATACAGCGACAATGTCAGTCCCTGCTGCACACATGAGGACCAGTACACAGTGTCCACAGTGCAAAGGGTGTCTGAAACCCAACAAGTCCCGTTAAGACTGTCCTGGAAACCCTGGGAATGCATAGTCAAGTGTGACATCCCAATATGCCACAGTACTGGAAAGGTTATGTGTGTCTCCTGCGATGAACACGACACCCAGCCAGAGCATGGCAGCAACGGTGTGTTGGACAGTCCTGTCATGTCCGAAGTAGCAGTCCAACAATAATACTGTGCATCCTAGGCATGTGTCCCACTTGCAGAGGTCAAACATCCTATGGCACCATTTCCCATGGATAGTTCCATGGTGTTGTTGTGTCCTCCAACAGGTGTGTGATGGTGACGCCGGATGCACTGTAGTAGATGTGCTTTGTGTGTCCTCTGCCCTGTGTCAGAAGAGGATAAACAATGTATTGGTATGCTGCTTGCAACATCAGCCCAAATTGCAGAGAGTCAAACATCAATATGTACGTAATGAAACATCACACAGGCAAACATAGCATGATCACAACACAGAACATAGTGCATGTTGTGGACATTTGGAATTGGAACCGCAGACGAGGGTGTCACATGGATATGGTCATGTCCATGCCCATGTTACACAGGTGTTTCACAGCTCCACCCCATGTGTATCAGCGTTCGTGTACAGAGACCCAACATGAAATGTCCATGAAAAAAACGGTAAATCATTAAAAGGCTAATGTCATTCCCAAATGACCAAAGGTGCAACCTACCATGTGTTTGCATCAAGTGTCTGTTTGGGATCCCCTGAGGCTCTCAAAGGCTACAACACGTCACAGTGAAGGGAGAAGATGTCATTGAACCAGCTAGTCCTCCCCCCCCCCCCCCCCATGTACTCAGCCTTTAACAGTCCACGCACACAGAAGAGAGGCGGTGGAGTGCTGGTCATTTTGCAAAAGACTCACTAAAGCTAAAAACTCTCACCTCACAAGACTCAGACCAGTGCAATACAATTGCTGTAGGAAACAAGCAGATAGCCATATGCCTCATCTACAGAGCCCCCCATGCTCCAGCAGAGGAACTAACCACCGCTCTAGAGACCGTCTGTGCAATCAACGCGAAACACAAACCACTAATACTACTGGGCAACTTCAACCTCAGCTCCTCCACCAGCAAGGACAAGGAAACCTTCCTACAAGCAATGGACTCCCTAGAATACACACAACTAATAAACACCCCGACGCACAGGCACGGATCCACACCGGACCTCATATTCACCCCCAACCACATAATAGACAAAGGTGACATCTCATCACCCACAGTCACACCAGTGCCCTGGTCAGACCACCACAGAATCAAAATAGAAATCACAAATCAAAGGGAAAGACACAACAAGACACAAAACACAACACACAGACAAAGAAGATTCAAAGCTTTCAACAAGGACCGATTCCTACAAGACACGCTACCTTACCTGAACCCAGAAACGCACGATCTGAATAAACACGTAGGCAAATGGAACAGTATCATCAATGCAGCAGCCAAAGCCAAAGCAAGCACAACAACAAACACCAAGAGACAGCACGCACCATGGTACTCCAAAAGCATACGCAATGCAAAAAGAGATCTGAGGAAGATAGAACGCCGCTGGAGACGCTCTAAATCTCCATCCGCACAGGCCTTATACCTAACTCAGCAAAAGAAATACAATGAGCTTATCAACGAAACAAAAAGAGAGCACCACACAAACACCATCCAGAAAGCATACAACAAACCCAGAGAGCTTTTCGAGATAGTAAAAAATCTAACCAACGAACCGAGTTCCGATAAAGACATACAGATTGACCCACAAACCTTCGCAGATCATCTTCAAGAGAAGCTAGGCCACTCACCACAACAAACATCTAAAGGAACCAACAACCCAACCATGCCCATCACAAATTGGGACAAGTTCAACACTCCTTCCACAAAGCAAATCTCAGATATCATCTCAGCTCTCAACACAAGCACCGCACCAACAGACCCATGCCCGGTCCCATGGATCAAGGCAACTAAGGAAAACTTCCTCAGCCTCATACACAACAAGGTAAGCAACTCCCTGACGCAAGGAACCATGCCAGACCAGCTGAAGCTAGCCACAATAAGGCCGATCCCAAAGAAAACCAACCTAGACAAAAGCAATCCAGCAGCCTACAGACCAATCTCCAGCATACCACTTCTGGCTAAAATCATAGAGAAGGCAGTGCAACAACAGCTCCAGGACCACATCGACGCACATGCCCCACTGGATATACATCAACATGGCTTCTGCCCAAACCACGGAATCAAAACACTTCTGCTATACCTATTCAATGACATAATCCGGACCATAGACAACTACAAGCAAGGTACACTAATGATCTTCCTAGACATCTCAGCTGCATTCGACACAGTGGACCACAGAATCCTCCTAACCAGACTACAGAACATTGGCATAACCGGCACCATACTAAAATGGTTCAACTCATACCTAACAGACAGACAGTTCCAAGTCAAGATTGGATCCAACATCTCACAACCCGCAAAGATCAAGCAAAGAGTGCCACAAGGATCCGCACTATCCTCACTACTATTCAACCTATACATCCAACCAATCTGCGACATCATGAAAGCTCATAAAATAGACTACACAATCTATGCAGATGACATCATGATATACACGCCATTCAACCTCGACAGCCCCGACTACACCAAAATAACAAACTGTCTCAACAGCATGTCCACTTGGCTCATGCACAACAACCTAGCCATAAGCTACAGCAAGACAGAAACACTCATCATCACACGAAACACCAACTTCTGCCCCCCACCCTTCATCAAAACCAACAACACGGCAATACCACTGAAGAACGAAGTGAAATACCTCGGAATAACACTCGACAAAGAGTTGAACCTACAATCACACATCAGAAGAACCACCAAAAACGCATACAACAGAATGAGAATAATCAGACGCCTCAAGCCCCTACTCTCACATGAACACTTCCGCACAGTCTGCCAAGCGCTTATAACTCCCATACTTGACTTCTGCAACCAGATCTACAACGAAATGCCAAAACAATCACTCAGGCTGCTTCAAATGGCTCAAAACACAGCAGCTAAAGAATACTGCCGAAAGGAACAATAATAATACAGAAAACCAAAACCACTTCCTTTCACCACCCTTACTTAACAAAATCCAATCAAGATATAAACAATATAGTTCAAAAGATTATCTTTAGGGTAATTGTAAGTGGAGGGTAGGCGAACATGGACAAGAGGACCTCTCCATTATTTCCCCTGTGCCACATGCATGGCTGTATGCTCGTGTTGAACCAAATAGATGTGCATATCCTGCGTTCCATGTCACACACACATGGGCAAAACACAGCAGCCAGAATAATCACCGGTTCTCCAACACAAGCCCACATCACCCCCATCCTAAAAGACCTCCACTGGCTCCCAATCAGCCACCGCATCAAATACAAAATGATACTAAAACATATTCAGAATCAGACACAAGAGCTCTGCACTCAGCCTCCAAGCCCTCATACTCCCTGACGCCAGCAATAGACTGAGAAGAAAGACCACAGCAGACACACTCAGCACCCCAAGCAACTACACAAAAGCATGCAAATCCACCACACAAAGAGCCCTATCACTGGCGGCTCCAACAATATAGAACACACTCCCAGACAACCTACGATCAACTGAAGATCCGAAGGACTTCCGGAAACACCTAAAGACTGTACTCTTCACTGAGCACTACGGCCCAAACGCATAGCCTGAATCTACAGACTTGGACCAACCTTAGACTCGATTGAAGTTCAATCACAACGCGCTACGGAACCAGCAAACCCATGTATATAACTGTAAAAAGCGCATACTGTAAATAGCTCACACTAATCAGCACACCCACACCCATGCACCCTCACTGTACATAGACTTTTCTGACATAAACACCATTGCCATTGATTGTTTGATGTGTTCACCGCCTTGATTGAAGGATAAGACGGGATAGAAATACCCTTAAATAAATAAATCGAAATGTGTAGAATCACCATGTCCCCATGTCCAGCCACTGTTGATGCATGTCCACATTATGGCGATATCTGTGATACAAAAATGCTGTTGCGCAGTCGTCTGTCAGCACACAAGAGATAGGTCAGCTCACAACACACAACACATGTCCACAATATTCACAAGGTAAACAGCAGTAAGGTAGAGATAGCACAGTCACCACCGCTCCAGCACACTAATGCCGTGAAATCAGGGTCTGAAAATTAGCGCCAGTGAAAACCTCACGCTAGAGGCACATTTGCAGGAGAGAGAAACCATTTCAGTCAGCAATGTACAGCAAAGGCAGGGAAACCCAGAAAAGTGATAGTAGTGATACATGTGCAGGAACCAAAAAGGCAAATAAACATAGAAAATGACCAAAACCACATTTGAAATCCCAATAACCAAGCTGGCCAATAGTGATATTAATGATAAACATAAAGCAAAACCACTGACAAAGCACAAAAAAGAAGATATCATGTTTGGAAGGGTCTATTCTCTGTCCCCCTACAAAGTGAATGACCCCACATTGAAATAGTGCTGATCAGGGTTTTTTCTCGTTTATATTGGGCAGGGGTTTGTTATGGCATGCACATGTGCAGCAACAGCAGAGTGGGCACGTAGGAAAGGGCAACTGAACTGATGCTGTAAATGGGATACAGAGGGCTGCAGGCGGCACATGCTGTGGTCCAGATGGGGCACAGTGCGGGCTAGGCAGATGTCTAGTTGGCACATAGGAATGCCGAAACTGTAAAGCAGCAAGACAGCAACTGACGAGGGTCCAACATGGGCACGAGAGTGTGTCCCACAGTGTCACAGGGGATATTACCCAGCAGGTACCCCAAAGGCACATAACATTGGCAGGCGGTGCCGGGGGGGGGGGGGGTGGGAAGCGCGCACGTCCATGGAGGCACCTCTACCCAAGAACCCACACCATAGGCAGCTGCCTACTGGCACACTGGATGGCCTGGGACTGCGCACCACCAGCACCACTGGCATAAGGGCATGTCAGCATAGTGGCGGAGGGGTGCTGGTGGCGGAGAGGGCAGTGGCATCTGCCCACAGCAGACCACGGCCAAGCCATGTTTAGGTGGGTGCCGTGCACTGCAACAGACAAGGTCTGTCTGACGAACAGTCATGGTATCCCCAGGGAATGATCAGCCCAACATCCTCCTAGCTTTTGTCACTGCCTTGTTGCACTGTTTTGCCACCTTGAGATCTTCAGAAATAATCACACCAAGGTCTTTCTCCTGATCCGTACACACCAACCTCTCGCCCCTTATTGCGTACATTTCCCTTGAATTTCTGCTACCCAAGTGCATGACTCTGCACTTCTTTGCATTAAATCTTAATTGCCAAGCATTAGACCATTCTTCCAGCTTTTTTAGATCTTTCCTAATGTTAACCACTCCCTCGGAGGAGTCCACTCTGATGCAAATTTTTGTGTCATCTGCAAAAAGACAGACTTTTCTATTCAGTCCTTGCAATATCACTCACAAATACATTGAACAGTGCTGGGCCCAGGACCGACCCCTGGGGCACCCCGCTAATCACCTTCCCTTCATCCGAGTGAGCTCCATTTACCATCACCTTCTGTCGTCTGTCAGTCAACCAATTTCTGATCCAATTTACCATCTTGGGATCCATCCCCAAGCTACTGAATTTATTGATAAGCCTCCTATGAGGAACAGTATCAAAGGCTTTGCTGAAATCCAGGTAGATGACATCCATCGCATGCCCCTGATCTAGTTCCCTGGTCACCCAGTCAAAGAACTCAATCAGATTTGTTTGGCAAGATCGTCCTTCGGTAAAACCATGTTGTCTCTGATCTTGCAACCTGTTGGTTTTGAGAAGTTCACTATTCGCTCTTTCAGGAGTGCCTCCATTACTTTTCCCGCCACTGAAGTAAGGCTCACAGGCCTGTAGTTTGACACTTCTTCCCTGTCACCTCTTTTGTGTAGAGGCACAACATCAGCCATTCTCCAGTCCTGAGGAACCTCTCCTGTTTCCAAGGATCTGTTGAAAACATCCTTTAATGGCCCTGCAAGAACCTCTCTGAGCTCTTTCAGTATCCTGGGATGTATCCCATCCGGTTCCATGGCGTTGTCCACTTTCAGTTTTGTAAGTTGTTCTAACACTTCATCGTCTGTGAATGGTGTGGTATCTACTTCATTCCCATTTTTATATATGGGAGTCACAGGTGGTCCTTCTCCAGGACTTTGTTTAGTAAAAACAGAGCAGAAGTATTCGTTTAGCAATTTTGCTTTTTCAATGTCACTTTCCACGAGTCCGTTCCCAGCACTTCTGAGTCCTGCAATTCCACCTCTGATCTTCTTCCTTTCCCGAATATACCTGAAGAAAGTTTTGTTGCCATACTTAACAACTTTAGGCATCTTTTCCTCTGCCTTTGCTTTTGCTATCCTTATTTCTCTCTTTGTCTCTTTGAGTTTGATCCTATATTCATTTATGTGTTCTTCTGTTTGTAAGCTTTTGAATTTTATGAAAGCTGTGTTTTTTGCCTTTATTTGAGCAGCAACTTCTTTGGAAAACCAAGTAGGTTTTCTTCTCCTCTTGTTTTTGTTTACTTTTCTTACATATTTGTCTGTTGCCCCTTTTATTGCCACCTTTAGTTTAGCCCATTGCAATTTCACTTCCCTTATCTCCTTCCACCCTATCAGCTCCTCCTTTAGGTACTCGGCCATTTTATTGAAGTCGGTGTTTTTGAAGTTTAGGACTTTGAGCTTGCTATGATTGGCCTGTACCATGGCTTTTATCTCAAACCACACTGTGTGATGATCACTGCTGTTCACAGGGGCACTCATGTAGACATTCGACACGCTATCACCATTGGTGAGCATTAAATCCAGCGTTGAGCTTTCCTTGGTTGGTTCCATCACCATTTGTCTAAGTAACGCATCTTGGAGAGCATCCACAATTTTTTTGCTTCTTTCCAGATTTTGTCCTGTTCCCCCACCTAGGGCCGATGGCTCTATGGCGAGGGCGACCTCTTATATGTATTCAAGCGTCCTTATTAACTACTATAGCAGCAAGGGTTGCTGGGAGTTGTAGTTTAAGTAGCTATTCAACAAATGTGCTGTGGCACGAGGGTCCTTTTTTTAAACAGATAAATTTTTATTTGGGGATTCTTCCCTTGCACATGGGTTCAATGGCTCAAAACATAGCACGGCAAAACAAAAGGAAAATCAGGAGCAAATTAAAGTCAGAAAACAAAGCAGGTAATAAACTGTTTCTTCACAGCAAATAAACAGGCAGAACAACTTTGTATTTTCCTCATACAAAGTTGGCTTTTAACGTAAATCCAAATGGTCAATCTTACACAGAGAACAGTCCATCTCACAACTCTCCGATATATCAGACTTGTTTTCTGGGTCAATAATCATATCCTCACTGTAATCATTGTAGCACTGCTTTGGGGAACTTTTAGGCTGCAACTCGTGGATAACTTCTTGCAGCTGCCCTATGAAGTCGTCCCTCTCAGTAGCAGTGTCTTTTTCTAAGGCAGGAAACTGGTTCTTACTTAAACTTTTCACTACAGCCTTTATGTCTAGTTCAAAGCATTTGGTAAGAATGTTTCTAATATGGGCAGCTTTCAGAGCCGTGCTATCTCTGCTCTTATTGGCACTAGTTTTTAACTGCTGTACTATTTCTTCAGCAAGCTTCGGGTTAGGAAATAATGCAGACGTACCTTCTTTACTGGCAATGGCTTCTCTGTACTCAGAGCTTTCTCCCCTCGTGCAGGCAAACTGTTTTACCTTTCCCTCGGGTAGCTTCCACAGAGGCTTAGCTTCCAGTGTTTCAGGGTTAAAGGAAATGGACCTTCCAGAATCTTTCTCAACTTGACCTGGGTTCCCAAGTTTCCCTTGTTGCTGCTTTCCTGTGTACCTTTGCTGCTTGAGTGGCTCAGACTGCTGTCGAGGCTTCTCTGTGCCTTCCTTTCTCTTTCCTCCTTCTAATCCTGAGGTCCTTGAACTCCTCGTGTTTCCTGAACTCCTCCAGTCCCTTCAGTCCCTTGAGTCCCTTGAGTTAAAGTCTGACTCTGAAGCCAGTTTAAAACAGCTTCCTCCTGCAGCCACACCCCTCTGGTTACTCAGGTGGAAGTCATCAGAGCTGCATTCAGCTTCTACGTCAGCACTATGGCTGAGCTCCGTTCTAGCTGAAAGCATTCTGTTGCTATGGGAACCTGTCTTGCTCTTACTTTTAAAGGCAGACTGCTCACTATTTTCCCATTCCATCTGATCAGTAGTGCTGTCACTATCACAATTTGCAGAAGGAGTAATCCAATCCACATCAGGAAGATTAAAGTCACCCAATATGATCGTTTCCCCCTTTGTGGCTATCTTGGCAATATCATAATCAATTCGTTATCTATCTCTTCAATTTGTGTCGGAGGTCTGTAGACTACAGCAGTATGGATGACACCTCTGTATTGCCCAACCAGTCGCTAAGATGATGTAGCTGGCATGCATGAACGTAGCGGGCTACATCCAGTAGTCTGTTCCTCCAACTTTACATGATCCATGTTCCATCTTTACGTGATCCATGCAACTGCACCAATGGTATTCTCACTTTTTTGCCCTGCCATAGATATCTATGCAGTCCTTCTTCAAAAATCTTAATATCCTTTTGTAATAGCTGGAGTAGTAGGGTTTGCACCATATACAGCAATCTAGAAAAAAGCACCATATGAAAAGCTGCCACTCATCCCATCAGTGACAATGGCAAGGGCATCCAATCTCGCATCCAGGTGCTTATTGTTGAAATACTCTTTGGAAGTTCCACTGGTATATAAGGCACGTGAATGCCTAGTCACCTGCATTCCCAAATATATGAATTCTGAATCTGCCCATTGCAAAGGGAAGGGCGAACCCCACGACTCTTTCAACTGTCCGAGAACACCTAGTGCTTCTGCTTTATCCTGGTTAATTTGAAGACCCGCGAATGCCCCAACTGTTTGAACTCCTCCAGCACACATGCGAGGGACCGTCTCGGGGAGGTAATGTGAATCAGCATGTCATCGGCGAAGTGGACATCTTAAATTCCTCTGGCCCAATGTGGACTCTGGATATCCTTTCATTATCTACAATTTTATGTACCAAGGGGTCTAGAGATAAGACAAACAGGAGAGGGGAAAGGGGCACCCCTGCCGCGTCCCCCTCCCTAAGGGAAACCCCTCTGACAATGTCCCATTGACCAGCACCGCCACCGATGGCTCTGCATACAATAAGCGCACTGCATTGATGAATTGTTCCCCCAGCCCATATTGAGGGAGAAGGTAAAACAAATAATCCCACCCCACCCTATCAGAGGCCTTTTCGGCATCAAGACTGATCAGCAACAAAGGTATTGCATTCTTCATGTACCCACTCAAGCGATGCGATTATCTTCCAAAGATTGCGTGCTGCATAGCGTCCTCTTACGAACCCTACTTGTGACTCCTGTATTAACTGTGGCAAAAGTATTGCCAGATGGTCTGCTAATTTCTTCACCAGTAGATTCAGATCAAAATTAATCAGTGAAATTGGTCTATATGATGATGTCAGAAGCTGGTCTTTTCAGGGTTTGGGGCTAAGGGTGATGTGTGCCTTATTACCCCCCCCCCCCTCCGCCCATCTGAAACATCCCTTGTCCACCCTTTCCTGGTACATGTCTACCAACGGGGGGACCTCACATATGGGTGACATTGGCACCAACGGAACCCACACGGAGCATTTCCCCAGCTTTCAAAGAAAGCCTTTGGGAATGCCACCACGTATGCGCGGTCACCTTCCCGCCCAAAGGTGCCATCTTACTCAGTCTCCCTTTTTCCGCGGAGCCCTTCAGATGTGCATCTCATCCCCAGAAAATGTTTTTCAAATTTTGTTTTTGCCTTTCCGGCCTTCACCAGTCCTCTTACAGCCATCCTGAGCTCCACTTCTTAGACTCTCGATCTCGGGATTCTTTTTTTGGTATTTCTTTTCTCCCCGTGCTTTCACGCCCTTTTTAACCACTGGCCGCATTTAGGATCTTCGATCTCGCTGGGGTCCTTTTTGCCCCACGGGCCTCCAGTTTCAAAAAATGTGATGGATGTCCGTGAGTGACATGTTCTTAGAACACCTATGACTGTTGTCTCAGGTGCCTGGGAGTTGACCATAATCCAGAGCAATGCTCCCTCTGCAAGAAGATGAACTCTAAGGCCATCCAGAGTCATAAGCAGAAGCTGGATGATCTCTTCTGTAAGGCTCCTCCTTGGGCCCGGCGGCACGCTGACTAGGGGTCGCCTGAGCATGAGCAGAAGAAGGAGGCCACAAGGACACTGTTGGGGGAGCCAGACAAGCGTGAGCGGTCATGTGCCTGGTCTTTCAGCCCCCCTTGGCAGATCCCAGAGTCGGAGAGGGAGTGTCCCAGAAAGGTACCTCAAACCGATATGGAGACCTCTAGTGATGGCGCCCGGTGTCCTGAGGGTCTTCCTGGCAAGGACCCCCTCCTTCTCGACACCCGACCCGGTCACCCTAACGTTGGTGTTGCAGGGTCCCACTCCCGAGTGGGAGGCCCGAATGCTGGCCTTGGAATGCAGTGTTCCTGCATTCCTTTTTGCTCAGCAGGCGCTGGTGCCAGGCCTCACTGGCACACGCCTCGTGACCATAGAGACCTCAACTTTGAGGACTCCCCAGGCTGCTGCAGTGACCCCCAAGAGCCAGAGGGTCTTGATCTCTGTCCTGGTCCTCAGGTGCGAGATTTTCTTGGGCGAGTGCCTCTGGCTCCAGGCAAGCTTCAGCTTCGGGAGCCCGGTGCGTGTCACCAACCCTTCTCAGTCCGCCTAAACCCAGACTACTCGGACTGGGAATCTGACAGGGACACCTCCCCAGAAACCCGGTCTCCCTGGGACCTTCCCTCAGATCCCTCTGTCGACCCAGAGGCGGCGGTCTCCTCCTGAGGACACTTCCTTGGAGTTCATCTGGGATATGGCGTGGGCCTGGTGCTTGCCACTGAGCCGGAGGAAGAGCCCTGTGCAGAGGAGCTTGATATCCTTCAATATGAGGCTCTCCCATAGGAGACCATCATTGTCCCTCCATCCTAAACCGGCTCCTCCTCCACATGTGGGGAGATCCCGGCTTTTGTCCCTATTATTTGCAAATGTACAGAGTCCAGTGGGGACTGAGGTTTTGGAAAGCCCAACTTCCCCACACCTCGATGGTGGTCGAATCGGCCATGCGAAAGCAGAAGAGCCCGAAGACTCATTCTTTGGTCCCACTGGGCAGAGATTCTCGTCCCCTCAACACCCTCGGATGCAAGGGTTACCAGGGCTCCATGCTGGCATGCCACATTCACATTGTGGCATTGTACATTGGGATGTTCCTCCATGATCTGGCTAAGGAGCTCGACAGAGACCACCTCTGCTGTTTCCAGGCCCTCTCAAAGTCCATCGGAGAGTGTTCTAAGTACCTCTCATGGGCAGCATACAACGGCTTTGAGTCCTCTGCCCGGGTAACAGCTGCTGGCATCGGAGCCTGCTGACAGTCCTGGCTCCAATCCTCAGACTTGAAACAGTGGGTCCAGGAGAAACTGCTAGATGTCCTTTGCCTTGGGGAGCAAGCCCATGGAGGACAAGGCAGTGGAGATTGAGACAGAGTACGTGACCCATACTTGCCTTTCCCGAAAGACCTCCTCCCTCCCCAAGAAGAAACAGCAGGGCAAGAAGCCTTTTTTCCACCGGAAGGGGCTCCCATATAGGGGTTACCCACCCTACCCTCTGGCATTGACCCTCGCCCAGGGTGGCCAGGGAAAAGGCACACCTCGCAAGCCAAAGGGTCCCAAGAGCCAACCCCCGGCACTGGCTCAGCCGGCCTCAGGGTTTTCACACCATCAACATAGCCTCCCGTTTGCTGGCAAATCAGCTGCCAGTCGGGGGCATTTGGTCCACTTTGCCCTCAGGTGGGAATCCATCACCACTGATGCCTGGGTTCTCCCAGGTCATACAGGAGGGCTGTCTCCTCAATTTGGACCAGCTCCCCCCTCAGTACTTCCCCGGGGAGCCATGGTGACTTCCTCTGTACCAGGCCTTCCTGACTCAGAAGCTAGTATGCCTCCTCGAAGATAGGGTGGTAGAACCAGTCCCACCGCACCTCAGAGGATGGGTTTTTATTCCCGATACTTCCTTGTCCCGAAGAGAAGGGGTCTCCAACCAATCCTTGACTTGCAGAACCTAAACAAGTTCTTAGTGCGGGAGAAGTTCAAGATGCTCTCCCTTGGAACACTGATGCCCTACCTCCAGCAGAGCAATTAGCTATGCTCCTTGGACCTAAAGGATGCTTACACTCACATCCTTGTCCATCCTAAGCACAGAAGGTAACTCCGCTTCATGGTACAGGGGAATCACTACCAGGGTGCTCCCTTCAGCCTCACTTCTGCCCCACGGGGCTTCACAAAATGCCTGGCCATGGCGGCAACCCACCTCTGGTTGCAGGGCACCTTTGTCTATCGTAATCTAGATGACTGGCTCATGACAGGGGCATGGCCTCCAAGGTTCGTCATATCACAAACCGCACCATTTACCTTCTGGAGCACCTGGGATTCGTGGTCAACTACCCAAAATCCCACCTCTCTCCAGTGCAGTCCCTAGAGTTCATCAGGGCCCACTTGGACACTCTGCAGGCCATGGCCTTCCTTCCCCATGACAAGGCAGATCGCCTTGTGTCCCTGGCATTTGACATGCAATGCCGCAGCGTGGTTTTGGCTCAATCGATGCTTCGCCTTCTCGGCCATGTGGCCTCCATGGCCCATGTCATACCCCACACCCACCTCAACATGCGGGCGGCACAGTGGTGCCTCCGCGCACAGGTGACAAGCCATCTTCGAGACCCTGTCTTGGTATACCCTGCCTGGCAGAGTTCCTGACCTGGTGGCAGGATGCATGGAGCCTGCTCTGAGGCATGCCCTTCCAGACTCTGATGCATCAGGTGATCTTGATGATGGATGCCTTACTGTTGGCCTGGGCGGCCCACCGCGAGGAACTGTGCATGCAGGGGGCTTGGTCCCCCAAGAAGGCCCGGCAGCAGCTCCATCTGCTAGAGTTCTGAGCTATCCTCCTCGCGCTCAGGGCCTTCTGGCACTGCTTGCAGCACTGAGCGGTCCTTGTCCAGATGGACAACCAAGCCAGGAAACAAACAAATAATAAAGCCTTCTCACATGTAGCCCCAAACCTATGGAATGCCTTACCAGAAAACCTCATAGACATAAATGACTTACAAACCTTTCGCAAAAACCTCAAAACTCATCTATTCTCCATACACTATGGCACACTTGCAGAACAAG
This sequence comes from Ichthyophis bannanicus, assembly GCA_033557465.1. Taxonomy (NCBI): domain Eukaryota; kingdom Metazoa; phylum Chordata; class Amphibia; order Gymnophiona; family Ichthyophiidae; genus Ichthyophis; species Ichthyophis bannanicus. The sequence goes on from CM066032.1 coordinate 1,488,308,726, forward strand.
ACAAGCACATAGCTTCCACCCCTGCACCCTAAATACCAAATTTCAATAAGACCAGAGATTCTAAAAACTTCTGCCGCCCAGAAGCCCTAAGTCCATTTACGTACATAGTTTTAAATTTTGTAAATTTTGTATTAGAGATTAAATAACTCCAACTGCTTAGGATCCCTAAGCACACTTATGCACATAGTTTAAAATTGTATCAGTTCCTATGTATAAAGTTTTTACAGCGTTTCCTGTAATATACCGGTAATTTGTACTTGTTCTGTACAATCTACAATGTTGTTATCTGTAAGCCGCGTTTGATCACATGGAAAACGCGGTATGTTGTTGTTGTTGTTAAGTGCCGTCGAGTCGGAGTCGATTCATGGCAACCCTCTGGATAGCTATCCTAAATTGTGTTCAGTCTTCAATCAGGTGGCTCATTGTTGACAGACTGGTACCTGTAGCTGCTGTTATTGTATCGATCCATCTCATTGCTGGCCTTCCTCTTTTGTGTTGACCTTCTATCTTGCCAAGCATGATGTCTTTCTCTTATGATCTCTCTCTTTGCATGATGTGTCCAAAGTATGAAAGTCGAAGTCTTGTCATCTGAGCTTCTAAAGAAAGCTTAGGTTTGATCTCCTCTAGTACCGACTGGTTTGTTCTTCAGGCAGTCCATGGTATACACAGTATTCGCCGCCAGCACCATAATTCAAAGGCATCAATTTTCTTCCTATCTTTTTCACTGTCCAGCTTTCACGTCCATATCATGTATTGAAAATACCATGGCTTGAACAAGTCGAATCTTTGTATGGAGAGAGACATCTCTGCTATTGAGAATCTTATCTAGGTCTTTCATAGCCATTCTGCCAAGAGCAATGCGTCATCTGATTTCCTGACTGCTTGTTGCTTCTTTATTGATAGTTGATCCAAGTAGGTTAAAGTTGTTCACGATTTCAATTTCTTCTCCTTCAACGATAAACCTGTTGATTATGCCAGTTGTCATGATCTTTGTCTTCTTTACATTAAGGTGCAGGCCCATTTTGAGACTATGTTCTTTGATTGTGAGAAGCAAATGTTTCAGATCATCTTCACTTTCAGCCAGTAATGTGGTATCATCAGCATAGCGAAGGTTGTTGATGAATCTTCCACCAATCTTCACACCTCTCTTGTCTTCATACAATCCTGCTTCTCTGATGATTTGTTCTGCATATAAATTAAACAGATAGGGGGAAAGTATGCAGACTTGTCTTACACCTTTGCTTATTTTAAACCATTCTGTTTCTCCTTCTTCCTTTCGAACTGTTGCTTCTTGATCAATGTACAGATTGTGCAAGAGAACGATCAGGTGTTCTGGTATACCCATGCTTCTTAATGTGGCCCAGAGTTTCTCATGGTTTACACAGTCAAAAGCCTTGCTATAGTCGATAAAGCACAAATAGATATCCTTTTGGTATTCTTTAGTCTTTTCAAGGATCAGTCTCACATCCACAATGATGTCTCTCGTTCCTCGCCCTTTCCTGAACCCTGCTTGCACTTCAGGTAGTTCTTGTTCCAGGTATGGTTGTAGTCTCTTTTGAATAATCTTCAGTAGAATCTTGCTGGCATGTGGGATCAGAGCGATTGTGCGATAATTTCCACAGTCGGTTGGATCACCTTTCTTTAGTATTGGTATAAACACAGATCTTTTCCAGTCAGTTGGCCATGATGTTGTCTTCCATATTTCTTGGCAGAGCCTTGTAAGTACGGTAACAGCTGCATCAGATTGCTGTTATACTTCTATGGGAATACTATCAATGCCTGGTGCTTTGTTCTTTGATAAGGCTTTCAATACTGCTTCAACTTCTTCTTTCATCACCAATGGTTCCCAATCATAAGTGGAGTGGAGGAGTGGCCTAGTGGTTGGGGCAAGGTACTTCAGGCCGGAAGGTCAGGGGTTCAAATCCCACTAGAGGATAGCAACCTTGGGCCGGAAGGACCGGGGTTTCTAGTCCCACAGGTGCTCCTTGTGGTCTTGGGCAAGCCACTTAACCCTCCATAGCCCATGTTTCCTGTAAAATAGTTATCTCCAAGTTCAATGCCCTGTTCAGTGTAATTTCAGTTTGTTCAATGTAAACCGCACTGATGCAGAATAGCGTGGTATATAAGAGAATGTAAATAAAAAAATAAATAAATAAATAAGGTACAGGTTGAAATGGCTGTTGGTCCACTTGATCTTTATCATATAAAAACTCTGTATATTCCTTCCATCTTTTCTTGATCTTCTCAGCATCATTCAACATAGAACTTTGAGCATCTTGTAACATTCCAATTTGAGGCTGGAACTTTTTCTTTAACTCTCGTAGCTTTAGGAAAGCTGATCTTCTTCTTCCTCTAATACAGGGGTCTCAAACTCAAATTGCTTTGAGGGCCAAATGAGGACTTGTAAAGTAACCCGGGGGCCGCACAAGACGCAGGCCTAATTTGCATAAGGGACCTCATTTGCATAAATATTTGCATAATGTTACCATAAACTAACTTTTAGTAAACCTGCCTCTTAATGAGTGTATGGATAAAGAAAGACTAAAAGATTTCTACAATACTATAATCCAGTGCCAACCGCCAGGCACATTAGGAACTACTACAAACACTACCCATTTAGAACCCATAGCAAACCCACCGTATCGTAACAGCACTACCAGGACTCACAAAGCACCATACTCTACCTATCAAAAGGAAACACTGCAAATATTAAACCAATACATTTCAGAGAATAACAATACATGACCTACTGGGGAAAGAACAAGTGGCAATGTCAGAAAGGAATTACATAAACAGAATACCTCAGCTCAGTTACACATGCAGAACATACACCATCACCAAACAAGGAATCACAATTTAGAAACAGGAAGACAATAATTAAACTGGGAATCCCAAAAGCCAAACTTGGAATGTACAACAACACTGTAGAAATAAAACTATAAATTGTTGAAAAGTGAATGACTGTGATAAGTTTAAAGCAGAGGATATGATGTCAGTATTGTGTGTAATGACAAAATTGATAAAAATATCAGAGGCCATTTCAGGGAAGTAAACTTGGAATTAAGAAAAGGGGTATTTACAGATGATCTCAGAGCGTGACTGGGGTTATTGGTGTATATAGTTAAGTGATATCATTTGGACCAAAGTGTTCAATAAACAGATGTGTTTCTAATAGTCTTTAAGAAAGTCTTGAGTCGATTGTGCTGATCTGCTAGCTTCGGACATACGTTATTTGAAAGGTTAAACGAGCTTATTGTCCACGCCTGGGGTCCACCAAAGAGTTCCTGCTTCCTGGCCCCAGTATTCCCGGGTTTACCGCAGTCAATTTGTCAGTGCTGCTCTATTACCTGCATTACAGTAATCACCTGGATGATGTCATCGTTCGAGCAGCAGCAGCGGACTGGGAAAGCCAAAGCAACCGGAGCAGGAGCGAGAGCCGGAGCTCCCGGCGCCTTTGATCGAAGCTGGCGGGGTGCAGCGACCCCTCAGAGGGCAGGGAGATTCCGAAGCGGCCGTGCTACCCTCGGGCAAGCTCCCGGCGGCCCCATTTCATTGTGTGATTATATCCTGTCCGCCGTGCATGTGTCTCTCCTCCGCTCTCCCGGGAGGAGGCTCTGCCCCGGTTCCGGTTGTGAAATAAGCTTCCTGGCTCGGCGCAGACACACAGCCTCCGGGGGGCCAGATCACCTTCAGCATTCTTCACTTCCTTATTGCAGACCGCGGGGAATTTATGGGGGTGATCACCCGATGCAGAGATGCCGAGAAAGGAATTGCCTTTGCCCGAGGGCTGATTCTGCTGCTACCACGGCGGCAGCAGCAGAAGCCAGGGTTTTGTGTGGTTTTTTTTTTTCCTTCGTCGCGGGCCGCACAAAGTTCTCTTGCGGGCCGCATGCGGCCCGCGGGCCGCGTGTTTGAGACCCCGGCTCTAATAGTTTCTGCTTCTATTTCCTTGCATGTGTCATTGTAGTACTTTCCCTTGTCCTGTCTTACTGCATGTTGGAAATCTCTGTTGAGTTCTGTGATTGTTTTTCTTTCTCCTCTGGCTTTAGCTTCTCTGCGTTTCTGGGCAATTTACAGAGTTTCCTCCATCATCCATTTTGGCCATTTTTTCTTTTTCACCTTTTGTAGAGATTTCTCGCTTTCTTCCAACACAACCTTCTTGATGTCATTCCATAACTCTTCTGGAGCTCTGTCATTTGTATCTAAAGCAGCAAATCGATTTTGCAGGCAGTCTTTAAATTCCAGTGGTATATTCTCAAGATCATATTTTGCTGCATTCATGAGTGATTTGCTCTTTTTCAACTTTAGCTTGCATATTAGTAGTTGATGATCTGTACCACAGTCAGTTCCAGGTTTTGTCTTTGTTGATGTTATAGAGCTTTTCCATTATTGACTTCCACAGATGTTTATTTATTTATTTATTTAGTATACATTTGTATACTGCTACTTCCAGCGATCAGCAGCGTTTTTTGATTACAGATTGGAAATTGTCAAATCATGACAGGAAATTTTGAGGTATAAACACATTGATTAGACAGGAAAGCACAGCACACAGAGAACTATTTTCAGGGAACATGGGCTATGGAGGGTTAAGTGGCTTGCCCAAGACCACGAGGAGCACCTGTGGGACTAGAACCCCAGTCCTTCCGGCCCAAGGTTGCTGTCCTCTAGTGGGATTTGAACCCCTGACCTTCCGGCCTGAAGTACCTTGACCCAACCACTAGGCTACTCCTCCACTCCAATTGATGTAGTCAATTTGATTTTTATACAATCCATTGGGTGAAGTCCATGTGTACAGTCGCCACTTGTGTTGCTGGAAGAAGGTGTTTGAAATGAATAGATCGTTGGTCTTGCAGAATTCTATCAGTCTTTCTCCAGCTTCATTTCTGTTGCCAAGTCCATATTTTCCAACTACTTTGTCTTCTTTGTTGCCAACTTTTGCGTTCCAGTCACCCATGACTATCAGGATATCCTGTTTGCATGTTCTGTCAATTTCAGCTTGTACTTGTTCAAAGAACTCTTCAATTTCATTCTCTTCTGCAGCTGTTGTTGGGGCATATACTTGAATTATAGTTGTGTTGATAGGCATTCCTCGTAGACGAATAGAGATTAAGCGTTCGCTGACTGCATTGTATTTGATTACAGTTCTTGCAAGTTTCTTCTTTATTATAAATGCAATACCATTTCTTCTTTGTCTTTCATTTCCAGCATAGTAGACCATGTGATCATCTGATGCAAAGTGCCCGATGCCAGTCCAGTTCGCTGACACCCAACAGATCAAGTTGTATACATTCCATTTCATTCTTGACCACCTCCAACTTCCCTTGGTTCATGCTTCATACGTTCCATGTTCCAATGTGTAAGACATCTTTACAGCTTCTGACTCTCATTTCATTCACTGCTACATCAGCAGTCAGACGTCCCGAGGGCTTTGATCCAACCACATCATAAATGTTGGCTTTACTCTGAAAAGTCTTCAGCTCTTCCCCAGTAGCTCGTTGAGTGCCTTCCGACCTGGGGGTCTCATCTTCCAGCACTACAGCACAATTTGTTTTCTTGTAACTATCCATTGGGTTTTCATGGCAAGATACAGAAGTAGATTGCCGGGCCTTTCTTCCACGCAGTTTAAGTTTGGTGGTGTTGCCGTTGTCACAGAAATGTGATCCTCTGCCGTCAACACTATCCCATTCTGCTGCTGCCCAGATGGGTGGTTTGTCTTGGTCTGGCACCTCAGCTGAGACCTGTCCATCTTGGGAGACCCTGCCAGTAGTTAAACTACCGATAGTTTAGCTCTCAGAATCACTGATGCACACAAGCCCTCACAGCACGACAAGCTGCAAACCAACTAGTTCTGTACAATCTACAGTGTTGTTATTTGTAAACCGCGTTTGATCACATGGAAAACACGGTATAAAAATGTTAAATAAAATAAATGATGTTCTATGTGAACAAACAAGGGGGCGCCGGCTCTTACAGCCTCTGCCTAGAGGCGATGGCTCTGTGCTCTTTTGCAGTGAGCCTGGGCATCATCCTCCAAGCCACCTATCTCCTGGGCCTGGACAACGCCTTAGCGTACCGGCTAAACAGGGCCTACCAGCCACATGAATGGCGCCTCTGTCCCCAGATGGTGCTGCAGCTCTTCCAGAATTAGAGGACTCCAGACCTGGACCCTCTTTGCCAGCCCTGTGAACGCGCAGCTCCTCCGGTACTGTGGCGCCATCCCTCACCAGGGCAGAGTGGCACCAGATGCCTTCCTCCTTTCGTGGACCACCGGCCTGCTGTATGCTTTTCCCCCATGCCACTCATTGCTCGGACTCTTCTCAAGGTCCACCGGGACAGGGCCTCGGTGATTCTTGTGGCCCAGGCAATTATGGTTCCCTCTGTTACTCCACCTCTCGATGGAGCCCCCGGTTCCTCTAGGAAACTCGCTAGGCAGGAGGGGGGGTCTGCTGCTTCACCTCAATTTGAGGTCTCTCTCCCTCATAGCTTGGCAGCTGAGCAGGTCGCCCTAGCCTTCTGCCATCTCCCTATGGAGACCGAGGACATTCTTCTGTCCTCACAGAAGGATTCGACCAGGTAGGCGTATGCCTTTAAGTGGCGCTGGTTCTTGGAGTAGTGCTCGCAGGTCTGAGCGTACCTGTTTTCCTGCCACATCTGATTAGTCCTGTAGTGCTTTCTTCACCTCTCGCAGGCTGGGCTGAAGTCGAACCCGGTCAGGGTTCACCTGAGTGTCATCTCAGTGAACCACCACCGCATTGAGGGGAAATCCCTCTCGGAGAAACTGCCGGTCTCCCGCTTCTTGTGGGCCTTTCTCCTTTCCAGGCCCCCCGCCCACCCTCCACCTGCAGAATGGGACCTCAATGCGGTCCTCGTGCAACTCACCAAGCCGCCCTTTGAGCCCATGGCTACTTGCTCGCTGCAGCACCTGTCATGGAAGGTGGCCTTCCTGGTGGCTCTCACCTCTGTCCAGAAAGTCAGTGAATTCCAGGCACTGATGGCCAAGGCCCCATATACGAGGTTCTACAGGAACAGGGTGGTCCTGCATACTCACCCCAAGTTCCTCCCGAAGGTTGTCTCTGATTTCCATCTGAACCAAGAAATAGTGCTGCCCTCCTTCTTCCTGAAGCCCCACGCCGACTGGCCATCAGCAGTTCTCCACACACTGGACTTCAAGAGGGCTTTCTCCTTCTTGCAGATCCGGGCAGCTCTTCATCTCCTATGACCCCAGCATGGGGCTGGCAGTTACCAAGCGAACCTTGTCAATCTGGGTGGCGGACTGGATCGCCTTTGCCCAGAACCAGGCCAGATTTCCCCTGGATAGCTGAGTCATGGCAAACAATGTCCAAGAGATGACAACATCTGCGCTCAGTGCCACTGGCAGACATCTGCTGGGCTGCCCCCTGGTCCTCCGCTCACACTTTTGCAGTGCATACTGTCTGGAGAGGGAGTCCCATCGGGACAGTGCCTTCGGCCAGGCCATACTCTGTAACCTGTTCGGGGTTTAAGCAACTCCTTCCCTCCGACCCTTCTTGTTCCAGCTACCAGGAGCATGGCCACCCAGGAACTTGGGGTCCTCGGGCTGTCTTCTTCTTCACTGATGACTGCTCATAGCTGTTACATGATTTTTCCTACAGGGCCTCGGTAGCCTGTAGCTAGGGAGTCCCATATGTGACTGACTTCCTGCTTGTTCGTGGAGAAAGCGTAGTTACTCACCTGTAACAGTTGTTCTCCAGAAACAGCACAAATTAGTCCTCACAACCCTCCCCCTCCCCTTGGAGTTGCTGTCCATTTTTGCCATCTTCTTGGTAGGGCTCTAGCTAAGGCTCCTGATTGATTAAGATGGCACCATTTGGTGGGAAGGGGACCACGCATGCATGGTGGCATTCCCAGAGGCTTTCTTTGAAAGCTGGGGAAATGCTCCATGCGGGCTCCGTCTGTGCTGACTATGAGGACTGATTCCTGCTTTACTCAGAGGATGTTGTGAACTTCTTTGATTATGTGGGGGCTGGGGTAGCTGCTTGCTGCTTTTGTAGTCCCTGAACATATGTCGTTGCAAGTTCTGCATTTTCAAAAATCCGGGGGACACTGTTGTGGACCAGCCAAAACCATGCCGGGTATCGAATGGAGAATTTAATGCCCATATCCACTAGATTTTGGCAAACTCCTTTGTATGCCCAGTGCTTTTGGCTTAAGGCCGCTGAGTAATCTTGAAATGCCTTGGTCTTCAGCCATTCATATTAAATCAGGCCATTGGGGTGTACTGCACGGAGGACCCTATATTTCTGAGCATAGTTAAGGAATCGGGCCAGGGCCATGGGTGGTTGTTGATCTGCAGCCTGGGTAGAGCGGGCACATTGGGTGGGGCCTCTCTGCAGCATTCCGCAGTCCTCTAGTGTCATGGACACGGGCAGGAGGGTCTCAGGGTATCCCCTTAGCTGTTGATCTTTGATAGACACTGAGATGCCAAGAAACCTTAGATTCTTTCTCCTGCTGTGATTTTCGATGTCTTCCATTATATCAGTTTGCTTGGCGATCAAGCATTGCAGCATCTGCATGTCTCTCTCGGCAGTTCTGATGGCGTCTTCCGTGTGGGATATATATTGCTCTGCCTCGGTCAACTTATTCCCGAAGGATGCAAATGTCTGCTGCATGGTGTCCAATTTACCCGTGATCTGGTTGAATTTAGCTGCCAGTGCCCCCACCACTGCAGCCGTTACCTCCTCCACCAAGGCCGCTTGTTCTGTCACACTAGGAGAGGCAGGAGACTCTGCCAAGTTAGCTATTGCAAGACGGGCTTTGTCTTTCTCTTTTCTCGCAGATTTCATCCTTGGGGTACACTTCCATCCACTCTACAAATGTTTTGAGCTTTCAATTGCTCTTTTCCTTTTTCCACTATTAATTTTGTTGTGGTTTCGGATCCTATTGTGGGTTCAAGAGGGAGGGAGGTCCCAGAGTGAGAGCAAAAGGCTTCTGCTCTCCTCAGCACATCATGTGGTCTCCAATCCCTCCTCATGTTATCTACTCCTTCCTGGGCGTCTTCTCTATTGCAGATTTTGGTATCATCCGCAAACAAACAAACCTTACCCGACAGCCCTTCCACAGTATCACTAACAAAGATGTTAAAAAGAATTGGACCAAGGACTGATCCCTGCGGCACACCACTGATAACCTTCTCCTCAGAGTGAGTGAGCTCCATTTACCTGTACACTTTGTCACCTCCAACTCAAACAATTTCTAACCCAGTCAGTCACTTTAGGGTCTACCCCTAGGGTGCTCAATTTGTTGATAAGTTGCCTGTGCGGAATGGTATCATAGGCTTTACTGAAATCTAAGTACATCACATCTAGGGCTCTCCCTCTGTTCAACTCCCTCATCACCCTTTCAAAGAAATCAATCAGATTTGTCTGACAAGACCTACCTCTGGTAAACCCATTTTGCCTTGAATCCTGCAATTCATTGGACTCCACTATTCTCTCTTTTAGTAGCGTTTCACCACAGAGGTTAGACTAACCGGCCTGTAGTTTTCAGCCTCATCCTTACTTCCGCTTTTGCATAAAGGGACTACATGTACCTTTCTCCAGTCCTCTGGGACCACCCCGACTCCAAAGAAGCATTCAAAAGGTTGGTCCATGTTGCCGCTAGAACATTCCCAAGTTCCTTCAGTATTCTCGGATGTATCTCATCCGGTCTCATCACTTTGTCTACTTCTAGTTTAGCTTGTTCCTCATGAAAACAGGCTTCTGAAAATTGTTCAAGATTCCCGTCACTTCTTTTCCTATTTGTGAGTGTTTTCTGAGGTCCTGCTCCTGGCCCTTCATCTATGAACACAAAACAAAAATATTTATTTGTTAAGCAAGTCTCCTTTATCCTCATCAACGTCTACATATTCCTCCCCTTCACCCTTGAGTCTGACAATACCACATTTGCCCTTCCTCCTCTCACTAACATATCTGAAAAATGTCCTATCCTCCCCATTTTATTGCATTGACTATTTATTCTTCTTTTTGTATCTTTGCTTTCCTGACTATTTTGTTAGCTTCTCTGAGTTTTTCCAAATATAGATGCCTGTCTTCCTCTTTCTGTGATCTCTTGTATTTCCTGAAGGCCTCCCTCTTTTTTTTCACCTTTTCAGCTACTTTGTTTGAGAACCATAGTGGCCTCCATTTCCTTTTATTTACTTTTCTAACAAAAAGATTTGTTGCCCTTAAAATATCCCCTTTCAGTTTTGCCCACTGTTTCTACATCCTCAGCTGTTCCCATCCTACTAACGACTCCCTGAGGTATTGCCCCATCTTGGGAAAGTTAGTTTTCCTAAAGTCTAAGACCCTTGCTTTTGAATGGATTTTATCAGCCCTAGTCCTAATATTGAACCACACCATTTGGTGATCGTTGGATGCGAGATGGTCTCCCACTCTAAATCAGAAATACTTTTCCCATTAGTAAGCAACAAGTCCAGTATGACCCCTTCATGTGTGGGGTTTTTTACCAGTTGCCAGAATAGTTGGAGAGCTAGGAGGAAATACTAGACCTGAAAGGGGAGGGAGAAGGAGAGAAAAATGTAACATGTGGACATGGGGTGTGGGGAGAGAACTTCATACAAGAGCGCAGTGTGGGGCCTATGTTTATATCATACATGCACCGATATGGCTCTGTGATGTCCTGTCCCATCAGAAGTCTGACATTAGAGTGGGACAGGACGTCAAAGAGCCACCTCAGCGAGTGCATAGTCTAAATGCAGGCCCCGCGCTGCACTCTTACTTTTTCTTTTGCTGGACATTGGGGGGGGGGGGGGTGGTATTAGGGACACACTGAGGGCATGGGAGGTAAGGATGCAGAGGAGTGATTTTGGACATGATGTGGGCAGGGATACATATTAGGAGATGCTGGACATGGGGAGATAGGGACATAGAGTGGGTTTGTTGGGCAGGGTGGATAAGGGACAAGAGGAGAGATAGACATGGGGAATAGAGACACAGAGGGAATATGGTTGGCATGGAGAGAGGGATAAGAAAACACTGGAAGGACAAGGGGAAACCGGACGTGGAGAGGGGGAGATACTGTACATGGTGGAGAAAGGGAGAGTTAGTGAGATTAGAAAATTATAGGCTGGGGAAGGAAAGATAACTAGGAAATGGGAGGGTTGGAGTGAGGAGTGAAATTGAGGAATGGTTGGTAAGGAAAAAGAGTGAAAATCTGGATAGAGAAGCAGAAAAATAAATGGAAGAAAACTGAAAAGAAGAGATCAGTGTTAAAAAATGACATAAGAGAGGAAGTGAAGACGAGGAGAGAGAAGAAATGGCAAATGAAGAGGAGATCATGAAAAGAGAGCCAAGAGAAGACAGGAAAACAAAAACCAGAGACTGGGACCAACATAGTTACATACATAAAATGACAGACAGTAAAGATAGAAAAAACAATTTTATCTTCTGTTTTGTGATTGGAAAATGTTGGTGTTTGGAAAGTACATCTGCCTGAAATCAGGACTGGTGTTGGACATGCCTGGGGCCTAGCCTAGGGCAGACATGTGAGAGGGGACCATAAAGTCACTAGCAAGCTGTGCCTTTTTCAGTCTCAGACAGATCTGAGGCCCTCTCTGGCTTGGGGCCCAGGGTGATTGCCAGTTTGCATCTCTCCTAATGCCAGTCCTGACATCTGCTGTCTTTAATTTTGTTCAATACAGGGGGAAATGGAGAAATTTCACTTACCGTTAATTTCCTTTCCTGGAATACTGCTAGACCAGTCCAGACAAGCGGGTTGTGTCCCCCTACCAGCAGATCTTGGAGACAGAGAAAATCCACCAGAGCTGTGATTGGCTGGACTCTGGTGATATGGATCTACCCCTAGGGGTCCTCCTCAGTATTGTCTGAAAAGCATAACCTAAAAGTGAACTATTATAACTTTGTAATAAGTACGGCCAATCTCGGCCACTGACTCAACTATGTACAAAGGTGCTTGAAGCATTCCTAGAATATAAAGGCTGTAAAAAGAAAAAACAGCCGTAGGCCATCTTGGTTAGAAACTTTGAAAGTGTTGGAAAAAACTGGACGGCGGATCCACTGCACCAGCAGCACTGCAACTGACAACAGTGTGGGTCCTGGATTGGTCTAGCAGTATTCCAGGAAAGGAAATTAACGGTAAGTGAAATTTCTCCTTCCAACTCATACTGCTAGACTAGTCCAGACAAGCGGGAAGTACCCAAGCTACCGACCCTCAGGGTGGGCCAAGAGCCGCCGAAAGCACCCCAGTGCCAAAATGACCATCCTCTCGAGCCTGGACGTCCAAACGGTAGTGACGCACAAAAGTGGACAAGGACGACCAAGTCGCCACCCTGAAAATATCGAGAGGAGCCACTTGAGAACGTTCGGCCCAAGACACAGCTTGAGCATGAGTGGAGTGAGCCCGGAGACTTGATGGCACCGGCTTCCCTTGAAGAATATAAGCTGCTTCAATGGCCCGCTGTAGCCACCTAGCAATAGTGGACTTTGAGGCTGCGAAACCTCGTCAAGGACCTGCAAATAGAATGAAGAGATGATCCGTCTTACGAAAGGAATTTTTCACCTTCAGATAGCGGTAAAGAATTTTCTTAAGGTCTACCGCTCGAAAATCCTGATGACGCCCCGAGCATTGCTCCTTTGAAAAAGAAGGCAAGAGAAGAGGTTGATTGATATGAAAAGGCGTAAGGACTTTCAGTAAGAAAGAGGGAACTGTCCGTAGAGAAACACCCTCCTCAGAGAAGGAGAGATGGGGATCCCGACAAGACAGAGCCTGAAGCTCAGAGATTCGATGTGCCGAGGTGATGGCCACTAGGAACACCGTCTTAAGGGTTAAATCCCGAAGAGTACACCCCTTAAGAGGTTCAAAAGGTCGAGCAACAAGCGCTCTGAGGACAAGAGCAAGATCCCAGGAAGGAACCACTGGACGTACTGGGGGCCGTAAAATCCTGACCCCTTTAAGGAAGCATGTCACATCCAAATGTGATGCAAGAGAACGCCCATATATCGGCCCACAAAAATACATTAGGGCCGACACTTGTACCCGTAGGGTCCCGAGTGCTAAGCCTTGATCAAGACCATCTTGCAAGAAGGCGAGAACCTCTGGAATCCCGCAACGCCAGGGAGAGGCCTGGCGCTGAGAACACCATGTTTCAAACAGATGCCACACGCGAGCGTAGGCCAAAGATGTCGAAGATCGACACGCGCTGAGAAGTGTCGCCACCAACTTAGGCGAATAACCTTTGAGTTAACCTGCGGCGTTCAAGAGCCATGCCGTAAGCAAGTAAGGAGCCGGGTCTTCCATGGTGATTGGTCCCTGCTGCAGAAGGTCGGAGGGAGCTACCAGTCACAGAGGAGGTGCCCGAGATAATCTGAGGTCCGCATACCACAGTCTTCGAGGCCAGTCTGGAGCCACTAGGATCACTGGTCCTTGGTGTTCCCTGATTCGCTGGAGAACTTTCCCGATCATGGACCATGGTGGAAACACATACAGGAGGAGGTGTTTTGGCCACAGTTGTGCTAGGGCATCTATGCCATGCGTTCTGTTGTCCCTCCACTGACTGAAGAAGATCGGTGCTTTGGTATTCGATGTCGAGGCCATGAGATCTACCGACGGCTGGCCCCATCTTCGGACTATTGACTGAAAGGGTTTGGTGGCAAGTGCCCACTCTCCAGGATCCAGAGTATGTCAGCTGAGGAAGTCGGCTTTGACGTTGCTCGTTCCTGCGATATGCTGCGCCGAAATCGCCTGAAGATGCCTCTCTGCCCATGGAAGAAGAAGAGTCATTTCTCTCGACACCCTTAGACATTTCATGCCCCCTTGGTGGTTGAGATACGCCACTGTCGTCGTGTTGTCGGACAGTACCCGCACCACTTGATGTTGGAGAAGAGGCTGAAAACACTGCAAGGCTAGCCGCACTGCCTGTGTTTCGAGGCGATTGATGGTCCAGCGAGCTTCTTGAGAGGACCAAGTTCCCTGCACTGTGTGGGAGCCGCAGTGCGCTCCCCAACAGGAGAGACTGGCATCGGTTATCACCAATATCCAGCGTGGAGCCTCTAAGGGTACTCCCTGGAAGAGATTGCGCGGAGACAGCCACCAGCGGAGGCTGTGTCTGATCGACGGTAGGAGCGGTAGATGGATTTGATAGTCCTCCGACACCGGCGACCAATGAGAAAGGAGCGCCTTCTGCAGACTGCGCATGTGTGCCCATGGAACCAGGTCGATGGTAGCTGCCATGGATCCCAGGGGTTGAAGGTAGTCCCAAGTCTGAGGCGATTCTTGACACAGAAATAGGTTGAACTGAGATGAGAGCTTTTGAAAGCGCTCTTGAATTAGAAATACTCTCCCCCGGCAGGTGTCGAATCGCGGCCCAAGAAAGTCAATTAGTTGAGAAGGCTGGAGACAGCTTTTGGCACGATTGATCACCCACCCCAAGTCTTCTAGGAAGGCTACTACGAGGGAGATGGTCTTGCGAGCTTCCGGCAGCGAGTCGGCCCAAACAAGCCAGTCGTCCAGGTAGGGGTGAACTCTGATTCCTCGTTTGTGCAAGGCTGCCGCCACCACTACCATTACCTTGGAGAAGGTACGAGGAGTGGAAGTGAGCCCAAACGACATTGCTTGGAACCGAAAATGTTGCGCAAGAACTGCGAAACGAAGAAACCGCTGATGTTCGACCCAAATGGGAATATGAAAATACGCTTCTGCAAGATCGAGAGACACCAGAAACTCACCTTTGCTTACTGCTTGAATTGCTGAGCGGAGTGTTTCCATCCGGAAATGAGGCACTCGAAGGCTGCGATTTACCCCTTTGAGGTCTAGAATTGGACGAAAAGAGCCATCCTTCTTGGGCACCACGAAATAGATGGAATACCGGCCTGATCCCTCTTCGAGGGAGGGGACCGGACAAATAGCGGTCAAGAGGAGAAGACGCTGAAGAGTGGCCTGAATGATCAGTCTTTTCTGGGGAGATTCCCCTGGAGAAACCAGAAAGGCTTCGCGAATAGGTTGACAACATTCGAGGGAATAACCCCGGGAAATACTGTCGAGGACCCACTGATCGGAGGTGATTTACGCCCACTTTCGAGAAAACATAGCTAACCGACCTCCTACCGGTGGTAAGGCCTCGTGTGGGCCGCCCGTCCAATCAGCGGGAAGAGCGCGTGGTCCCTGAAAACTTTCCTGTACCGGAGTAGGAGTCTGTGCCTTTGTGGGCTCCGTGAAAGGACTGCACTCTCTGCCCATAACGATTAGGAGGAGCTGTGGGCAAAGTGGGCTTGAAGGAACGATATCTCCGGGAATCTCTGTATCTAGAAAAACGCCAAAATGCCTGCGTACGAGAGGCATGATGTGAAGTTGCCTTCGGCCTATCTTCCTGTAAACGTTGAGGTTTAACCTCCCCAAGATCCTTCACTAGCTTTTCAAGCTCCTCACCGAAGAGAAGCCTGCCCTTAAAGGACAACTTGGAGAGTCTTGCCTTTGAAACAACATCTGCCGCCCACTGACGGAGACAAAGCCATCTTCTGGCTACTGTTACTGCCACCACCGAGCGAGCTGAAAGGCACAGCAAATCATAAAAGGCATCAGCCAAGAACGCTATAGCCGATTCCAAACGTCCGAGAGACGGATCTTCTTGTAGTCATTGAATCCAGCGCAGCAAGGCACGGGCTGTTAATCCCCCACACAGTCACCTGGAGAGAGAGAGACGAAGAGGAGAAGGCTGTTTTCAGAAGGCTCTCCACCTCTTGGTCTTGTGGGTCTCTGAGTGCTGCCCCTCCTTCCACCCGAATGGTGGTATGCTTAGTGACTCCTGTTACTAAGGCATACACCTTAGGATAAGCCAACCAATGCTCCAGCTCTGCTGGAGGCCACAAGTATAGCTGACCCAGGCAGCAAGCTGTACGGAGAGAAATATCCGGGGCATCCCATTCCCGGGATACCATTTGCTGCAATTCTGTCGGGAACAGAAAGGACTTTGATGGCTTACGAATGCCCTGTAAAATGGAGTCTGCCTGAGACTGTGACTGTGAAGTCTGCGGCTCTGGCGGATTCGTAAGGCGGAGCACCTCTATCACCTGCCCTATTAAGGCGGACAATTCCTTCTTTCGAAAGAGCCAGATATCCTGCGAGTCCTCCTGCAGTAGGATGGAGGAGTCAGATGGTGAGTATTCGCCATCCTCACGATCTGAGGATTCGAAGTTCCAGTCAGCTGAGGATCTACCATCTTCAGGTTCTGGTTTTTCCTTCAAAATGAATGACAATCCTTTAGGGGGACGTCCCACTTTGAGGACCGTGGAGCTCCGAGACCGCTTACTATCTGTAGCCGCAGGTAGGGGGTCGTCCGAAACTGGCAGCTGTCCTGACGCGGCTCCAGAGGACTCTGTGTGCCACAGTGTCCATGCCTGGCGGAACAGCGCCAAGAGCCGGTCATCAGAGGGTAGCTCAGGCTGGAAAAGGCTGAAGAGTCAAAGGTGGAGCACAGTGTGACTCTACAGAAGAAGAAAGTAGCGGATCATTCAAGGAGGGAGGAGCTGAGACGCTGGCATCCACCTCTGGAAGTGATGAAGAGGACTCCCCTGGGTGGGAAAAACAAGCTGGGCACAGTGTATTCTTAGGTTCTTTCTGCTTTTTATTGCACACTAAGCACCTCTGCACTGAAGAAGGCATAGTGTGACTTTTTTTTTTTTTTAAGGGAAGAAAGCCGACTGAAACGTTAGTCAGAAGTTAGCACTCGATTGGAGAAATGAGCTGTAGAGAACCTGAAACCGCGGCTTGAAAACCTGAGAGGAGCCAATGAAGAAAACCCCTTCCTGCCAAAAGAAAGAGCTCCGTAGCGATTTCAAAATGGCCACCGGCAACAGGAGACTCGCAGCGGGAGATGGAGATTACCACGTTTCTGGAAACCTCAATGGAATCGGACCCGAACAGACAGTAACCGGAGGGAAAGGCACAACAGCTGACAGAAGTAGGCAAAAGAAACAAGGGTCCGGTTTTGTCGCCGCGGAGCAAAGGGAGGCGGGAACAGAAAAGAAAAGCTGTTACTTACAGTGCCGGTCTGTGCAGTGGATCCAAAGGGCTGATAACAATACGGATGTGAAGGCTAATTAATTAACATGAAATCAATCCAATTAGGAAATTGATTTAAGTGAGCCCTTCTTCCAGCAGTCAGGCCCTCGTGGCAAGATGCTGGGATTATCTGCTGGAGACAGAGAAAATACTGAGGAGGACCCCTAGGGGTAGATCCATATCGCCAGAGTCCAGCCAATCACAGCTCTGGTGGATTTTCTCTGTCTCCAAGATCTGCTAGCAGGGGGACACAACCCGCTTGTCTGGACTGGTCTAGCAGTATGAGTTGGAAATATTTCTATTTCTCTTGTGTTGCACTGCATGCAGTGTCTGGCTTTCTGAGGTTTTAGTTTAACGTTTGTCTACATATTTCTCTTTTCATTTTGTGGTCACTTATTGGTGAAGGCCTATCTGTATTGTGTGCATGTGCGATCAGTGTTGGGTATTCTGTTAGTATGGAATTTCTGCTTAAAACTGTGTGGCAATCTTGCTTGTTCAGCTTGCACGTTGCCCCCTTCTGAAGTTATTTTTTTGGGGGCGGGCATGGAAAGAGTGTGGCTAGACATAGGTGGTGGGTTTTTCTCTTTCAAAAAGTTGGCAACCCTACTTGGGACACACCCAGCTAGTCATGTTTTCAGAATAACCACAATGAATATGCATGAGGGATTTGCATGAGCTGCCTCCATTGCTTACAAATCTCTAGTATGCATATTCAATGTGCTTATCCTGTAAACCTGACTGGCTAGGTGTGTCCCGAGGACTGGGTTGAGAATCCCTGGTCGAAGATGTATAATATGCTTGCACTAACCCTCCAGAGAAATCTTTTGAATACTGGCCTCTGTTTGCAAGACCAGAAGAGTCAGGGAATTACTAAGAGTATCCCAAAAGCTCGAAACTGCACTAATTTGTCTTCAGATCACTCAAGTGTGGATGGATACATGCCTGATATTGATAATTGCCCAATGTTGGCTACACTGTACATTAAAAAAATATACAGTTTCTCCTTTTTATTTCTTAACACTACATTATGAAAAAAAACCAAAGAAATGAATTAGAACAAAGCTACCAACCATGAGTTTATTGTATCTTTGCCTCAGTTACAAGACTGCCCAGAACCCTGCATTTTAAATTGTATTATGTCTAATCTAAAATAATCCATCAATTTACTTCTCTCTCCCTCTCTCTTCTGTTTTAGATACTAACAAATCATAATCCAGATGGGGTGTAGGTGTTGCAGAATGATACAAAGGTACAGTATGTACATCTGCAGAGAATTCATTTCTCTCCACTCTTCCATATTTAGTCCCTATTTCCTTACCAAAGATATTCAATTAGAAATTATGTCAGGGGTTCAACCACAGCATGGAGACCTGAAACCTGTGTAATCAACATAGAACCTGGGCAATCCACATCAGGGAGAATTTCAGGACCATACTCAGTGACATTGGCAAATAAGTACATCCTGTTGGGGAATGTTTCTAAAGTGCGCTACCCGGTAGTGTGGGGTTTAGTATGTGGTTTGGACACTGCAGTGGCATGTTTCAGGGCAGGGACTGGGAGGCATATGGGTGGAATGGAGGCATTGGCAGCACATCATGGCTAGAGCAAGTGTTAGTGACCCATATTAACCATGCTTTGTGCCATCAACTTGTGAGCATTTAACGGCACTTCACTGGGTTGCATTAAATGATCCTGTTTGTCAGCTTGCACAGTGCTGCGTCTATAGCCTGTGCTAACTGCAGGGGGGTGGGAAGCACAACCCCCCCCCCCCTGACGTTGGCACTGAACCCCTGTGCTAGTAACATGGCCCACACATGCGTTACCGGTACGGGACTTAGTAAACATACCCCATTCTGTGTTTGCAAAGATATAGCTTAGCGACCCTACAGCTCTTGCACAATTCCATAACTAGCCTTTACTTGGCATTTTAGGATGACTCATCTGCCTCTTTCAACACAGAATAATACATTATCAGCTTCATTCACTACAGTACATAACCTGTATTATCCCCTTCACAATATGTCATCAATTTCCTGCGCATCTAGAGTTGAATGGGTAAAAAACACCAGAGCAAGGCTTCCCAAACCTGTCCTGGGAAGCCCACAGCCAAATGGCTGTGATGAATTTGTCTATACTGATTAATTATATGCAGATTGATCTCATGCATGTCCATTGTGAATATCTTAAGAAGCTGTGAGATCTTCAGGACAGATTTGGAAAGCCCTACGCTGAAGCTTATTCAAATATGACATCATTTTGAATTAAGGGCAAGAACACTTACCCGTACTTCAATCTTCACGTTGGTCAATAGTATTGAATAGGGCAGTTTTCAGAAGGATTTTACCAAGCTAAATGTCCTGAATGAAAATTGTCTTCCTCAATTGCAGCTGAAATTACATCCAGCTGCCATAGTATTGCACTTTTAACATGCTTTAGAAGGAAGTGTTCCTGTGGGCATGTTTAAGTCAGGGAGGGAAAATCAAGGACATCCATGGGACTTCTGAGAGTATACATGCTTTCTCCAGGAAAAAGCAGAAAGTCACTACTCACATATGGGTTGAAATTGATGCTGATGGAGCCCATGCGGAAGCATCTCCCCAGCTTTCAAAGAAAGCCTTTGGAAAGTGCACCATGCATGCGTGATCCACTTCCTGCCCAAGGGTGCCATCTTGCCTCAGTCTCCTTTTTCCCATGGAGCCCATCGGACATTATCCAGTTTCCCTGGAAAAAATCAGATTTTTTTATTGTTGAATTTTGTCCGATTTGCATATTGGTTCCTTACCGCCTCTGAGCCAGCTTGCCTTGGCATCGCTCCTCAGGTTTGTCAATTCATTTTTTCAATGAGGTATTCCTTGAACGGTATTCGCACCCCATTTTCAGCCGAAGACGCCAGACCCTCACCGGATGGCAGGGATCCCCTTTTTCCGATAGCCTCCAGTGGCTTCAAAAAGTGTGACTGGTGTGGCAAAATGATGTCACTCACTGACCCACATGGCAGCTGCCTCTGATGCCTCAGCTCAGAGCACAATGACTCTCTGCGAACTCTGCAGAACCGTGACTTCAAAGGTCTTAAAGAGCCACCAATAGAAGCAGGAAAAACTTTTTCAGAAGTCCCACTCTGCGCCAGAGTCTCCGGTGACACCGTGTCCAGGGCCCCCTCTGATACCTTGGTGCCCCACAAAGCCAGAGCCTCCTCGGTGTCCCATGGCTATGGTTCTTCCAAGTGGAAATCCCTGGAGGTGGATCACAAGAAGGAGAAACCCTTAAAGACCGTCTCGGAAGATGGATCTGGGAAGAAGGGGAAATCCCATCCCCAGGACCCACAATTTCAGGTGTGAGTCTGAGGAGTCGGGGCAGGAGCGGCCTTCCAAGCTGCCTGTAAGGAGTCGTCGGCAGCTGTCAACCGACCTCAGACCGCCGAGGTCATCCTCATCGAGGACTCCCCCTGAACAGTACCAACACTGGGCCCAAAATCTTCAGTGCCCACGTCGAGGACTGCAGAGCCAACTGGTATGGAGACCAGAATGGCAGCCCCTAGAGAGCAGTATCTCTGCCCTAGTGGCCATGCAGCGGGCATTCATGTCCAGCTCATCCGCCCAAACGATGGGACCCTCGACATCGAGGGCTTCCTCGGATGACGAGCCAGTCCTCGAACACCACTGCCCTCAAGAGAACCCCTGGCCCTGGATGAGGCCTGTCACCCAGCGAAGGTCCCCAGAGGCAAAGGCATGGGTTATTTCACTGGGGCTTATCTTAAACCAGCAACGGAAGTGGTGTAGAGGGCCCTGCACTGCCCTCTGGGTGTTGTAGTCCCACAAGCTAGTAAAGAAGTGAGTTGCAGTCGGGTGGGAAGGCTTTAGACAGGACTTTTATTCCCCTTCCGGGTGGATTTTATATCAATGGAAACAAAGACAAAAAGACCATACTTCTGGTACAAAAGAAAGGAAACAAACAGGAACCAAAATATTGCTTCTATCTTCAGCTTCTATGAACAGAACAATAGGTAGCTCAAAACAGTCCTTTTTACAAACAGGTAAGTTTCTCTCTTTCACTCCTGTTATTAGAAAGTCTTAACAGCCTCTTCAGCATAAAGAGGTAATATGGTCAGCAATAATGAGTGTACAATCCATGCAATCATCTGAGGATTGTTCCCCATGAATATCAAGTTGCATTTCCTCACATTCCCCTTCAGACTGTCCTTTCAGATTGTAAAAAGTGCTATTGCCAAACAGTCTCTCCTCACGGCACTGAGACTTCCCCTCCTCCTCAGTAACAGAGTGGACTGGAAGATTACCACATTCTGTATAGTTTCTTCCCTGAGAGCCCCACAAACTGACAACTGCAGGGAAAACTTCTGCATTCAGCTTTCCTTATATTAGAATTAAACAGCCTACCTTCTAGCTCCCTTAGACCGGAGTTTTTCGGTACAGCTGAGTTAACAGGGCTTGGCCAGGACGGAAGGTTCCTACTGCCTTTTCCTTTCAGCTTTTCCTCTGACATGAAAACGTCTTCAGGCCAGAACTCCTTTTCCCTTCTGTGCCTGCAGCTGGGGTGGCTAGCTTCCTCGGCTTTCCTAAGCCTGGCTCCAAGACCGTGTTCTCTGCTACCTTCGTGGTAAACGTCACTGAGCTTGTGCTTGTCTGTATGCTGCTCTCTGGAGCAGTCTCTGTGGTTGTCCCTTGTTGCTCTGGAACTGGATCTCTCAGCTCTCTCAGCTCTCCTGGATCCCCACCTTGTTCCACCACTCGTCCTCTCGGCTCCACCACATCTGGTTCCATCAGCTCTGCCCCTACTAACTTCAGGTGAGTTAGTTTTATGTGCGTGTGTCGTAGTGTCTGCCTGAACTCCGCCCCCTCTCAGCTACCCTTCATTAGCTAATGAATCTTGAGCCTGCTTGCTGCTTGGGCGTGTTCTCCCACCTTGTGACATTGTTTGTATATGTTGCCTACAGCAACTCTGGGCCATGTGCTTCTCTGAGCTGTCAGTGTCAGATCCATTCTCTGCAGTTTTACCTATCTCCATAGGTTCTGATAGATCTACACCATGACAGGTCCCAGTCCCATTCCTCAGGACACCGGCCCTCCCTGATGTGTGCCCGCAGCTCAGATCGACGATCCTCTGGAGGTCACGGACCACTGGGAGCAGTCCTCGAACAAAGTGATCACGCAGTGTCAGACTTGTACTCGGACTTCGAGTCAGAATGGGAGACCGAGGATGAAGAGTCCCCGAACACGAGGCAACACCGAGATGTGCCCTCGGACCCATCTCTCTCGACACCGTTCCTTGGATTTTGTATGGGACATGGCCAAGGCTCTCACTATTGAGACCAAGGCTGAGGAGGACCCCCGCACCAAGAAACTGGAGATACTCCAATATGAGACACCCCCAAACGAAACCTTTATGGTCCCAGTGCACCTGATCCTCGACTGCCTCCTCCTGCAGATGTGGAAACGCCAGCATCGGTACCAATCACTGGTTTCCCACATTCATGGCCCCCCATGCCATGTACCGGGTACACCGATGCCATGGGTTTCAAAAGGCCCAGCTTTCCCACAACTCCACAGTCGTGGAGTAAATCATGCACCAGCTTAAAAACCAAAAAACTAATTCGTCTGTGCCACCTGGCAGGGAGGTCCAAACCCTCAACGTCCTCGGCCAGAAGGCCTTTCAGGGCTCAATGCTAATGTGCCGGATCCAGTCCTACCAGCTCTACATTGGCAAGTACCTGAAGGAACTGTCGAAGGAGCTTGGTGGATTCTCGGCAGGCCTCAATGCAGAACCCCTACAGAGGTTCAAGTCCCTGACCTCGGCAGTAAAAGAATGCTCAAAGATTTTG
The DNA here is from genome assembly GCA_033557465.1 of Ichthyophis bannanicus. Lineage (NCBI taxonomy): Eukaryota > Metazoa > Chordata > Amphibia > Gymnophiona > Ichthyophiidae > Ichthyophis > Ichthyophis bannanicus. The sequence goes on from CM066032.1 coordinate 1,488,331,617, forward strand.
TCCTGAGCTGCCTATGATGGCTTTGAATCATCAGCCAGGGTGGCTGCCACAGGCATCAGGGCACAATGCCATGCATGGCTGCACTTGTCCGACCTGGAACAATGGGTGCAAGACAAATTGATTGATGTCCCCTGCATAGGAGAAAACCTATTCAAGAAGCCCATGGCAGACAAGGCAACAGAGATAGAGATCGAGTACATGATGAGAACTAGGGCTCTCAAAGAAGACATTGGTGCAACCCCAGAAGAAAGCCCCGGGGAAAAAGTCCTCCTTCCTGAGGAAGAAAGAGGACTTTAGCAGTACACTGCACATCCAGGCCTTTCCAGACTCTCAACAAGGCCAGCAACAAAAAGGCCAGGGACATGGTTCCCGTAAACAAAAGGCCCCAAGGTCCCAGGCGCCGGCTCTGGCCCAGGCTGGGGGGAGCTTTTGACTGCCTCTGGGCAAGACCTCCCCACCCCCAGGGGGTCCTCTGCTGCCCACAGGTGGGTGCTATTCCTGTTTGCCCACAGGTGGACAGCCATCATCACCAATACCTGGGTGCTACAAGTGGTCAAGGAGGGCTACGTCCTTCACCTATAGCTGTCCCACAGGAGAACCCACCAAGCCTCTCCTTCACCAGACCCTGCTCCTCACCGAGCCAGCAGGCCTAATCAATGACAAAGCAGTGGAGCCAATGTCGAAACATCTATGGGGCACAGGCTTCCACTCCAGGTATTTCCTTGTCCACAAGAGGGCAGAGGGGCCTCATGAGAGACTCTTGGTGAAATTAAAAAGTCATGGGATAGGAGGCAGTGTACTATTATGGATCAGGAACTGGTTAAAAGATAGAAAGCAGAGGGTAGAGCTAAATGGCCAATTTTCCCAATGGAGAAAGGTGAATACCCCAGGGATCTGTGCTGGGTCTGCTGCTTTTTAACATATTTGTAAATGACATGGAAATGGGAATAACGAGTGAGGTTATCAAAACTGCAGATGACACAAAATTATTCAAAGTTGTTAAAACCCAAGAGGATTGTGAAGAATGGCATTCAAATGGCAGATGAAATTTTATGTGGATGTGCAAATTTATGCACCTAGGAAAGAACAACCCAAACTATGCTTACACAAGGTTCCACATTAGGAACCACCACCCAGGAAAAAGAGTTAGGCATCATTGTGAATAACATGTTGAAACTGAAACAGACAATGGCGGGTAAGGACCACGGCCACAAACTATACAATAAAGTTCCTTTTTTAATTATATAGTGTGTGGCTGTGGTCCTTACCCTCCACTGTCTGTTTCCGTTTTGATTTTGCGGAAGGTGCACTTCTCCACTTTCCTCCAATAACATGTTGAAACTCTCCACCCAGTGTGTAGCAGCAGCCAAGAAAGCAAATAGAATGCTAGGAATCATAAGGAAAGGCATGGAAAATAAATCAAAGGATATTATGTCTCTGTACTGTTCCATGGTGGGACCACATCTTGAATATTGTGTGCAATTCTCGTCTCCGTATCTTAAAAAGGAGATAGTGTTATTAGAAAAGGTACAGAGAAGAGCCACCAGAATGGTAAAGGGGATGGAAGGATACTCCTATGAAGAGAGGCTAAAAAGGTTAGGGCTCTTTAACGTTGAAAAGAGACGGCTGAGGGGAGATATGATAGAGATCTATAAATTAATGAATGGAGTGGAACAGGTAAATGTAGAACAATTGTTTATACCATCAAAATATAGAAAGACCAGGGGACATGCAATGAAGCTACAGTGTAACCTATTTAAGACTAGTAAGAGAAAATATTTTTTCACTCAACGTGTAATCAAACTGTAATTCATTACCAGAGAATGTAGTAAAAGCCATTAGTGTAGCCGGGTTTAAGAAAGGTTTGGACAAGTTTCTGGAGTAAAGGTCCATAAACCATTATTAAAGGGGGCCCAGGATATCCACTGCTTGCCACAACACAAGCATTGTGGAACCTGTGTCTTTTGGGGAAACTGCCAGGTACTTGTAACCTAAATTGGCCACTGATGGAAAAAGGATACTTGGCTTGATGGACCTTGGTCTGACCCAGTATGGCATATCTTATGATCATATGATCCTTGACCTGCAAGAGCTCAAAATGTTTCTGGTCAGCAAGAGGTACAAGATGCTGTCCCTTGGAACACTACTGCCATTCTTCCAGCAGGGAGATTGACTATGCTCCTTAGATCTAAAGGATGCCTACACTCACATCCTAATTCATGCCAGCCACAGAAAATATCTCTGGTTCATGGTGGGGGACAGCACCACCAATACAGGATGCTGCCCTTTGGTCTGGCCTCATTTCCAATGGTCTTTGCAAAGTGCCTCACGGTGGTTGCAGCCCACCTCCGGCTCCAAGGGGCTTTTGTCTTCCCTTATCTGAATGATTGGCTCATAAAGGGGGACGCAGCTGCAGAAGCACAATGTGCCACCGGGAACATCATCAATGCCCTAGAGCATCTGGGATTGGTCATAAATTACGCCAAGTCCCACTTCACTCTGGCCAAGCACCTATTTCATAGGGGCACAGCTAGATATCCTCCAGGCAAAAGCCTTCCTCCCCTGGGAGAGGTCAGAACGCCTCACAGAGTTGGCCTCTGGGGTACACCAATGCTGGACGCTTCCTGCCCTGCTCCTACTCCACCTGTTGGGACACCTGACCTCCATGGTCCACGTGACCCCTGTATGCCTGCCTGTGCATGATGGCAGGCCAATGATGCCTCCACGCTAAGTGGACACAAGCCACAGGCAGGCTCAGGAGCAGTGAAAGTGTCCCATCAGCTGGCAGGCTCTCTCTGATGGTGGCAGATTCCAAATCATCTTCAGGCACCCAACCCCCACCCATCCTTACCATGGACGCCTCCCTAATGGGCTGGGGAGTGCATTGCAGGAGTCTCCAGATGCAAGCCTGTAGGTCCTAGAGGAAATCCTGGATGCAAATCAACCTTTTAGAACTCTGGTCAATATACCTAGCTCTCTAAGCCTTCCGCCACCAGCTCTAACACCACTCGGTGCTAATCCAGACCAACAATCAGGTCACAGTGTTCTGCATGAACAACCAGATGAGAACAGGGTCGTACCCCCTCTGCCAGATGGCGGTAACCTTCTGCTCCTATGCGGCATGCAGAGGGATGCTCTTAAAGGCAGTGTACCTCCCGGGCCAGGACAATGCCCTGGCATACAAACTGAGCAGTGTCCTCCAGTCGCACCAGTGGCACCTGGATCCAGTAGTAGCCTCACGGCTGTTTCATCTCTGGGGGCATCCCCTTGATGGACCTGTTTGCCAGTCCAGACAACACGCAATTGCCCCATTTCTGCTCTCGCCAGCCGCACCCATCCCGGGTAGCAGCGGATATGTTCTTCTTCCCATGGACAGAAGGCCTCATGTACGCCTTCCCACCGACACCAATGGTAGCCATGACACTATTCAAGGTCCAGCATGACAGAGCATCGCTAATGCTGATAGCCCCTCGGTGGCCCAGGCAGCCCTGGTTTCCACTGCTTCTTTCCCTATCGGCGGCATCGCTAATTCCCCTGGGCAGAGCTCCAGGGCTACTCTCACAGGAGCAGGACTCTCCTACATCCCAACCTGGGGTCCCTCTCACTCACAGCTTGGCTGCTGAAAGAGTATCTTTAGCCCCCTTCATCCTTCCACGGGACATGGAAGAGATTCTTCTGGCCTCTTGTAAGGCCTCCACAAGAAGGGTGTACACCTTCATGTGGCGCTGATTCTCATTATGGTATGTGGAAAGGCGAGCAAACCCAATTTCCTGCACAGTACAAATGGTACGCAAATATCTGCTTCACCTATCGCAGGTGGGACCGAAGTCCAATTCGGTCATAGTACACCTGAGTGCCATTGCAGCACATCACCATTCCGTTGAGGGAAAACTCTTCTTGGCTCAGCCCCTTGTGTTTCGATTCCTGTGGGGCCTTATGTTATCCAAACCCCCCGTCCACCTTACAGCAGCAGAGTGGGATCTCCTTGTGGTGTTCTCACAGCTCAATAAGTCTCAGTTTGAGCCTCTGGCTGCCTGCCACCTCCGGTACCTCTCCTGGAACGTCGCCTTCCTGGTAGCACTCACATCAGCACACAGAGTCAGCGAGCTCCAGGCTCTGATGGCGGAACTGCCCTACACCAGGTTCTATAAGAACAGGGTGATGCTCCGCACACACCGCAAGTTGCTGCTGAAGGTGGTGTCCCCATTCCAGCTCCCTACCTTCTTTTCAAGGTCTCACGCTGGTAGGGCAGAGGCTGTTCTCCACAATCTGGATTGTAAGAGAGCACTGTCCTTTTACCTGCAACGGACTCTGGTACATCGCTAAGCACCACAGTTTTTCGTTTCCTCTGACCCCCAGCCATCTGGCGTTCCCAGTGACTAAGTGAACTCTGTCCTTTTGGGTGGTGGACTGCATTGCTCTTGCCTACAAGCAAGCAGGGATATTACTGGACCAGAGGGTCATGGCATACTGTGTCAGGGCCATGGTTACATCCGTGGCAAATCTGCTTTACATCCTCATGTTGGAAATCTGCCGGGCCACCACCTGGTCTATGGTCCATACCTTCGAAGCTCACTACTGCCTAGAGGGGGAATCCCTATGGGACAGCACCTTTGGCCAGGCCATACTCTGTAATCTCTTCGGGGTGTAGGCAACTCCTGCCCTCCGACCCTTCTGTGTTCAGGCTACCAGAGTGCTGGTTCCCAGCTGGACACCTGGGTCTTGCGAAAGTGTCTCTATAAGGATTCAGCTGCTGCTGATCATAGTCTACCCTTACAGGTTGCTGTGGCGTTTTTACAGGTTCTCCGTAGCCTGTAGCTGGGGAGTCCCATATGTAAGGACTGACTTCCTGCTTGCTCCCAGAGAAAGCATAGTTATTCACCTGTAACAGGTGTTCTCCGGGGACAGCAGGAATCAGTCCTCACTACCCTCCCTCCTCCTCCTGGAGTTGCTTCTTTACCATATTTCATTGTTGCTGTCTTAGTTATGTCATTAGACTGAGGCAAGATGGCACCCTTGGGCGGGAAAAGGACCTTGCATTTGTGATGCATCTCCCAAAGACATTTGTTGAAAGCTAGGGAGATGCTTCCATGGGTACTCCATTGGTGCCAACGTCACCCCTTATGGGAGAACTGATTCCTGCTGTCCCCAGAGAATGTCTGTTACAGGTGAGTAACTAAGCTTTTTTGCTCCTGTTCATCCAGCCACCAAAATAGCTGGTTCAGACTACACAGATGCTTTTCACATGTGTGCTTTATACTTGCTCATTATCAAGCCAGTGTAAGTTGCTTCTTTTTGAGAACTGGTGCAATGTATCCCATCTAAAATATCTAAAATATTCTTTATGTAAGCTATTTATTTATTTATTACAAGCTCTTATATACCGCACTATTTGGGATCAGCGCGGTTTACAGTACAACAAAAGACCAGAACAACAAGCTGTTTGGTTTTACATTGAACAGGAAAACGAACTTGGATAATATATGGGGAAAATTTAACTGAAACAATTTACAAAGTATTTACATGTACATATAACAGTATTATTCTTAAATAAGGTTGGGCTAGTTGCCAGAGCCGGGTCAAGCACTGTGAGGAGCACAAAGGACCCTGGGCCTAGGTTGTGCTTGCTCATCTTAATAGCCCCTTTCCTTTTCGTATTGAGCCCTCTAGTGCTTAGAGGCTGCCAGGACTTGGAGCATGAGCCTCAGGTGTTCCTCACAGAGGTAGAGTAGACCCCAGTCACTAGAGTAGGAGGAGACAGAAGATAGGCTGGAGCACAGGGACAATGTAGTCAGACGCAGCAGGATAGTGACACAGAAAATAATACCACCAAAACAGCAGGCAGAATGGTGAAGATGCAGGCTAAGGTCTAGGCAAGCAGAACAAGTTCATAATCAGAAGGCAGGCAGCTCGTTTCCTATGTAAGGGGAACATCCTTGGCAGTAAGAACATGACGTTGGGCTATTGAAAATCAGTCTCAGTATGACTTAACTCTATAGCAATATATAATTTTTGGAGAAAGAATCACTTTTCCTGTGATGTTTAGAAGAAGTACCTGTAGAGTCTATTTCACAGGTGCTTATAGTGAATGCTATGCAATTGTTAAGGAGGCCCACTGGGGTTGTGGATCCTAGGGAGAACCAGCCTGAAATGAATGCGGTCAGCAGGTCCTGTGAGGTCTGATTAAAGCCAGCAGAGGAGGTGGCAGACACAAGTAAACATGGAGCCTGAGGTGGCTTCCCCAACCGACCCCTCCCCAAGAATAGTTCTGCTTACATGCACATATAAGTAAAAGAAAAGAAAACTTAGCATGTTTAATTCATTTTGAAGAACATTGCAGGAGTCAGCAACACAAAGCCGGGCTTGTGGTCCACAAAATGAAGCATGTTTTTAGGATGTCAAATGGATACAAAGTAACTGCACTGGATTCTAATAGGATCAGTAGTTTGATTTTGAGCCAGAAAATCAATGTATGAACAGTGTTAAGAGCCAGGGGCAAAGGGAATATCTATTATCACTTACGCAAACCCAGCTACAAGGGTACATCATTTCTTACAGTACGCATTTCACACTTTCCTCACAACACTAAGCCTTCTTCACTCCTGCATGTACCCTGAATGATACTGTCCCAAGGATCATGACTTTGCATGTATTCATCTACTGGGATCTCTGCTTTAATATATGGATATCATGGTAGGAGCCAGGAAAGGATCATCACAGCTGTCAGTGTATGGTGTGAAGGAGGGGTATGGCTGCTTTATTATCATCGAGTCATGTTTCAATTATGAATCGTATTGACTAATTCCGTATACAATGGGTTAACTCTAGCATCCATAAAATGACTTCAATTACTTCAAAATTTATTTATTTAGCAAGGTTTATATACCACCTTTCTCTGTGACCAAGACGGTTTACATAGAACAAAAGATAAAGATTTTTACATTGAACAGTTGACTTTATGTACAGGTAACTATTAACTATATACAGTTAGGTAGGTGATATGAGAGGGTGAAATACAGCAGTAAAACTTGTACTCAAAAAACTTTGAGTATGTAACACGACTTCTGAAAGAGCAGCTTGTTTAGGTCTTTCTTCATGATTGTTGGAGTGACCTCTACTTGTTTGGGCCCACTCTGTAGGTCGATGATATTCACTCCCAGTCCTAGAGGGCTGTCAGTGGGTTGGATTTTCAAGATATCCCTAATGAATATGTGTGAGAGACTTGCATACATACTACCTCCATTGTATAAAAATCTCTCTCCTAGTAACACAGTAAGAGACAGCAGATAAAGACCAGTATAGTCCATCTAGACTGCCCAGCAAGATGGCCAATTTCATACCTGCTGCTTTGTGCAGGTAACTCCCCTATTCATAGGGCTATCATGAAACTTGGACCATTGGAAGCCCTCCTAGAGGATTGTGAGTGATTACCACTGCTGTAGAAGTTAATATAAACCATCATTAAAATTGTATCGCTCATGGGGAACCTCCTTATCCTAGAAATTCTCCTATTATACATCATAGACAGAGTTCTCTTCATAACTACCAAACTTCCTACCAAACTCACTCCACAACCTATATAACCCCAAATCACTCTCAAACATACCAGTCCCCTGGTCAGACCATTACCTTCTAAAATTCAATATCACCATCCCTGACAACATTCACACTAAACGAACACAACCTCCACAAAATAAAAGATTTAGAAAGTTTAACGAAGAAGAATTCTTAGATCAAATAATTCCTCACCTCACCCTGACTCCCACAAATTTAGAAGAAACTATCAAAACCTGGAACAAAACTATCTCACTGGCAGCAGAAAAAAAACCTAATCTGTCTCAACATAATAGAAATGACAATATAACTGATAAAAAAGATGTCCCATGGTTTAACATGACACGTAAAAATCTCAAAAGACAACTAAGAATGGACGAAAGGAAATGGAGGCAAAACAAATCACCAACAACTCATGAGAAATACATAAATACCCTTCATACATATAAAGTAACAATAGACAATTCTAAAAGAAACTACTACTCTAACTTACTCAACAATTCAATTAACCGACCAAGAGAATTATTCTGTATAATTCAGAAACTAACAAACAAAACGTACAATTCAGATGAAATATCCATAGATATAACCCCACAAGACTTAGCTCAATACTATATTAATAAAACAAAAATACAAACAAATAACCCCCCAACAACACACACTGATATGAAGCAAACAACCCCTGATAACTGGTCCAACTTCAGCCTGATCTCAAAGACCACACTTAAAACAACCATATCTAACATAAATACAACTACCTCATACCTTGACCCATGCCCAGTTGACTGGATAAAAAAGACACTCTCAATACTCTCTCCCTTCATCCTCCCTATGGTTAACATATCACTAGACGAAGGATATATACCACCATCCCTCAAACATGTCCAAATAAGACCAATACTTAAAAATAAAACACTAGACAAATTATCCCCAAAATCATATAGACCCATATCGAGCATTCCCTTCATGGCCAAACTTATTGAAAAAATAGTTCAAACACAACTACAGGAATACATTGATACATTGAACCTCCTTGACGAACACCAATATGGCTTCAGACCTTTCCATGGAGTTGAAACACTGCTAACAGTCCTTTATGACACCCTACTAAGAGGAATCGATGACACAAAACAAGCCTTCATCCTAGTATTCCTCGACATCTCTGCCGCATTTGACAGTGTAAACCACATAACAATGCTTAACAGACTTCAACAAATAGGAATCACATCAACTGTCCATAACTGGTTCAAATCCTACCTATCAAACAGAACCCAAACAGTAAGAATTCTTAACCAGACATCTAACACATTCGACCAAACACAAGGCCTCCCACAGGGATCTGCACTATCAGCACTTTTGTTTAACATTTACCTACAGCCAATCAGCAATATCTTTAAACGTCATAGCGTTCATTATCATATTTACGCTGACGATATAATGTTCTACCTACCATTTAAAATCCCACACCCTCCACTACAACAGATAACAGAGTGCTTTAAAGAACTAACAATATGGTTCAATGAACAGAACTTACACATTAATTTCTCAAAAACTGACGTTCTATATATTACTAAAAACCAAACATACACACCCCCAAACACCATCACACTTGATAACCATGAGATCAACATAAAAAAGGAAATAAAATACCTGGGTGTGATACTTGACAATAAACTTAACATGGATTCTCACATAAAATATCTAACAAAAAACATACACTACAAACTTAAGACCTTGAAACAACTAAGACCATTAATCCACTTACAAGACTTCATAACCATAATACAAGCCATCATCACCCCACACTTTGATTTTGCAAATCTAATCCTTAATGGCATCACAAAGCAAAATATTAAAAAATTACAACTAACTCAGAACATCGCAGCAAGGATAATAATGAATATAAGCTCAATTGAACATATCACACCGACATTAGCCGAACTCCATTGGCTACCTATCCACAGCAGAATAAAATATAAGATATTACTTACAACATTTAAACTAATAAATAACTTAGCGCCAACTATACTCAATACACTCATCAAGATAGAAATAGATAAAAGATCACAAAGAAGTAGAAACACTAACACTATAGCAGTACCAAAAGACTACACAAAAGCAAAAAAACAAACCAACATGAGAGCTTTCTCACACTCAGCTCCTACCCTCTGGAATAACCTTCCTGACAACATTCGCTCACTATCAGACATAAAGGAATTTAGAAAAAAACTGAAAACCCATTTATTCTCATTGCATTACAACCAAGGATCAGAGACTGGCCAGACGACACAGAGACGCAGGTTAACTACTACAATTCAAACAACATATACCCACGTGCCTGAAGCTTATATAAAGTATACAACCACACGCGACATATGATACAATTTGTATATATTTACTATGTATATATGTTATAATAGTTTAATAATTTACTGTTTAAACTTTATACTGTTATCTGTACCTAGTTCATCTGTTCTATGTAAAATGACTTGGTATGATACTATCCATACCATATAACATACTGTTCATTGTAAACCGCACTTGATACTTGTGAAAGAGCGGTATAGAAATAGTTGTTAAATAAATAAAATAAATAACTAAAGCCTCTGAGGTTCTGTATCAGTATAAATCCTCCACCTCCTGCCGCCTTCATTTCTCCTACTCTCTGGAACACTCTCACTTCTGGTTTATGCACCGAGCTTTCGTATAAGACCTTTAAAGCAGTCTGAAAGCCCATTTTGTTTGGGCTGGTTTTGGAGTTGGATTGTGGGTGGCGTGATGATCCAGCCAACAACATGACATCTGTGATTTCTTCTTTTCTGTTTTAATTTCCCATCAGTACTGTAAACTGTAGATCCCTTGTGCTGTATAACATTTTTGATTGTAAACTGCTTTGCTATTATATTGAAAAGCAGTATATTAAATGCAAAATACCATAATAAATCATGTAACATGCACTCCACATTCTCCACCAACAGAGCTAGGACTTCAATGAGTGCATTTCATGACTTCACGCTCTCCATGTTTTTGAGTGCAAACAATTTTTATTATGATTTTAAGCAGCATAAATACATGATAATCCAAAGTCATGGAAAGATGTATTGATGCTACATAAAGCAAAAACACACTAACAGAACAAAACCCACCCAAGGGGTGCAAACTGCCCTGACAACAACATCCCCCCCTCCCCATGTGCATGTTTATGTCTTGCAAGCATGGGTGCTTTGCTGGGTATGGGAAGAGAGGGCTGGAGGGAGGATGTTCATATATAGGAACATTTAACATTATTTTTTTCCTCAACCAAATTAAGCTCCCGGGAAGACCTACATTTAGAGTGGCACTACATGGGACAATTTTCAAACAAGGGACCTAGCCACCTAATGCCATGGATAGGCAGCTAGATCCCCCACAAATGTTCTTTACAATCTCTTATGTTTAAATGTATTTATGCGGCTCCTGTATAATCTCTCCTGTAACCTAAGAAGGAACATTGCACATACTTGTATGTGATTGGTACATGAACGATATAAAATTTGTAGCATTGTTGAATTCAGAAAGCAATGAGATTCAATGTATGTGATGTCCTATTCTGGTCCTTTCTACATATAAAATTGCTTTCAGTGCTACAAAGAAATTTAAAAATAATTTTACAGCAATAATTTTATTGAAACAAGGTTAGCATTTCTATACTTTGAAAATATTGCATAGTACTACTAACCATTCCTTCAATTATGCCTCGCCTTATAATTACTCTTACCAGCAGACTGGATGGATATACATGGTATTCATACTCCAGCCCCTTCCAGTAAATTTTCCTTCTAACAATTGATTGAAAAACATTCAGGAAACTGTTTGAATTAACTGTTGTTTGAAATATGAGCTGCACTGTTGCAGGTCCTCACATGCAGGATGTCCTTAAGAGCTGCGATGCCCACTGAATTACCCGCCCCTACAGTAGCTGCGCCCTCTGCAACAGCACAGAATCTATGAAAAGGCAGCCCTGCAAATATTTCACTGTCCTTAGAACAAGCCAGATTGCTACAAATCCCTGCACAAAAACTACACACTCACATAATACTTTGCCTTGCTCACATATGCAATATATGGATAGAACCTTAGCCACAGAAATGTGCAGACAGAAACAGAACTGGAAACCTCGAGAAGCCCGACTCTGCACACGTGCAACACTAGAGAAATAACAAACAGAAAACGAGGTTACTTACCTGTAACGGGAGTTCTCCGTGGACAGCAGGATAAGTCAGCCACACTTGGTGACGTACTCCGGGCGGAGCCATGCATACAGAAGTGCTCTCTAGAGCTCAGAAAGGAGGGCCTTTCTGAGCCCACCTAGGTAGCCCATCCTACCGGTCCGCCCCCTAGTCCGGCCAGTGTGTTCCTAGCTAGCTAGTTCCCGGACAGGGAGCGGATACGGTAGTCTGACCTCCTCCAGGGGAGGCGGGTGGGATTGTGTGGCTGACTTATCCTGGTGTCCACGGAGAACTCCCATTACAGGTAAGTAACCTCGTTTTCTCCATGGACCAGCAGGATTGCGTCAGCCACACTTGGTGCCTCCCCAGCTGTGGAGAACGCTGAGGTGGACGAGGAGTTTAGTTACTCAATGAGGCTCTGAGCCGCAATAGGAATGACACATCTTTATTGCAGTAATAGGTGAAGGTGCATACAAGATCGTGCAGTTGTGCAAACAGCAGTTGTGCAACGGGCAACTAGTGCTAACAGTGTAAAACAACAGTGGCTGAGCAACAGTGCAACTAACAGTGCTGATTAACAGTGGCTGTGCAACAGTGCAATTAACAGTGCTGACATGCTACAGGAGAAGCAGGTACGGGCGGCCCGGCTACAGGGCCAAAGCCTATCTGCCATCCGTTGCAGTGGAGAGGACGGCAGTCCCAAGGGCGCTGTCTTCCTGGGCCCTGAGGTCAAGGCAGTAGTGCTTCTGGAACGTGTGCGGGGAGGACCAGGTGGCCGCTCTGTAGACGTCCGTCAGAGGAACAGAACGAAGGTTAGCAATTGTGGTTGCCAGTGCTCTTAGCTTGTGAGGGCCCACTCTTGGCAAATTCTGAGTGCCTGTGGGGTCTAGGCAATGGGAGACGCAGGAGGTGACCCAGTGAGAGAGGGTTCTCTTGTTGACCGGCCTGCCCGGCCGGCTAGGGTCGAAGGATACGAACAGCTGTTCGCCTTCGCGAATGGGTTGAGTTCGCAGCAGGTAGATCCGAAGGGCCCGGAGACATCCAGCGTGTGTAGGCGACTTTCTTCTTCGGAGGCATGGGGTTATGGGAAGAAAGACGGAAGTTCAATGGACTGATTGACGTGGAAGGCAGATGCCACCTTGGGCACGAACTTCGGGTTGGTTCGCGAGGACGCTCTATCCCGGTGTAACTGTGTATAAGGGGGATGGGACACTAGTGCCTGCAGCTCACTGATTCTCCTGGCGGACGTTATGGCAACCAGAAACAGGGTTTTCCAGGAGACGAACTTCATCTCCGCCGACTGCAGTGGCTCGAAGGGGTCCTCGGTCAGGTGACAGAGAACAGCGTTGAGGTCCCATGATGGAACGGGTTGCCTGATTGGGGGTTTCAAATTAGCCAGTCCCTTCATGAAGCGGTTTGTCAAAGGTAGTGCTGCAATGGAAGTTGCCCCTTCAGGCTGGGTGTGAAACGCTGCAATCGCCGAAAGGTGCACTCTGATGGACTGAGTCTTAAGGCCAAGGTTAGACAGAGAAGCAAGGTACTTAAGGACATCAGGAAGAGGACACGTGGTGGGCTCCAGTCTTTGCGCAGCGCACCAGATGCTGAATCTCTTCCATTTGAGGCCATAAGATTTCCTGGTAGAGGGGTGTCTGGCAGCTAGGACCACGTCTTGCACCTCTGATGGTAGCTGGAGTGTAGAAAGGCTCATCCGCTCAACCTCCAGGCATTGAGAGCCAGGGCTTTGAGGTCGGGGTGCCTCGTTTTGCCTCCATCCTGCGTTAATAGGTCCGGCCGGAGTGGCAGGCGCTTCGGCTTCCCTTGCGCTAGGCGTTGGAGCAGCGCGAACCACATCTGTCAGGGCCAAAAGGGAACCACTAGGATGGCGCGAGCCTTGTCGCGGACCAACCGCTGGAGTGTCGCTGGGATGAGGGGGGTCGGGGGAAAGGCGTACACGAGAGACCACTCCACCCAGCACACGTCGAATGCATCCGCTGCCAGTCTCTTGTTGGAAGGGTGCCTGGAGCAAAACAGGGGGCATTTTGCGTTCTGTTCCGTGGCGAACAGATCGATGTTCGGGCGCCCCCACTGATGGAAGAGGCTGTCGGTGACCTCCGGGAGCAGTGTCCACTCGTAAGGTTGCAGCTGCCTGCTGAGCTTGTCGGCTAAGGTGTTCTGGTCGCCCGGCAGATAGGAGGCTCGGCTGTTGCACCCATGAGTCAGGGCAAGAGACCAGATCTGCAGGGCTTCCTTGCAGAGGGAACGAGATGCCGTGCCCCCTTGCTTGTTGATGTAGAACATGGCCACTTGATTGTCCGTCTGGATGAGGACGGCTTTCTTCTGTACATGCGTTAGGAAGGCTTTGAGAGCGTACTTGATGGCCCTTAGCTCTAGGAGGTTGATGTGCAGCAGTCTCTCCTGCGGCGACCAGGCCCCTTGTGTGCTGAACTTCAGAATGTGGGCACCCCAGCCCAAGTTGGAAGCGTCCGTGGTCAGGGTGACTTGGTGCTCGGGTGGGTGCATGTCCTTCCCCCCCCGAAAGGTTCTCTGGAGCAGTCCACTAGAGTAGTTGAGTCTTGATCTTGGAGGTCATAGGGATGCGGGTGGAGAGAGGCTGCGAGTGCTGGTTCCAGTGCGTACGTAGATGCCACTGCAGTGGCCGCATCTGTAACCTGGCATAGTGTACCACAGACGTGGTGGCGGACATGTGGCCTAGAAGGCGTAGGATGGATCTCGCTGAAGAGGATTCCGCCGAGACCAAGCTGGTCGCGAGCGAGGTCAGGGCGAGCAGCCTGCGTTTGGGAAGGTATGCCTTCGAGAGTGTGGTGTCGATCTCGGCTCCGATGAATTCCAGCCTCTGAGAGGGGGTGCGCTGGGACTTGTTGTAATTGATGACGAACCCCAGGGAGGAGATCAGGGACTCGGTAGTCCTTAGAGCTTCCTGAAGTTCCATTGCTGAGGTAGGGAAAGATGGAAACGTTCCGTTTGCGTAGATGTGATGCGGGAACTGCCATGCATTTCGTGAACACCCGTGGGGCTGGCGATAGGCCGAAAGGGAGGACTTTGTACTGGTAATGCTGGCCCAATACATGAAAACGAAGATACTGTCTGTGTGACTTGTGGATGCGGATGTGGGTGTAGGCATCCTGCAGGTCCAGGGACGCCATCCAGTCGCCGGGTTGAATCAAGGGCAGGATGCAGTTGAGAGAATACATCCTGAACTTCTCTTTGATGATGAACTTGTTGAGTTTGCGGAGGTCGAGGATGGGGCGGACTCCACCTGTCCTTTTGGGAATGAGGAAGTACCTGGAGTAGAAGCCAGAGTTTATCTCGTCCGATGGTACTTGCTCTATAGCAGGGGTCTCAAACTCAAATTGCTTTGAGGGCCAAATGAGGACTTGTAAAGTAACCCGGGGGCCGCATAAGACGCGGGGCCTCATTTGCATAAGGGGCCTCATTTGCATAAATATTTGCATAATGTTACCATACACTAACTTTTAGTAAACATGCCTCTTTAATGAGTATGGATAAAGAAAGACTAAAAGATTTAGAAACAGGAAGACAATAATTAAACTGGGAACCCCAAAAGCCAAACCTGGAATGTACAACAACACTGTAGAAATAAAACTATAAATTAATTTCCTCTTGTACTAAACAAAGCGCAAACATTAATGATGCACATTTCCCAGAGCTGACATATTCCAGTTAATAAATTCAAAATAAAGAGATATTTTTCTACCTTTTGTGCATTTTTTTCAGTTGCAATTGTTCCAGCCACTTTCTTCTGGTTTCTTCATGTCTTCTGCTAACTCTCCATCGTCTGCTGTCCATTTGCCCTTTCTTCTCTCCTAGTTTTTTTTTTCCATTCTCTCTCTACATCTGCTTTAACATACTAATCTTTCTCCTTTTTCTCTTTCCTCATTCCTATTTCATCCACTCAAATTTTACCCCTCCATCCTCAATCCCCACTTACTCTCCCAATACCTGGCCAATTGTAGATTTGCCTTCTCTCCCAGACAAAATATTTTTCCCCTCTCCATTTCACTTTCCCAGCTCCATCCCATTCTAATCCTCCCCCAACATCAGCTCCCTTCTAGTTCCAGCCCATTTCCAATCCTAGCCCCCCATCAGCCCATTTCCAATCCTAGCTCCCTCCCCTCACAGCCCATTTCCATTCCAAGCCCCCCTCCCCATCAGCCATTTGCAGTTCAAGCCCCCCTTCCACTCAGCCCATTTCCAGTCCTAGTAACCCCCCCCCCCAGCCCATTACCAGTCCTAGACCCCCCATAGCCCATTACCAGTCCTAACCTCCCCATAGCCGATTACCAGTCCTAACCTCCCCATAGCGCACTTCCAGTTTTACCCCCCATCACCCCATTTTCAGTCTTACCCCCCCCATAGCCCATTACCAGTCCTAGTCCCCCCCATAGCCCACTTGCAGTCTTATCCCACATCACCCCATTTTCAGTCTTACCTCCCCTCATAGGCCATTACCAGTCCTAACCCCCCAATCAGCCCACCTCCAGTCCTAACCCCCCAATCAGCCCACCTCCAGTCCTAACCCCCATCTGCCCATTTCCAGTCCTAGCCCCCACCATAGCCCATTACCAGTCATAACCCCCCTCTGCCAATAGCCCACTTCCAGCCCTAACCCACAATACCCCATTTCAGTCAGCCCCTCCATAGCTCATTACCAGTCCTAACTACCCCCATCAGCCCACCTCCAGTCCTTCCGAGCCCCCACCTGCCCATTTCCAGTCCTAGCCCCCACCATAGCCCATTACCAGTCATAACCCCCCTGCCAATAGCCCATTTCCAGTCCTACACCCCCCTGCCAATAGCCCATTTCCAGTCCTACACCCCCCCTGCCAATAGCCCATTTCCAGTCATAACCCCCCCCCCTGCCAATAGCCCATTTCCAGTCATAACCCCCCCCCTGCCAATAGCCCATTTCCAGTCCTACCCCCCCCCCATCAACCCAGGTAAATAAAAAAAACACCTGGCTTCTGCTGCTGCAGCAGAAAATCAGCTGTCCCGCGGCCCCTTCCCCTCTGCACGGAGAGCCCTGAATGTGCTTCATCAGCGGCGTGCTTTTTAAGCCGCGAAGAGAGTATTTCCCTCTCGCGCGGCTTAAGCCTATTCACTTTTCAAGCCTCGCGAGAGGGGAATACTCTCTTCGCGGCTTGAAAAGCACCCGCTGATGGAGCACACTGAGGGATCTCCGGGCAGAGAGGAAGGTGCCGCAGGACAGCTGATTTTGCTGCTTGAGCAGCAGAAGCCAGTTTTTTAAAAAAAAGAATTTGACAGTCGATTTTGCCGCTGCCACGGTGGCAACGGCAGTAGCAGAAGCAGAAGCAAGGCTTTTTTGTTTCCCTCCATCGCGGGCCGCACAACGTTCTCTCGCGGGCCGCGTGTTTGAGACCCCTGCTCTATAGCATCGGAGGACAGCAGGTGTATCAGCTCCTCGGTCATGGCTAGGCACAGGTGCGGTGGGGCTTTGCTGATGGGTTGGGTGTTTTGGCGAGGAGTTGAGCTGAAACGCATCCGGTAACCCTCTCGGATGATCTCGAGAACCCAGGAGTCGGAGGAGATGTCTTTCCAATTGTTTAAAAAGTAGGTTAGGCGACCCCCGGTCGGGGTGGACGCAGGAGGGTAGGTGTCAAAAGGACGGTCCACTCTTCGCAGGGGGTGGATTGTTCTTCTTCTGCTTGCAGTCCCGCTGAGAGTTACGCTGGTGAGGGGGACCGCTGTAGGAGTTGTTCCTGTATTTGTTATACTGCCATTTCCTGCTGGAGGGGTACTTCTTGTTGGAGGAGTAGTAAGACTTTCTCTGGAAGCTGTTCTTATGGGCTCCACTGCGGCGCTCGTAGCCGTCCTCCGCCAGGGTTTGTAAGGTAGTGCAGTGTTCTTTCATGTCGTTGACAGTGTCTTTAACCTTGTCCCCAAAGAGTGATTCCTCCGTGCAGGGGGCGTTAGCAATGCTGTCATGGGTGTCATCTCAAAGGCCAGAGGCTCTCAGCCACGCCCATCGTCTCGCAGAGATAGCCGTACCGGCGGTACGAGAGGCTGTGTCGAAAGAGTCAAAGGTTGCGCTGGCCAGGCGTTTGCTGCACTCCGACATATCGGCAAGGGCGCTGGCGAGTTGATTCTGAGATTCCTTGGGGAGGGATGCAGCGGTCGACTTCAAGGTTGCCATGCAAGTGTCCAGGAAGAGAACTTGCTGAAATTGGTGCGCTGTGATTTTAGCACTAAGCATAGCACCTTGGAGGACCTTCTTCCCGATGTCATCCAAGAGTTTGTTGTCTCGGCCCGTGGGGCTATTGGCGTGGGTGTGTGAGGACTTGGTGCGTTTGAGCGCTGAAGACACGACGATGGAGTTGTGTGGTAGCTGGGTCTGAGAAAAGCCAGGCACAGGCCTCACTTGATACTTGAAGTCAAGCCGCCTTGGAAACGGACGACCAGACGCTGGTGTCTGCCACAGTTTTGAGTGATTTTCCAGCAGTCTCTGATGAACTGGGAGTGCGAAAGCAGGCTTCGGAGTGGCGAGGTATTTTAGAACCTCTGGAACAGCCTCTCCAGGCGCATCAGCGGCGTTCAAAGAGAGGGCAGAGGCAAGTTTTGCTAAGAACTTGGGGTAGGTGAGATCCTCCGCAAGGGGAGGGTCTTCTATCTCAGCTGTCTTCTCTGAGTTGGCGAGCTCCATGGATGCCGACCCCACCACTGCAGCTTCGATGTCGTGGTCGTCGGCAGTGCTGTCGGGGGACGGATTCTCTGGGTCCGCATCGTCAGAGGGTCCGCATGGGTTTTCTCTGGTTCTCTTCTCTGGGGTTGAGGTAAGGGCTGCCTCCGGAGCTTTGTGCGCTGGATCCGCGCTATGCGGGGTTGACAAGTGTGCCGCGGGTATTGTTGAAGCAGAGGGTAGTGTTGAGGCAGATTGCTTCATGAGTTGTGTTAATAAGCTGATGATAGCTGAGGAATTACTATGGCTGGATCTGCTAGCCCTGCTGCGGTTTGAAGGGCTCCGGCTATGGTTGCCCTTTCGAGAATCCTCCCGCCGGTGGCGCTGGGAGCGGTGGCGGTGGCGCTCGGAGTGCCTGCGTCGTTTGGGAGAGAGGTCCCTGTGGCTAGAGTCGCTGCTGCTGCTGTGTCCGTTGACTCTGGTCCGCTTACTGTGAGTTCTGCTATTCGAAGTGCTGCTGCTGCGGCTGCTGGAGTTGCGCAACAGTGTGCTGGCGTTGCGCAACAGTGCGCTGGCTTCGCTGGGTGCACTGTTGCGTGGGGCGCTGCCGTGCGAAGCGCTGCTGCGTGAGGCGCTGCCGTACGAAGCGCTGCTGCGTGAGGCGCTGCCGTGCAAAGCGCAGCTGCGTGCAGGCTTCCCTCCGATGCCGGCAGTTTTCCACGTGGTGATTAGGCTGGCTGGGTTGGTAGCAGAAGCTGGGTCCGAGCGTAGATCGGGGTTTGTGGGCAGAGAGGCCCCGCCCCCGAGGTGGGCGGAGTTGGAGGACTGCAGCAGAGACTGGGAGGACCGCAGCACGTCGCCATCTTGGAAAGCATGGACGAGTGCTGTGGGGGACCCGATCCTGGAAGCTGACTGCAGGGCGAGCTGAGAGGAGTCCAGGAGGATGAAAACAGGAGAGACTGCAGCAGCAGGGGCAGGGCTTACCTCCGCGCCACCGCGGGTGACGGTGTTGGGTCCCGGAGCAGCAAGCAGGTCAGTCGGGTGCACCGGGCTGGGGACGGAGGCTCCATGCAGCACGTCCCACCGGGAAAAGGCACTCTCCGCAGCAACAGAGGCTCGGCTAGGGATGGAGGCCCGTACAGGCACATCCTGGGCCGGCAGAGGATCAAGCAGTGGAGGGCCAGAGCCGGAGGCTGGGCACATCTCTCGGTATCCTTTCTTCATTGCCCCACAGTAAGTGCATCCATGTGAAGTCTTGTTCCTGTTGCCACAATAGGGGCATTTCTTTGAAAGATACTTGGGCATAGTTGTAAAAACGCAAAACAAAGAAATAAACAAATGGAGAGAGAGCAGGTTCCGTCTTGCTGGCAAGGCGGAAGAACGAAAACTGGCCGGACTAGGGGGGCGGACTGGTAGGATGGGCTACCTAGGTGGGCTCAGAAAGGCCCTCCTTTCTGAGCTCTAGAGAGCACTTCCGTATGCATGGCTCCGCCCGGAGGACGTCACCAAGTGTGGCTGACGCAATCCTGCTGGTCCATGGAGAAATGTGTTTCCACCTGGAGTGTACAAAATGCAAAGGTATCAGAGATGCTGCACATTTAAAAAACAGTAAACCAAAACTAAATTTTTATTCCAACTTTGTTGACTGGACAGCTCAGCTGCTGTAGCCCCTGTCTGCCACATTTTTGCATTTTCCATGTGCTGAGTTATTTTGTGTTGGTTGTAGTTTATACTGCCCCATTCTCCGGTGGTCCTGCAGGGCAGTGGCATATGAAGGGCGGGGCGATGGGTGCAGCCTGCCCTGGGTTACAGCCGGGAGGGGTGCGCACCTCCGCCGGGCCCACATTTCCAAGGCAGCATGACAAGTTACCTTAAAGACTTGTGGCTTGCTGCACTGCCTCCAATCCAGGCCTGGCAGCTCTTCTCTCCCGGCCAAAGTCTCACAAATCATGATGATGATGTTATTAGAGACATATCTTGCACTCACATGTGAAATATTCCTGGATCATTTAAGAGCAACTTGGTTGCCAGTTGCAATGTGTCCCTGCATGAATGGGGGACCATGGGGAATCCAGTTCAGGGTTGATGTTCATTGGCACCCGATAACACACAACAATGTTATGCAGCAGGCTAACACTATTTGTGCATTCTTTCGAGGCTTGTACTTTAAGGTGCCCATGTTTGATCCAGACATCTGAAGTGACTTTTCAACACACCAAAGATGCACTTGAATATGGAGCAAGAGGCCTTACATGCCTTGTTATACCTCTTCTCTGTTGGTGTGATAGGGAAAGTGACAGATGTCCACAACGAGTTTTGACATCCAGGGCCGGATTTACCTTGAGTGAGGACCTACGCCAACAAAAATTGTGGGCCCCCAGAAAAAATAAAAACGAGATAAACTTACCAAAACAGAAATGGCAATAGATGTATAGAATTGCCTGACATAAAGAGGCAATAGGGACAAAATCAGCATCGGAATTCAAGAAATACATTAAAAAAGACATATTCCAGTTAATAAATTCAAAATAAAAAGTATTTTTCTACCTTCTGTTTGGGCATTTTTTCAGTTGCAATTGCTCCAGTCACTTTCTTCTGGTTTCTTCGTGTCTTCTGCTAGCTATCCATTTGTCCTTTCTTCTCTTTTAGATGTTTTCCATTCTCTCTCTATTTCTGCTTTAACATACTGATTGTTTCCCTTTTGCTCTTTCCCCCAATTCTTTCCTTATTCCTTTATCATCCATTTAAATTTCACCCTTCCATTTTCAAGCCCCTCTTACTCTCCCAATACCCAGCCCATCATAGACTTTTCTTCCACACAAAATATTTTTCCCCTCTCCATTCTCATTCCCCATCCATTCTAGTCCTCCCCCAAAATCAGTTCCCTTATAGTTTGTCAGACGGTTGCCTGGGTGAGAATCTTCACAGTCTTTGCAAGTGCATATCTCTATATGATTTGCAAGGTATTGTGGGCAATGTAGTTCATTCACACCAGACACAGTTGTTGACAATAATTTAGTTGTGCTCTTGGGTAAAGCCAATAAGATATTTATTTATGGAGTTATTTCTCCCAACACAGATATGCTTGGTAGCACATAAATCAGATAACTTGCTTTCAGTGTTAACTTGGAAAAACAAAGTCAAAATCAGGAAACAACAAATGAAAAGCCACAAAGCAAGAAACAAACTGTTCTTTCAGGTTAACTTCTGATTACTTCCCACATAGATACAGAAGTGATTCTCTCCTAGCTCACAAGCAATTAGGTAAGGCTTAATTGCTAGCAGTTACCAGCTGAAACCCCTTAGCTGGCTTGCCTTCCACTGTGTGGGTCAAATCCTGCTTCAGGAGCTTTTCTGAGTAGATTAAAGAACAAATTTGTATTTCTTTGTGATGGTTGCTGTACTTTATAACAGAAAGTTACCAACGGAGTTTAGATAGAGAGCAGTCCATATAAACAGGATCCTCATCTGCTATTATTCCCCCTTGTTCAACAAGCATGGGTTCAATATCATGGATTGGCACAGATGAATCTCTCAATGGAGCATTTTCAGGAGAATACTTGTTTCCCTGCTGTCTTTCAAGGTTATAGCTAGGGCATAGATCAGTGTTCATACCTGAGCTTCCATTGCTGCTAGAGTTCCTCTCTATATAGCCTGGCCAGTATGTAGTCCAGTTCTTATGTCCAGCCTTCCAATCCAGATCCCTGGACACTGGATCTCTCTTCACATACCTTCTGGCACAGGTCTTAGGGTCCCTTCCACGTGCAGCCGTCTCCCTCACAGGTAGCCTCTGGTGATTCCTAGCTCTGCAGCACCATTCCTCTGGCTTTCCCCAGTCCAATGGTGTATGCTGGCCCTTGGAATACCTCCCAGTATACGTACTGGTTTGGACTCTTCTAGACCTCTCAAAGGCTTTTCTCTTCCTTCTTCCAAAGGGTCTCTTTCCCTCTCTGTCCGTCCGGTTTGGCTTCTGCTTCTGATGATCCTTCAGATGAAACTGATGATCAAACTCAAGCTGATTCTCAGGATACTGAGGACAATTCTCTGGATATCCAAGGTGATCATGAAGATGGTCATCTGTAGAATAAACTCTACTCTTATTCTGCTTAGATGAGTGATACTCCCTAACACAGCGCAGCTGTGCTGAATCAGGCCCTGCCCTTTGAGATGAGTGCTTAGGGATTACCTCATAGCCCTCCTGATTGAACACACGTTTCCCCACTTCAGCTCCTCTAATGGCTGTTGGAAACCTGGTGCATTCTGGGACTGGTAGTCTTTTATGGGAAAATTCTGTTTTCTTATTTCTACCAGAACTGACAGGTTGCTTGTTCAGAGACACTTCACCTTTTCTATAGCCCCTTCCTGAGCTATGATAAGCTTCCTTATCACAAGTTCTAGACCCACCCAGCATCCACTCCCTTCTAGTCCCATTCTCCTATGCCCCACATCAGCCCATTTCCAGTCCTATTCTAGCTCTTCATCAGCCCATTTCCAGTGCTAGCCTTCACATCACAGGCCATTTCCAGTCCTAGCCCCCCCCATCACAGCCTATTTCCAGTCCGAGTCCCCCTGCACCATCACAGCCCATTTGCAGTCCTAGTTCCCCCCCCCACCACCATCACAGCCCAAGTTACCCCCCCATAGCCCTTTTCCGGTCCAGGTCCCCCCCCCATCACAACCCATTTCCAGTCCAAGTCCTCCCCCCCATAGCCCTTTTCCGGTCCAGGTCCCCCTCCCCATCACAACCCATTTCCTGTCCATGTCCCCCCCCATAGCCCTTTTCCTGTCCAGGTTCCCCACCCCTTCACACCCCATTTCCAGTCCAAGTCCCCACCCCATAGCCCTTTTACAGTTCAGTTCCCCCCCCCCATCACAGCCCATTTCTTTCCATTCCATGTCCCCCCCCGCCATAGCCCTTTTCCTGTTCAGGTCCCCCCCCCATAACAACCCATTTCCAGTCCAAGTCCCCCCCCATAGCCCTTTTACAGTTCAGGTCCCCCCCCCCATCACAGCCCATTTTTTTCAAGTACAATTACCCCCCCCCCCATAGCCCTTTTCCGGTCCAGGTCCCCCCCCCCATCACAACCCATTTCCAGTCCAAATCCCCCCCCCCCTTAGCCCTTTTACTGTTCTGGTTCCCCCCCCCCCCCATATCACCCACCATTTCTTTCCAGTCCAAGTCCCCCCCCAGCCCTTTTCCGGTCCAGCCCCCCCCCCAATCACAGCCCATGCAGTCCTTGGCCCCCCCGACCAGCACCGCGGCTGTCTGAGAGGCTTCAGAGGGAGCCGGGTAAGCTCGCGCGAGGCCCCGGCTCCCTCTGTACAGCCGCCAGCGTGAAGAGCCTTTTCCTTCACGCTGGCGGCTGTATCTGTGAAGCCGCAAATGCTGGGAAAGGTTAAAGGGCATTGCCTTTAACCTTTCCCAGCAATCGCGGCTTTACAGATACAGCCGCCAGCATGAAGGAAAAGGCTCTTCACGCTGGCGGCTGTACAGAGGGAGCCGGGGCCTTGCGCGAGCTTACCCGGCTCCCTCTGAAGCCCTGCGGTGTGTGGGCCGGCCACGGGTGGGTCCTTGCCAGCTGTGGGCCCTACGCCATGGCGTACATGGCGTATAGGTAAATCTGGCCCTGTTGACATCCATACCCAGTGTTACCTGGGGATTCAAAGCAATAGTTATTAATGGGATTGGCGGCAGCCCTCCTTGAGGACTGTATTCCTGGAATGCACTGTGGATTGGAAGCCTTTAAAGCAGTGCTTTCCAAACCTGTCTCAGCTGTGACCACCATTTTAGCGGCTCATGCTTCTACTCTAGGCAGGCTTGCGGTATCCGCTGATGATACTGTCATCCCTGCCTTTGAGAATGCTATGGAAGTCCTAGGATTTGCGCAAATCATTAATCACCCTACACATAATAGAGGTAGCATATTTGATTTACTATTTATACCTAAGTACTTTCTTTCACACAATCCCCTCTCCACACTCACACGGCAAACTATTCCATGATCAGACCACAAAATTATTAATTTCAATCTGTCATTTTGCTTAACAAAAATCAGTCCCTATTAGAGCCACTGCATGCAGGTTCTCTAACATGGATAAAGAAAAACTCTTGAGTGAGGTATTGCTACGCATTCAACATGCTTCTAATGATCTTGATGTAATTATTCAAGTCTGGAATGATGCATTCAGTAATGCAACTTTTTCTCCACAATCAACTGCTAGCTGTAGAAAATGCAAAATAGCACTATAGTATAATACACACTTAAAAATCATGAATAAAAAAACCCCTCAGAGTTCATGAAAGAAAATGGAGGTGTTCCAAGTCATTAGACAACCATAGAACTTATATGTTTGATCTACCTGCTTACCAAGTGGCTTCCAGTAAGGAAAAAAGGGACTTTTACACTAAGATCTTACAATCCTCTCTGAATTGTCCAAGAGAACTTTTCAGCCTTGTCAAACCCCCCCCCCCCCCCGAACAACAAAAAGGAAAATAGAGATCACTCTGCAAATACTAGCCAAATACTTTCAAACCTTAACATGTCCCATGACTCAACAAATATATACTTCTACACCTCAGCAAGATCATATAGTTACTAACTCTCAAGCTATATTGTCCTATTGCATTAATTCAACTCCAAGATCACATAGATGCCTACTTCCCCCTGATCCTCAGCAATATGGGTTTAGACTACAGCATGGAGTGGAAACCTTGTTAGCTGCCCTTACTGACACCATTATCAGGGGTCTGGACAAACCCAACTCAGGTTTTGTCCTCATCTTCCTAGATATTAAAGCAGCCTTTGACTCTGTTCCTCACAACTTGCTATTACAATGTCTACAAGCACTAGGATTAAGGACTATCACTTTAGATTGGAGGAGTAGCCTAGGGTTGGAGCAGCTGCCTAGTACCTAGAAGATCAAGGATTTGATTCCCAGTGGCTACTCCTTGTGACCCTGGGCAAGACACTTTACCTACCATTGTCTCAAAAGAAAAGGCCTGGCAGTCTACTTCCAGTAATGCATTGCCAAGAAAACCCAGGGGCAGCTGGGTCACCAGGAGTCAGCACTGAATTGACAGCCCTAAAAAAATAAAAAAAATTCCTATCTTGCTGATCGGCAAATGCAAGTTAATGTTTGTTCAATGAAATCTTCCACCTACATACAACAGCAAGGAGTTCCTCAGGGTTCTGCATTGTCCTTCTTACTTTTCAACCAATATGTTCAATCATAATGAAATATCATTAGCATAAAGGTGATAATAAATATTATATTATACTATACGCCCCTATTAACACTAAGATTGCAGATATTTCATCTTTAATGAAATTGGCTCAATGAACATACAATGAACTACAATATGACCTAAGTCCTCTATATCTCTAAGGACATCAGCTTTACACCACCATTTATCGCTATTGATAACATTCAACTACAGAAAAAATCTGAAATACGCTGCCTTGGTATTACAGCAGTCACACCATAAGGAAGATATATTTCAAGCTCAAGATTATTCAGCACCTAAAACCACTTTTGGAACATCATAACTTGATTCACTTTGTATTACAGGTGTTTATTTTCCCACAATCTAAGGTCAGCCTAGCTATTCCAGTTGCTATGAATATAGCTGCTCGTCTCCTTTGCAATGCCTTCAGGTCTGCACGTATAACTTCGATTCTCAAGCAGTTACATTGACTACCAGACTCTCGACGTATTAAATTCAAGTCCTTTTCTACAATATTTAAAGTTTATCATGGTCGTTCAGCAGTTTATATCCAATCTCTGATCCAGAAAATTCCAGATAACAGAAACAGGAGATGAAGCTCGCTTAATATATTACATGAACCTTCAGCATATATCAAGACAAGCTTCACTACATCTAGAGCTTTTTCTTTTTTTGCACCTACTCTTTGGAACTCACTCCCAAATCACCTTTGCACTACCTATGACCTCCTGGTTAAAAACTCATCTCTTTATGGACCATTTTTCTAATCAATTAAATTATTTTACCCCCTTATATAGTATTATACTTATGTATTAACTCCTTTTCTTGTTCTATGTAAAGCCTACTTGGCATGTGAGTTTGTTGTAAACCGCCTAGACTCTTAGATAAGCATTATAGGACTAGCTAAATAAATAGTCAGGGCCTTGCAAGTCCCATCGGCCTGTGCAGGCTTTGGGGTTTGTTTGGGTTTTTTTGCCGTTATGGTTGCCATCCCAGATGATGATTTTATCATCACATTTGAGGTCATACTCACTATTTGGGAACCAATGCTTTAGAGAGTATCTTTTATAAATATTTTTCATGTAAAAAACCCTGGTCTATGCACATAAAAGAGCTGTTATAAAATTATCCTGGGGTTACATTTGTAAAAGTATACATGGTGACAGGAAGGTATGTATTTTTAGATGATCTACATGTAGGTGTGTTCTGGGGCAGCGTTTGGATGGAACATAGGTGGAGTCATGAACTATGCATGTATATTATAAAATACCCCCATTGGCATGTGCTTTAAGGCTTATTTTAGAAAAGATATGGAGGTCAGAATTGAGATAGGTGGTGATGTTTACAATACCAGCGATACGTTAAAAAATACCAAATAGGGAGATGCAAAAATGCACACATATGTGCCAACAAATGGAGCCAGCATCACCTCCCATGTGCCACTGAATAAGACCCATC
Organism: Ichthyophis bannanicus; assembly: GCA_033557465.1. NCBI lineage: Eukaryota > Metazoa > Chordata > Amphibia > Gymnophiona > Ichthyophiidae > Ichthyophis > Ichthyophis bannanicus. The sequence continues at coordinate 1,488,358,738 of CM066032.1, forward strand.
TGTCTATAAGTGGTTAGTGAATGAAAGGGTGAATAACCTTTGGTGGGCAAAATAACGGTAGAGTGGAAGAAATTAGTGAAGCATCTAATGACGACTCCACCACCTATGAACCTAAAATTGCTGGTTTGCCCCCCCAAGAAATGTGTTATCAGTCAGCTTTTCCTAAATAAACTTTTAGGCAACACTTGATATTCAAAAAAATCCAACAATCTCATACTAGCTGGTTCACAATCAGAGTTTCGAGAAAGAGGAAAGAATAATTTAAAAACTGACAGCTGAAGAGCTTGCATGTTAGCCCCAAGGCTGGGCCCTTTGATCTTGTTACACACTACATTCTTGATCTGAAAGAAAGAAAAATGGAAGACTGTGTGACAAATCATATTGAAAGCTTCACTGTCATGCCTTGACCAACTGGTTTATCCGGGTCAAATAGAGAAAGTCTGGCTCTTTGAAAATATGTTTACCAGAATGTTGTTTGATTTTGCCAGCTCTACTGACTAGATTTCATGATGGCTATTGCAACTGTTCTGTAGGTAATTTGGTTTACTTTTTGTAGAAGGGCAGCGGCCAACTTCCTATGGCTCCTTTTGAGCATCTATTTCAATTGGAGCCTGCCCTAACTGGGCTAAGGGATCTTGAGTCTTCATTCACATTTAGCCAGGAGTTTTCCCCATTGTATTCCTTTTCTCAAGCAGCTTAGACATTGTAGTCATAGTTTTCCAGTTGAGAGGCACAGATAGACCACAGTGGTCTTCAGAACGTGGCACTGTTGCACACAAGCCACATAGTTAGTAGGTATCGCTGCTGTGCAATGGCTGGGACTTCCATGTGCTGTGAATGCTGCATATGCAATGTCTGCAGCCCTGACTGCCCAGCAGAGCAAGAGCTGAATCCCAGAATCAGATCAAGGCTTCCTGCACAGGAGTGTACTGCACTGTCTGTGCATCATCAGGTCAGCCCTGTAGGTATTGTTTCAATGCTCCATTTTATCCTCAATCGGAGCTTCCCAAGCCTGCTTTGGGAACCCTATTGATAGGTTTTCAGAAAAAACACCATAAATATACATGAGATAAATTTGCATATACTAAGGGGTATGTTTACTAAAGGGCGTTAAGGGAGGCAGTGTTCCATTAACGCCTGTTATCGGCACCCTTAACACAGCGAAAAAGCTGCTTTAAAAGGCTTTAAAGGCTCCAGCAGCATTAAGGGTGCAGTAGGCGGAGATTGGGCGTTAAGAGCATGTCCTCCCTTAATGCCTGTTGCGCAATGTCCTTAAAAGCCTTTTAATGCTGAGAAGCCTAGCGCTAATTAAAATTTCACGTACAGGGTGTATTTAGATGAGAGAGAGCCTATTTTAACATCTGCAATGTGATGCACTGACAGTGAAACCCGAGATAGTGATAGCAGTGCTCCATTAGCAGCAACAGCATGGTGCCCAAGTATAAAAGGGAACTATGCTGATGGTGCACATGAGGCAAAGGAGGTTGCATGTGGGTCATGCAGTGGGGGGTTGTTGGTGTACAGGGTGGACCAAGCAGATGCCCAGGTGGCACATAGGAACATAAGATCCTAAGATATGCCATATTGGGTCAGACTATGGTCCATCAAGCCCAGTATCCTGTATCCAACAGCAGCCAATCTAGGTCACAAGTATCTAGCAGTTTCCCCAAAAGACACACAGGTGCCACAATGCCTGTATTGGGGCAAGCAGTGGATTTTATGGGTCCTCTTTAATAATGGTTTATTGACCTTACCTCCAGGAACCTGTCCAAACCTTTTTTAAACCTAGTGATATGAACAGCTTTTACTACATCCTCTCGTAATGAATTCCAGAGTTTGCTTACGCGTTGAGTGACAAATTATATTCTCTTATTAGTCTTAAATGGGTTACACTGTAGTGTCATTGCCTGTCCCCTAGTCTTCCCACATTTTGATGGCATAAACAATCAAGCTACATTTACCCATTTTACTCCATTTAGTAATTTATGGACCTCTATAACATCTCCCTCACTCATCTCTTCTCCAGGTTGAAGAGCCCTAACCTTTTTAGCCTCTCCTCATAAGGGTATCCTTCCATCTGCATTACCATCTGTGATGTCCATCATGATCCCACAGTGATAGTGGCAACACACAGACATACTGCTGCTATGGAAAGGTGATGTGCCACATGGGGTGGTCCAAGGGACCTGGCATTCTAGGTAGAGATCCCGGCTGACTCCCCCCCCCCCTCCAATGAACCCAGCTGTGGAGGAAGAGGCTTGCCCTTCAGGTAACTGCAAAATGCAGGCACCTGAGGAACTACCACAGCAGTGGCTGTCATCTCCCCCTGAGACGTATCAATGGCAGGCGTTGATGGGGTCCCTGCAGAGGGAAGATGTGTGTGGGGGGGGGGGGACGGCTGCGTGGCCATCCATGTGTGCCTCTGTCCCCCCCATCCGACCTTGCAATCTAGGTGTCCGCCAAATCCGCATGTTGGACAGGCTGGGACTGCACACCACCACCACTGACAGTACATAGGCATGTCAGCATGATGTGGGGATGATCGTACCGGGGGCAGCGGTATCCACCTGCAACAGACCAAAGCCATGTCCTGGTCCTTTGTGCTATGCGCATTGCAGCATGTGCCAAGGTCTGTCTGTTGGAGAGCATGTCAGCCCCAGGGACTGTTGTATCCATATGGCAGCACTGTGATGCAACACACACAGTTGGTGTGTATATGAGTGGAGGGTCACAGATTCACGTCCCAGCTGTGAATCATGTATTGCATGTCCCTGTGGCTAAACCTTAGCCTACAGTGCAGGTACAGCACCAGCATGTGCAACCCCCAATGAATCAGCCAGCAATGAAACAAACACCCATCAGCCACACAGACAGGCTCCACTATCCACAGCTGGTTGGAGAGGCAGGCTGATAGCACCGGCACATTGAGCAGGTGCTAACAACATGCATTAAAGTCAGAGTGTGCTACTAGCACCTGTTCAATGAGCACATGTTAACAAAGCTTCAGCTGATATGGAGACCAAAGTGGCAGTCAGGAATGCCAACCATCCCCACTTTTGCACAGTGCGGCAATGTGAGCGTGTGTGTGTGTGTCTCTCCATTGTTATGTGGCTTTCTGCACTTCTCTGTGCCTCGTATTGCCTAAGCTGTTCCCAATGTTAGTGTGCAAATGTGCATGATGAGGAGCAGAGCATTGTGGGTATGTCCTGAAATAGAGCGGATTGGCTAGGATGTGTCTGCCTCGGTGGAGGGTCAGTGGCTGAGACTTTGTTGTGCCCATTTGCCACATGCATGGCCTGGGTGGCCACAGCATGTTATGCTGAGAGGGCAATCTCACTATGACCAAGCAGTGACCATGGCACAGCTATGTATCCACTTAGTGCTTACATAATGTCTGGCCCCAGTGATGTGGGTGCAATCTCTGTCTGGGGTGCCAATCACTGAACCAAATGTTGGGTGTCCATGCTGTTTATCCCAAGTCAGGGTGCACATGCATTGTGTGCTTACCAGCCGCAGTTGGTATGTGCATGGCTGAAACAGCCCAGTGGTGGGCAGTAGGTGCAGTCTGACTGAGTTTGCTGTGGTGGATTGTTAGTCCTCAATGGTTGGGACAGCAGTTCCTGGCCTACTCACTGTGGTAATGGCAGGACAGTAGTAGCAGCCCCACACCAGCCTAGAAGCCACCATTGCATGTGGCATCGCCTTTTTAACACTAAGGACTGACATGCACTATTCAAGGAGGGTCCCTGTCCAGGACACAGGGCACAGCTGTGAATGGCACCTACCACATACTACAGTTGTGCAGGAAACAAGGTGACTAGCATAACACACGGCAGACAATTCCTGCCACACACTAGCAGTGATGGGATCTGCAGCATGGCCAACAGAGACCATCTCTAGCAGTGCAAGTTCTGGGGACCAGGTGCTGGACGCCCATCCTCACTCTCAGGGTGATGTTTAAAACTGCTCAGTAGCAAGGTGCATGGTTTGTAGCTGTTATGTGCATGTAGCACATGCTGTCACTGTGTCTTACTGAGCTGATGTGATGGATCAGTGCATTCTCCATTTGGTGATCAGCTGCAGACTGCTGTTCTGCGTGTGCAGTGCCTCATGGGTACTGAAGGGGCTAACCTACACCGGCACACACAGCAGACAGTTTAGGCAGAGACATGCAGGCTCTTTGAATCCAGACATTGCTGTGTAGAGAGGTGTGAATGTGTAGCCTACTCATTAGTGCAATGTCTCCTTCTACTTTTTTTATACATTCTGGCCACACTTTGAGTCGGAAAACATGCTATTCCCTATGCCTTCTGAGAGCATGGCTTTATTGGCTCTGCTACAGCCCACTGCAGTGGGTCAGACATATTCATCCTGCCGATATCAGGCCCCTACTTGGAGGTATGACATGATAGTCATGGTAATGGCTTGCGGGCCAAGATACCACAGTTTGAGATCCACTACCACTCCTTATGTGACATTTCAGAATGTGTTACTGTTGCATTTTATGTCTGCCACGATCTTCATGGACTGAAAACACCTCCTTCTGACCTTGAGCAGATCATTTAACCCACCAATTGTTCAGCTGACTTCAGGTCCGTACAGTCCCTAGTTATCATCAGACATTACCACTTGATGGTAAGAAGTACCCCAATGTGACTGCACTGCTACAGCGGTATACTAACTGGCAGTTACATGCATACAGCTATAACCTACTTGGCCAACATGAGTCATGTGTGACATCATGACTGTGACTGTACAGCTTTGGCTCCATTACCCTGCAGTACATGGTTAGGATGTGTCCACTTGTACTGTAGAGATGTAATGGAGCCAAAGCTGTACAGTGGGTTAAATGCTGTTAATGCTCACTAACGCCTGCTCCCTTAATGCCCTTTAGTAAACATACCCCTAACTTTCCATTGTATGCACATTTCTCAAATGCATAATCACTGGGATCAATATTCAGCAGACCTGCAGCTGGGAAAGGTTATAGTCACTGGGATCAATATTGAGTGGACCTGCAACTGGGAAAGGTTATCACACTAAGGTATGTTTACTGAAGGTTAACGCATGTTAAGTCTGCCAGTGCCGTTCATTTCTATGGACCATTATAGCACTTAACACGGGTTAACCTTAAATAAACATTCCCCTATGTTTGAATGGATAACTTTAACCAAATATTCCACAAATGTAACCAGATAAGCCTCACCACTAAATATAACTGGTTAAAAGTTATCTAACTTACCAAATAATTTTAGGCCTGTTCTTTGTGTTGCTTGACTTAAGTGCTCAAGTGTAACCAAATAGTCCTGATTATCACTGCTGTCCAGCTAAGCTATCTCCGCACCTCCAGCACGCCACAAACTCTACATCAGTAAACTGGATAAATTTTTCTAGCCACAAGTTGGTCAGCAAAATTTAAGTAATAAGCAGGGAAAGGGGGGATGGAGAGGAAGAGTCCCAGTAATTCCCAAACTTACTCAAACACTCTTTAAATCTTGGCCTCATTATGGATATCCTGAAAACGGACTGTGCCATCTCCATGAAAGTTTTGGGAAGCCCTACCATTAAAGATATATGTTTTTTGCTCTAGACCCTCTGTGTCTTGGATTTTATGAGCAACTCCTAGATTTGCTATGAAGATAGTTAATAAAAATATTTAACTATTAAGCTCCCTTGGAGGAGTGGAGGAGTAGCCTAGTGGTTAGAACACTGGCTTTGGTAACCAAGCAACCAGGGTTCAATTCCCACTAGCACTCCTTGTGGCCTTGGGCAAGTCACTTAACCCTCCATTGCCTAAGAAGAAAGGCCTGGCTATCTACTTCCAGTGACACTGCCAAGAAAACCCAGGAGCTTCTGGGTCGCCAGGAGTCAGGACTGACTCAAAGGCACACATTGCATTTGCATTTTGCAAGCTCCCTTGAGTTCACAGATCCTTCACAATCATTCACACTTTAACTTGATATTAAAATTTGGTTGATTTGTCCTGCACTTAAATGAATTAAAATTATTTCCCAGGAAGTGACCATGATTTATTCGCCTGAAAATTATGACCGATGATTTCTTTGGAGCTCTTTAATGCATTTACAATCTTAATATGCATAACAGCAGATATATTGCTCATCTTAGGGCCAGCTATACTAAGCATTTTTCCCACAGATAAATTAAATCAAATGTACGAATTTATATTCTGCCTTTTTTTTTTGTTTTCAACTAATCAAAGCACATCACAAAAGTTAAGCACAAATAAAATAAAACTTAAAACCATGCAGGCACACTTAATGCCAAAACACACAACATAAATTTACCAAAACCAGACAGCTGCATACCTTCCAGTTAATAGCAGTGATTTGATGTCTACATATTCATATGCTTACATAGGAAGAACATTTGGGAATAACAAGTGCAAAGAAAGAGAGAAAGCAAGTGATTACATGTTATAGTAAATTTTTGAAAAGTTCTCATCGGAACAGCACACTATCTTTCTCCACAGTAGACCAACCAAAGAGGTCTGTTTACTAAAGTGTGTAGACGCCGCTAACGCCACCCATTGAGGAGACATTAGTTCCAACCGCGCTGTCTGCAAATCTGACGGTTACCACATGCTGTTGAGGCCCGCCATAACTGCATTGCAGACATCCCCACTCTCTACCCTAATCCTGCCTACTCATGCAGATAACGTGCTGTCTGCAGATAGTGCAGCAAATTGCTGTGTTATCTATTAATGAGGCCAGATAGCATGCACTCTCTTCCATGTTAACAGCGCAGCTTAGTAAATATCCCCCTGACAGCATAAGATGTGACATACTCGATCAGACCAAAGGTGAATTGAGCCCAGCATCCTGTCCATGACAGACAGTGGCCAATCCAAGCCAATAGAAGTACCCAGCAGATCCCAAAGAGTAAATCCATTCCTTTCTGCTCACCCCAGGGGTACACAATGACTTCAACAAATCTGCCTGGCTATTAATCATTGATAGACTTTTCCTCCAGGATCTTATCTACACCCCTTTTAGCTCAGCTGTACTATCTTCACCATATCTTCCAGAAACAAATTCCATAGATTAATTTTCCGTTGAGTTAAAAAAAAAACTTGTTCTACTTTCTTTAGTTTCATGGGGTGCCCTCGCATCTTACTATTATTTAAAAGCCTAAACAACCATTTTCAACTCACTTGTTTCAGCCCACTCTCGATTTTATAAACCTCTATTATATCTCCTTTCAGCCATATCTCTTCACCAGCTCAAGATCCCTAATCTGTTTACTTCACCACAACAGAAAAGAGTATAATCGCTGGCAAGCTTTGATAAGGCAGGCCAGAAAAGAAATTCGCCATAACATGAAAAACTTATAATAAAATAATTTTCAAGCACATTCCAAGCAAGAAGCATGTGAGGGAGTCAGTTGGACTGCTGGCTAACCAAGAACTAAAGGGGAGACACAGGAAGGGCAAGGCCAGAGCAAGAAAATAGAATGATTTCTTTGCTACATTCTTTACTGAGGAGGATATCAAGGAGATACCCATGTCAGAAACAGTCTTTGAAGGTGATGAGGAAAGGCTTAAAAGGTTAGGTCTCTTCAGCTAGGAAAAGAGATGGCTGAGGGGAGATATGATAGAGGTCGATAACTTAATAAGTGGAGTAGAAAGGAGAAAGGTGGATTGGTTCTTTACTCCTTCAAAAAGTAGAAAAACTAGAGGACACGCAATGTAGCTACAATGTAGCACATTTAAGACTAATCAGAGAAATATTTTTTCACTCAATGCATAATCAAACACTGGAATTTGTTGCTGGAGGATGTAGTAAAATCTGTTAGTGTAGCTGAGTTTAAGAAAAGATTGGACAAGTTCCTGGAGGAAAAGTCCATTAATCATTATTAAATTGGGCTGTGAAAATCCACTGCTTACTCCTGGAATAAGCAATGTGGAATCTGTCTACCTTTTTGGAACCTGACAGGTATTTGTGACCTGGATTGGCCACCGTTGGAACCAGGATGCTGCGCTTGATGGACCTTTGGTCTAACCGAGTATGGCGTATCCTATGTTCTTATGATTCAAGGAAACCAAAGCAAATCATGTCAAACTTGGAAGACAAAACAAATAGGTATTCCTTTGAAGTTTAAGTGGCAATCCTTTAATTAACATGGTAACTTACCTCTATAGCATTTCCAAGTCCCAGATTAGTCATGTGCAGGATAATTTTATAACAGGGTGCTTAGGTTAAGTAGGCTGGAAGATGCTTATTTTGTGCCTATTTTATAAAGACTAATCACATGTATTTTTATGTCTGGAACGATTTTATAAGAGCCAATTTAGGTGTGTTTATTGCCACCCACATGCGAAAATGAGCTTACAAAAACTGACCTCCATATACCCTACCTATTTTAATCAGGATCCTGTTATAATATTTCCCTTTGACTACATTCAATTTTGCTGAATTCTAAATGCTAACTTATAATTTATTAATCATTCTAACATCTTTTGATTTTTGTTTCCATCTAGTTATATTTTTGATCCACCAGAAGAACAATTAACTGGATATTTCAATGAAGGGAACACCTCCAGTATTAATGATCAAGAGACTGATCAGGAAAAAATGAAAATAGACAGTGAAATAGTCATTCACAAGAATGAGCTTAAGAATGAAAGGCAAGAGATCATCGTAAACAACAATAAACTCAGCAGCTCAGAAGCTGGTCATGGAAACCATGGAAGAGATGTCAATGAGGAAACTGTGGGGAACTGTGTTGAAAAATGTGATACAGCTGTTAATGGCCTTGTTTCTAATACTTTCCTCTATCCTATTCTGAATTACCATGCAAATCAAATGAAAGAAACTAGCAACGATGCACATCTCACTCTATTTTCTGAATCAAGTGTTCCAGGGGACTTTGAAATGAGGGCACCATCCCATCCTAATACATCTGGCAAAGAAAGTATCCCAGAAGTCGATGCTGGCATGACCTTAGACTCTGAAGAACCTGAAAGCATCCAAGATGAAAGCTCTGAGTCCTTAGAAGAAAACAATTCGCTCACAGAAAGTGCGATACTAGAAATGCCAAATGCCACCATACTTGTGCAAGATGGCATCCTAAATGATTACTGTCAAACTGGTTACTCTAGTGATGATGAGGTCATTGCTTTTTCAAATGATGAAAGAGATTTTACGCCTAACACTGCGTTTCCCTTATGGAAATTTCATAACTTCAACCTTTCTTTGGATAGGAATAGAGTACTTGATCCCTCTGAAAGACCAAATCAAACTGAAGTTGCAGTTGCTTATTTCAAAGAGGGTCTGTACAATGGTGGCCAGTGGATAGATTCCGTGGTGGTGGATGAAGGCGTGGCAGAAGATTTCAGCAGTGAAGAACTAAGCGGGGAGGACATTGAGGATGCAGATGTGGCAGAGGCTCTTGCTGCGCTGGATGCTGCAACTGCGGGAGAAGATGAGGATGAGGACTATTAACGGTCCTCATCTTTACCTTTTTTCAGACACTCTCTTGCCTTCATTACTCAGGAAACAAAAAACACTGCCTACCCTTATACATTTTCTTGAAAGCTTGGAGATGTAAAGACAGAAAATGGGTTTTCTAGTTATTGTGAGCCTGTTCTTTAGCTTTCTGATAGCTAAAGTGTAGCCAGAGTTGTTCTGGGAGTGGAGTTTTAGAACAAGCAGGATGACTGCCCATGGTCAGCAACAGGAGACCTCCATCCACATTGCTGCTGGTAAGGAAAGTGCTGCGATATCATGCCCACAACTCGTGATATTGCAGCACCTCTCTCTACCAGCAGCGACAGCAGGGGTGGAGGACCCCTGCACAGCTTCTCAGGAACATTTCTTGTGGCCCCTTCTCCAATAGGAGCTGAAGGCAGTGGCCTGCAGAGGGCAGCTAATTTGAATGTGAGCAGTGGTCTCTATAGGCCACTAATCTAACAGGAGTCCCACAGCAGCAGAGGTTTCCTGAATTGGTACCCAAGTAAGAAAAGCCACTCCAGGGCCCTGGTCTCACATGTTCCACCAATCTCCTGTATTCATTGAAACGTAAATGATAATGCTCCTTTGATAACTATTATTGATTTTATCAGTTTCATATGTGCCTCAGCTGCAAATAAATTACAGGGCCCCCTGGGGATTACTGATGTAACTGAAGCAAAACTTCAGGGTGCCTACCACTGGCTAGGCCCCATTTTTACTTTCTACCATCAGTCCCGGTGTATCTGGCACCTGTAATGGGGACAGCATCTGCTTTTTACTTAATTTAGGGTCATTATCCATTTCACTCTGTGATAAAAACAATTGCACAGATGGGTCCAGGACTCAGTTGGCACCTGAGTGGCCCTGAAGGATTCACTGTCAATAATGGCTTCCCTTTTAGGCTTCAGCCAGGAAGACAATATAACTCACCCAATTCAGTGATCATGAGAGAGTAAATGACAAACTATAATACTTGTCCTTCACACCACATTGGATTTATTTTATGTAATCACCAAAATACATTTAAGAAACCTGCAGGGATAGTCTTAGCTAACACAATTAAGATGAACTTGATGTCAAACAGCAAGCACCAAATCTTTTGCCTCTGGAGTTCAGTACTACTGAGCAGAGTTCAGGATAAAAATGAAAATACCTTACACCGTTGACATTGTCAGATCCTGTACCAAGAACCGAACTTCCACTGGCACATACCATGCAGAACAATTAGGTCTCTTCTTTTTCAGAGGTCCTGTGAGGTCTGCCAGTCAGAAATGAGACAGTATCCCTCCGCTTTCAGAAGGGTACATGGTAGCAAACATTAAGGCCGCCTTCTCCAGTAGGAGCTGAAGGCAGTGGCCTGCAGAGGGCAGCTAATTTGAATGTGAGCAGTGGTCTCTATAGGCCACTAATCTAACAGGAGTCCCACAGCAGCAGAAGTTGCTTGAATTGGTACCCAAGTAAGAAAAGCCTCTCCAGGGCCCTGGTCTCACATGTTCCACCAATCTCCTGTATTCATTGAAACATTAATGATAATGTTCCTTTGATAACCATTATTGATTTTATCAGTTTTATATGTCGCAGCTGCAAATAAATTACAAGACTGTCAGCTATGTATACACAGTGGTACAAGCACTATATACATGCAGTGGCAGAGAAGGGCATACCTTGTATCCTTCAGGAAAATTCTTATACACGAGGTCTATTATTTTCACAGCCTACCACATATTAGGATGTATTGTTTATGGGAATCAATCCAACATGTGTTTTGTGCTGTTCAGTCATTTCCATAACTGCTGGTTCACGAACCATGGGAGAATAGTTCCCAGCCAATCCAATAGGTGAAAAAAAAACTTTTTTATGAAATATTTCCACAAAATTCAAAATTTTCAAAAATAAGAATGTGGAAAAAAAAGAATTTTAATCAAAATCTTCCCCAGCTTATGTGATGATTAATACATTTAACTAACTTGATCTTGTTTTGTCTCATATATATTTATATTAAATTGTATTAAATTTATATTAAATCTTATTCCATATTCACATGTTCTTTATTCATCAACTTTGTCCATATTTAGATATGAAAATCCATACAAATATGTACTCGAGTAAATTTTAAAGAGAGAGCACATATCAAGGCAAACAATTTCTATTGCATACAAAACCCTTTCATCATCATTCGTTCTTATTTTTCATAATAAGAGCATAAGATTTTGACCCAGTAGCCCGTGGGTTTCTTGGTAAGGTATGATTAGAAGTAGATTGCCTGGCCTTTTCTTCTGAGGCAGTGGAGGATAAAGTGACTTGTCCAAGGTCACAAGGATTGTCAGTGGGAACTGAACCCTGATCTCTTGCGTACTAGGCTGTTGTATACAATAGAAGCAGTGTATGCAGATCTATCTCATGCATATTCATTGTGGATATCCTGAAAACCTGACTGGCCTGGAGTGTCCCAGAGAACTGGGTTAGGAACCACTGGGTTAGAAGTAGATTGTCAGTGGTTCCCAACCTAGTTCTCAGGCTTTCAGGATATCCACAATGAATATGCATGAGATAGATCTGCATGCACTGCTTCCATCGTATGCAGATATATCTCAAGAATATTCATTGTGGATACCCTGAAAACTAGGGATCACAGAGGACTGGGTTGAGAACCACTGCTCTAACCACTAGGCTACTTCTCCACGCCATATTGCCATACTAGTTCAGACCAAAAGTCAATCAAGTCCAGTATCATATTTCTAACCATGGCCAGTTGAAGGCACAAATACCTGTCAGATTCCCAAAAGGTAGATAGATTCCATGCTGCTTGTCCCAGGGGTAAGCAATGGATTTCTCCAGTCCAATTTAATAATAGTTTATTGGGGGGGTTTCCAGGAACTTGTCCAAATCTCATTTGAACCCAGGTATACTAACAACTTTTACTACATCCCTGGCAATGAATTCCAGAGTTTGATTCTACATTGAGTGAAAAAAGTAATCTCCAGGAACAAGCAGGAATGTAGTCATCACATATGGGTATCGTCGGTACCGACGGAGCCCGTGCAGGAACGCTCCCCAGCGTCCAATCAGAACGCTTTTGGGAGCATCCCACAGCGCCTGCGTGCTGCCTTCCCGCCTTTGCCAACTGCCTCTCTCCAGTTCTTCTTTTTCCGCGGAGCCAGCAGGTCGTGTTTCCTGTCACCGCAGAAGAATTTCTTTTTTCTTTATTTCTTTTTGTGGTCGCGTCTGCCTTCTTCGACGCTCTACAGGTACCGCCGGTCTTTCTCTTCTTATTTCTGTAAAAAAAAAAAATATTTTTTTTCTTTTCTTCAGGTGCACGCGCCTTTTTTTTTGTCCTTAAGCCCAAAAACCTTTTCCTTAACATGGAAAAACCTGCCTCAGGGTTTAAAAAATGTATCGTGTGGCATGAATGGTGTTTAAAATATTTAGGTCCTGACCACTCCATCACGGATTGTGTGTCCTGTGCCATGATGTCTAAAAGAGGTCGGCAGAACCGAGCTACCAAGCTCAGTACCCTGTTTCCCTCTGATGCGGCTTCAGTGGCATCGACGTCTTCCAGGGCTGCTTCTTCCTCCCGTGGATCTCAGGTAACTAAACATAAATCCAGCCGGTCCTCGAAGGGTAGATCTCCTAAGCATAGAGATGCCTCTGGCGTTGCCCTCGAGGATTCTGCACCGGCAAAATTACCCTGGCGGGAGGCTTCGGCTTCCAAAGCATTGTTGGGGTTCCAGGATGTTCTCGATGGCTCGGCCTTGACAGATCTCCTGGTGCCATGCTCTGGGGTACCGGTGGTCTCCACCGGAACCGACATCCAGGCATTGGCAGTGTCCATGGACCAGAGAATTCTGACTATGGAATGCAGTCTGGCGGCTTTCCTTGCGGCATCGACGCCCTTGGTACCATGACAGACAACTCCACCGGTACCGGCATTGGTATCGGTACCGGTACTGATAGCATTGACATCGGCATCGGTTTCTGCTCTGCCGGTACCCTGTCCTCCGATGCCCTCCGGTACCGATTCTCCGGTACCGGTTATTCCCGGTACCGACCTTGGTCAGTACGGGTATCGGGCTCTACAGGAGCATCCGGACAGACGATACTTTGAGTCCTCAGAAGAATCTGAGGATTCTGAAAGTTCTGTCGATGCAGCGATGCTTCTTCCAGAGGAGTCCTCCTTCCCTAAACGCAGGATGTCTCCTCCAGAGGACATGTCCTTCCAAGACTTCATCAGGGAGGTGGCTTGGGGCCTGTCCATCACTGTGGCCCCTGAAACAGAGCCAAGGGCCAAGGAGTTGGAAATTTTACAATATCCCAAAACTCCTAAGGAGGCAGCTACCTTACCCATTCATGAGATTCTATATGATCTCATGTTAAGGATGTGGGAAACACCTCTTACCACCTCTCCTCATTCTCGTAGATTGGATACTATGTATCGAGTCCCTCCTTGTCCTGGATTCCATAAGACTCAACTTCCTCACCACTCTATTGTGGTGGAGTCAGCTATGAGAAGGATCAGAAATGCAAAAAGACATGCCTCTAATCCTCCAGGACGTGAGTGCAGAACCCTGGATGCTTTTGGACGTAGAGTCTTCCAAGCTTCCATGCTTGCTGCAAGAATCAGTTCCTATAGTCTCTACATGGGAATGTTCCTAAAGGAGGTCACAGATATACTACTATACTATATTCTACTACCAGTAACATCATTTGTAGACACTGTGCAATCTTTCACTGTCATATTACAGCACATTTCACAGCTCACTCCTGAAGAATCATGGATCTCACAAAGTATCAATCTTACCTTCTTATCATTATACTAACCATTCACTTAGTTCACAACATCCATGCATACAAACCTATTCATGCACCATACAATACCATTCCCATCATTCAAAGCACACACAAAAACACACTTCAACCATACCCATATACATTCAACCAAACTCACCGTCCAAATGCTCCCAGACATGCAAGATTAATACAAATAAATCTCCAACCAGATAAACCTACAAACAGAATTCCTAACTCAAACACCATCAAAAAATTCATTCTTATAAATGCAAGATCCATACGAAATAAAATATCACTAATAAATGACATAATCACTGATAAAAAGCCTGATATCCTTCTTATCACGGAGACATGGCTCTCACCTACAGACTCAATCCTCCTAAATCAACCTAACACGAACCAGTACGACCTATTCAACTGCCACCGAGAAGCAAAAAGGGGAGGCGGAGCCCTTATCATCACAAAAAAAGAACTCAAATACTCACTAACAAGTATGAATAACATTGACAGTATGGACATCATAAATATAGAGAATAAAACCCTTGCAATATCTCTTATCTACAGACCCCCCTCAGCGGACCACAAAAATCTTACGCCCATCCTAGACCTTGCATGTACAGCTTCGCAGAAAAAAACACTTATCATATTAGGAGACCTAAACCTTCCTTCGCTCAACCAACAACACACTTCCAACTTTATGGATGCCATGAAAGAAATGGGTTACAACCAAATCATACAGACTCCCACTCACATAAAAGGAAATACACTAGACCTTGTATTCATTCCCATACCATTCAATAAACATAAACTCCAATCATCACCCCTTATTACAGAAGTACCATGGTCAGATCACCATTTAATAACCTTCACACTAAACTCACTACCTAACAACAACACTGAAACAACTCCAACACATTATAAATCCCGTTTTGCCCACTTTAACAAAGATACCTTCCTAAATACTGTATTACCCAACTTCACAAATAACGACAGAAGTCAACACCTTAATAGACCAATGGAACTCAATAATAAAAGAAGCAGCCACTCCCAAACAAGCTAATCCAAATCAATTCATAAAAAAACAATCAGAAAAATGGTTCAATAAAGACCTTTCTAACCTAAAAAAGCAACTAAGAAAACAAGAAAAACGATGGCGGAAAGATAAAACGAGCGATAATAAAGATCAATACATGAATCTCCTCAACAAATACAAGGACACAATTAATAAATCAAAAAGAGAATACCATACAAAAATGATAAACATGGCAGTCAACCGCCCAAGAGAACTATTCACAATTATAAAAGCACTAACAAAAACCCAAACAACAGAACCAGAACAAACAACAATAAGTGCACAAACCCTTGCAACTCATTTTGCTAATAAACTAAAAAATAATTCATCTAGCACAACCATAACTACGCTCACAGACATAGAAACAAAAAATACATGGACAACCTTCCAAAACATTGATCACAAACACCTGATCAATGTAATATCAATGATCAACACCACTACCTCCCCCCTTGATCCATGCCCCGTATCATGGATAAAGAACACCAAAGCTGATCTTGCTATCCATATACTAAATATAGTGAACCAATCACTATCACAAGGTATCATGCCTGAAGCACTAAAACTTACCTCCTTACGCCCAATAGTAAAAAATAATAAACTCAATCCGAAAGACCCGAACTCCTACAGACCAATAGCCAGCATACCATTTATTGCCAAAATAATAGAAAAAATAATACAGATACAACTACAAGACTTTATTGACACTCATGCTCCACTTGACTCACACCAATTCGGCTTCAGACCATCCCACGGAGTCGAGACCCTACTAATAACACTTATGAACGACCTCATCAAAGGCACTGACTCACACAACCAAGGATACATCCTCATATTCATTGATATAACTGGAGCCTTTGACAATGTACACCACAACACACTCATTAATAGACTCCTAAACCTAGGAATAGGTGGAACAATTCTGCAATGGTTCATATCATATATCACAAACAGATCGATACGCGTTAAATTAGGCCAAACCACCTCAGAGCCCTTCACACAAGGACAAGGTATCCCACAAGGCTCGGCACTATCTGCCCTTCTTTTCAACCTGTATCTTCAACCCATCACAAATATATTTAAAAAATATAAAGTAAACCACTACATATATGCTGACGATATCATGCTCACCCTACCGATAAACACAAATAATCCCACATACCAGAAATTACTAGACTGTATCAGTGAAGCAAATACTTGGTTAGAAAACAATAATCTCAGCATCAACCTAAAAAAAACCGAAGCAATGATAGTATCAAGAAAACCAGACTCTAATCTCCCTGAAACTATAACAATTAACAACACAATAATCCCAGTTAAAAAAGAAGTAAAATACCTAGGCATTATAATAGACCACACACTTAGTATGCTTCCTCATATAAAACAAACAGTGAAAACCATATTCTATAAACTTAGGATCACCCAACACTTAAGACCACTACTTGACACACATGACTTCAGATCTGTCATCAGCACACTTATCACTCCTCATTTCGACTATTGCAATAGCATACTTATTGGCCTCCCTCTTACAAGCACCAACCTACTCCAAAGAGCTCAAAACATCTGTGCTCGAGTAACAGCACAAGCCCGCCTCGCTGACCACATAACTCCCGTATTAGCCGAACTACACTGGCTTCCCATAAATAGTAGAATAACATACAAAATACTCCTAACCACATTTAAAATAACAAACGGCATCTCACCCTCACATTTAACCACTCTGATTCAAGCTCCAAAAGAAATTAGAACCCGCAGACAAAACGCAACCTACTCACTAGAAATAAAAAAATCCATCCGGAAAACAAAGAAGACCACAAGCTCAAGAGCCTTCTCTTATGCAGCCCCCACCCTATGGAATAAACTCCCGCTAGAACTCCGCAAAATAAAAGATCTTCAAACATTTCGGAAAGAACTGAAGACATTTCTATTTAAAGAACACTTCACAAATTTAAATGAATCCTATCCACCCAACACACCACACAACCATAACAATCCTCCTTAACTACAGCTCAACAAGCCTCAACACTCACTACATTTAAGAAACAAAGCTTAATTTAACAAAGAATCAATGTAAATAGCCAAAGCATTACTAGCTAATGTTAAAATGTATATAGTTCTGTAACAATAATCCATGTTAAACTGTATTTAGTTCTGTAACAATGTTCCATGTTATCGTTTATCATGTTAAATGTACATAGTTATGAAAAAAAAAAACAAAAAAAAAAAAAACGATGTTCTATGTAAAACCATGTTCACTAAATGTTACCTGTAAACCGCCTTTGATCTTTGGAAAAAGCGGTATAGAAATAAGCATAAATAAATAAATAAATAAATAAATAATTTACAGACTTTAAATCCTTTCATTTCTGAGGATAAAAGACAGGACTTTCTCACTTGGGTCAAACATGCCCAAGATGTCTCTAAATTCTCCAACCGTGCAGCCTTTGACTGCTTTGAGTGTATAAGCAGAACCTCGGCTATCGCCATAGGTGCACGTAGAATTGCTTGGCTCCAGGCATCTGATTTAGAGCTCTGGGTACAAGATAAATTGCGAAATATCCCTTGTACTGGTGAGAACCTGTTTGGTAAAGATTGGCAGGAAAAAGCCAATGAAATGGATGCTGAAAATTCCACCTTGGATAGACTATCCAAGTCCACTGCTGATCCTGTTAGAAAGAGGTTGTTCAAGAAAACATCTTTTTCTAAAAAGAAAAGATTTTATCTTGCTTATAGTCAGCAGGCATCTTCTGCAGGTCAGTTTTCAAGCAAACGTCAGCAACCACCTAAACAGAAGAAAGCAAAGGCTGCTAGACCTCCACCGGCCCAGCAGCCTCAGCCTCCTCAGGGTCTTTGACTTTCAGCTAGAGAACTTAGCCTTTCTGGTTCTGGAAGGACCAGAACCGTCCACCATTCCAGGAAGGTTATGTCATTTTGCCCCCAGATGGGGGCAAATAACAGCAGAGCATTGGACACTCTCCATCATAAAGGAGGGGTACAAACTTCATTTTCAAGCATGCCCCCTCACACAATAGTGAAGCAGTTCAATTCTCCGATCTCTCTCATCTCTGTTAGGTCAGGAGGTTGCCATCCTTCTTGCCCAAGGGGCAATAGAAGAAGTACCTCTTCATCAACAGGGCATAGGGTTCTATCCCCTTATTTTCTTATTCCAAAGAAAACAGGGGGTTACAGACCTATCTTAGATCTCAGAGAATTGAACAAATTCCTTGTCAAGGAGAAATTCAAGATGATTTCTCTTGGAGCTCTGCTACCATACCTTCAGAGTCAGGATTGGCTTTGTTCTCTAGATCTCAAGGATGTGCACACCCATGTCCTCATCCATCCAACCCACAGAAGGTTCCTTCGGTTCCTTTTTCAAGGAAAGCACTACCAATACAGGGTACTTCCTTTTGTTCTGGCCTCAGCACCAAGAGTGTTCACGAAATGCATGGCTGTGGTAGCAGCATTTCTCCTCACTCTAGGAATATTCGTCTTCCCTTACTTGGACGACTGGCTCATTCGGGCTCCAATACAGTCAGAGGCCAAGACTTCTCTATCCTGCACAATGCGTATCCTTCAGTATTTAGGGCTGGTAATAAACATCCCAAAATTCAGTCTGACTCCCACTCAGTCTTTAGAGTTCATAGGAGCTTTCCTGGATACCACAAGGGCAAGGTCGTATCTTCCCCAGGCCCGTTGCCTTCGCTTGGTGCAGTTAGCTTCTCAAGCAGTGCTAAAGCCCCATCTAACTGCTCGAGAAATGTTGCAATTACTAGGCCACATGGCATCCACCGTGCATGTGGTTCCATATGCTCGCCTCCACATGAGGGCAGCTCAGTGGACTTTATCCACCCAATGGACCCAGGCATCAGGGTGCCTGTCAGACAAAATAGCAAACACAAGTCGCCTCATTTTGTCCCTCCAATGTTGGAGGTCTACTCAAAACCTGTTGCTGGGGTGCCCCTTTCAACAACCCTTACCCCAAGCAACTCTCACAACAGATTTATTTTATTTTATTTATTTAGTATACATTTGTATACCGCTACTTCCAGCGATCAGCAGCGGTTTGATTACAGATTGGAAATTGTCAAATCATGACAGGAAATTTTTGAGGTATAAACACATTGATTAGACAGGAAAGCACAGCACACAGAACTATTTTACAGGGAACATTGGCTATGGAGGGTTAAGTGGCTTGCCCAAGACCACAAGGAGCACCTGTGGGACTAGAAACCCCAGTCCTTCCGGCCCAAGGTTGCTGTCCTCCAGTGGGATTTGAACCCCCGACCTTCCGGCCCGAAGTACCTTGCCCCAACCACTAGGCCACTCCTCCACTCCAGATGCTTCTCCAAAGGGTTGGGGAGCTCATCTGCAAAACTTCTCCACCCAGGGCACCTGGTTTCCGCAAGAGAGTTCTCTACATATCAATCTCTTGGAACGCAGAGCACTTTTCCTGGCTCTGCGAGTGTTCCACTCCCTGCTCAGCTACAAGACAGTCCTCATCCATACGGACAATCAAGTAGCCATGTTCTATGTGAACAAGTAGGGGGGAACCGGCTCTCTGTCGCTTTGCAACTATGGGCCCTCGCCAGAGAGCATCAGATTCATCTGCTGGCAGTATATCTTCCAGGCATTCAAAACTCTTGGGCGGACAGACTTAGTCGAGTTCTGCTTCCACACGAGTGGTCTCTGCATGCAGACCAGGTGACCAGGATATTTCAACTTTGGGGAACCCCGGACATAGACCTCTTTGCAAGTCCATGGAATGCCAAACTTTCCCGGTTCAGTTCCAGATCAGGGGGCTCAGGCCAGGGAAGCTTTCCTCCTTTACTGGGGTCAAGACTTCCTGTATGCCTTTCCACCCATTCCCCTAATTCCCAAAACCCTCTTCAAGCTTCAGAGAGACAGAGGCCACATGATTCTCATAGCACCACATTGGCCACGGCAAGTGTGGTACCCTCTGCTTCTACGTCTCTCTCAAACTCCCTCCCTGGAGTTAGGGTCTGCTCCAGATCTCCTATCTCAGGAGAACGGAATGTTATGGCATCCCAATCCCCAGTCTCTGCATCTCAGGGCTTGGTTGCTGAATGCCTAGATCTCCAAGATCTTAATCTTTCTCAACAAGTGAAAGATGTTCTTTATGCTTCCAGAAAATCTTCCACTAGACGCTCTTATGCTTTCAAGTGGAAAAGGTTTACTATTTGGTGTTCGGAAAAGGGTCTTAACCCCCTTGCGATACCTCTGCAATCTTTGCTGGAGTATCTCCTCCATTTATCTAATGCAGGCCTTAAGACAAATTCAGTAAGAGTCCATTTGAGTGCTATTGCAGCTTCTCTTAAACCTCTAAATGGACAGCCTATTTCCTCTCATCCTCTCATAGCAAGATTTATGAGAGGCCTCCTTCTAACTAAGCCTCCCATTAGACTACCTCCGGTGGCATGGGACTTAAACCTGGTTCTTCGGCAGTTCATGAAGCCACCTTTCGAACCTTTAGCTACCACCTCCTTAAAATTCCTTTCTTGGAAGGTTATCTTTCTCATTGCAATCACATCAGCATGCCACATTAGTGAGTTGCAAGCGCTAGTAGCTAATCCACCTTATACAAGGTTCCATCATGACAAGGTAGTCCTTAGGACTCATCCACACTTTATGCCTAAGGTGGTCTCGCCTTTTCTTCTAAACCAAGAGGTCTACCTACCTGTCTTTTTTCCAGGACCTCATGCATCAAATGCAGAAAGGAATCTTCATACCTTGGACTGTAAAAGAGCTCTAGCTTTTTACTTACAAAGAACACAGCAACATAGAAAGTCCTCTCAACTCTTTGTTGCTTTTGATCCTTCTCATTTGGGACTGCCAGTCTCCAAGAGAACACTGTCTAACTGGATTGCTCAGTGTATTTCCTTCGCCTATCAGAGTAAGAACCTTTCTCTGGAGGGCCATGTCACAGCTCACAATGTGAGAACCATGGCAGCCTCAATGGCTCATCTGCACTCTGTGTCTATTGACGACATCTGTCGAGCAGCCACTTCACAGCCCATTACTGCTTGGACAAGGACTCCCACCGGGATGCCTTGTTTGGTCAGGCTGTTCTCAAACACCTGTTCCATACCTAATCAACTCCTGCCCACCATCCCTGCTGGATGCCAGAGATCCATGGGGGGAAGTGGAGCCCTTTTCAGGGACACACAACTTCTGGGGTCTCTCCCTGGCACCTAAAGCTAGGGAGTCCCCATATGTGATGACTACATTCCTGCTTGTTCCTGGAGATAGCATAGTTACTCACCTGTAACAGGTGATCTCCAGGAACAGCAGGAATTTAGTCCTCACAACCCACCCACCTCCCCTAGGAGTTGTATCTCTCTCTCTTTCCTTTCCCTCTCTCTCTCTTTGTCTCAGCTTTAAAACTCAACTGGAGAGAGGCAGTTGGGAAAGGCGGGAAGGCAGCATGCAGGCGCTGTGGGATGCTCCCAAAAGCATTCTGATTGGATGCTGGGGAGCGTTCCCACGCGGGCTCCGTCGGTACCGACGATACCCATATGTGAGGACTAAATTCCTGCTGTTCCCGGAGATCACCTGTTACAGGTGAGTAACTATGCTTTTTCTCCAAGTAGTCTTAAATGTGCTACGTTGAAGCTTTATTGTGTGTGCACTAGTCTTTCTACTTCTGAAAGAGTAAACGACCGATCTACGTTTACCTGTTCCACTCCACTCATTTTATAGATCTCAATCACATCTCCCCTCAGCCATCTCTTTTCCAAGCCAAAGAAGCCTTCCCTCATAGGAGTATTTTTCAGTCACGTTTCTCATTTTGGTCGCTCTTTTCTGTACCTTCTCTAATTCTGCTACAGTCGTCCCTCGTTTATCGCGGTTAATCAGTTCCAGACTCTACCGCGATAAGTGAATTTTCGCGAAGTAGGATTCTTTATTTATGAATCAAATATTTTCATAGTTAGAGCATAGAAAACCTATTTACGACCTTCTAAATACAGTTTTTAACATTATTAGAGCCCTCTAGACATGAAATAACACCCCTTTAGTCATATCTGAATATATTTGAAAAAAACCGCGATAGAGTGAAGCCGTGAAAGTCGAAGCGCGGAGTGGCAAGGGATGACTGTATACCCTTTTTTAGATATGGCAACCGGAATTACACACAATATTCAAAGTGTTGTCGCACCGTGGAGTGATACAAAAGAATAATAATATCCTTGATGTTATTCTCCATGCCTTTTTTTATGATTCCTAGCATTCTATTTGCTTTCTTGGCCACCACTGTACATGGAACAGAGGGTTTCAGTCTACTATCTACAATTTTATTTATTTATTTGTTACATTTTTCTATACTGCCACTTCCAGAGATCAGGGGCTGTTTACAAATAGCCAACATGTTACATAAAACAGTTTGAGAACTTTTTACATAGTAATTTTAAACAATGACACCTAGATCCTTTTTCTGGGTGGTGATCCCTGAACATGGGAGGAGTAGCCTAGTAGTTGAGGCAAGTTACCTCAGGCTGGAAGGTTATGGGTTCAAATCCCACTAGAGGACAGCAACCGTGGGCCAGAAGGACTGGGGTTTCTAGTCCCACAGGTGCTCCCTGTGGTCTTGGGCAAGCTACTTAACCCTACATTGCCCATGTTCCCTTTAAAATAGTTATCTCCAAGTTATAATGCCCTGTTCAATATAATTTCAGTTTGCTCAATGTAAACCACCTTGATATCATGAAAGATGGTATATAAGAAATGTTAAATAAATAAATGTAACTGTAGTTTGGATTGTTCTTCCCTAAGTGCATGAATTGGACACTTGTTCACTTTAAACTTCATCTGCCTTGAATGCCAAGTTTCCCGATTTCTCAAGATCCTCTTGCAATTTTTCACAATCCTCTTATAATTTAACAGTTTTGAATAATTTTGTGTATCTGAAAATTTTTTCACTGTACTTGTTCACATTTCCATGTCATTAATGAATATGTTAAAAAGCAGAGGGCCCAGCACAGATCCCTGGTGTACTCCTCTATTCACTTTTCTCCGTTGGGAAAACTGACCATTTAGTCCTACTGTCAGTTTTCTATCTTTTAACCAATTACAAATTCACAATAGTACACTGCTTCCTATCCCATGACTTTTTAATTTCCTCAAGAATCTCTCATGAGGGATCTTGTCAAAGACTTTCTGAAAATCCAATACACTATGGGGGGGCATTCTGATCCTCGTTTAGCAGGTCTAGACATCTGATTTGGAGGTGGAATAAGTTTCCCTGGATGGCGGTGGATGGTGGCACAGAACCTGGAGGACAAGGTGAAGGGGAGCAGGGGGTTCCCTGCAGCCCAACCCTGGCCTTGGAAGGCAGATTGGGAGTCGGGCTGCGGGGAATATGGAGTTTACCACCGCTGCCAGGAATCATGGCTTGTGAATGGAGCCGCAGTGGCATGGCAACAGGACACCTTGCCACCACCACTCCATTCACGAGTCAGGCTGGGCTAGCTGGGTAAGTGCCGGGACATCCAGGGTGCCTGAATTCGGGGCACGTCCTGGACGTCCTGACCTTATGCCGTGATTCTGCTCCCACAGGGATGTCTACCATTTTTCTCGCCACAGACACCATCTCACCAGTCTGTAGTTTCCCAGATCACCCCTGAAACCTTTTTGAAAAATCAGCATTACGTTATCCACTCTCCAATCTTCAGGTACTAAAAACTATTTTAATGATAGTTTACAAATTACTGATAGTAGGTCTGCAATATCATTTTTGAGTTCTTTCAGCATTCTGTGATGTATACCATCAGGTCCAAATGATTTGCTACTCTTTATTAAATTGCTGTATTACATCTTCTAGGTTTATTGAGATTTATTTCACTTCCTCGACATCATCTTCAGTAAACATCAAACAAGAATTCTATCAGTCTTCCCTCTGTGGCCTTGCCCTCTCTTAGTGGCCCTTTTACCCCTCTGTCATAATGGTCCAGTTGACTCTTTCACAGGTCTTTTGCTGCAAATGAACTTGAAACAGTTTTTATTATGAGTTTTTACTTCCATGACAAGCTTATTTTCAAATTCTCTCTCTTCCTGCCTTATCAATGCTTTGCATCTAAATTGCCACTGCTTTCATTGTTTCCTATTTTCATTTAGCTTCTTTATTCATTTTCTGAAAGATGTTTTTTTGGCATAGCAGCCTTTCTGACCTCACCTTTTAAACCATGCTGGCAGTCATTTGGTCTTCCTTCCACCTTTCTTAGAGCATAGAATACATCTGGTCTGAGCTTTCAAGGTTAGTATTTTTAAACAAGGTCCAGGCCTGAAATAAACTTAAACCTTTGCAGTGCTCCTTTTAGTTTTTTTCTTAACCATGTTCCTCATTTTATCATAGCCTCCCTTTTGAAAGTCAAATGCTAATGCAGTGGATTTCCTTGCTGTCCTCCCTCCATTTATTAAATCAAATGTGATCAGGTTATGATCACTATTGCCAAGTGGCTCCGACACCAGATCCTGTGTTTCACTAAGGACTAGATCTAAAGTAGCTTCCCCTTGTGTCGATTTCTGAACCAGCTGCTCCAAGGAGCAGTCATTCATCTAGAGACTTTGGGGTATGTTTACTAAACCGCGGTAACGTAGCATTGGTAACGTTAACGCACGCTAACGTCTCCGGCTGCGGTAAGTCAAGCAGAGGGTGGAGAGAAGGGGGTCAATGGGTGGGGAGATTCAGAAGGTAGGCTGACACACCCAGGTTGGGATGATGCAAGAACTAATTCAAAGCATAATCAGGTACACCTGGTCAGAGGGACAGAATCCTTACCTAAGAAACAGCTTTTTAAGCAAAGCATAGACAAGCCAGAGGAGAGAGGAGTGGCACGAGCCGCAGCAGCTGCTGATAGAGAAGAAAGAGAAAGGAGACGGCTCCAAAGAGAGGAGAAAAGGCTGTTGAACTTGCAGCCCTTACAGGAAAGGAACAAGTTCCAGGAGAGCCAGTTTCAGGCTGGGAAGCTCCAGAAGGAAGTCTTCAGGAAGGACAGAAGGAGAACCGGGAGAGTGCCTGGTAGGGAGAATACCAGAGACACAGACCCAGGAGTTCAGAGGTACCTTCATGCTTCTTCCCCCGTATGTGAGCCACAAGGAGTTCAGAGGTGGGTGAACCAGACTCAGCCCAGGAGTCTAAGAGAGACAGATCTGAACCAGGAACTGAGGCCGGGTCACAGAAAGGCCTGAAAGCCAGGGAGCCGTAAGAGCAGCCAAGGCAGCTGGAGAAAGGTTTGGGAACCTATAGAAAGAGTGCTTACCAAAAGTCCTGTTGTATATTTGCCAGACCGGGTACAGCCAGGCTGGAGAGCCTTAGGAAGAAGTTCTGAAGTAAAACCAGGAATATATGGGGAAAGCTCAGGGGCCACAGAGATCTCAGCAGAACAAGAGGCTATGCAGATAGACCCTGCTGAACCTGACCCTTTGCTGACTGAATGCCCTATGGACTGTGCGTTTTGTTATACTGGGAGTTTAGAATCCTTGAGAGAAATATAGCATGCAGGATATACTTTTGAAACACAGTTTTGTTTGACAAGCTGAAAGAAGAAGCATTGCTTTTATTTGTATAACCTGTTTTGTTTGAACCCTGCATAACTAACAAAGACTGTGAAGCATATCCAAGTTTTTGACCTATGTAAATACCTTATGTGAAAATCCTGAACAAGGTAAAAATCCTGTTGTCTTCGTTTGAACCTTTTGTGCATTAAGGGAATAAAACCCTATACTTTACCATTCACATGGCTTACACAACTATTCATTATGAAGAAAGGGACTACTAGTACCAGAAGGCTTCTGGGCTAACAAAAGTTTCTACCTTCAATACAACAATAATGTCCATCCTGACCTTTAAGCACGTGGCTAAAGAGAGGGGATTGTGACACTGCGCACCACCAGCATATGGGCATATCAGCATGGGGGAGGGGTGCTGGTGGTGGGGGGAGCAGTGGCATCTGCCCACAGCAGACTAAGGCCAAGCCCTGTTCAGGTGGGTGGCGTGCAGTGCAACAGACAAGGTCTGTCTGATGAACAGTCATGTTATCTCCAGGGACTGACCCACCCCCATGGCAACAGTATGGTGCAGTACACACAGCCAGTGTGTCCTGGGGCAGAAGGTCACAGGTTCAAGTCCCAGCTGTGGCTCCTGAAGACCATGTCCCTACATTTTACCCTACATAGCACATACTACATAAACATGTGCACTCCGTAGAGCATCGGTTAACAGGGTCACAAACACCCACACCCACAGGCTCCACTATCCAAATGCTCATGGATTGCCAGGCTGTTGGGCCTGGCACGGAGCAGCAGTTACCACCAAAGCAACACTACTGGCACCTGCATACCTTAGCAATGCCTGCACTGTGCTCAGGACTAGTGTGGCGGTCAGGGCTGCCAACCACCCCTATCTTTGCACAATGCTGGAATAGGAGTTGGAGTGTGTGTATGTCTATCCATTGTTTTGTGGCTGACAACTCCTCACTGGGCCCACAATGCTTACACTGTTTCCAGCGTTAGCCTGCCAATGTGCATAATGAGAAGCAAAGTATTGTGGGTTTGACCCGGACAGGGTGGACTGGGCAGGATGCATCTGCACAGTGTGTGGGGCAATGGCTGGGACATTGTAGTGCTCGACCACCACCTGCATGGACAGGGTGGCCACAGCATGCCATGATGTGAGGTCACTTTCACCCTGACTGAGCAGTGACCATGGCATGTCTAGGTTCCCACATACAGTTGTCCCTCGTTTTTCGCGGTTAATCAGTTCCAGACTCTACTGCGATAAGTGAATTTCCGCAAAGTAGGATTCTTTATTTAGAGCATAGGAAACCTGTTTACGAACTTCTAAATATGGTTTTTAACATTATTAGAGCCCTCTAGACATACAATAACACCCTTTTAGTCATATATGAATATATTTGAAAAAAACGAGATAGAGTGAAGCCGCGAAAGTCGAAGCGTGAGGTGGCAAGGGACGACTGTAGTGCTATACAGTGTTTCTCACAAGTGATATCTGTGTGTTCTCTGTTCTGGGGCCCAATCACTGAAATAACTGCTTGGTGTCCGTGCTTACATCCCACTTCTGGGTGCACATAGTTCCTCTGGGAACATGCATTATGGACTGGCTAGCGGACTGTCTGCAGTTAGCATGTGTATGGCTGGAACACCTTGCAGGGTGCAGCAGGTGAAGACTGACTGTGGCCCCTGCTGGTGAATGTTAGATCGTGTTTGTGGGCACCTGAGCTTTTCCAGGCCTACTGCCTGTCTGCCAGTGCCCTTGTGATAAGTACAGATCTGTATCAACTGCCCTGGACGGCACCCTTTTGCCAGCAGGACTGTGGTCACTGGTCCCACAGCCCTTCATCATGTCCCTCTACTGCCTGCATTGCAAAGATGTAGGGTGTGGGTCTGTTGGTGGGGGGCAGATCCTGACTACCACTATGACCCAGAGAGGGCGGTTTGGTAGGTGATGCTACATAATCCACATGTGTGTCCAGACACCCCCCTGCTCTTATAATAAGTGACCATGGCAACGACACTGGATATGCACTATTCTGGGTGCATCATGGTCCACAAGGGCTAGACATAACCAAGGATTACAGATGGACACAATATTATCCTAGGTGTGTCTGCAAGGAATACCTGTCACAAACTGGCACTGATGGGGACCTGTAGCAAAGCCTATCTCACCCAACCCAAGTACTGCAGACCTGGTGCTGGGTGCCCCACCTCACCCTCAGGGTGAGCACAGAACCCGCACAATGGCATGGTCTGTAGCTACTCTGTGCCAGTAACACACACGGTCAGTTCCCCATACCAAACTGAGGTGCTGTAGAGGTGCATACCCGATCAGGTGATCAGATGTAGACTGCTGTTCTGCATGTGCATTGCATCATGGGTACTGGTGGGTTTACCCTATCCTGGTAAGCACAGCAGACATTTTGTGTGGTGACCTGCAGTCCTTCTGTAGCCAGCCATTGCTGTGATAAAGGCCATAGAGGTGTAGCTCACTGGTTAGTACAGTGACGACCTAGGCAGTGGTCATGGGTTCAATTCCTCTTTGTTCTCCTTTTTATGCCTGTCCTACACAACTACTTGTCATTCCTGTAACAGTCATATCTCTGCAGATCTGTGCTGCCAGCACATAATACCCTCATCACAGTTGCCAACCATCCTTCTGTCCGTCTATCTGTGTCTTTCAACTTTGTAGCATCCTGTCTTCATGTGCAGGCTGCTACTCCATGTCCTGTACTGGTACCCTTTCCTGTATTGTGGCTCTTCATGCCTGCCTCTCCTGGGTCTGCTCTGCATGGCACGACTACTCCTCTGCCCTCCTATCATTGCCACCTCTATTATCCTGCCACCTCTACCTCTACTGGAGGACACGTATTCCCATCCTCTTCCACCCACTGTGCATCAGTACAGCTGCCTCCAATATGCTTGTCCATTTTACTGGCTGCCACATCGGCTGCATCCAGATTTGGCAGGTCCATCAGCTCACACCTCTACTTCCTTCCATCACTTGTCCATTGCCTTTCCTTGGTGCTCTGTGCAGTGTTAGGGTTACATCTGTTTTTGGCCTTGCATTTCATACTTGTCGACTTGGGGAACATTACTGCCCTTGGGCACCATATCTTGGGTCACCTTAGCATCCTTAGGGCACCTTATACAGCACCTTTGGTTGAGTCACCTTATAAGGTGCCTTAACCTAAGGCGCCTTATAAGGTGCCCTAACAGGCACCTTATAAAGTGCCTTGTCAGCTTTGTAATGTGCTTTGTCTGCTTTAACGTGCAATGTCCCGTTAACGTGCACTAACTGGCCAAGGCGCCCTTTAACGCACGTTAAACGGCTGTTGCTATCTTAACGCCGGTACGCCCACTTTCTTATATGGCATTGCTCACGTTAATGCTGCACGTACCGCTGGTAACCTTACCACGGTTTAGTAAACATACCCCTTTATCTTCCTAGCGTGTCCTGATGCAACACTGACCCAATCAATACTAGAGTAATTGAAATCACCCATTATTATTGTCTTGTAAATTTTGTTAGCTTTCATAATTTCTGTTAGCATTTTGTCATCTATCTGTTCGTTCTGGCTAGATCTTTCCCCTTTTTACATAGAATTTCTAGCCATAGAGAGTCTACAGTGTATTTTATTTCTTCCAAAACTTTTATCCTATTTGACTGAATGACTTCTTTAACATATAGTGCACTCCCTCAACCAATTTGATCACTGTGATATAATTTTTACCCAGGTATCACAGTGTCCCATTGGTTATCCTCCTTCCACCAGGTCTCTGAGATTTATTTATTTCTATTTTTCTATACCGCTTTATCTGGGAATCATACAACAATGTCACTCAGCTTTGTTACATAGAACATTGATAACAGAGAGTCAATATCTAAGAAATATTAACATATAACATTGTCATCAATCTTGGTTCCATAGAGTTTGAACTGGGGAAAACTATTCTAGCATTATTGTGGGGCAGGTGGGTATCTGTTGTAGTGAATTATTGGAGGAGGGTATTTTCTGGGAGTATGGTAGATCCTGGTATCTTTGGTGCCGTATGGTTAGTCTTTGAAGTACTCTCTGAATAAGTAGGTCTTTACGGAATAATGTTAGCTCATGTATATCTCTTAGGTTATTAGGAAGGGCATTCCAAAGATCAGGCACAAACATGGAAAAGGTTCTGTTACATGTTGTTTAATTGGCTTTTGCTACTTCAGGTGGTAGTGCTAGCATGTTTTGCCTACATTTACGTTTGCTTCTGATGCTTGTTATTTCTTGGATGAGGGATTTTAAGTATGTTGATGATTGTGTATGATCATGAATATATTCATTATTTATATTTGATCTGGCTAGTTAGAGGTAGCGAATGTAATTGTCTGAGTATTGGCATTGCTTGATCACTTTTGGTCCTACTATGATTCGGGGTGCAGTGTGTTGGGCCATTTGCAACTGATGTAAGGTGTATTTGGGAAATCCTTGGAAGATGTTGCTGAAGTCGAGTTGTGGGAATATGAGAGCCTGGAATACAGAGCAGAAGTCATACATCTTTAGTAGCGGTCATAGGTTCTATAGGATTTTTATTTTGTTCTATATAGCTCTAATGGTCTTGCTTCTGTATGATGTAATGTTTAGATATTGGTCAAGCATTATGCCTAGATCGCTCACCTCTTGCTTGACTTCTAATTTTTGTTGATTGCAAGTGTTTTAGGGGGTGTCAATGCTTTGTTTCTGGAAATGTGTAGAACTTCTGTTTTCTTGCAGTTTATTTGAAGTCCATGTTCTGTTAGCCACTGTGTAGTTTCATTGAAGCAGGCTGTTATTTTGCTTAGGACTGGGTTTGAGATATCATAGGATCATGATATCATCAGCATAGATATTGTAGTATACTTTGTGCTTATAGAATATGGTGCATATGGATTGTATGAATACGTTAAAGAGTGAAGATGACAATGCTGAGCCTTGTGGAACACCTTTATGCTGTTTATACTGTATTAATTTATGTGATCCTACTTTCACCTGTTATCAGTGGTCCGATAGGTATAATTGAAACCAGCTGAGTGGGGTGCCAGCAATTCAGTTTGCTCGTAATCTTGCTAATTAATCTAACCATTCAGTGTTTTATATTCTAACTCTCCTATCTTATTTTTTAGACTTCTGCCATTTGCATACAGGCATTTTGGTTTGTTTTTTGTTCATTTTAAGGATTTGGTTATCAATTGACGGGTAATTTGGAATCTTTCAAATCTGCTCTTTACTTAGAGGCACCTGGGTTATTTTTACCTTTATTGGAACTTCACTGTCAGGATACTTTGACTTTCCTGTTTATCTAGTATCCTTCAAAGATACATCATTCCAAACCATATGTTCTTGGGCGGCTGTTGGTTTTCCCCCATTATCTAGTGTAAAAGCTGTTCCATATCCTTTTTAAAGATTAATGCCAGCATCCTGGTTACACTCTGGTTAAGGTGAAGCCATACTTTTGGAAAGTCCCCCTCCCCCCTCCCCCCTCCCCCACACACTTCCTCAGATAGTTGCCCAACAAATTTAAAACACTCTTCCTTGCACCATTGTCTCATGCATGCATTGAGACTCTGTGGATCTGCCTGCCTCCTGCATCCTGTACCAGAAATGGGAAACATTTCTAAGAATCCTACCCTGGAAGTTCTGGATTTCAACTTTCTACCATGTCTAGGGTTCTCCCTCTGTCCATCTCTCTCATCACCCAGTCAAAGAAATCAATCAGATTTGTCTGACAAGACCTACCTCTGGTAAACCCATGTTGCTTTGGATCCTGCAATCCACTGGACTCCATAAACCTCACTATCCTCTGTTTTAGCAGCATTTCCATTACTCGTCACAGAGGTCAGACTAACCGGCCTGTAGTTCTCAACCTCATCCTTACTTCCACTTTTATGTAAAGGGATCACATGTGCCTTTCTCCAGTACTCTGGGACTACTCCCAACTCTAAAGAAGCATTGCAAAGGTCAGTCAGCGGAGCTGCTAGAATGTCCCCAAGTTCCTTCAACATTCTCAGATGTATCCCATCCAGCCCCATCGCTTTGTCTACTTTTAGTTTAGCTAGTTTCTCACAAACACAGTCTTCTGAAAATCTTTCAAGATCCTCTTCTGCTCCTGTTTGTGAGTGTTTTCTGAAGACCTGCTTCTGGCCCTTCCTCTGTGAGCACAGAACAAAAATATTTGGTAAGCAATTTTGCTTTATCTTCATCAGCTTCTACATATTCTTTCTTTTCCCCCTTGGGTCTGAGAATACCACTTTTGCACTTCCTCCTCTTGCTAACATCTGAAAAATATTTTGTCCTCCCATTTTATTCCATTGGCTATCTCTTCTTCTTTTTGTATTTTTGCTTTCCTGACTAATTTCCTATCTTCTCTGAGTTTTTCCAAATACTAATGCCTGTCTTCCTCTCTCTCTCTCTCTCTGATTTTCTGTATTTTATGAAGGTTAACCTCTTTTTCTTCACCTTTTCAGCTACTTCTTTTGAAAACCATAGTGGCCTCCTTTTCCTTTTACATGTATTTACCTTTCTAACAAAAATGTTTGTTGCCCTTAAAATATCCCCTTTCAATTTTGCCTATTGCTTTGCTACATCCCCCAGCTGTTCTCATCCCACGACCACTCCTTGAGGTATTGTCCCATCTTGGCAAAGTTAGTTTTCCTATAGTCTGAGACCCTCATTTTTGAATGGATCTTATCAGCCCTAGTCCTAATATTGAACCACACCATCTGTTGATCACTGGATGCAAGATGATCTCCTACTATAAAATCAGAAACACTTTCCCCTTGGTAAGCACCAAGTCCACTATGGCTCCTTCATGTGTGGGTTCTGTTACCAGTTGCCAGAATAATTCTCCCCGTAGAGAATCCAGGATTTCCTTACTTCTAGATGACACCACAGCAGGGATGTGCCAATCAACATCTGGCATATTGAAATCACCTATCAGTAGCACTTCTACTTTCATGGCAATACTGTGTATGTCTTCTATTAAATCTCCATCCACTTCTTCTCTCTGTGAAGGAGATCAGTATATCACACCAATGCAAATAGATTTTCCGTTTCCTCTTTCTAGTTAAACCCACTGTGCCTCCTCGCTCCTTTAAGGTCCTGTAATTCTATAGCTTTAATATTATTTTTAACATATAGTGCCACTCCTCCTCCCCTTCTTCCTACCCTGTCCTTCCTGGTATGATTGCATCCCAGTCATGGTTGTCTGTGAACCATGTCTCTGTAACAGACACTAAATCCAAGTCAGCCTCTTCTATTAAAGCCTCAACATCTAGGATCTTATTTCCCATACTACGGGCTTTATGCACTCTGCTTTCCAGATGTTGCTTACCCATTTCAACAGAGGTATTTAATGTTTTACTTATCTGTGAACTTTCACGTACCTGGGGGCTTTTTTGACCCATTTCCAAACAAACCTAGTTTAAAGCCCTCTTCAGTAGGTTAGCCAGTCTGCTGCAGAAGACAGTTTGACCCTTCTTGGATAGGTGGACACCATCTCTGCTCTGTAGCCCTTGGAAAATCATCCCATGGTGCAAGAAACCAAAATGCTCTCTGACACCATCCACGCAGTCACGCATTCAACTCCAGGATGCAAGCTTCTCTGTCTCTGACTTTACCCTCAACAGGGAGGATTGACGAGAAGGTGTGCACCTATCTGCTTCATCCTCTGTCCCAGACCCATGAAGCCACTTTTGATATGCTGGGAGGAATATCTAGCAGTATCATTTGTGCCGACATGGATGAGCAACATCAGATAATAGTCAGTAGGCTTGATGAGTCTTGGCAAATTCTCTGTAACATCTGGGATTTTGGCATCTGGCCAACAGCACACCTCTCTGGACATCAAATCTGGCCAGTAGATGGATGCCTCACTACCCCTCAGAAGAGAATCACCAACCACCACTACCCTTCACTTCCTTGTGGTCACTGATTCCACAACTTTGAAACATAGAAACATAGAAATATGATGACAGAAAAAGACCACATGGCCTATCTAGTCTGTCCTTCCATATCAACAACTACAACAGTCCCCTTTTTACCTTTAGAGAGCCTCTGTGCTTGTCCCATGCTTTTTTGAATTCAGTTACTGTCCTCATCTCTACCACCTCCACTGGGAGACTATTCCACGGATCCACTACTCTTTCCGTAAAGAAATATTTCCGCATATCACTCCTGAATCTATCTCCCTTCACCTTCATCCCATGTCCCCTCGTAGCAGAACTTGCTTTCAATCGAAAGAGGCTCTCTCCCTGAGCATTTATGCCATGGAGGTATTTAAACATCTCAATCATATCACCTCTATCCCGCTTTTCCTCTAATGTGTACATATTAAGATCCCTAAGTCTGTCCTCATATGCTTTATAATGAAGACCACTAATCATTTTAGTAGCCACCTTCTGCACCGACTCCATCCTGTTCACATCCTTTTGAAGGTGTGGTATCCAGAATTGCACACTATACTCCAAACGAGGTCGCACCAAAGACTTATACAGAGGCATTATCGCCTCCTTTTTTTCTGCTAGCCATTCCTCTCCGTATGCACCCAAGCATCCTTCTAGCTTTTGCCGTCGCCTTTTCTACCTGTTTAGCTACTTTAAGATCATCAGACACAACCACGCCTAGGTCCCGCTCTTCTTTAGTGGACAAAAGTACTTCACCCCCTATACTATATTGCTCCCTTGGATGCTGCAGCCCAAATGCATGACCTTACAGTTTTTAACATTAAATCCCAGCTGCCAAATTCTAGACCATTCTTCAAGTTTAGCTAGATCCCTCCTCATGTTATCTACACCTTCCTGGGTGTCTACTCTATTGCAGATTTTGGTATGATCTGCAAAGAGGCAAACCTTACCCGACAGCCCTTCCGCTATATCACTAACAAAGATGTTAAAAAGAATCGGACCAAGGACGGATCCCTGGGGCACACCACTGGTAACATCCTTCTCCTCAGAGTGAGCTCCATTTACTTGTACTCTTTGTCGCCTCCCACCCAACCAATTTCTAACTCAAGCAGTAACTTTAGGATCCATCCCTAGGGTGCTCAGTTTGTTTATAAGTTGCCTGTGAGGAACAGTGTCAAAGGCTTTACTGAAATCTAAATACACCACATCTAGGGCTCTCCCTCAGTCCAACTTCCTGGTCACCCAGTCAAAGAAATCAATCAGATTTGTCTGACAAGACCTGCCTCTGGTGAATCCATGCTGCCTCGGATCCTGTAATCTGCTGGACTCCAGAAACCTCACTATTTTCTCTTTCAGCAGCGTTTCCAATAATTTACTCACCACCGAAGTTAAACTAACCGGCCTGTAGTTTTCAACCACATCCTTACTTCCGCTTTTGTGTAAAGGCACCACATGAGCCTCTCTCCAGTCCTTTGGCACCACTCCCGACTCCGAGGCATTGAAAAGGTCAGTCAGTGGAGCAGCTAGAACGTCCCCAAGTTCCCTCAGTATTCTAGGGTATATCCCATCCAGTCCCATCGCTTTGTCTACTTTAAGTTGAGCTAGTTTCTCACGAACACAGTCTTCTGAAAATTGTTCAAGATGTCCCTCGCTTCTGTTCCTGTTTTTGGGTGTTTTCTGAGGTCCTGCTCCTGGTTCTTCATCTGTGAACACAGAACAGAAATATTTGTTAAGCAATTCCACTTTATCCTTATCTACTTCTACATATTCCTCCTCTGCACCCTTGAGTCTAACAATACCACTTTTGCCCTTCCTCGTCTCACTAATACATCTGAAAAATGTCTTATCCTCCCATTTTATTGCATTGGCTATTTCCTCCTCCTTTTGAATCTTTGCCTTCCTGACTACTGTGCTAGCTTCTCTAAGTTTTTCCAAATACAGATGCCTGTCTTCCTCTCTCTGTGATCTCTTGTATTTCATTTATTTATTTATTTTTATTTTTATTTATTTTATTTAACAATCATTTATATCCCGCACCTTCCAGAGTTCAGTTGCGGTTTACAATAAAACAACAATCCACAAAGCAAAAGCTTGTTTTACATCGAACATCTTGTAACAATAAACAATATAATGGATAACAGCATGAGCTAATACATGACAGCACAAAACTGGCTTGTAAACTATGTACAATAAACTATATACAATTACAAGTTGTGGGCACTTAAGGGAAGAATCATAGTGTTTTTAGGTCAGTGTATTGTCTGTTATATTGTTGGGTTTAGTATTGCTCAGTCAAGTGTTTTTTTATCCTTTATTTCATGAAGACCTCCCTCTTTTTCTTCACTTTTTCAGCTACTTCTTTCGAAAACCATAGCGGTCTCCTTTTCCTTTTACCTTTATTTACCATTTTAACAAAAAGGTTGGTTGCCCTTAAAATATCCCCTTTCAGTTTTGCCCACTGTTTTTCTACATCCCCCAGCTGTTCCCATCCCACTAATGACTCCCATCTTCGCAAAGTTAGTCTTCCTAAAGTCTAAGATCCTTGCCTTTGAATGGATTCTAACAGCCCTAGTCCTAATACTGAACCACACCATCTGGTGATCACTGGATGCAAAATGATCTCCCACTACAACATCAGAAACACTTTCACCATTGGTAAGCACCAAGTCCAGTATGGCCCCTTCACGTGTGGGGTCTGTTACCAATTGCCTGAATAGTTCTCCCTGTAGAGAATCCAGGATCTCCTTACTTCTAGATTATACTGCAGCAGGAATGTGCCAATCAACATCTGGCATATTGAAATCTATCAGTAGCACTTCTCCTTTCCTAGCAATGTTGTGTATGTCTTCAATTAACTCTCTGTCCACCTCTTCCTCTTGTGAGGG
Source organism: Ichthyophis bannanicus (assembly GCA_033557465.1). Taxonomy (NCBI): domain Eukaryota; kingdom Metazoa; phylum Chordata; class Amphibia; order Gymnophiona; family Ichthyophiidae; genus Ichthyophis; species Ichthyophis bannanicus. Next base: position 1,488,395,407 of record CM066032.1, read on the forward strand.
AGGTCTGTATATCACACCAATGCAAATAGATTTCTCTTTCCCTCTTTCTAGTTTAACCCACAATGCCTCCCCTCTCCCTTTTAAGCTCTGTAATTCCAAAGCTTTAATAGTAGTTTTTACATATAGTGCCACTCCTCCTCCCCTTCTTCCTACCCTGTCCTTTCTGAATAAAGTATAGCCAGGTATAGTTACATCCCAATCATGGTTTTCTGTGACCCATGTTTCTGTAACTGCCACTAAATCCAAGTCAGCCACTCCCACCAAAGCTTCAACATCAGGGATCTTATTTCCCATGCTACGGGCATTTCTTCACACTGCTTTCCATATGTTACCCCTATTACCCATTTCCATAAAGGTATTTAATGTATCACCTACCTGGGGGCTTTCTTCACCCATCCCCAACAAATCTAGTTTAAAAAAGTGAAGTGCTTGAACTCTGATTCTTCCCTATCCTGGGATGATTTCACCTTTTCCACTTCCAGGGCTGCAATTAGAGGAGTTGGGGTGTCAGTTCTTCAGGCTCTGGTGAATCAGGCTCTGGTGAATCTTCATTCTGTAGCATCCCCTCTACACCTCTGTTGGAGAGCTTGGATGCTTTAAGAAGCTTCTCATCAATGTACTTCTCACTGTCTGAAATGCTTGTCAGCCTCCCCCTCTTCTCTAAGCTCCTCCACTTATTTCATGAGAACTTCAGCTTGCGGGTATCTTGCCACATAGAACCAATCCCTCAACTGGCATTGAGCTGTCTGGACAGAGGCCGAAGCTGTAATGGGCCAACAACTTTGACAATACGATTTTTCCAGCCAGGGTGGAGCTTTAGTACCTGTTCAAGTAAATGAGAGAGACCTACCAAAGTCCCTAACTTTTCCTCCGGTCACCTTTAAGAGAAAAAGCAGCTAACCTCTTATGTATGTTTTAACAGAACTATTCTATGTCCCTGTGTGCAGCCCTGCTTCCTTGCTAGACAGTTAATACTTTACACTAGTAAATTCTGGTATTGTGTGTCTGCAATATATAGATTAATATGTTTCCTTTGAAAAATTACCTAATCAAAGATCCTTGAAGAATGTCAACTAGCTAAATTGGGGAGTTGCCTTATATAGCAAGAATTCTGACATGGGGTGAGTGGGAGCTGGGGTGGGGAGGGAGTGATCTAACACCTCATGGGGTCATTGACTTCAAAGAGCCTCCTTACGCCTTTGAACTTGAAGGCTAGAACTAGCAGCAGAAAAATAGCTTTACCCAATAATATAAACATTTCCCCTTTTGCAATACAGCAATAGCTTCTTTAATCATACAAATTACCACCAATCTTAATGATAATTTTCCTTTGGGTCAGACTCTTCATATAAGAAGACTGAACTACAAAACAAGAATATATTCAATAGTCTTGTAAAATTAAGTCCCAATTTGTAGAGAAACAATATCCATGTCATTAGTCGGGCCAGGGGCAGCGGAAGGCCCTTTTCTTTTGGGGGGAAGGGGGGCAAGCTTAGCCCTACAGTAAGACACACTTCCTTTTCTGTCAGCGGCAATCTGATCTCCCATGGGCAGAACTGGAAGGGTCTTTGCTATGATAGCGGCTGGCAGGCAGTAGGCTGCCTGCAGGCTGAAGAAGAAAAGCTGCAATCGCAGCAAAGACCCTTCTCCTGTTCTGCCCATGGGGACCCAATCTCCTGCAGGCAGACAGGAAGGGTATTTGCCGTAATTGCAGCTTCTCTTCTGCCTGCAGTGAATGGGATCCCCATAGGCAGGCTGCTGTCTGCCGGCCCTTCCTGTTCTCCCTACGGAAGGGTCTTTGCCATGATTACGGCTTCTCTTCTGCCTGTGGGGGATGTGATCCCCGTGGGCTGCCTACCGCTTGCCATGCCACAGTTTTGGTGGGGCCAGGACTCATGTGGCCCACCCCTTTCCGACACCTACGAGTCGGGCTCATAAACAAGCTTAGTATATAAATTGGGACTTATTGTTCGTGAAGTTGCCCTATACTTGTGCGCTTCCTTATTCATCACAAGTTTTTAATATCAAAAATATTGTTTTATGTTATGGGGATATATTAAAGGTTCATGACATCTTCAACCCCCCCCCCCCCCCAAAAAAAAAAATTTCAGGGATTAGTTAGTACACTCCAGGATTCATCATGAAACTAATGGCAAAGATGAACCTTTTATGGGATATACACAATGCGATAGTTGTTTTATATGTCTACACAAATATGAAATTAAAGAATTTATTCATCTAACTTCAGCTTTCCATCATCAATTAAAGAAGAATACCAACTGTTAAACCAATGCAGTTGTTTATGCCATTTGGTGTCCACTTAATAAGATTTATATTGGAAAGAGTATGAGTCAAATTTAAAACTAGAATAATTGAACATTGTTTAGCAATACGTAGGAAGGACAAAAATGCTTCTCTTGTTCTACACTGATAGGAAGCTGCTCATACAACTGAGAACCTGAAGTATTTTGTTGTACAGTAGAGATGAAGCATACACTATATGGGGCAATGTCTCAAAAACTCTTGGCCGACAGAGCAAGAATGTTGAATCTTCCGCTCATAAACACTTGCCCCACAAGGTCTCAGTGTTGAAACCGAATGGCAATGGTTTTATTGATTTGAAAAGTGCTGCCCCTTTAAGGTCCTTTTAACAGCATGTTCTCAGTCTTGGTGACGTTATTTACAATATAAACACAGAGCTCATGCGTGTGTTTTTTTGGCCAGTACATACGGAGCATGGGGCTGCAGCAGATGTAAGTGTTGCAGCCAAGAGCTTTTGTGCATGAATTTAAGGTATGGTTTTGCTGTTGAAGAAAGTTTGTCATAGTAATGCACGGTCTAATTTTAGGTTTGTTTGTTTTTTATTTTGTACAATGTTCTCAAAACTTCTCTCTGATGAAATCTTATGTTGGGTGAAATCTGTTGCCAGGTTGGAGCATTTTGGAGTTCCATATAAATTTGCACTATGTGCAGTTTGAAGAAAATTCTTGTTTAAAGAAGAAAGGGTTAATATTCAAAGAGCATAGCCAGCAGGCCAATGGGGGAAGCAGGCCAGCTAGGGGCACTAATGGCGATATTTGGCACCACCACCCAGATTGTGCCGCTGAAAATCTCCACAGACCGCAGCAACACTATCTGGTTAGTGCAGGGGCGGTCTGTGGGTGGGATGAGGGTGGTGTTGGTGCCAACTGGATAAATGGCAACTTTATCCAGTTAGGGCAGTTTTCAGTCTGCACCTATCTAGCCAACTTAAACTGCTTGAAAAGTTGTCCTACGTTGCAAGCCAGATAACCAAGTAAAGCAGACCTGTTTCCAGCTAGCCCGCGCAGCCTGGCTGTTTAGCAGCAGCTCCTATCTGGACACTGCCGCTGAAAATCCTGCTGCTATTTACTGACTGCTGGAGCGTTTGAATATCAGCTGTTCTGAAAATCAGCTCCAAAGAGCTTTCAAAGATAAGTGGAATGTTTCTAACTATACACCGTTATATAATATTGTTATGAAAAACAAGCAAGAATGATGATGAAAGGTTTTATGGGCAATAGAAATTGTCTGCCTTGATATCAGTTCTTTTTTAAATTAATTCAGAGTAAATATTTGTATGGATTTTCTGCAACTTATAAATATATATGGAAGAGTATATGTGTGTGTGTATGTATATATATATATATATATATATATATATAATATAATATGTATATAGACAAAATTGATGAGTAAAGAATATATGAATGCAGTAACATTTGCTGTAAATTTAGATGAGACAAAAATAGAGTAATTAATATTTTAGAAAACCTATTAAGGATCTCATGAAATGGGGAAGATTTTGATTTAAAAGTGTTTTTTTTCCCACATTTTTATTTTATTAAAGCAGTTTTCAGCACCATTACCGCATAAAGACAATAGCTATAAAGAGTAAGTGTGGCGCCTTATCAGAAACCCGATATGTGAGAGCAAATCTGTCCTATGAGTGTGGAGAATAGATACACAGAAAATACAATCGATGGAATTGTAATAACCACAAGTATTATTGTTTCCAGAGTTTTTTGGGTTTTTTTTTTTTACTCCAAGAGAAAGATGTGTACCTCTGTTTGGAGAAGTTCATTCTATGTTGATTTTATGAATACTAGGCTAGACTGGACAAAAAAAAAAAAAAGCTCCCAGCTCACGCAGATATGCTCTACCACTCTTCACTTGTTTTCTAAGAAAGTACAGAGAAAATGTCAACAACAAAAAAGAAAAACTATAAGCTGAGGGAAGAGAACTAACCCAGTTGTACCATAATTGAGCAGTGGCTCCATCTAGTGGTTAGAGGAATCATCTGCTCTGTTTAACTCAGCGAGGAATACTTCCCATTCAAAGAAATATTTTTTCTATCATTACACAGTTTATCCCTAAAGTGTTTGGGCACCTCCTTTCCTCTCTCCCACTCTTTCCTTTCTCTCTTAGCTCCCCCTTTGAAATATGATTCTTTACCCTCCCTCTGCCTGCAGATAAAACATTGCTTTTTACTAAGGATGTGCAATTGTTAGTGTGCCTTAAAAATTTAGTGCTCACTGGATCAATTGAATACATGCTAAGTCAACACATATAAAAAAATAGTTTAGCATGCATTAAAACCTTTTACTAAAACAAATGTGTGAAATGAAATAACGTCCAAAATTCAGGAAAAAAAGGGCCAAATGATGCATAACTGTATTTCCGATGCACAGCCCCACCTTTTAGCTTTGGTTTACCTTCTCCCTGTTGGCTTTAGTTTAAACACATGATATTTGTCAATCCCCTATGAGACTATAAAGCCCTGTGCATCCAAATGTCATGTTAAAGGCAGCAAAGGAGGAGCAGATACAGATAGCAAGCACCATTCACCTACCAGAGGGAGGAGAAAGAGGATGGGGGGGGGGGGGGGGGAGGAGGAAAGAATGTATTATGCCTGGGTGAGGGAAGAGGTTTCCATAACCATAGTGCAGCAAGGTCTTTGCGATGGGTGGACCGTGCATGCAGCACACTGGTTGAGAAGCACGAGCTTCCCACTGCTAAGGAAACCCAATGCATGTGGGCCCGAGGTTGCCATTGTTCGCCCTATCCTAGGGATGGCCCTGTCAGCACTAGCATCGCTCATGTAACTGAGCCAGTCCCTTGACTATCATTTCAATGAATGGTCTAAAGGTTCCATCCTGCTCCTTGGGTGCTTTCCCCAGTCCTTTGGATTTTGGTTTGGGTTAGGTATCCCTTCCCTCACAAAACCAACAGAACAGCTAAGTGCTATCCATGAGTTTAATAAACCAATTACTGAAAAGGTTTGGCCATTTGTTCCTTTCTTTAAGAGAAGGACTTTGTTCTACAAGTCCTAAAAAAAATGTATGCTGTGTGGAATCGTAGAGGAATTATAGTGAGATGCATCTGCATTTCTAATGTCCTTCCAAAGGTAGATTCATGCAAATATATTTACCTAGCAAGTCCATATTTCTATATGTACATGTGTGTTATCTTTAATATGAAATATGTTTTTGTGCATTGCATATGAACTATTTGTTTTATAATGTTAAAGCATCATTCATTAGAAGTAATTTATATAGGTAGCCATAATGACACTCCCCATCTCCCTCTCTTTAAAACAAACAGGTACAATGTAATGATTATTAGCAGGCTGTGACCTTTAATAAATACTACATATTTGTATAAAAACATATTCATACCATACTTAGAGCCAAGAAACATCGCTAAGCTTTAGCTACTCTCCCCATAGATAGTTACGGAGGCAGGAACTCTCATAAGATCCATTGTAATGATAATTAGGTTGGCTTGAGTCACATCCTCAAGCACCCACTGTATTGGTCCATCTAGGTGTTATCTAGCAAGTTCCTGTTAGTGATCATGCAGAGGATTTGAGTACTGGATTGGTCTGCTAGCCTGCCACAGTACCACCACGCTTGCAGTCTAAGCGCTCAGTTCTCAGCGGAGGGGCCACATTCCCTGCCTGCATACAAATTCCTCCAACTTACAGGATGCAAGCAAATGATAAAGTTCAAGTTAGATTAAATGAACAATTAACAAACTGCCACAAGAATCTAAAGTAAAGGGTTTGTAAAGGGTGACCAGGTGGGGAAAGTCATCTTACTAATCGAAGAGAGGTACACCACTGCGCGTGTATGCTTTTTAAACCTACATTTGTATCCTTCTTCCCCTTTTCCATGATACCTTGGCATCACAAGATGCAGTGGAACATTCTCCTTGCAGCGTGGTTACTGGGAAAGGGGAAGCAGACCACCACTGCCATTACATTTCTGGTGTCCCTGCAGAGTAGCAGGAATCCTTATGAGCGTAAATATGAAATTTTAAAAGTACAAATTTCACCATAGGCCACCGAAAGCACTATTACTTACTACAGAATACACAGGTACTCCAGGCTTACCTAGGCACAAGCTCTCTAGACAGAGGGAACACTCCCAATGCTGAAAAAAATGCTGCTTTCTTTACCACCGATGGCAGGACTTTGAAGAAATAGCTTCACGGTGGGATAAGCTGACTTCCAGAGATAGCACAAATCAGAGGGATACAGTGCATAAGAACACAAGATATGCCATACTGGGTCAGACCAAGGTCCATCAAGCCCAGTATTCTGTTTCCAACAGTGGCCAATCTAGGTCATATGTACCTAGCAGTTTCCCCAAGAGACACAAGTTCCACAATGCTTGTACTGGGTCAAGCATTGATATCTTCGGTCACTTCTTAATAATGATTTATGGACCTTTCCTCCAGGAACTTGTCCAAACCTTTTTTAAACCCAGCTACACTAACAGCCTTTACTACATCCTAAGTGCAATTCCTTAGTTGTAAGCGAAGGTACAAATAAAATTCAAAATGGGCCAACAGTCATGATCCTGTGCTTTCTCTGCTAAACTGAAAAAGGTGTACGGTGAGCAAATGTGAACTAGTTTTGTATTTTGTGGTGAAGATGGGGTAAGCCTTATAGGAGCATGTTTTCTAAAAATGTTGCAAGTAACACAGAACAAACTGCAGTTAGTGCGCATCTTTACCATGGCAGGAGATAAAGGGCTACGGTACCTGCAGGTGGCACAACCACGGCAGGTAAATAATGCCATGCTAGGTGCATCAGTCAGACTGTGTGTCTGGTGAGCATATGCACTGTGAAGGCTTGCGCTATGTGCACCCAGCATTTGCATGCCAACACCAATGCGACTCCCCTAGACTGTTGTAAGCCATAGGGGCCACAGCACAGTGCTGTATGGAGGGCTGAGTGCAATCTGCTGATGCTTGCCGGGTGAGAGAGGACACAGCAGACTAGCTACAACATGCCAAAAGAAGCAGAGGAGCCTGATAGCTGATAGGCTGTCTATGGGACCCCAGGGGGTAGCTGCACTGCAAGGACATGTCAACACAATGAGAATCCAAGCCCTACAATGTCTGAGTCAAAACAATGTTATGGGAGGCAGCTGGCTACCACACCTCTGCAGAGAGATCAGACCAACAACACATGACCCTGAACTCCACTAACAGGACACTGAGCAAGTTGCCAGTGAAGGATAGAGAAGGCTGACCAGGGAATATGTGCATCCTGCTGCACAGCTCAGAGCTATGGGCCAAAGAACAAGGGGGCAAACAGGAAAACAAACACATTCATAGAGACAGTGCTGTGGCCGTTTCTCTGGGAGATGGGCACAAATACTACATCTGCATGGGGGGGAGGGGACTTGTACAGTTGCAGGGAGCATGTCAGCAGCGCCTGGCATGTGAGATTAGCATATGAACCCCTCTCACCCAGGATGCCTGACAACCTTGGTTGCAACAGACAGGTTACCAGGCCTTAGGGGATGATGACTGCAGCCCCCATGTGGGTGAAGGGGGGGCACTAGAGCCTGTGTATCTGCTGGACCAACACATAGATATGGGGGACATATGGCTGTTGTACTCTGCCATTCACCCCTCCCACTACATGGGGTCCAGATGCAACTTCTAGGTCCACCATACAGGACACCTACCCAACAAACAACCGGTGGTCGAGAGGATGGACAGCCACCCCTGTGGCCTAACCTCTTTCCAGGGGGGTGGGAGGCATTCAAAAGAGAGTACCCATGCCCCCCCCCAACATGGAGGGAGCTCTGGGGGCACAGCAAAAGACACCCAACAGAGCCCCATAGAGACGGGCAACCCCATTCAGCTCCCAGCTTAGGCATGCAAGCTTTTAGGTTTCGGGGACAGCACCCAGCCATAACCAAGCAGAGGTGAAATTCAGCCACTGTTATGGCAAAAGTAAGGCACAGCAAAGGCTATTCTAACGTTTGCCACAGAAGCTAACTGGGCAGCAGTTGAATATTGCCACTGCCAGTTTAGCTTCCAGGCAACCTGAATATTCAATGCAGGGGACCAGATTAAATAGGTTTACACTTCAGTAGCGACGGCTAGCCGCTGAAACCACGTTAGCTGCTGCTGCTGAATATCATCCCTCGCCAGGGCTGGCCCAAGGGTTTCTACCAGGGGCAGCTCAAGGCAATCTGCTGCCTGAGGCGAAGGATGAGATGGTGCCACCCCCCCCCCCCCCACCCCGTAGAGGGGGGCGGGGCTTTTTCAGAACTCTAATCAGGGACTGAACCAAACAAAAAAGCCAATTAGATTATATGGAGGAAATGCAAGATGTTTGCACACCAAGGAACTAAAAGAGAGCGAGAACCAACAGCACAGTTTATAAAACTAAATTATAACTCATTTTTATTTTGTTGCTATAAACTGCGTTATGGTTCTTGCTTTTTTATTTTCAACATATATTTTGCATCCACAGTGGGTGCAGAGCAGAACACAGAACTCACTTATCTTAAAAAAAAAATCCGATTCTGATCATCTTACTAACAACAACAAACATTCTCCAGTACCAGGCATATTGTGAACTAATACAAAACCTTACAACAAAGAGCAAATATACCATACCATATCAGCACCAACTTCCAAAACTCACATAAGGAGCCCATCTAAACCAGGGCCCACTGTAAATACTTCAGTGGGCCCTGGAACATCCATACACCTATTTGAAAAGCTGAGCAAGTCAAATTACTACAGGACAGTATAGATCTTTATGTACAAACTCCATGTTAACAGAACACCTGGCCTCAGTCACACACTCAGAACACAGACTCTCACCAAGTACAGAATAACTAGCCACAATCTAAAGTAAAAATAAAAATATGTAGACAAAATTTAAACAAACTCCAAGAAGCCAGACTCCGCATACAGTGCAACATCAGATAAATAAGAGATGCAGTTCCCCCATACTGGGTAAAATATAAAGATAGCACAAAGTCCAATCACTAAAATTAAATAAAATCATTTTTTATACCTTTGTTGTCTGACCATTTTTTTCTCTGATCATGCTGGTCCCGATCTGAGGCTCGTAGCTCAGAGCACAACTCAGAGTTCGTACGCCGACCAGAGCACAACTCTGAGCTGCGAGCCTCCGCAATCACGCTGACGCTCTTGGAGCATAAAAAATTACGTAATTTCAGCTGGTTTTACATCTCAGCAAATCTACATGGGGTCTTTTTAAAGACTACAAAACCTACACTGTGCCTTTCATGTGTGCCTCCTGAAGAAGGCATCCCACCGAAACGCATTGGGGTTTTATTTCAATAAATCGGTACCAGTGACCTCCACACCCTCACTCTTTGTGTTTTTTCTGTACTTCAGCACACATAGCCTGCCACTTTTGATCCCCTTCCAATGCAACTTACTGTTGGAGGGCAGTCAGAAGCAGTAGGCCATGTGTGCTGAAGGACATGGCCTGCCGCAAGCAAGAAAGCAGCAACGTTTTGCTGCTGTTTTTTGAAATACTGCTGCAGGGCAAGAAAATGGCAGCAAAAGCAGCAGCTTTTGGAAATGCTGCCGCTGCCTGCCTCCCCCCCCAAACGGAATCAGCAGCACCTGGGGAGGGGGGCAGCATGGCCAATCATGTGTGCCGCCACCCACCCAGCTTGCCTAGTGGATAGGCCGCCCCTGCCTCCCCCCTACACTTTTAAAAAAATTATGAGTGGAGAGTAGCCTAGTGGTTAGTGTGGCAGCCTAGGTACTCCTTGTGACCTTGGGCAAGTAAGTCTCTTAACCCTCCACTGCCTCAGGTACAAACTTAGATGTAAGCCTTCTGTGGACTGGGAAATGCCTACTGTACCTGAATATAACTCACTTTCAACTACTACTGCAAAGGTGGGAACTAAATACTATAAAATAAATGACCTAAGGGGCTTTTGGGCCTTGATTTAATAATGCTTTTCCCATTCTAAGTCTTTGAGCTGTATTACCACCATACCTTCCCCCGCCCCCCTTAAATCTTTTCAGGAAATTCTTCTGGAGCTCTAGAAGTCATGTTCCAAACCCAGAAGTTCTCCCCAGCTTGAAGCTGGAATGGTCCTTGATGATTATAAGATTGGGTTTCCTTCCACTAGACAAACATGACAAACGTTACCTAATTTTTATGTACATGATTTTCGAATACAAATATTCTTTGCAGAATGTGAACAAGTGGTGACGTCATATTTAACAGCGGTGCAAACATTATATGGTCTCAGTTGCACAACAGTTTTAATTTCACTTACATTTTCACATTTTTTACAATTTGAGGGTAAGTCAAATTTAGCAGTTATAATTTTGAGATACTTGGTTGTTTTACATTTTGACGCTGATCATTGTGTACGAGGCATGCCCGGTCTTGTTGCACAGGTGCACTCACATTTTATTTGATTTGTGATGGGGTAAATGTTATGTATATGTCTCATGTTCCTATATAGGAACACTGCCAGGATTATCCAAAAGTCAACTGATAATTGCCAATGCGCATTGTTTTCAGATAATTCCTTCAGTTTTGATAAACAATGGATACAAGAAGTTTCTGTGGCACCAGACGTAGCAAAATTCATCGGGCAGTTACAGTCCAAGATGCTATGTCAACTGTGGAACGTTTAACTCGTCCGACAACCATCATTGTGTTGCTGCCGTCTGCAGGTGATTCTGCAGCTGACCGTGATGTCAAAGATGTTCCTGACAATTTGAACAATGATGACCCCTTTGAAACTGCTGGCGAACTGGAAGTGATAACAGAGGAGACAGACGAAGATGAGAGTGTTAGTAGTGAAGATGAAAGCAGCCCTCCAGCAAAAAAGTGTAAGAACCTGAAGCAGAAACAGGAAATTCAGTGGAAAAAAGTCAACAAAGTTCACTAAGGTAATTTCATCGCTGGTGCCAAGTCATTTACCTGACAGTTTTCCTGTTCTGTTGTCGCTTTCTCATTTTTCCAGTCAGTCAGTTTCAAGTCATAGTGGATGAAATTTGTCGCTTTCTGGGAATCCTGCTGTCTGGCTATCACGTCCTGCCACAGGAGTCAGACTACTGGAGCAGTCGGCAAGATCTAGGCGTGCCTATTGTCCGTGAGGCCATGAGCAGCAAGAGGTATCAGACCATCAAAAAACACTTTCACTTGGCTGACAATGCTTAACTCAAAGCAGGTGACAAGATGGCTAAGGTTGCTCCACTTATTACTGCCGTCAACGCGAATTTGGTGCAGTTTGGGTTTTTCCACCATGATGTTGATGTTATTGAAAAGCATTCAGATGTAATTCATCACCACCTGTTCTTCGATAATTTTTTTACAAGTTACGCACTGATCAAGTCACTCGCAGAGAGAAATCTTGCAGCTACAGGAACCATTCGGGAACTGAGAACTGGCGGAGCACACAAAGAACTTCGAAGTACAAAAGGACATGAAGAAGAGTGACCAATGAGGAGACTATGATTACCGATGTGATGGGTCAGTCTATGTAGCAAAGTGGCATGACATATTCTGTTGTCTGCATTGCCAGCAACAATCTCACACATGACCCACTTCAAACCGCACGTCACCGAGTCAAGGTTACATCAGATGTTGCTGTGTCTCAACCCTTTGTAGTAAAGAGCTATAATGAAGGAATGGGTGGAGTGGATCTCATGGACAGGCTCTTAGCAAGCTACAGGCCATCTGTGCGTGGAAAGAAAAGGTGGTGGCCACTATTCACAAACATCCTCAATGTATCTGTCGTGGCTGCTTGGAAAATACACTGTCACCTTCATGGAAGTGACATGGATCAACTGACATTCAGATGTGACATCACCTTGTGTCTCTTGAAGGGCACTGCCATTCAGGAACATTCAATCAGATCAAATCATGTAGCCAACTTGCCAAAAGATGTCCGGCAGGCACAGGAGTTACTTCATGAACGCATCAGCTGCACGCAGGGACACTGTTGCATGTGTTCGAAGAACACTATGGTCATGTGCAGGGTCTGCAAGGTCCGGCTTCACTCCAATAAGGGCAAAACTTGCTTTGTGGATTACCAAAAGTGACAGACATGCATACTGTAGCATTAGTCACTAGTATCTGCTTGATTTATCTGTTATTTTTGCGTTCTAGTAGGATGTTCTCTTGCATGGGTTGAACGTAAAATTTCTTGGCAATGTTCCTGTATAGAAATACAGATAAAAAACTACAAAGACAAACTCTGAATCTATTGACACTATACTTATGTCATGCAGTCATTACATGTAGTAAGAAAAAGAACAGTGTTAAGAAATTAATAGCATTTTGTGGTAGTGCCAGGAAAAAGGTTAAAAGACTCCCCAACAATAGATCAAGAAGGACACCACACCAAAACTCCCTGGCAACCCCCAAGACACCCACAAGCACCTCCCAGAACCTCTACTCAGTGTTCAAGCTCTACATCCCAACATTATAGAACTCCATGGATACTACTGACTTCAGAAAAACCTTGAAGACCCATCTCTTCACAGAGCATTTCAAGACTTTACATTTTAACTAACGGCAAGATATAACAACTGTTATAAAACTCCAACTTCTCAGGATCATGTATGAGTACATTATGTAAATAGTTATATTACGATTATAAACAAGTTAACTGTCATTGTAAAAGGTTCTGTGTATACAAAGTTATCTTCCATGTAAACTGCTTTGAGAATTTGAAAGGCGGTATATAAAAAATGTTAAATAAATACAGTAAATGTGCAGGTCACGCAGAGTATGTCTATGTCCACAATTACCCGCGGCTGTGCCTATCCCTGTGGCTGCGGAATCAGGATTCATTCAAGCATGTTTTCCATTTGGACGTGCCCACAGGCCAGACATGCACTTTATGGAATTGGCCTCCATGTAAACTTACCCAAAGTAGTAAGATCATGTCTTACTAATCTCTTATGCTTTTTTGAAGATGAGAATAAACAGGTGGACAAAGGTGAGTCGGTTGATGTAGTGTATCTGGACTTTCAGAAAGCCTTTGATAAGGTCCCTCATCAGAGACTTTTGGCAAAACTAAAGAGTCATGGGATAGGAGGCAGTGTACTACTGTGGATCAAGAACTGGTTAAAAGATAGAAAGCAGAGGGTTGGGCTAAATGGCCAATTTTCCCAATGGGGAAAGGTGAATAGTGGTGTACCCCAGGGATCTGTGCTGGGTCCGCTGCTTTTTGACATATTCATAAATGACCTGGAAAGTGAAATAACGAGTGAGGTTATCAAATTTGCAGATGACACAAAACTATTTAAAGTTGTTAAAACCCAAGAGGATTGTGGAAAATTGCAAGAGGATCTTGATAAATTAGAAGACTGGGCATCAAAATGGCAGATGAAATTTAATGTGGACAAGTGCAAAGTTTTATGCACCTAGGGAAGAACAACCCAAACTATGGTTACACAATGCAAGGTTCCACATTAGGAACCACCACCCAGGAAGAAGATTTAGGCGTCATTGTGGATAACATGTTAAAACCCTCGGCCCAGTGTGCAGCGGCAGCCAAGAGAGCAAATAGAATGCTAGGTATCATAAGGAAAGGAATGGAAAATAAAACAAAAGATATTATAATGCCTCTATATCGTTCCATGGTGAGACCGCACCTTGAATATTGTGTGCAATTCTGGTCGCCGTATCTTAAAAAGGATATAGAGTTATTAGAAAAAGTTCAGAGAAGAGACACCAAAATGGTAAAGGGGATGGAAGGATACTCCTATGAAGAAAGGCTAAAAAGGTTAGGGCTCTTTAACCTGGAAAAGAGACGGCTGAGGGGAGATATGATAGAAGTCTATAAATTAATGAACGGAGTGGAACGGGTAAACGTAGATCGATTGTTTACGTTATCAGAATATAGAAAGACTAGGGGACATGCAATGAAGCTACAGGGTAAACTATTTAAGACTAATAAAAGAAAATATTTTTTTACTCAACGTGTAATCAAACTCTGGAATTTGTTACCTGAGGATGTAGTAAAGGCTGCTAGTGTAGCTGGGTTTAAAAAAGGTTTGGACAAGTTCCTGGAGGAAAGGCCCATAAACCATTATTAAGAAGGGACCCAGGATATCAATACTTGATCCAGTACAAGCATTGCGGAACCTGTGTCTTTTGGGGAAACTGCTAGGTACATATGACCTAGATTGGCCACTGTTGGAAACAGGATACTGGGCTGGATGGACCTTGGTCTGACCCAGTATGGCATATCTTAGGTTCTTATGGTTGCAACCAGAAGAGACTTCATACAGCCACATTCAGCATGTTAGAGATCAGTTCCATTCTCTTTCTAAAGTTTCATTCAGCCCAGGAAAGCATAGAGCTGCCATCCTTTAGCTCCCTGCCCTCTGCAGGTTTACTGGCACACTCACTGCAAGAGCAGGGTTCCCAGAAACCACCTACTCCCTGTCCAGCAAACACTAATGGTTGCCTCTTCGTTTCCTCTCCTTCTCCAGATAGTTCCAGCAGCTGCTGCCTTTACCAGCAAGTACAGAAATAGGGTCAGGCAGAAATAAGAAAGTAAATCCCTTAAAAAAGTAAATATTCCAACAGCCATAAGGTCTTCCTGAAGCACAAAGCCAAGTTTGTAACACTTAGGGTATGTTTACTAAGATACTGAATAACATGGGACCAAGTTACAAATAGCACATGCCAACCATTAGCCCAGCTTAATAAACATGTCCCTTAAGTTCCAATACGAAAAGGTTAAGTTCCAACAAGAAGATTCTTCTCTGGCCTCTAACTGGTTGCTGTAATACATTTAAAGGCTGCTCATAGCAAACTGGGTTGCTCCAAATGTAACCCTATAATCAGCGCCAGTGCTAGCACTAGGTGAACTAGGTGGTCATCTACAGTGCCGAACTTTGGAGGACGGCTGCAGCAGAAAGCAGCCTGAGATGGCCTCAAATCTCCTGCCCTCTCCTCGGCCATTACTGCTATATTTCTTCAGAAATCACTGTATTTCTGAAGAAATATAGCAATTTCTTCAAAAACAGCAGCAGTGACAATGAAAATAAGGCAAAAAAAAATTTTTTTTTTCTTTAGTCTTTACTGAAGAAGATGTAGGAAACTTACCCATGCCAGAAATGATATTTAAAGGTGATGTATCTCAATTTTCAGAAAGCTTTTGACAAAGTCCCTCCTGGGGAAATTAAAAAGCCATGGGATAGGAGGTCATATATTACTGTGAATTAGGAACTGGTTGAAAGATAGAAAGCAGAGGGTAGGGCTAAATGACCAATTTTCTCAATGGAGAAAGGTAAATAGAGGAACACCAGGGATCTGTGCTGGGTCCGCTGCTTTTTAACATATTTATAAATGACCTGGAAATGGGAATAACGAGTGAGGTTAGTACATGTGAGAAACTTTCTGGCTTTGGCCTCTAAATTCTTCTTTCTGGCTTACCCAGGGTGCACTCCTTGTCTTCTTCATTCAGAGTCTCTTCTCAGTTTTTGATAACTTTTGTGAGCAATCTTCAAAGAACCCTCACTTCCCAATGTCCTTCCCTTATTTTAGGCTCAAAGAACCCTTTGGTTCTTTCAGCAACTCAAGTCCTCACATCACTGACTCATAAAGACACTTGGGGCAGTGGGACCAAGATTCGAAAAGCTTCTCTTCACCTCTTCATTCCACTGACCTTCAAGACCCTGCCCTGTAAGATCAGATGCTCTCTCAATGAAGCTGGCCCCTTACCTGGTAGGTTTTCAGAGTACGACAGCTCCAGCTTTGAGCTCCATCCCATTCTTGTACAGAGCAGAGGGGATGCTAATCCTCGCTTTTTTTTCTTGGTCCTTTGACTGGGTTGGTCAAACTTCCATCAGGCCAGGGACTCCTCTCCCTGAGTCCTACATCTTCTGAAAAAGTGGCAGAAAAGAGAAAATCCTCCCAGTTATATGGTTATATATTCAAGATGATATCACATAAAATATCCATATCCCCTTCCATTTTCCTAATGGGAAGAACACATTATATATGTAGCAAGGCTTCAAAATTGTGCCTCTGCTTTTTAGAAGAAAAATTTCTGGAGCCTCTGCTCCTATATCAGTACTAAATAATAAATTGATATAATAAAAGTTGGGCCAAGATATTAATCAAAATGAGTGAGTGTTCTCTGTATGTGATTTTTGAAGGGAACTATAAAGGGTACTGCCAGATAAAATTCTGAGGGGGGTTGCTCTAGATCCAAGATGGTGTCATACTAGTTTACCCTCCATTTGAAGCTCTGTGCTTTATCTATTTTCTGCTTGAATTCAAGCTTACCTCTATGGGTAAAAAGAATATCTCCATTGACCAGGTAACTTTGAATGGCCTAACAGAGAGGAAAGGAGTTTGAAAGTTGAGACCAGAGGTCTGAACTGAAGATGGTTCCTGTTCCAGCTGTGATTGCAAATGACTTTTCAGCAAAAGTATGGAGGGAGGCAGCCCAGGTATGCCAGAGGATTTCTAGCTGTGTGAAAAGTTGCATCTCTGAAAAGGTTGTGAGAACAAGAGAGTGCATCCCGGTGAACAACCTTGGAAGTCCAGACTGAACTGTAAGGTATCGAGGTTCCATTCCTAAGGAAGCATTGAGAATTTCTGTGGTATTGTAGTCTCTTCTGAGAAGCTTCAGTCTTAACCCCACTTTGGGCGGTTATTACAGTAGTCATGAGCAAAGTTAAATGATGTTACTTCAGACTTTCACCTCACAGAAAGCTATCAGTGAAAACAAATTGCATCCCCCAGCTGCTTCCTGTGGAACGAAATCTAGGAGAAATAAAATAAACACAAAAGGATTCCTACAAACTACCATGTCACAAGTATAGGTATGAAGCAGGTACATTTTTCATTTTCTTTAAAAAAAAATCCTTATCAAATACTTGCAATATTACAATATTTATTGTACAAAATAAGTTATATAAATATTCAATAGAAGTATGGCTAGTTAAAAATGGCCAATGAGAACACATAAATAGTATAAGTAAAATGCATGAGATGCTGTTGCACAAGAACAATTGAAATATCACTAAATTATCTATTTTAAGATATTTTACAGTTTTAACAATAACGGTTCTTTTTCCCCTTTACAAGTTAACTCAGGTACAGGAAAGTATATAGTAACTTTTCAGAAACTTTTTTTTTCAGCAACACATTTTAATTGTTTCTCTCAACATTCACAATCATCTCAATAACATTTACAAAACTTCTTTCCCTTTAACTTTTCTTCACTAATTTTTATGTTTCTTTTCTTTTTATCAGGACATGAGCTCAACAAGCCATGAAAGCTCAACTTATACTTTCAATATTAAAAAAAAATATATATATATGGATATGAGTGTGTCTCAACACAATAAAAACAAAAATATTTCTAGAGGCGTCTGTGTTGGTAGCTACTTATCTTCCTGGTGCATAGAGGCTTGTAGAGATCCTAAGCCTGGTTCTGAAACTCCTACTGATCCTCAGCTTCTGGTCCTTCTCCTGGAACGTCTGGATCTGATCCGGTCTGCATCTACTACCTACGCTTTACAAACTCAATAAGAGAATCTACCTGTACTGTCAGTGGGGGTAAATTATTTTTCCTGAAATATTAGAGATAACAAGACTTTTAAAACTTCACTTGGTCCCTAACTAATAACATAAAGGATAATTGATATTCTCTGTCTAGTCCACCCTCTTTTATTCACACACACACACACACACACACGCAACAAACCCAAACATTCTCTCTAGATAATTAAAAATTGTGTTCAGATTTAAAATGACTCTTTTCTGTCTCTTCCTGCCTTTGTCACTTAAACACTGTTCCTTACAAACAGCTACAGCTGTTTGATTCTCTCAGCCAGCCAGTTCAGCTGAAATCTCAAACTTCCTCTTTAAGGAAGAAAATATTCTTCTTTACTCCTTTTTAAGTAATAATTCCATCTGAGAAAGTATTATTCTTCTTAAACAATGTCAATCAGACTAACAGTTCTCAGCAGCACTGCTTTTCTGCATTGCACCTCACTCAAAGCAGCTCACAAACCAGTGGCGGGAAAAAAGTCCTTTTCTCAGGAAAAGGTTAAATTACTTCCTTTTCCTTTTAACCTCTGTTAATATCTCCCACCTCTAATTATATAGGTGCCAGCTTTAAACTGGTTCTTCCTACTCTCCAGATCTGCCTGTCAGCAGAACTTTTAAAGACAGAATTCCTTATAAAACAATATTAAACTTCTCTGAATCCTTTTTCCCTTGAAGGGAAAAATAGTCCCAAATTTATGAGACTAAATTAACCTCCCAAACATTTTCCTGATGGATCAGCTCAGATTAACTGAGTGCCTCTAACAACATCAAATCCATTATTTTACTACACTAGTTTATCTCCAGGAAAAAGCAGGAATGTAGTCTTCACATATGGGTATCGTTGGTATCGATGGAGCCTGCGCGGGAACGCTCTCCAGTGTCCAATAGGAACGCTTTTGGGAGCATCCCTCAGCACATGCGCGCTGCCTTCCCGCCTTTCCAACTGTCCATCTTCAGTTCTTTGTTTTCCGCGGAGCCAACAGGACACATACCCTGTCACCTCAGAAAATTTCTTCTTTAAACTTGTTTTCTTGTGGTCGCGCCTGCCTCCGCACGACACCTACCGGTACCGCCGGTTCTTTCTTTCTTTCTTTCTTTTTTTTTTTTTTTAAAAATCTATTTTTGAACTGTTTCTCTTCAGAAACTTTTTCTTTTGGTGCTAGGCGCCATTTTGGGCATTAGGCTCCATTTTTCCCAAAAGATGGAAAAACCAGCTAGTGGTTTTAAAAAATGTATTAAATGTGGCGGTACCATCTTCGTCACCGACACCCATGACTGGTGTCTAAAATGTTTAGGCCCTGACCATTCTCCATCTGAGTGTTCCTCCTGTATGAGGATGACTAAAAGAGGAAGGAAGAACCTAGCTGCAAAGCTCGGTACCGCTTTTCTTCGGATACCAGGTCCATTGCATCAACGTCTTCAAGAGCCTCGTCTTCCTCCCATGGATCTCGGGTAACTAAACATAAGAGCCAGTCCTCAAAGGGTAGCTCTCCTTCAAAGCATCGAGAGGCCATTGGCATTGCCCTTGAGGAAACTACACCGGCAAAACAGCCCCGGTGGGAGGCTTCGGCCTCCAAAGCATCAACGAGGTTCCAGGATGTTCTCGAGGCTTTGACCTTGGCAGAACTACTAGTGCCATGCTTAGGGGTTCTGGCTGCTTTTACCGGTACCGATACCCAGGCATCGGCAGCATCGATAAACCAGAGATTCCTTACTATCGAACACAGTCTTGCAGCTCTCCTTACAGCTGTGGTACCATTGACACCAGTGGTTCAACGGGCACCGGTACCGATATCGGTATCAGCACCGATGGTACTGGCCCAGGTGGGAATCCTTCCCATGCAGACTTTTTCTGGCATCGACAGATCGGAACCAGACCAATTCGGTACCAACTTCGATCAATACCGAGACCGTGCATTGCATGAACATCGGGATCAGAGATACTTCGAATCCTCCGATTCCGATGACTCTGATAATTCTGCCGGTACCAGAGTGTTTCTCCCGGAAGATTCCTCTTCTCCCCAATGCAGAATGTCTCTTCCGGAAGACATGCTTTTTAGGATTTTATTCGTGATGTGGCCCAAGGCCTTTCAATCACGGTAGCTCCGGGAAAAAGAACCTAGAGCAAAGGAATTGGAAATTCTCCAATACCCTAAGGCTCCCAAGGAAGCAGCCACTCTGCCCATTCATGAAATTCTTCATGATTTGATGCTCAGAATGTGGGAGACACCTTTGACCACATCTCCTCATTCTAGGAGACTCGATACCATGTATCAAGTTCCACCATATCCTGGTTTTCAAAAGACTCAGCTGCCACACCATTCAATGGTAGTGGAGTCAGCTATGCATAGGATGACAAGTGCAAAGAGACATGCATCTAATCCTCCAGGTCATGAATGCAGGACTCTTGATGCTTTTGGGCATCGAACATTTCAGGCTTCCAAGCTTTCAGCTAGGATCAGCTCATATATTTTATATATGGGACTGTTCCTCAAAGAGGTCACAGGAGATTTGGAGCTTATGAACCCCCTTCTCCCTGAGGATAAACGACAGGACTTTCTCACTCTGGTCAAGCATGCTCAGGATGTCTCCAAGTTTGTAAACCATGCAGCTTTTGACAGCTTTGAATGCATCAGCAGAACCTCTGCTATTGCCATTGGTGCACGTCGGATTTCCTGGCTTCAGGCATCAGACTTGGAGATTTGGGTACAGGATAAATTGGGAAATATCCCTTGCACAGGAGAAGACCTCTTTGGCAAGAATTGTCAGGAGAAGGCTAACGAGATAGATACTGACAATCTCACTTTAGACAGATTGTCAAAATCTACAGCCACTCCAGCCAAAAAGAAACCCTATAAAAAACTGCTTTTTCAGCAAAAAGAGGACGTTTTATCCATCCTATACCCAGCAAGGGCAAGCTCAGGGTCAAGTTGCCCAGAAGGGTCAACAACAACAATCCAGACAGAAGAAGCCAAAAGGCCTTAGAGCTCAACCAGCTCCACAGGCCCAGCCCCCTCAAGGGCTTTGACTCCTTCATAGAGAACTTAGCCTTCCTGCCTCTGAAGGGGCCAGAACCCCTAAACATTCCAGGCAGGCTGTGTCATTTTGCCAACAGATGGCACCAAATAACAACAGAAAACTGGACTTTGTCCATTGTGGGAGAGGGGTACAAGCTTCATTTTCACAGTATGCCCCCTCCTACAATCGTAAGACAGTTCAATTCCCAAACCTCTACAGGCAATCTACTGGATCAAGAGGTCTCAACACTCTTTGCTCAAGGAGCAATAGAGGAGGTGCCCATTCTTCAGCAGGATGCAGGGTTCTACTCCCCCCTATTTTCTTATTCCAAAGAAAACAGGAGGACACAGACCCATTCTAGACCTCAGAGAATTGAACAAATATCTGTTCTGAGAAAAGTTCAAAATGATTTCTCTGGAAACTCTTCTGCCATACCTTCAAAGTCAGGATTGGCTTTGTTCTCTAGATCTAAAGGATGCATATACTCACATTCTGATCCATCCAGATCACAGGAAATTCTTATGATTCCTTTTTTGAAGGGAAAACATTTCCAATACAGGGTTCTTCCCTTTGGTCTGGCTTCGGCACCAAGAATATTCACGAAATGCATGGCAGTAGTAGCTGCATTTCTGCGAACCCTGGGAATATTCGTCTTCCCTTACTTGGACGACTGGCTCATTCGAGCCCCCATGGTTCCAGAAGCCAGATCTGCACTGTCTCGCACAATGCGAATCCTTCAATACTTGGGATTGGTCATAAACCTCCCAAAATCCCAACTTGCTCTGTCTCAGTCCCTAGAGTTCATAGGAGCTTGTCTAGATACCAGACAGTCAAGGGCTTTTCTCCCACAACCCCGCTGTCTTCATATAATGCAGCTAGCTTCTCAAGCAGCAGTGAAGTCCTCCCTAACTGCTCGAGAACTACTACAACTATTGGGACATATGGCATCCACGGTTCATGTGGTTCCCTACACTCGCCTTCATATGCGAGCAGCCCAGTGGACCCTATCCACACAGTGGACACAGGCCACAGGACGTTTGTCGGACAAGATATCAAACTCACAACGACTGATCTTGTCCCTACAATGGTGGCAATCACTGGAAAATCTTCTAGTGGGGTCTCCTTTCCAGCAACACCTATTCCAGGCCACCCTAACAACAGATGCATCACAGGTGGGATGGGGAGCACACCTGCATCATCTCTCTACCCAGGGTACCTGGACTCCACAGGAGGCTTGTCTTCACATAAACCTCCTGGAACTCAGAGCAATCTATCTAGCTGTTCGAGTATTCCATGCCCAGCTCAGCTACAAGACAGTCCTAGTCCAAACGGACAATCAAGTAGCTATGTTCTACGTGAACAAGCAGGGCGTAACAGGCTCTCTGTCATTATGCAAAGAAGCTTTACGACTATGGGCCCTCACCAGAGAGCATCAAATTCACCTTCTCGTGGTATATCTTCCAGGCATTCAAAACCTTTGGGGAGACAAACTCAGCCGAGTACTGCTGCCTCACGAATGGTCTCTCCACCTATACCAGGTGGCCAAGATATTTCAGATCTGGGGAACCACAGACATAGACCTATTTGCAAGTCCACTGAATGCCAAACTTCCCTGGTTCTGTTCCAGGATTCCGGCTCAAAATTGCCAGGCAAGGGATACCTTCCTTCACTGGGGTCACGACTTCCTCTATGCCTTCCCACCCATTCCCCTCATCCCCAAAACACTCTTCAAGCTTCAGAGAGACAGAGGTCGTATGATCCTCATAGTGCCACAGTGGCCACGCCAAACGTGGTATCCCCTGCTTCTACATCTCTCTCAAGCTGCACCTCTGGAGTTAGGCTATGCTCCAGATCTCCTCTCCCAAGAGAACGGGATGCTATGGCACCCGAATCCCCAGTCCCTACATCTCAGGGCCTGTTTGCTGAAAGCTTAGACCTTCAGGATCTTAACCTTTCCCAACAGGTAAAGGATATCCTTTAGGCTTCTAGAAAACCTTCCACAAGACGCTCTTACTCCTTCAAGTGGAAACGTTTTACTATATGGTTTTCACAGAAGGGGTTAAACCCCCTTATGATACCTTTGGAATCGATACTAGAGTATCTACTTCATTTATCAAATTCTGGTCTAAAGACCAATTCAGTAAGCGTCCATCTTAGTGCAATTGCAGCTTCCTATAAGCCTCTAAATGGACAACCAATTTCCTCTCATCCACTCATAACAAGATTTATGAGAGGTCTTCTATTAACAAAACCTCCCATCAGGCCACCACCGATGGCATGGGATTTAAACCTAGTTCTCGGGCAGCTCATGAAACCGCCTTTTGAACCTTTAGCCACTACAACCCTAAAGCTTTTATCCTGGAAGGTCATCTTCCTAATTGAAATCACCTCTGCACGTCGCATTAGTGAATTGCAAGCTTTAGTGGCTGATCCTCCTTATACTAGGTTTCACCATGATAAGGTTGTTCTTAGAACTCATCCACACTTTATGCCAAAGGTGGTTTCGCCTTTTCATTTAAATCAATCAATTTATCTTCCTGTATTCTTTCCGAGACCTCATGCCTCTAATGCAGAAAGGAATCTTCATACTTTGGATTGTAAAAGAGCCTTGGCTTTTTACCTACAAAGAACACAGCAACATAGAAAGTCTTCTCAACTTTTTATTGCTTTTGATTCTAGTCATTTGGGACTTCCAGTCTCCAAGAGAACTCTGTCCAAATGGATTGCAAATGCATATCCTTTGCTTATGAGAGTAAGAGTCTTCCTCTTCAAGGCCATGTGCTCATAATGTGAGAGATCATAATGTGAGAACCATGGCAGCCTCTATGGCTAACCTTCACTCTGTGTCTATTGATGACATTTGTCGAGCAGCCACCTGGGCTTCGGTACACACCTTTACAGCCCACTACTGCCTAGATAAAGCCTCCCGTCGGGATGCCTTCTTTGACCAAACTGTTCTTCAAAATCTCTTCCAGACCTAATTCAACTCTTACCCACCAACCCTGGTGGGATGCCAGAGATCCATGGGAGGAAGCATGGCCCACCTTACGTGGGTGGCAGCTTCCTGGGGCTATCTCCCTGGCATCTTCAGCTAGGGAGTCCCCATATGTGAAGACTGTATTCCTGCTTGTTCCTGGAGATAGCGTAGTTACTCACCTGTAACAGGTGATCTCCAGGAACAGCAGGAATTTAGTCTTCACAACCCACCCACCTCCCCTAGGAGTTGTCTCTCTATCTCTCTCTCTTTCCTCTCTCCCTCTATCCTTTCACTCAGCTACAAACTTAACTGAAGAGGGACAGTTGGAAAGGCGGGAAGGCAGCGCGCATGTGCTGAGGGATGCTCCCAAAAGCGTTCCTATTGGACGCTGGGGAGCGTTCCCGCGCAGGCTCCGTCGGTACCGACGATACCCATATGTGACGACTAAATTCCTGCTGTTCCCGAAGATGACCTGTTACAGGTGAGTAACTACGCTTTCTCACCTCTTCCCACCCTTTCTCTCCGTTTTGCTATCAAAATCACTTAATACCACCTCAAAAAGCTTCTCTCAGAACCCCATTCTCTCACTACCAACCTCTCTCTTCAATGATGGACCCCAACTCCTCTAACTGTAACAGAACTCTCACATACAGTACCAACTTAGTATAAAATCTAGCATTCCTACACCAGCATTAAATATTCTATGGGAATCCATATTCACTACTTTACAGAAGTTTTTACAGAACCTGAATCCCATAATACACCTAATGGCAGTTTTTAGGTATTTTTAACACTTTTACTATAAGGTTGTTTCATAACCATAGTAAATAAACTACGCCACTAAAGCAGTCAGTAGATTCCTGCACTGCCTCAACACCTGTGAGCTTGTGCTGTAACATCTACTGAGCATGCTCAACACACACACAGCCTTTAATATGGACTTGAAATTAACTTTTTGATTTTATTATTTATTCTGACTCCTCTAAACCTCCCATCACTCACTGTTACATTCTTTTCCCATTCTCATCTGTTCCCTTCCCAGCCAGTAAAGAAGGCATGGCTCCTTTAATTTCAGCTCCTCCTCCTTTTGAAGGCCCAAACCAGGGACTCTAGTAATGCAACTTCAGCCTCAGGCTGATCCGCAAGCTCAAGCTCTCAGCCTGCCTCTCCCTCACTAAAACTGCAATCTCCAACTGAAATCAAAGCCCTGGGAAACTAAACAAACACACCAGCTGCAGCAGCCCTGATCAGCCCCTACAAAGGTAAACGTGTCTTTTACTTATTAAAAACGTATTTACTTATTAAAATTAACTATGCTTCCTTCAGCCCGATGCCCAGCATACCCAACTCCTTTACTTTATTACAGACTGCTTTCCAGACAGCTCTTCCCTAACCTTTTACTTTATTTTCAAACTGTTGCTATTTTCTTCCTGTTTACACTTGCGGCAAAGTATTTTAGCACAACAAATCAAGCATCTTACAGCCCCCTCAGGACCACCAGCTTCCTAGGTAAATAAATGTATACTATTCTATTTTTAAACTGGTTCCAGTATGTTGGCTTTGGGAAATTTTGTGTCTTTCACCTGTGCTTTACCCCAAGGTATAGATTTAAAGAGTATATTTTGGGGATTTTTGAGAAGTTCAGAGCACATGAATAATAGGCTACTTAATGTACTATAAAGAATTTGAGATTGCTGTGGAGATGTTTCTATTTCTGAATATCTATGAGAGAAAGGCTGAGGAACCTGGGTTCCCTTCTAGGAACTCTAAAAAGGAAAGGGGCAATGAGTCTGTTCCTTCAGAAAAAGATTGAAGTATTTGGAGTCAGGGAACCAGTTTGTGTGGAAACTGGCAAAAAAAAGATTAGAAGGCAGCCAGTCAGGTTACCATAGGGGTCTGTGTATTTTCTAAAGAGAACTTGAAGCTCAGTTCTACTGACTCCAGCTCTACCACTGAAATCGACACCCTAAGCTTAGCAAATCACTCCATCTCTCTCTGCCTAAGTTACAGAGCTTCCCACGGCAATGCTACAGAGCTTGCTGCCCTCCTAGAAACTGCCTGCTCCACCCCAAATAGACATCAGCCTCTTGTAAGGTGGCAGGCTATGGCCTATAATAGTCTGCAAATATGAAAGGGCCTGTAAGTTAGGCCCTGATTCCAACCCCCATCTTAGTAAAGAACCAAAGTCTGTAAAAGTTTGAGAAAACTGTTTAAACTGCTTAATAAGAAGTTTTCATGAATACATAAATCTTTCATTATTCTCTTGTGCTGTGAAAATAGAAATGTTTCAGTACTTGCATTCCTAGAGCCAGGAACGACCTTGCAGTAGAGAAGTATCAAACCTAGAAACTGCACCATTGTTAGAACAGTTTGGGAAGGGGGAGCAGGGAGCAGGGAGCCAGGCCCAGGAGGGATCTCTGATTGGACAGGTGCAGGGGGCGTTGGAACCAATAGAAAGTTTGCATGTATCAAACTGAAGAAAAGGTATAAATGAGTATGTCTCTGTAAGAATGTGGCTCAGTTCTTTTTCTGTGAAGCTTTGACTAACTGGGCCTTGTGCACAATAAACTGGCTTGGACCCTGTAAATTGACTCCTGGATTTATTCATTGTCTGCACTTCGCTGCTACAGTAATACTCAGGGACCTCAATCTGGCACCTTCCTTGAAGCCATGACTGCATTCAGATACACTCAGATTCTCACCAGACCAACCCACATGAAAGGAAACATTCTTGACCTTATTTTCATGCCTGCTGACTTACTCCCTGACCTCTACCAGGCACCCCACTTTATACTTCCAGTACCTTTGACAGACCATGCAGCCATTCTTTTCACTATCCCTCCCACCCTCCACCAAACAACCTAGACCTCCACCCCACTCAGCCTGGAGATTTCAAGAATTCAATATTGAACACTTCCCTCAGCTTGATGCCATTAAAGATGCAGATGCTGATCTCAACAAAATGACTCAAGGATGGAACAATACTCTGTCTGCAGTAGCCCTTGCACCACCAAGGAAGACACCACCAAAGCATCGCAATAGAGCCTCATGGTTCTCATCTTCACTCCAGGAGCAGAAAAGTGGCTTACGCCAACTTGAACGCAAATGGAGAAACTCCAGAAACCCCCTTCTCCAAGCTTCTTATACAGAACAACTCGGGCTATACAATGAAGAAACAATAAAATGCAAGAAAGAATATACAGCAATCTCATCACTAGCGCAATAAACAAACCAAGAGAGCTCTACTCCATTGCAAAAACACTCCTAACAGAACCAAATAAAGGAACCGCAGAAAATAAAATATGCCCTCAGAAGATGGCACACTATTTATTTTCCAAAAGATGCAAGCCCCACCAAAAGATCAACTTCCAGCAAACCTAGATCCTAAAGTGATACCCCAGAAATTATGGACACACTTCAAGCTCCCATCATTTGAAAACATTGAAGAAACAATCCAGAACCTAAGTACAACAACCTCCTCACTGGCCCTTGCCCTGTGGCCTGAGTAAAGCTGGCAAGATCACATCTCAGCACATATTTAATGAGCATAGTACACGCTTCTTTGTCCTTAGGTATTATGCCCACCTTGTTGAAGCAGACCTCAATCCGTCCTCTACTGAAGAACACAAAGCTTGACCACTCCTTCCCTAAGTCCTATAGACCAATATCCAGTATCCCATTTATTCCCAAGATAATAGAGAAAATTGTCCTTACACAACTTCAAGATCACCTCACTGAGCATGTACCTCTGGGACCCTCACCAACACAGGTTTAGATAGTATCATGGTGTTGAAACCCTCAACACTTCCCTATTAAACACACTCCTCACCTGCTCCCAAGACTCCAGTAAAGGTTTCATCCTAGTATTCCTCGGCATTGCTTCTGCTTATATCTCAAAGCCCATTCACAGCAAGTAAAAATCAGTCATAAGACGTCTAATCCTTTCCCTCAACAAATAGGAGTACCCAAGGATCAAGTCTCTCAGCTCTCCTTTTCAATATCTTCATCCAGCCATTATGTCACTTATTCAGAAAGCACAAGATCATGTACTAAATCTATGTTGATGACTATTTATTTAACTGTACTTATATACTGCTGATCTATAAGTCGAAGCGGTTTACATATAACAAATGTTCTTCACTCCCTATAACCCCTTATCTCCTAACATCACCAGCCTACAGAACTGCTTCATAGAAGTAAGAAATCTAATCAAGGGAAGCCAGAAGCCCTATACATCACGTCCAATCCATCCTTCTCTCCACTATGTACCCTTAGACTAGACAAAGTAAAATACCTGGGCATAATATTAGATCAACAGTTGAAGTTTCAATTCCACATAAAGAAAACTATCTCCATCTACCATAAATTAAGAACTCCGAAACAGCTCTATCCCCTACCAACCCCAGAATTATTCCGAACCATCTACCAGGCTATGATTACACCTACCCCAGACTAATGTAACATTATTTACCACAGCTTACTTAAACACATCGACTACAGATGGCCAAGAACACAGAGCAAATAATCTTCAGAGCTCTGCGCCGTGCTCACATCACACCCATACTGATGCAGCTTCAATGGCTCCGCATCACTGCTAGAATAAGATAAAAGGCTCTCACCATAACCTTTAAAATCTTACACCAGGAATCTGCTGCCTGCCTTCAAACCCTGATTTCAAATCCCAAGAATGAAAGACTAAGAAGAAAGAGCACCCTCAACCTACTCACGATCCTGACCCAGAAGATTAGAAGCAGGCAGTCAACTTGTAATCGGGTATTTACCCTGTTTACCCCCAAATATGGAATTCCCTACCCCCCTTCCTAAGAGGGTGATCAGACCTGACCAAATTCCAGAAAATACTAAAAACATCTCTCTTCCAAGAAGAATATAGAACTACCTTGGACTCAGAGACTCAACCGCCCTAGTAAAATACTGTTAGAACAACCTACACATGCACTGTCCCAACACATAACACAAATGTTGCATATTTACACACTTTATTTAATCTGTAAATAGTTCAGAGTTTATATTTATATTACAGTTATACTGTTAAGTTCTCTGTACAACAGAGTACCTCCTAGGCCCTGTTACGATTCTTGGTTATCTGTAAACCGCTTTGAATGGTAGAAAGGTGGTATAAAAATAAATAAATAGATGACTGATCCAATAATGGGGCTGAATAATAGTGCTGGGTTTTTTTGTATAATAAATTGACATTTTTGTTCCTGTTTACGTTTTTGCAGTGTGTTTTTGGTAATTTCACCAATAAAGGTGAGGCCCAATATTCAGCCATGGTGGTCAGTACATTATAGAGTTCCTGATCACCGTGGCTGAAAGTAAAACCATATATTTAGCGTCAGAGCCTATCTGGCATCCAGTGCTGAATATTTGATTTCGCCGCTGACCAAATTTGCTATCCAGTTAGTGATGATATTCAGCCACTAGCCAAATAACAACAAATCTGCAGAACTTTACAGTAGAAGAGCCATTGACCTGTCCTAACTTTCTGCAGTCTAGCTATCCAGTTAGCAACTGTATATTGTCGTTAACAGGATAGCTTCCACAACTGCCCGAGCTCCGCCTACACACCACCCTGGAATTCATGGGATGTCCTTACTGCGGTCTGTTGAGATATCCAGCAGCATTATCCGGATAATGTTTGCTGAATATTAGGATCACCGGGGTTTATGCAATTTGCAGGTGCTGCAAACTGCATAAAACCATCTGAATATCAACCTCGTGATTTTTAAGAAAGGACACAGCTGACAATATTTTTTTACTAAGTAGCAAAAATAGATTGTGTTTTTTGTAGTTAGACCATGAGGGTCTTGGAGCATTTGCCCCACCCTTGCCTCTGCCCCAGAACTCCCTATTTTTCCTTCAAAATGACCCCCATGGAGTGGACCAAACCATTCATAGTAACATAGTGAACGATGGCAGATAAAGACCAGCATGGTCCATCTAGTCTGCCCAGTAAGGTGCCAGAGTTGTAGAGTTATTTGCCATTCCAGGCAGGTCACCCCTCTCTGTTTAGAAGTTATTTATGTTTGCTTTGATCCCATCCTCTTGCTATAAAGTGATCCTGTGTGTCTGTCCCATGCCTTTTTGAACTCCTTCACATTCACCCATGGAATAGGAGCTATATTTCCATATGAAGCTATGTCCTACGCTATAGCTTCATATGGAAATAGGAATAGCTGGTATCCCTTAAGCCACAAAAATCCAGAAACCATCAGAGGCTCTGAGTCTGCAATGCATACAATTTCAAACATTAATAAGGGGTTTCTCTGACTCATCTTTACAAAAGGCAGCTGGTGGACAATGCAGGACGATTTAATAGAAGGACTGGCCTCGCTACGTGAGTTACTTTGCAGCTCTGCAGTGAACTACTAAATGAATTGAACCTAACCCACTTTGCAATTTTGAGATACCATCTTTAGGGAGCCATAAGAGCAACTCATCCACTGAGTGACACGACTGTTTCTTTCAGGCTCCTCTCTATCATCACTAGCTAATTGCAACGGTATTATTAAACATTTGTCAAGCGGTTAACTTTGAGAGACTGAAATGACCCTAGTTGAAGACAGAGCTATGAAACATCCAAAAACAAAAGTGAACCGAGTAGATGTTATGATTGTTTTGAACGTGTCAGATTTGATTTTTGGGGAAATTTGACCAGATTCAAAATATATTCACCATGGATTCTTGGGAAAGTGCATTGAATCTGTCAGGCGTGGAGCCGTGCCACCAGGCTTCTATGATTCAGGAACATGAGATAGGCCAAGCAGTCACCTAGAATATCATTAGAACATAAGAAATGCCACAGTCTAAGCCCTGCTCTGCCGACTGCTTTTACCACATCCTCTGTCAATACAGTTCAACTATGCACTGGCTAAAAAAGTATTTTAATTTAACTTAATTTACACATTTATATTCCACCTATTCCATTAGTTCTAGGCAGATTACATTTTAGGCAATTTAAGAGACAACGGTATACATGCACAGTACATTCAATAATTCAAACAATATACAGTTTCTGGAAAATTGCCCTTTCTAGTCATTTAAATTTTTCCAGGATACCTATCTGTAATAACTATCTACTGAATAAATGATATTCAGCCTCCCTAAGGGTTCCATTCTTATTTATTAACTGCTTGAATCCAGAAAAGCAATCCAATAGTGATTCATAGTAACATAGTATATGACGGCAGATAAAGACCAGTATGGTCCATCTAGTCCACCCAGCAAGGGGGCAAGAGTAGGTGCACTTGCCGCTCCGTGCAGGTCACCTCTCCCCATGCCTTTGTTTAGGGGTGTACCCACCGCTCCATGTAGGTCACCCTATTTGTTCAGATATAAGAGATAGTTATGCTTAATTTGATTTTATCCTGTTGCTATAAAGGGATCCACTGTGTCTGTCCCATGCCATTTTGAATTCTGTCACTGTATTTGCCCCCACCACTTCCATTGGGAGGGCATTCCAAGCATCCACCACCCTTTCAGTGAAACAATATTTCATGACATTGCCTCTCAATTTACCCCCTTGCAGCTTCATGTTATACCCTCTAGTTTTACAGCTTCCCCGTCTTTGTAAGAGGTTTGTTTGTCCATTAATACTCTTTTAAGTATTTAAAGGTCTGAATCATATCTCCCCTGTCCCTCCTCTCATCCAGACTTTCTAATCGCTTAACAGAAATTTTCTAAATAAGACTGTCTAAAATGACCAACTAAAAGATAAATAAGTTGCTAGACTAACCTTCCTCAGAAGTCCATTCCATTCAGTAGCTGTCTTGTAACTAAATGTTTAAGAATATAGGCCTCCATATTTAAAAGGATTAACGCGGCTAGCAAACCTGCTAACAGTATTAATCCCCTTGACTGGGATATTCACTGGCACTAACATGGTTAGTGTAGCTGAACATCCACATTGGTAGCTACTGCATGCCCCAGTGCTAACTGGTTAGCACTGGGGTGCTCTGTGGGCAGAGCGGGAGCGGCACCCAGTTATCTTTCAGTGGTGAAGGTCAGATACAGTAAAGGCTGTCCTAACCTTTGCTGCTGAAGCTATCTGGGCAGCGGCTGAATGCAGCCATTGCCCAGTCAACTTCCCGGCTATCCGGCTGACCCAGATATTCAATACCAGTGGCTGGATATGGCCCTGGCACTGAATATCTGGGTTTGGGGTTCAGCAGCGATGGCTAGCATGCTGTAATCGTGCTGGCTACTGATGCCAAATACCGGGCCCCTAGTTCCTGCAATTGTTTGATTCTGATTGGAGAAGTCTAGAACTAGATAAAAACTGTGCCATTAATATCATTTCTCTGATTTGTGCATGATAGAGAAGTTCTTCCATCAATTGTTTTATATTATTATTGACTTTGATGCTGTTATTAACTGTATAATGATTTATTGAAGGTTTATTTTGCAGCGATCCTCCTTGAATATATTGGTAGGCTGGGCAATGATAAACTTCGGCACGGAGTGACACACTATCGAGTTCAAGCTCTTTAATGCACTATGAGCCCACTTACCTTTCATAAAAAGGTATTTGTAAATTTATTGACAACTGAAGATAATAAATATAAAAATAAGAATGAAATATGAAATTAGATACATGAAATTGATCTTAAGATATTGGGGGAGATATTCCAAGGCATTTATATGGTTTGCAGTTGGATATTCAGCAGTACTTACACAGTTAGTGCCTCTGAATATCCGCTGGTGCCGCCACTACACTAGCGGGAAAAATTGTGGGAAACTGACAGAATGATTGTTAGGCTGGCTTTAAAAAATCGTAAATCATCTGCCAAGGACATCAATCAGGAACTTACGGATCTTGGTGTGTCCGTTACTGATCAAACTGTTCAAAGCAGGCTACTCAACGCTGGTCTGAGGGCAAGAATTCCAAGAAAGAAACCTTTTCTGAATATTCAGCAGAGAAAACGATGACTCCAGTGGGCTAAAGAGCACCTAAACTGGACTGGACTGAACTGGATCGAACAGTTTGATCAGTAACGGACACACCAAGATCCATAAGTTCCTGATTGATGTCCTTGGCAGATGATTTACGATTTTTTAAAGCCAGCCTAACAATCATTCTGTCAGTTTTTGGAGTTGTAGACTTTTTCCTTCCTCTTCTCTTCTGAGTTGCAACACTTTCAGTGATTTTGAAGCGAGCACACAACTTTTGTACACCAGATGTTGTCACTCCATGGCCCATCTTCTGAGCGATTTCATGAAAGCTGTACCCCTCATTTCTCAAAGTAAGGGCTGTTGCTCTCTTTTTAAGAGACCAGTCAACCCTCTTTTTGCTGCCATCATTAATCTACAAAATACAACAACATATTCCAAATTGGAAACTTTTTATTAAGCATTTGTCATTTTTTTTAAATATTTTCGCTAATAAATAAAATAAATTTCCTGAAAGATGGGCTTCCAAGATAGTATTTTTAAACAGCACCCAAGCTTGATGTAAGTCTTTAACCTTTGCAACTGCTCCTTTTAGTTTTTTCTTAACTATTTTCCTCATTTTATCATAGTCTCCCTTTCGAAAGTTAAAAGGTAGTACTGTTGATTTCCTTACCATCCCTCCTCCACTAATTAAATCAAACACAATCATGCTATGATCACTACTGCCAAGTGGCCCCAACACCCTTATCTCTTGCACCAGATTTGGTGTTCCACTAAGAACTAGGTCCAATATGACTTCCCCTCTGGTCGGTTCATAATCCAGCTGCTCCAAGAAGCAGTCATTTATTTCATCTAGGAACTTTATCTCCCTAGCATGTCCTGCTGTGATACTGACCCAGTCGATATCGGGGTAATTGAAATCACCCATTATTATTCCTGTGCTGTAAACTTTGTTAGCTTCCTTGATTTCTTTGAGCATTTCATCATCCATTTGTTCATTCTGGCCAGGCGGTCGATAGTACACCTTCACTGCCATCGCCTTCCCCTTTTTACATGGAATTTCAATCCATAGAGATTCTACAGCAAATTTTGTTTCCTGCAAAACTTTAATCCTTTCTGACTCAATGCCCTCTCTAACATATAGCGCAACCCCTCCACCAATTTGATCAGCTCTGTCATTACGATATAGTTGGTACCCAGGTATCACAAAATCATTACGATATAGTTGGTACCCAGGTATCACAATGTCCCACTGGTTGTCCTCCTTCCACCATGTCTCTGAGATTCCAATCATATCTAACCTCTCATTTAGTGCTATATATTCTAACTCTCCCATCTTATTTTTTAGACTTCTAGCATTTGCATACAAGCATTTTAGAGACTGTATTTTATTCATATTAATCTGGATATTGGTAGGCATGGGTAATTTGGAATCTTTAAGCTCTGTCTGCTCCATACTCAAGGGCATTTGGGCTACTTTACTCTTTTTTGGAACCTGTTTGCTTTTGGTAGTATCCTTCAAGGATACATTGTTCCGAACCATGCACACTTGGGCAACTGTCGGCTTTCCCCTATTATCTAGTTTAAAAGCTGCTCTATCTCCTTTTTAAAGGTTAATGCCAGCAGCCTTGTTCCATCCTGGTTAAGGTGAAGCCCATCCCTTCAGAAGAGCCCCTCCTTTCCCCAGAATGTTCCACAGTTCCTAACAAATCCAAACCCCTCATCCTTGCACTATTGTCTCATCCACGCATTGAGACTCCGGAGCTCTGCCTGCCTTTTGGGTCCTGCGTGTGGAACGGGAAGCATTTCAGAGAACGCTACCCTGGAAGTTTTGGATTTCAACTTCCTACCTAAAAGCCTAAATTTAGCCTCCAGAACCTCCCTACCACATTTTCCTATGTCATTGGTACCGACATGTACCAAGACAGCAAACTCCTCCCCAGCGCTATCTAAGACCATATCTAGATGGCGCGTGAGGTCCGCTACCTTCACCCTTCACACCAGGAAGGCATGTTACCAGGTGATCCTCATGTCCACCAGCCACCCAGCTATCTACATGCCTAATGATCGAATCACCAACTATAATGGCTGACCTAACCCTTCCCTCATGGGCACATGGCCCTGGAGAAACTTCCTCAGTGCGAGGTTTTACATCACCTGGAAGACGGGTCCTAGTTACAGGATCACATCCTGCCACACCAGGGTGATGCTCTCCTGTCACGTGACCTATCTCCTCCATGGCAACAGGGATGCTGCCATACTGTAGGTGGGACTTCAGGACAGTATCCGTGTAGGTCTTGTCTATGTACCTCTCTATCTTTCTTATGTCTTCCAAGTCTGCTACTTTATCCTCTAGAGAACGGACTCGTTCCCTGAGAGCAAAGAGCTCTTTGCACCTAGTGCACACGTAAGACCTCTCACCAACTGAGAGAAAATCATACATGTGACACTCAATGCAAAAGACTGGAAAGCCCCCATCTTGCTGCTGGACTGCTGTCTGCATCTTAGTTTTAAGCTTGTGTTTAGATCTGTAAGTTCTTTACTTACTAAGGGTTGCTGTGGATATTTATACTAATAAAAGTGTACCTAATACGTTTAATATACCTTGTTCACCTGAAGCTTAATTAATCTCAGGTCCTTTATGTATGACTGATTTGGATAAAGAGCTGCACTTGAGAGCAGCTCCTTCCCTTTAAGATGTGTAAGTACCTATAAAGCTACGACTATCACAGGGGTGTGTGGGTGTTGGGGAGGGAGGGTGGGTGGGAAATAAGACTTATTTAAAGAGGGCTGCTACACAGTACTCTGTCCTGTGCTTCTCAGCTAAGCTGTGACTAACTTCCTGGGTGATTAACAGTCCTTGCTTGGATAGAAGGAGTCTTTCAAAATGGCCTTTTGACCTGCCACCTGGTTTTAACACCTATTTAAACAGTTTCACAGGTCTCTTGCCCCCTTGGTAGAAGGCCTTTTTGTAAAGGTCTCTAGAAGACTTTATTTCTTGTTCAATGAATACTGACACTATTTTGCCTTTTATGCTAAGTTATATTCTGATTTGATTTAAATTAAAGCTCTTTGCTGCTATTAGACCCTGAAAATGAGTATGAAATTTAAACTACATGCTCTCTGCTGGGTTCTAAATTTAACCAGAAAACTCTCTTCTATGTTTTAAATTTAATCTAAAAGAACTTTGCTGCTATAAGGCTCTGAATGAGTATTAAATTTAAACTACAAGCTCTCTGCTGAGTTCTAAATTTAACCAGAAAGCTCTCTTCTGTGTTTTAAATTTAAACTTAAACTGCTGCTACTAGGCCCTGACTGATTTAACAAATATACTGGGTTCACAGATTAATCAGATTTAATCCAAAGAATTCCCTTCAGAAAAGTTCCCAGAAGTATATACTCACAATTGCAGATCTATCTCCAGAAGTAGCAGTCCCCCTTTTGAAGTCCTTCAAGGTTCTGGGTTCTGAGGCCAAACCGGTGGACCAGATATGGTCCAGCATTCAATATCCTAGTTAAACCTCAGTGCCTGTGGCTAGCCACTTTAGCAATGCTAGCCACCAGTGCTGAATATCGAGCCCATTACTCCTATAAATGTATTTATTGGAGGTGTCCTGCTCCAGTTCTGCCGAAGGTTGCTCCTGATCTGGTTTCTGCTTCAGTCTTGCCACTGCAACATCTTCTGGTTCCTGATTTTGCCTGGTTTCAGCACTGTTCTACAATGTCCGGAGCCTAACCTCTTTATCCATGCTCCCACCCAGGGTAGGTCCTAACAGTAGGATAGCTTTCTTGCTGTTCTAATTTATACAGATAGCAGCGCTAAATATCACTGCTGTCTGGATAACTCAAGTCTCTGTCCCAGATCTGCCCCAGATAGTACCAAGCCAGTCTGTGAAACTGCCTCTCAATATGACTTATCTGATTAGCAGGTGCTGCTAATCAGATTAGTCCTTTTACATATTGACCCGTTAATTAGAAATAGTAGTATATGATTACCTGCTTGCCTATATCTCCATGACCTGTTTGTACTTTATTTTGGGTTTTCTTTTTCTATCCAATCTCTGACTGTAGAGCTACAATGCCTGAGAGATTTTTGAGATTAAGTTTTTGGTTTTTTTAACAGCATTTGCACTTTAGGAAAGTATATTTGTGAAGAAGCAATTTGTATTCACCTTCTCTCTTTGAATGGAGAAGAGAAAATGGTGCTGTGCTGATACTTTGTTTCCTTTTTCTACTGAGCTGCTGGTATCATCAGCCATGAGATTTAGGAGAAGGGAGACAGGGATAGGCTTGTATGGCTGCTTGTCAAAAGATTTCGCCATGATTGGTGAACTACTTTGTGTTTCCACCTTCTCCCCCTCCTACGGTTGTTCTGCTGTATCTGGTCCTGCAAAAAATGAATGGAATGAAGAAGAATTCAGCTCATTCCACCCCCCTCAGTCATTTAAAGGTATATGGACCAAAAATGCCCGCATTTGTCATGTTTTACAAATTTACTTTCTTTGTGTCTGCATCTAACCTCAGTTGCTAGCTTTTAGCTTTGTTCATAAAATGTGCAGTGAACTGGATGGGAGGGCCTGCTGTTGGAGTAGATAGAGCAGAAAGGAGCTTCTTTGTCCCCTAATCCAGTACCTCCCCCCTCTTATGCAGAGAACAGGAGGAAATAAATTGAGACTGGAGTGCACAAAGCAGAGAAGAGGAGAGCTACTTTGCTCCCAAATTCATTCCCTTTCCTGCCCCCTAAATAAGGCATATTGACTTTTGTCTGTGAACAAGAAGGAATGGACTGCATCAGCTCTGTAGTTCTCTTGGCCAATCAGATGTCTTTATCTTCGCCAAAGTCTGCAGTACCATGTGGTTGACAACAGATACGACAGAGTAGCATAGGGGAATATAAAGGATGAGAGGTAAGTATTGTGATAAGGAAGCTTATCATAGTTCAGGAAGAAATAATACAAGAGGTGAATTGGCTCTGAATAAGCAACCTGTGCTGGCTGGTAAAAGCACTAAAATGGAGTGTTTACCTAAAAGACTACCAGACCCAGAATGCACTGGTTTACAGAAAGCCTCTAGGAGAGCTGAAATAGGAAAACGTGTGCCTAATCAGAGGAGCAATGATATAATCCCTAATCACCCAACTCCTAGGGCAGGGCTTGATTCAGAACACCTGGACTGTGCTAGGGTGGAGTGTCCATCTAGGCACTTTAAAGCTAGAAAAAATTCTTCAGACAGACAGCAAGAGCAAGAAGAGCAAGAGCAATGATGGCAAAGACGGCAAGAGAAGGAGAGATGGAGCCTGAACAGAAGGAAGAACAGCAAGACATCCAGGAGGTCTAAGAAAGGAGCCCAAGGCAGTACGTATGCTGGGAGAGATTCCTGGGGCAAGCATTCTTCATTGGACTGGAAGAAACCAGAGGCTTGGAGATATACAGTCAGGAACCCCCAGACAGCACCTGTAAAGGAGACGGCTGCATCTACAGAAAGAAGGAGCTCTAATACCTATTTAAGGAGGTATGGGAAAAGAGACCTAAAGTCCAGAGATTCTGACTGGAGAGCTGGGCATAGAAGCTTTTCTACCTACTGGCCAAAATACCCAGAGAGGAAACCTAATGGCAACGTGATCTCAGGTATGAACTCTGATCTGTTCCCTAGCTTTGCACAAGGAAGACAGCAGGGAAACAGTTTCTATCCTGGTAGAGATCAGTTAGAGAATTCCTCTGAGCCAGTGTATGAAAGTGATCCTATGATATTTCAAGAGCAAGGGGAAATATCAAATGAGAAAGTGGAATGCATGGATTGCTCTCTGTTCTAGGCTCCTGTTCTAAAGTAATCCTTAGTTAAGCATCAAACACCAAAAGGAACTGTACTGTTTTTTTAGCTTCCCAGAAAAGTTTCTTTGAGAGAAAGCTTTGTGGAAAGTTGGAGCCATGTGGAGAGTGGACCAGCAATGGTTTGCAGCTGGTTAAGCACCTGTGATTAGAGCAAGGCACAAGTGCACGTGGGACTTTGGAAAGAAAACGTCTTCATTGTGTGAAAGGAAGAAAGTT
Organism: Ichthyophis bannanicus; assembly: GCA_033557465.1. NCBI lineage: Eukaryota > Metazoa > Chordata > Amphibia > Gymnophiona > Ichthyophiidae > Ichthyophis > Ichthyophis bannanicus. The sequence continues at coordinate 1,488,434,219 of CM066032.1, forward strand.
GTTTTTTTGATAAAGAGAATTTTCCTTTTGGGTTTATTTTTCATTACAGCACTGCTAAGAAAGTTTATTAGCAGGGGCTAGAAGAAAGACCTTTTCTGTTCCATCAAGGTTTTTACTAAGTTGTTGCATAAGTAATTCAGTTGCCTTATTTGTTCTGTTTCCTGAATACAATTCCTGAAGAAATTATCCTGTTGATGTTACCAAGCATATCTGTGCGAGGGAATAACACCCCATAAATAAAATCTGTTTTCTGCTTTACACTCGAGCAACTACAATTCTTTATTCTTGTTGAACGGCTGGTTTTGTGTGATTGAACTACAACACCCTCAATCCTTTGCAAGTCAAGTAAATTCCTGTCTTTGCCAAGATTGTGGAACTTTCACAACAAGCACCCCTGTTTACAGTATGCAGTACATGAGAGTTTATAGAATGAGGGGGGTGAGTGAGAAAGCTGTAGGGGTGAATGTGAAAGAAAGCTAGAGGTGTTAATGGGGGTGTAGAGATGAAACAGAAATGATGGTGGAGCAGAGGTCATGTTGGAAGGTATTTGTGATAGAAAGCCAAAGAAGTGGGTGGGAAAGAGAGGATGACAGAACCAGCGATCATGAAGAAGGAAGGAGGGTAGCAAAGATCTGGGAGGTGTGATGGGCAGAGCTAGAAGTAGTGACTGGAAAGAGGAAGGGATAGAAAAAGAAACAAAGAAAGGTGACAGAAGAGGTGGAATGGTGTATGAGCAAAAGCCAGGGATTTATTTATTTATTTGGAAACTTTTTATATACCGCCCCTTCCAGAGATCAGGGGCGGTTTACATAGAACAGAAGAACAATGGCATTGAACATTTCGTAACATGGTAACTATTTACAATAAACAGTTAAACATAGTACCTATTTACAAACTTATAAATTATAACTTTGGAACTCAAAGTTATATAGAGGCATTTACATTGGTATAAGGTGAAAAAACTTTATGCGGGAAAGTAAGGTTATGACTGAGTTTGTGTAGGCAGGATACTAGGTAAGATGGTCAGATTGTGCTTGTGGGGCTTGAAGAGAGGAGTGGTCTAAATTATAAAAATGTTGGGTGAACAGGTATGTTTTTAATTCCTTTCGGAAGGTTTGGAGATCTTTGATCTCTCTTAGACTCACTGGGAGACTATTCCATTGAACAGGTGCAATATATGAGAAAGCACTGTTGCTTGTTATCTGTTTTGGTTTTCGTATTGAGTCAGGGACTAAAATAGTGTTGAGGTTCCTCCTTCTCATCTGTTTTCATGGGGGGGGGGGGGGGTTGAATCAATTATGAGGGAAGAGATGGGCCAATTTTGTTAATTAGCTTGAAGGTAGTCACTATGGATTTATACTGAATCCTACTGGCAACAGGGAGCCAATGGAGAATGTATAAAATGGGAGAGATGTGGTCAAATAGCCTGCCTTTAAAGATTATTTGGGCAGTAACATTTTGAGCCATTTGGAGTATGTTTATGTTTTTCTTGGTTATGCCTTGCAGTATACCGTTGCAATAGTCTAGGTGTGGTATGATTAGAGCTTAGACAACAGTTCTGAAATCATCTCTGTCTGAGTGGTCTGAATTGTTGAATGGTCCTAAGTTTGAAGAAGATGGTTCTAGCCGTTTGTTTTATGTGGGTAGTTAAGCTAAGTGTCCTGTCAAGGGTAACTCCTAAGTATTTTACCTCCTGTTTAACTGGGATGGTACTGTAGGAAGATGAGAGCATGCAGGAGGATGACAGAGTGAGAATGGATGAGAGAAAGAGTCATGGGGAAGTATGAAGAGGATAAATGTGGGTGAGGGAGTCAAAGCAGTGCTGATGGTCTGAGAGAGTCAGACTGGAAGGAATTTGAGGACCTAAGAAAGGGTGAATGAAAGAAAATGCTTCGAAGAGGTGTTGGGGTAAGAGAGTCCTAGAGAAGGTGGCTGCTAGGGAAGAAGGGGATGGAACAGCAACTCAATAAGGGAGACATGGGAAATTGACAGACCATGGAGTAGAGAGTTAGGGACGTGACATGTTGGGACAGGGAGAACTACAGGGTGGAAGATGGTGGCAGAAAAATTGGAAACGGAGGGGTGAGATCTAAGTGTGAGTGGGTAAAGAAAGTTTAGAATTGGTGATGAAAGGGAGACATTTGGATAGTAAATTTACAAGCTACATAGGCTGGGCAGGCACAAAGATGCATTGTTGCACCTGTTTTGTAAAGGCAACGTATGTGCCCATGCACCTTTATAAAATCTCCTCACTGAAAACTGCTGCACAAAATTACACTTGCTGTGAGGAAAAAGGAACTCTGTGCAGGTATGTACCAGTAAGAATTGAGGCCTTTGTTATAAGATACACTCACAAGTGCCGATCTCATCCCTGCTTTATGCATTCTCTGTTCCTGGGAACACCGACAAATATAGGCGGCTGATTTTATAAGCGCCGCATGGAATACTATGCACCCTTTACGTACATCAGTCCCTATTTTCAAGGACTTCCGTGCGTGAACGGGCACTTCCATGCATGCTTTGGCTGGTTATTAGACTATAAATGCACACAGAAGTGCCGATCATGCATACATTCTGTTGCAGCATGCACAGGAGTGGAGCGGAGCTTGGGTGGGGCATAGGCATGGCCTTGATTGAGGCATATAAGTTATAAAACACTATAACTTAGGCACATCAGTGCAATTACCTATAGGGTTCACCAGCTCTGCCTGCTGCAGGGCAGATGTAACCACAGTGACATTTTTGGAACTTCTATATGCCCCTATTTTATAAACTGAAGCATGCATGTGCTTCCCTTAACAAAAAAAAGTCCTGAATATGCACACAGCAATGCACTTTGTCTGTGCAGGAGTTTATAGAATTACCCTTCGCACTGCCCAGAGCCCACTTTAATGCCTGTATACATGCTGGTGTAATTTTATCTCAAATGCTGTTCTGCATATTTGGGTTGCTTATTGATGTCGCCTCTGTTCTAGGTATGCATCTACTCATGGGGCTTATTGAGTTCCAGGTCTCTCTCCCATGAGTTTCTAGGAGAAACTGGTGTGAATTCACTGATAGGGAGAATTACATGACTCCAAGACCCTAGGCTTAGTATGATTACAAAGGAAGCACTTGAAACAACAGATGTAATGTTCCAGAAATAAAATTATTACTGAACAAAAATTAATACTGAACAAATAGTCTTTTATTCAAATGTAAACCAGTCAGTATGAGAGGAGATCAAACCTAAACTTTCTTTAGAAGCTCAGATGATAAGACTTCGACTTTCTTACTTTGGACACTATGCAAAGAGAAAGATCATTAGAGAAAGACATCATACTTGGCAAGGTAGAAGGTCAACGCAAAAGAGGAAGACCAGCAATAAGATGATTAATACAATAACAGCAGCTATGGTGCCACTCTGTTTATGTTTATGTTTATGTTTATGTTTATGTTTATTACATTTGATATACCGCTCAGGCCAAAGCATTAGAGCGGTTTACAATACTACATAAATGATACTGAAAATATGAAAAGAACGCCATTAACAAGATAGGACAGAGTAATAGATAGTGATAGTCAAAGAAATAGAAGAGACAAGAGGAAAGGTTCATTATAACACCAGAGAGGCAGAATATCATACCACCACAGCTCAGTCCTTCCAAACAGACTTGACCATAATCGCTACTCATCACAAATTTAAGCCAGGCAGAAATACGCCGCAGAAATGGCTCCTTATAAACCTCTGCTGCCTGGATATACTTGACAGAAGCAGATGAGGCAGAGCTCTCACTCACAGCCTACGACGCCGGCATCATTCCTCCACCATCCCGCTCGTCGTGGCATGCAAACCAAATACAGCAGATAACCCGGTCCCGCACGGTCCAACGCCTAAGGGCCACACCAAAGGGCCCTCTTGCAAGGCCCTCAGGCGCAGGCCCGCTGGTGGAATGGCAGTTTAACAATGAGCTGCCTGACTGAAGACCAAACGCAGTTTAGGACAACTATCCAGAGGTTCGCCATAAGTCAACACCGACTCAGTGGCACTTAACAACAAAAATGCAGAAAATCTGGGAAGAGGGCACTACAGTGGGACTAAGGTAGATCTCACCCTTTCAGTGAAAAAGTATTTCCTGATGTTGCTTTTCAGTTTACCCCCTTGCAGCTTCATGTAACGCCCTCTAATTTTACAGCTTCCTCAACTTAGAAAAAGGTTTATTTGTTCATTAATACCCTTTAAGTATTTAAAGATCTGTATCATATCTCCCCTTTCCCTCCTCTCCTCTAGAGTATACATATTTAGGTCTTCAAGTCTGTTCTCATAAGTTTTCTGATGCAGGCTCCAAATCATTTTGGTTGCCTTCCTCTGAACAGCTTCCAGCCTCTTTGTATCCTTTGCGAGATACAGGCTCCAAAACTGAACACAATATTCCAAGTGAGGCCTCACCAGGGACTTGTACAGTGGCATTAGTACCTTTTCCTTTCTGCTGGTAATTCCTCTGTATGCAACCCAGCATCCTTCTAGCTTTGGCTACCGCCTTGTCGCACTGTTTTACCACCTCTTGAATAACAGCAAAGAAGTTTACAATCGAAATGTTACATTAAGAAAATGGAAATGGAGCTACAATTAATAAAGGAAAGGAAAGAAAGAAATCAGATCAAAGGCCATGGATCACAGGTTACAGATGCCGCCCCACATATCCGGCTTTTATACCAAAAGGCTGAGCATCTGTTACTCTTTAGTTTAGCTCGAGACCGTGGAATGTTCAAGCCATTGTCATGAAGAAATCGGAGGACCCTAGCAGAGGTGTGGAAGGAGATCATGAATTCTAAGTAAAGAGGTATATCAGTATATAAGACTTTGTGGGTCAGAGTAAGAATTTTATAGTGAATACGGTAGCGGACTGGGAGCTGGTGGTGTTGGAATAAGAGTGTAGTAACATGATCAAACTTGCTTGCATGGCACAAGATTCGAAGAGCGAAGGTTTGGATGGTTTGAAGTCATTTCAGTTCAGATTGGAATAAAGATAATGTGATTGAGCACAAGGGTATGTCATGCAGAGGGATCAAGAAAATGGCAAAGGGCTTGAAACTGGTGCAGCACAAGGAGAGGTTTTAATGAGAGTTCTGTGTCCAGGTCGACACCAAGATATTTGAAGTGGGGAGAGATTTCTATAAGTTGGCCATCAAGGATAGGAAAGAGGGCAGGTTCTGTGACACCGCCAGTAAGCCATGTCACTGAAGTTTTGGTAATGTTGAGTTTCTATATCTTCCAACCAGCTCTTAACTTTACACAAACAGCTATTTAAAGCAGTGAGTTCAGGGAAGCAAGAGTCGGTGAAGGCAAGCAGAAGTATATCATCAGCATAATAATAGGCTGCTATTGCTGCCACTTGAATAAGCAGTGTTAATGGACCTAGAAAAAAGTTAATCAAGAGAGAGGCTAATACGGAGCCCTGGGGGACCTCACATGTTAAGGGATATGCATCAGAGGACTGAGATGCAACCATTACCGTATAAGAGCAATTAAATAGGAAGGAAGAAAACCAGGCGAGAACTGTACCTCGGATACCAACAGCTGTTGAACGTGAGAGCAAAATAGTGTGATTAAACAGGTTGAAGGCTGCAGATAGATCTAACAAGATAGCCAAGACAATTTTTCCATTATCAAGAGCACTGTGAACTTTACTTAGAAGCGACATAAGGACAATTTCCGTGCTGTGGCTTGATTGGTATCCAGATTGGCAGGGATGAAGAGCATTGGGGTTTTTTTAAGGTGGTTCCAGAGTTGTATAAACACAGTCTTCTACACATATGCTCCAGTGTAGACACATAGGTATATAGTAGGAGAAAGAAGGATTTTATTTTAAAAAATTACCCATTTATGGGCCAGTATGCAAAGGACTTGTCTGGTTAACTCTGGAAGTTAGCCAATAAATCTCAAACTTTCAAGTCCATTGCCCTCGCAGTGGCTAAATTTTATGTACATACCTAGTATGAAGAAAAATGAAATGAACAGGAAATGCCAGAGACTGAGAGAGAAGAGGAAGTGATGAATACAGAAAGAGAAAAAAAAAGCAAAATGTAAAGAGTCTGGAAAAGGAGGTATGAGAAAACAGATAAGAGGAAAGCATCACAAAGAGACGAGGGCCATTGTGATTAGAAAAACACCCACCTAGACCAGTGGTTCCCAACCTGTGGTGCATGGACCTCTGGGAATCCATATAGGAGGTCCACAGGACACAGAGAAGAGTAAAAGCGAGGTTGGTGGGGATTGGCTGTGGGGAAGAGAGATACTGGCTAGGGAAAGAGAGAGAAAGAGACTAGAGGGAACTGGCTGGGGGAAGGGAGTGAGAAAGAGATTGGTGGTGACTGGTTGGGGGAAACAAAGAGACTGAGAGACAGGAAGGGGAAGAGAGATAAAAAGAGCTGCTGGTGACAGGCTTGGCGTTTAAAGGTAATTTTATAAACTTTCTGCGCACATAAAACACTGATCTACATGTGTAAAAGCCCTCTTACAAAATCAACTAGGTCCCCCCTAAAAATGCATGCAGTGCGCTTTAGAACATGAATGTTCAAGGGAGGAGCAGGTATGAAACAGCCCCCAGTATGGCAAAGTCCTCAGATCTTCCAACTAAAACCAAAACTAAATCCTGGTTCACTGTGCAGCTGTTTTTTCCCCCCAAACATTTCATTTGCTGACTTTCAAAACTTTAGCACTTTTTCTCTCACCCCTACAATTTTATCTTCCCAGTTATGATCATACGTTATCATATAAGGTGCATGTGACACTCCTTGCCACACTCCCAGCTGATACAGAAGGAGTCACAAACAACACTTTATATTAATTCTGCTTTCTGTCAACAACATGGATTATTGCCATATAGGAGAGAAAAAGAAATCCTTTGGTGCCCACTGTTCAATACAACACTTTTTAGGTACTTTAGTTAGAACGGCATTCATGGAAATAAAGCAATCATGAAATAAAGGAGCAATTTAAATCAATACAGAATGTATGAAAAAGAAACAGTAAAACTCTGTGAAAAAGGGAAGGAAAAATTGATGTTTTCACTGGCAGTGTTAAGTAACTTCTTTGCACAGCCCCAAACGATAGAGATAAGACTCTGGCAACCTTGCCTTGCTTGTGGAATCACTGAGTACTTCGGACATTCAAGTCGTTTCTGACAGGCAAGTCCCAATCCAATCTTTAAACCTTTCTCCCTACTGAGGGGTGTTTTGCATCATCATTCTGTTCCCTATTCTGTTTAACGTGTAGCTTCAACCCTTGGGGGCCATTATTAGACTTGAAAGTATAGATTTACACGGATGCCATTCAGATACTTGTGCAGGCTAAATCTTTGACTCTGTTCAGCAGTTGCATAAACAAAGTTATGAAATGGATGAAAAGTAGTACATTGAAGCTGAATCGTGAAAAAATTGAGAACATATGAGTAGTATAATGAGTACACTACTCGTCAAACTGATTGACAGGTGAGATAAGGATGACAGGAGCCAATCAGCGTTCATCATCGGAAATGACATCACCGGAAACAGTGTGTCATCGGAAATGGACACTGTCCATTTCCAATGACATCAGCAGAAGCAGAGTGACTGACTCCGGAAATGTGTTTTGCTTCTGGTTAATGCTGACATCTGCAAAAGCAGGAACCCTGGAAAAAACAAAACATGCTTATGGGTTGTTGTTTTTTTAATATTAAAGACCAGGAAGCTTCTACAAAGCAGATCACACAGTCTATATATGGTAAGGAGGCCATATCAGAACAATGTGCTTCAGACACCTACATTGTGAGTAGATATGAATATTACTTTTTAAAAGTACTGGTTATGTAATGTTTATGTCTCTGAATTTATGATTGTCTTTAAAAACAGGGGCAGAAACCGGGTTTTACAAATAGGCTCTCTCTTACAAAACGAAGACAGCAAAGAAAGTTAAAAGGTATGTCATGTGTTTTTTTAATGTTCCAGCAGCTATGCTCTTCATAATGTGTCTCAACCTTTAATCTTTTTTATTTTAGACCAAGAAGATGCTACAAAACAAGATGACCAACCTAATCAAGAGATGGTACCTTACCAAAAGCCAAAAAACAAGCAAAATAGTGAGTATTCAGGCTTTATCCCTCGCCTAGATTTTAAGGCCGCTGTAAAAGAAAAAAAAAAGTATTAGCCCCTACGTTTTCTTTTTCAGATCGAGAAAATGTTAGAAAATCAGCGACTATGGGAGAGAAGTCTAACAGGAAAAGAACATACAGCGAGAGTTTTTCTGACGGCGAATCTACACACACCGATACAGAATACGGAGAGCGTGATGAAAGCCGTGTCTTTGATCATCGTGTTTCAGAGAACAGAACAAATAGTCTTGCATTAGACCCCTCTGAAGAATCAGAACCAGTTAGCTATGTTCAGTTTGTGAAAAGGTGGGATCGTAAATTGGACAAGTTTAATGGTGTAATTTATTCAGAGGACTTTTGGTTTATTAATTTAGACAGGGTAACATCATTATCTGAGGCTCAAAACGCCATTCGGCAAGGTATTCAGCATATTCTGGATGAGGTTAGCAGCAGAGTTTCACCTAGTGATTATGTACAGGTGCATCTACATTCATCTCTTTTTCACAATTCCTTGTATTCTGGAAAGTTAAACCCAGAAGCATTAGATGCTGATGATTTCTTAGATCAGATCGCTAAACTCCTTCAGAGTCACAGAGAAATCTAGGTTTGTGATATAGTCCGTGTTGTTGTACTTGTCATAAGAAATCAGGGGGGGGGGCTCGTAGGGTCTTAAAGACTATACCATTTAGCCAAATTATTCATAAGAAAAGGATGTATTTGATAGACTTGAATAACACTGATAATAACCTGTGTTTTGCAGGTAGCCTCACAGCCCTCATGTCACTGGTAAAAATGACAGATGTCGAACTGTTAGAAGGTACTAAAAAACTACATGATGAGTTGAGATGGCCGATACATAGAAAAGTCATGCTTGATGATGTAGCAATATTTGAACAGCATTTAAAGATAAACATACGCGTTGTGCTTTACACAAATTCATGGATTTGTTTTAAGACATCAGACAGACCTGTGTTCCCTAAGACTGTGTTCTTGTTGCTATATGATGACCATTTCTATGGTATAACCGATGTCAAAAAATTCTATGGGGAGCGCAACTTCTGTAGTTACTGTCAGAAACCGTACAGTCACGATCATAATTGGTGGGATTTGAACTCCGGTCTCTCTCTGTATTTCAGTCTGAACTACAGGGGCTGACAATACTTCTCTCTAACAGTGAGGTCTTAAAACAAAATTCTATCACATGGACAGCACTGGTTTCTCTAACAAAGATGTGTCAATTGCGGTTTAACATTTTGGAAAGAAAAGCTTCTGTACCAAGGGATGTGTCTCTGAGAAGAGCCTGTATACCCAAGTGCTGTGTCTCTGCGAAAAGCCTGTATACCAAATGCATTGTGTTCCTGCTGCTGCTACCAAAGGGTTATTTTTAACAATCAGTTCTAAATAGCCTGCAATACACATAAAAGCATTGCACTGCTTTGTGAGAAAAAAAAGAACTGGGGCAGGGGGGAGAGAAAGCATTTTTTGTTTTGTTTTCCAGGGTTCCTGCTTTACAGATGTCAGCATTAATCAGAAGCAAAACACATTTCTGGAGTCAGTCACTCTGCTTCCGCTGATGTCATTGGAAATGGACAGTGTCCATTTCCGATGACACACTGTTTCCGGTGATGTCATTTCTGATGATGTAGGCTGGGGCGTGGTTGAGGGTGGGAGGGTGTGGGTGTGGCACAAACCTGGAAGTGGGTGTTGATTGGCTAATGCCAACATTGTGGGGTGGGGTGTGGGTGTGGCACAAACCCAGAAGTGGGTGCTGATTGGCTGATGTCATCCTTGGGGGTGGGGTGGGGTGTGCCAAAGTGGGGGTGTGTGGCCATGCCTGGGGGCATGGATGGGCATGGCTAACTCACCATTCACTTCTATGGGAGGGGGCGTGGCCTGAGGCAGGACATACACCAGACGTGAGCGCTGATTGGCTCCTGTCATACTTATCTCACCTGTCAATCAGTTGACGAGTAGTGTACCCATTATACTACTCATGTGAGTTAGTTTACTTCCATTCTCCTGAAGGGTTTTTTGTTTTGATGGTGTTTCTTTCTGCTTACAGGCAGAAGTAAAAAGTCTAGAAATTATTTTTGATCTTCCCACTCAAGGAAGGCCTTTTGGCATCTTGCCAAACAGTTACAGCTTTTTTTCAAACCAGCTGACCTTTGGACTATATGAGGTAGGCTGGCTGCAAATCTTGTACAGGGAAAGGAGGAGTTACACTGCTTGTGATAGTTACAATAACAACAACTAGCAGAAGCAAAAATGTATCAGTGATCCTAAAATTCTTTAAGTAAACCCTTTGGTTCAGAACACAGAATTCTGGCCTGGGCTCTATTATTATGAGAAAAAGAAGAGGAGTGAGTAGAGTCTAAGTGCCAAACACCTTCCAGTTTCAAGAACCCTTTCTCTGAGAGTAGAGACTGAAAGACACCTTCAAAAACTCACACACAAGAGTGATAAACAGAACACAGCATCAAAAAAAATCACAATTCCAAGATCCAAGCTTTTACACATCTGGGAGCTTTTGTGCCTACAATATCATGACAAAAATATAACCAAGGATTAATACAAGATCCACAATCATAAAAATCCTACTACTACTACTACTATTAATCATGTATATAGCGCTACAAGGTATACGCAGTGCTGCAGAGTTACATGTAAAAAAGGATGGTCCCTACTTGTCAGAGCTTATAGTCTAATCAAGACAGACAATACAATAACTGAGAACAAGGATACAACTAAGGAAAGGTAAGGAGACACATAGGAGAATAAGGGATCAGGATCCAAAAGCAGCCTCAGAGGTGGGCTTTTAACATGGATTTGAAAAGGGGCAGAGATGAAGCTTCACATACAGACTCGGGTAAGTTTGTTCCAGGCATAAGGAGCAGCAAGGTGAAAGGATCGAAGTCTGGAGTTGGCAGTGGAGGAAAAGAGCATAAAATAAGCACTCCACCAGAAAAGAAGTTCACGAGAGCTGAGAGAGGAAAGGTAGTGAGGAGCAGCAGAATGAATGCACTTATAGGTCAGAAGGAGAAATAGAAGGGGAGCCAATGAAGTGACTTGAGAAGAGGGGTTATATGAGCATATTGGAGCCGGTGGAAGATTAGCCACACAGCTGAATTTTGAATAGATTGAAGGGAAGAGAGATGATTCAGAGGACCAGCAAGGAGGAGGTTGTAATAGTCTAGACAGGAGGTGATTAAAGAATGGATAAGTGTCTTAGTAGTGTGTTCAGAAAGAAAGGGGCAAAATTTGCTGTTATAGAGAAAGAAACGACACGTTTTAGTAATCATGTGGATGTGTGTGAAGAAGGAGAAGGAGGAGTCAAAGATGACTCCAAGGTTGTGGACTGAGGAAAAAGGGAGTAGAAGAATGTTATCCTCAGAGATTGAGAAAGAAGAAAGGGGGGAGGTGGGTTTAGAGGAAAAATAAGAAACTCAGTTTTGACCATGTTCAGTTTTAAATGGCGGTGAGACATCCAGGCAGCAATGTCAGATAGGCAGGCAGAGATTCGTGCCTAGAGAGTTGGAGAAATATCAGGTGTAGAGAGGTAGATCTGAGAGTCATCAGCGTAAAAATGGTACTGAAAACCATGGGAGGAGATGAGTGCACCAAGGGACTGGGTATAGAGAAAGAAAAGGAGTGGGCCCAGAACAGAGCCTTGGGATACACCAACAGAGTGGGATAGCAGTAGAGGAGTATCCACCAGAACAAGATAAGAAGAGAACCAGGACAGCACAGAGCCCCTAAAACCAAGTGAGGACAATGCGTTGAGGAGAAGGTGATGGTCAACAGTGTCAAAAGCAGCAGAAAGGTCAAGAAGAATGAGGATTGAGCAAAGGCCCTTGGAATTTAGCCAGGAACAAGTCACTGGAGAGTTTGGCAAGAGCCATCTCAGTAGAATGTAAAGGATGAAAGCCAGATTATAGTGGATTCATAAGGGCTTGAGAGGAAAGAGAGAAAGTTAAGGCAACAGCAGAGAATTGCATGTTCAAGAAGTTTAGAAATGAAGGGGAGAAGGGAGATAGGTCTATAATTAGAACAAGTAGGTTCAAGTGAAGGTTTCTTGAGGAGAGGTATGACCACAGCATGAGGGAGGAGTGGCCTAGGGGTTAGCAATCTACCTGGGGACAGCAATCTCAGGCAAGAGAGACTGGGATTTCTAGTCCTATAGGCACTCCTTGGTGTCTCAGGTACACATAGATTGTGAGCTCTTTGGGGACAAGGGAATGTATTCAGTATCTGTTTGTAGTGATTACATAACGTAAACCACTTTGATTAAAGGATAAGGCGGTATAGAAAAATGGTTAAATAAATTAAATAAATGCTTGAAGGGTGCTGGGACTGTTGCAGTGGAGAACAATAGGTTGAGAATACAAGAAACAGAAGGGATGACAAAGGAGGAGAGGGAGTTAAGGAGACTGGTTGGGATAGGATCAGAGGAGCAGGTAGTGAATTTAGAGGAGAAAAAAGACAAGTGGAATAACTAGAGTTTTGTATATCTTATTCAAGGAAGTAGTTTGCTCTCATTCCATACAAAAAATATTTTTCTAAGAAAGGTGATGCCTTTTGTAATAGTCTCAGCATTGCCCCACAGATTTGCAAACTCAGGTTCAGAAATGCATGCCCTGTATATTTTGCATGCCCATTTCATTAACTAGCTTAGATTTTGAACTATTTACACATCCAAGGAAGTAATTTAATGCCAATCATTGGGAGTTTTGTTTTGTTGGGAGTTCTTTATGTTATGGGATTTGCTTTTATGTTAAATTTTGTGATGGGCTTTGTTTATTGGGTTTTCTACATTTTACTAGATTTTATACAAGGCTCTGATGGTTAACAATGTCAAAGGGCAGTTAAGCGAATTTTATAAATAAACCAAATAAATTCAATATTAATTACGCCATCTGTGCAGATGACATAATGCTGTACATGCCCTTCAATGTAACCACACTGAACCTTGAATCCATAATCTCATGCTTTAAGGAATTAACAATCTGGCTCAGAAATGATGGTCTAAATATCAACTATAAAAAGACTGAAGTATTAAGAATCACTAAAAACCAAAACTACGCTCCTTCTTGCAACATAGTCATCAACAAATACAATTTTGAAGTCAAAGAAGAGGTAAAATACCTTGGCGTCACACTTGACAAACATCTTTCATTCAAAACCCAACACAACAAAGGCTATTTTTAATAAAATCAGACTTCTACAACACTTAAAGCACCTACTACATAGCAACGACTTCAGAACACTGATAAAAACTATGACAATCCCACATAGAGTATTGCAATAGTCTACTATAAGGGCTGCCAAAACAATCAATTCATCCCCTTATAATGGCACAACATATGGCGGCACGCATTATCTATAACGCTTGCCACATGGATCATATAACAGCAGTAATTTATTCCCTGCACTGGTTGCCTGTACAGAGCAGAATAAAACACAAGATAATTATAATCACATTCAAAATCATCAGAAATATCACGCCCACAATCCTATCTCACCTAATTAAGGTCACACCCAATGACCGACAAGAAGTCAAAAGAATAATAATCATCTGATTACCGAAAAACAAAACACACTAGCAACAGAGAATTTGAGTACCTATCCCCAGGGCTCTGGAACTCTCTGCCAGAGAGACTTAGGGGCATGTTTACTAAAGTCCGCAAATCTGCGCGCCGCAAAATAGCGCACGACAACGCGGCATTTAAACGCGCAGAAACGCGTTTAAACGCCCCGCACACGTGCGTGTCACCCCCGCACAGGTACGCGGCACACTAACGGGCCCCGTACAAGTGCGGGCCCGCAAATGTCCGATAGAGGCGTGGAACGGCTAAAAGAGGGCGGAGGAAGGCTCCGGAGGGGCGGAGGGACGGGGTCAATGGGTGGAGAGTGGGAGGGGAGAGGCTCCCCGCACAGTATCGGGCCCGAATTTCCATGTAAAAATTAGCGCGAGTGAAACCCTCGCGGTAGAGGGCAGTTAAAGGGAAGAGAAACCATTTCCGTCAGCAATGTACAGGAACACCGGGGAAACCTAAAACACGTGAGCAGTGTGATATATGTGCACAGAACAAAATTGCAAATAGAACCTGAAAATGACCACAACAAAACTATTATAAATAGTAATCCAGCTGGGGAACAGTTATAGTGATGGGCAAATATACAAAACACACCCAGCAAAGCTCCAGAAAAAAGAGATGAATATTGGAAGGGTCTACGGAGCGGAGACTCTTCTGAAAAACATTTCCGTTTTTGGAGCTTTCCTCGGAGTGTTTGCTATGGTTGCCCATTAATACCACTGTCGCCCAGCGTGGTGATATTTTGTCCCCCATTTTCCCGTGGTCATTTCTGGTGCACGTTTGTCACCAGACAGGGTGCATATGCCCACAGTAAAAATGAGTAGAGCAGGGTTTGTGACTCCATCCTGCCAGGCTTACTGCCTCCAGGGGCTGCACTGTCTCTGTGGCCAAAGTGTGGTACAGCGGACAGAGTCATTACCTCTAGGACCAGAGGGCAGAGGTTCAAAACCCAGCTGGGGCACCTGCCAGCCCAGTCCCTATATTTTACCCACCACTAAATAAAGATAGCGCAGACACCCCTGTAGTGCAGGGAACATAAGCATGGGGAAAACACCCATATTTTACCCAACACCGCACACACACCACAACAATGGGCATTACCTACAGCCAAGTCCCCCAAATGCAGTCCCGTACTGCCACATTGCAATCAGGTCAACTGCTTTTTCTGAGAGAAGTTCATGCCAGCATGTTGGCGGACAAGTACATGTGGTGCAGGGGGCAGTGGCTGCTAACCACAGAAGACAGAGGCCTAGCCATGTGCAGGCTGGCACAGTCCACTGCAACAGACAGGCCCTGCCGGATCCACAGTCATGGACAGTCCAGGGAATCCAACCAATCTGTGGCTACACAGTGGTGCAGTGCACACAGACAGTACATGCAAGAACAGAAGGTCACAGGTTCAAAGCCCAGCTGTGGCTACTGCCAATCCTGCCCACATATTTTTCCCACAACTAAACAGTGATAGTAAGGACACACCTTTCATGGCGGGGACATATGCAATGGTAAGACATCTATCTTTTACCCCACTGAGCACAGACACCATGAACAGGGGCAGTACCTAGAGCAGGATCACCCAAATGCAGTCCTGGTGGGCCACACACCAGTCAGGTTCCATGCTGACACTCATACAAATGCCTGTGCTGTATATCTATGCACCACCCCCATGGCATGTAGATGTAGCCCATGCATATTCATGAGGGATAGCAGGAAAACCCGAACAGTGTGATGCAAACCTGGACTGGAGTTGGGAATCTGTGCCTTAAAGCAGCAGCCATCAAGGGCAGACACACCCACACCCACAGGCCCCATTGGCCAATGTCTCCTGGAAAGGCAGAACATTGGACCGTGCATGCAGCACCCAAAACGAGCACTTGCATAACTTACCAATGTCACCCTACACCTGAGGAATACGGTACACAGCTCTGAGACGTTTGCTAGGAGCACAGGCAGGCAGATATCCATACGTTACGTACATACTGCTAGTAGACACCAACCAAACAATCTGTTAGGTGTTTGCGGGGCATGCTCCAGGCCTGGCCTCTGACGGTGTTTACCACCCTGGGGAGTGACCACCAGCTGTAATGCGTACCATATCCATGCCTTGCCGTGCTCAGGACCGGTTTGGTGGGCAAGCTACTTACCCCCTCAATCGTAGCACCATGATGGCAGAGGTGTGGAAGTGTGTGTCTGTCTATACAGTGGGTGTTGGCTGCAAGCCCCTTCAACAGCCCACACTGCCAACACTGTTGCCAGTATTGGCCAGCCAATGTGCATAATGAGGTGCAAGGTACCATGGGTATAGCCAGGGCAGGGTGGCGTGGCCAGGATGCATCTGCACTGGGCATAGGGCCCTGGCAGGGACATTGGCTGGGATATTGTAGTGTCCGGCCACCACCTACACAGACAGGGTGGCCAAAGCATGTCCTTCTGGGGGATCACGCTCACCCTGACTGTGCAGTGACCACAGCATGGCTAGGCCCCCCCATAGTGCTGTATAGTAGTTCTCTCATGTGATAGATATGGGTTTCTCTTTGGGGCCCAGTCACTGATCTATCTGCTTGCTGTGTATGCAGACAGCCCAGTTCTGGGTGCATGCATCTCCATTGGGAACATGCACTATGGACTAACCAGCAGACTGTTTGTAGCTGGTAAATGTCTTGCTATAATGGCTTGCAGGGTGCAGTGGCTGTTGGCTTGCTGCAGGGGAATATCTGGTGGTGGAGTGCAGCTTACCATACCCTGGGCTTATGTCTGTCTGCTATTGTGTTATGGCTGTGTATGGAGCTGCCTGCCTGGGGGGGGGGTGGTGGTGTTCCTCAGCAGGACTGGGGTTGATGTTGCCCTCTACTGCCACCTTTGCAGGGAGGTAGAGTGTGGATCCCTTGATGGGGACCATGTTTGCCACTGGGGGGGGGTGTGCCTGATAGCGGCAGACAGAGATATCCATGGTGTTTGTGCAGAAACTAGCTATCTTACACATTAACACTGCTGTGGAACGCCCTCTTGGCCTCCATCAGCCATGGCAGGTGTTGTTGACCTGGTCCTGGCCACCTCATTGCACACTCAGGGTGAGCACAGTACCCGCACGATGTAACGGTGTGTGGCTACTCTGTGCCAGTAAAACACCCGGTCAGTGCCCCCTACTAGGCCAAGGTGCTGTGTGGGTGCACCCGGTCACTTCCCCCAACAGGGCCGAGATGCTGTGGGGGTGCATTCCCCATCTTGTGTCCATCTGCGGACAGCTAATTTGCATGTGCAGTGCATCATGGGTATGGGTGGCCTAACCCTATCCTGTTGACACCAGCAGACTGTCTGTGAGGTGACGTGTAGGCTATCTGCAGCCAGCCAGGGGCCTGCTTACAGCTATGGAGCTGTAGCGCAATGGTTACATCACTGCCTGTGCAGCCAGAGGTCATGGGTTCACACCCACAGTGGGGCCCTTTGGTAGGGCTGTCCACAGCTTTATTTTTATTTACTGTACATATGTCTATGCCGGCAAGACCACCCTCAGCTTACTATACCCATTAGGTGCCTCTGAGGGTGCTTCATAGGGCGCCCTGTAGGCCACCTTATGGTTGCCATCACTATAGGGTGCACTATACATTATCCTGTGTCGCAACATACATGCTGCCCTATAGGGGACATTCAAGGGTGCCTTGGCGAACAGTGCACTGTAACATGTGCCTTATGGGCCGCCGTATGTTAACATGCTGGGAGAGTGCGTTTGCTAGTAGTGATAACAAAATAAAATTATACAGCCTCCTACAGCACTCCACAACATAATACATACTGCCTCAGCAGGCATTTTTCACTGGGCATTGCGAGGAGTTGAACCCCTGATCCCTGCACCATTGGTCAGTGTTTTAACCATTGTGCTGTGGCTCTGTTCCTGTGCTTGTGCATCAGCGCGCCGCCTTGTGCCTATCAGCGCGCCGCCTTCTGCCGCCCAAGGGGACCAGTGCGCTGCCTTCTGCTGCCCAAAAATAACTGTGCGCCGCCTTATGCCGCCCAAAAATAACTGTGCGCCGCCTTATGCCGTTCCAAATTAATTTGCCTCCTAAAACAATTTTAATCATTACAGTTACTGCCTCAGCTGACCTTTGTCGTTGCGCACACTGGGGGATTGAACCCATGGCCCCTGCACCATTGGTCAGTGTCTTCACCGTTGTACTACGGCTCTGTTGTTTTGTATACTCAGCAGCGCGCCACTTTGCCTTTCCACGCGCTAATGTCGACCCCCGCACATTAGCGCGACGCGCACACATCGGGTTGCTTACTACCGTTTTTTTTCTATTTTCTGCCTGAACCGCCCACTCCTTATATGGCACAGGCACACTAGCGCGGCCCCGCACGTTAGGAATGTTTAGTAAACATGCCCCATAGAAACATTACAGACTTAACTACATTCCGAACTCAACTTAAAACTTTTCTATTCATTGAACAATTTGGAGACAATGATCTAACTCCAAACGTTGACCCAACATAACATATATTCCACATCGCACCCAACATGAAGCCTTCTCATCCTCAACCCTACTAACCTCTCCTTACAAAATACCATCCTACACTCATTAGAAACTTCTCTTTCAGCTCAACTACCCAGGAATTTCTCCGAAAACTATTCCTAAGACTACTTTACTCATCTGCATTGTAAATAAGTTGAATTAGTAAGAATCATGTAAATATACCTGATTGTTTGTATTCATGCACCTGTTATATTGTTAAAATGTTAATGTAACTCAGTTCTGAATGTAAACCACTATGATTACCTGAAATGGTGGTACAGCAATCACTCAAATAAATAAACCAAAGCTACCTTTGATTTTGATTTGGTAGACCACTGCACCCTTCTCGCCCGTCTTCATGACGCTGGTCTTTCTGGTACTGTTCTTCACTGGTTTCGTTCCTTTCTCTCCTGTCGCTCCTTTTCAGTGGTTGTCGGGTCTGCTTCCTCACCTTCCACTTCTCTTCCTTGTGGTGTACCTCAGGGATCTGTTCTTGCTCCCCTTCTTTTCAATGTTTTCCTGGCCCCTCTTGCTCTTGTGATCCAGCAGTTTGGTATCTCCGCTTATTACTATGCGGATGATATCATTCTGCTGCATCACACTGATTCACACACACCCGATATCTCTTCTCTTAACCTCTGTCTCTCTGCTGTTGCTTCCTGGTTCACTTCTAATTTCCTGCAGGTTAATCCCACTAAGTCATTTGCTATCTGGTTTACCCTTGGAAGCCCCTCCCCCACTTGTGCTCCTTCCCTTTCTTCTCAACCCATCCCTCTCGTTTCATCTCTTAAGTATCTTGGTGTTATTCTCGATTCCTCTCTTTCCTTTAAAGAACACATCACTTCCACCGTCCAACGTTCTTTTCTGTCTCTTAAACAACTCCGGCCTGTGCGCCCTTTTCTCTCACCCTCTGCTTTTGCTACCCTTATTCTCTCTTTTATAATATCCCGACTTGATTACTGCAATGTCTCTGGCTGGCTTACCACTTTCTCAACTCTCCCGCTTACAACGTGTTCAGAATGCAGCTGTCCGTCTATTGTCTTGTGCTTCTCGTTATGATCATGTCACCCCCTTGCTTTTGCACCACCACTGGCTACCGGTTTCCTATCGTATACAGTATAAGGTTCTCATATTTGTGCATAGGGTAACTCACACAGGTGTCCCACTTTACCTTGCAGGTCTTCTTCATTTTCGCACTCCCCATCGCCTGCTTCGTTCTATCCATGTCAACCGTCTGGCCCTTCCTTCACCCTCTCAAGCTCATCTCGAGTCCACACGTTCCTCGGCTTTCTACTTTCTGGGTCCCAGGCTTTGGAATTCACTCCCCCCCCCCCCCCCCTCCGTGCAGAGCAATTATATCAAGCTTTCAAGCAAGAACTAAAAACCCATTTGTTTTGTCTAGCGTTTGACCTCCCTCCCCCGTCCTTGTCTTCTTCTCTCTCCCCTCGTTGATGTCTTCTCTTCTCATATTTTGCTGTGTCTCTTTCTCTGCTTCTCTCCTATCCTTTTAATATTTTAATTTGGCGTTCTTTTTAACTTTTCTAACAGCCTGTATTGTAATTTATATTTTTTTAATTTGTAAACCGCCTAGACGCCATTGGTATGGGGCGGTATAAAAAGTGTTTTAATAAACATAAACATAAACATGAAAGCTAATTATTTTGTTTATCAGCATATGTGCATACCTAAAGGTAAGAGAAGGTAGAAAAGTGACCCAAAGGGGCTTGTTGACTAAACTGCAATAGCTGCAAAATTTCTGCAGGGGGAATGTCCAGCACCATCCTTGCAGATACCGTGGAGGGCTTGTCCTGACCACAGTGACCCATGATCCGTGCATCTGCAGGTAGCATGGGAATTCCTGTGGTGTCTGCTGATGCAGGGATCGCAGACTAAAGTGTGGGAGACAGGGAGGACAGAGCAAGCAATTGCTCTTTCCCCTCAATCGTCACCATAAAATTCTGATTTCCTTGCCCCCTTCTAAAGTCTGCTGGTGCAACGGATCTCCAGATCCATGGCACAGACAATAGTAGAAGACTGGTCCACCCCCCTTTGTAGCACCCCAACTCCAGATAGCTCCCAAGCCCTTTGGATAACTGCAGGGGGTGACAGAGCACCCCTTCTTTGAACTAGCTGCCTGGCTAACCAAACCCCTCCCCCCTTCCCCACCAACCTCAAACTCCCAGCTAGCCAATCAGGTTTGCTCCCCTGGCCCCTCCCCTAGATCTAATAAAGGCCCCTCCAGCCTTACCTTAACCTCTCTCATGGTCCAGAGGCAAGGGGGCAGGAGCAGTTCCTACACGCTCCTGCTCCTTTCTCGAGTGCCTTAGAAAATGTTGGTGGTTTTGCAGTGCTGCCCCCTAGTGATAAGATGACAACATGGCTGCGATACAGTGAATATTGTTTGTGGGATGGCTGCCTCATCACCACTCCTTTTCCACGCCCTGATTCTGCCTCCCCCGTCTCTACTGAGTGAAATGCAGATATTGCAGAAAATTGCCTGTGATATCTGCATTTTGACCACATTAACTGTCACAGCGGCACTGACTTTCCAATGTTGGTGCCAAGATGATAGCTAACGCACATTAGTAAACATCCCCCATAATCTTCTAAAGAAGTGAATTAAAAGTGTGGTTTGGAAATTCAGTCCTTTACAGGTCTGACTTTTGGGATATTCATAATGGACATTCTTGAAATACAGTTGCATGTAGTTGGTCGGAGAACTAGGTTAACTAATCTATTTTGGTCATCCTGAAAACTAGACCAGCTGGAAGTTGTTAAGGACTGGATTTCAGAACCACTGACTTACATCACTGAAAAATTATTAAACAAGCTAAAATTAGGTCCTCTAGAGAAAAACATTCATGAATGAGAAGATCAGTGTGTTTTCAAGCTGAAACAAAATATCTTGTTCTTACAACAGTGTGCAATGTGATCATTGTTTTAAGAACAACGGTGTTTATGGAGACTGATATTCATCTTCTGGTTAGAATTAGAACAACAGCTGTTAAATTCAGTAGCTGTTGCAATTCCCATGAAGACTGAGCTAATCAAGCATCTTTTGGCTTCATATAGACATGAGGCTGTCTGCAGAGAAACATGCATTCATTAAACATTCTTAACAAAGTGGATCTAGAACAAATTGTTTGGTAACTGGGACAATTGTCAGCAGGGCTGTACCAAGCCAGACTTGTGCCCTGGCATATCGGATGTGCCCCCCTCCCCCGCACCTCCATCCAGCCACTGTCTGCTCTTACCTTGCTGCTGTCGCCCTCTGTTTTCTCCACAGTGGCGCCGGCAGCAGGGTAAGAGCAGAAAGTGGATGGATAGAGGTGGAGGGGAGGGCATGCACCCGATGTGCTAGTCTCCAGCACTTTAAGCAGATCTGTCCCTCCCTGCTCTGATGTCGTGTCAGAGGAGGCAGGGACCGGACCTGCTTAAAGTGCCGTGAAAAGGCTTAAGGGGCACATTTTGGCTGCTTGCTGTTGCTCTGCCGCTGCTGAGAGAAGAAAAAGTGATGGCAGAAGGGCAACAGCAGGCAGCCGAAATGCGCCCCTTAAGCGTTTGCACCCTGTGCAGCCACACCGCTTGCACAGGGCTAGGTACGGTCCCGATTGTCAGCTTTAAGAAGAAATCTGTAGCATGTTTCCTTCAGGGCAGTGAGAATAGCAACTATTGCAGAGAACAGTATTACCAGTGCCCCATGACTCTTCCAGTCGTCTGCTTGAAAGGTCTCGACTGGCCCTAAGAACATGCTTACCTTCAATACCTCACTATTTCAGACCACAAAGAGACAAAAACTGAATAAGGTCTTTGACATGTTCCCATAAGACAAGGTGCAGGGTAGAGGTGGGAGACCAGGGGAGAGATTTTATTTGCAATATCAACTCATGATGACCTGAAGAAAACTATTATGCATACCGTGCCTATGCTGGCTAAATCCAAACTCATGCTGTCTGGGGCACAGACAGGCCTCGATTCATATATAGGCAACAGAGGCAGGCACCAAGTGTTAGAAGGCACTTGAAGTCAGTGCCTCTTGTTAAGGGTGCTAATTATTTAAATGCCCCTTGCAATACAGAAGCAATACAAAGAACTTGGGTCCTTTCTTCTTGACACAAGCACACCCCCTCTCCAGTGCCTTCCCATCTCCCCAACCACATTACATGAGTCTTGTTTAAGATTTAAAGGGCTAGAGTTGTACCTGCTGCTCCATGCAGGTTATCTCCCTCTATTTTTTTTTTAATCAAAGCAAAGTTAAGTAACATTTACACTCCAAAATATGAAGAGGGCTAACCCCGGGGCAGCCCAAGGGGGGTGCAAGGCCATGTGCGGAGACCCATTGCAGAGCCTCATTTGCATAAATATTTGCATAATTTTAACGTGCGCTTTTAGTAAGAGTGTCTGGATAAAGAGACTACAAGTTTTCTGCATTACTATACTCCAGTGCCTACCGCCAGGCACATTAGGAAGTACTATAAATGCTGCCCATTTAGAACCCATAGCAAACCCACCGTATCGTAACAGCATTACCAGGACTCACAAAGCACCAAACTCTACCTATCAAAAGGCAACACTGCAAATATTAAACCAATACATCTCCTACTGGGGAAAGAGAACAAGTGGCACTGTCAAATAGAAACTACATGAAGAGAATACCTCAGCTCGGTTACACATGCAGAACATAGACCGTCACCAAACAAAGAACAAGGGATCACAATTTAGAAATAGGTAGATAATAATTAAACTGGAAATCCCAAAAGCCAAACTTGGAATGTACAACAACACTGAAGAAATAAAACTATAAATTAACTTCCTCTGGTACTAAACAAAAACGCAAAGACGTTAACGATGCACATTTCCCAGAATTGACAGTCCAGTTAATAAATTCAAAATAAAAAGTATTTTTCTACCTTTTGTTGTTTGGGCATTTTATTTTTCAGTTGCAATTGCTCCAGTCACTTTCTTCTGGTTTCTTTGTGTCATCTGCTAACTCTCCATTGTCTGCTGTCCACTTGTCCTTTCTTCTAGTTTTTTTTCCATTCTCTCTCTACATCTGCTTTAACATATTGATCTTAACCCTTTTGCTCCTTCCTCCATTTCTTTATTCCTTTTTCATCCACTCAGATGTCATCCTTCCATCCTCAATCCCCACTTACTCTCCCAGTACCCGGCCAATCATAGGTTTTTCTTCCCTCCCACACAAAATATATTTTCCCCTCTCCATCCTCACTCCCCCAGCCCCATCCCCTTCTAGACTTCCCCCAACATCAGCTCCCTTCTAGTTCCAGCCCCACCCAGCATCCGCTCCCTTCTAGTCCCATTCTCCCATCCCCCCGCATCAGCCCATTTCCAGTCCTATCCTAGCCCCCCATCAGCCCATTTCAAGTACTAGCCCCCCCAGCAGCCCATTTCCAGTCCAAGCCTCCCATCAGCCAATTTTAGTCCTATCCTAGCCCCCATCAGCCCATTTCCAGTCCAAACTCCCTCCCAATCAGCGCTTTCTAGTACTAGCCCCATCAACCATTTCCAGTCCTATCCTAGAC
This sequence comes from Ichthyophis bannanicus, assembly GCA_033557465.1. Taxonomy (NCBI): domain Eukaryota; kingdom Metazoa; phylum Chordata; class Amphibia; order Gymnophiona; family Ichthyophiidae; genus Ichthyophis; species Ichthyophis bannanicus. The sequence continues at coordinate 1,488,457,972 of CM066032.1, forward strand.
CCCCATCAGTCCATTTCCAATCCTAGCCTCCCCATCAGCCATTTTCAGTCCTATCCTAACCCCCCATCAGCCCATTTCCAATTCAAGCCTCCCATCAGCCATTTTTAGTTCTATCCTAGCCCCCCTATCAGCCCATTTCCAGTCCTAGTCCCCCATCAACCATTTCCAGTCCTATCCTAGCCCCCCCCATCAGCCCATTTCCAGTTCTTGTCCCCCATCAGCCCATTTCCAATCCTAGCCCCATCAGCCCATTTCCAGTCCTTGGCCCCCCTTCAGCCCATTTCCAATCCTATCCTAGCCCCCCATTAGCCTATTTCCAGTCCAAGCCCCTCCCATTCAGGCCATTTCCAGTCCTAGCCCCCCATCAGCCCATTTCCAATCCTATCCTATCCTAGCCTCCCATCAGCCATTTCCAGTTCTATCCTAGCCCCCGTCAGCCCATTTCCAGTCCTAGCCCCCCTTATCCTAGCTCCCCCCCCCCCCCCCCCCCCCGAAGACAGTCTCATGCCTGTCTTACTGGCTTGAGATGGAGCTGGGGAAGCCCAAAGCCCCAGCTCACCTCTGCCCAGCACCAGAGTGAAGAGCAGCATGTTCGGCGTGAAGACCAAGGTTAAAGGGCATTTTCTGTTTCCTGGCACTCAGCGCGCTTCAGGAGAACTCAGCTGCTGGATGCTGCTCTTCATTCTGGCACTGTACAGAGGCGAGCTGGGGCTTTGGGCCTCCCCAGTTTCCGGGGGTGGAATAACTTCCCCGGCCATTTCGCCGGCCCTGGATGTACAGGGCTGACATTAGAATCAGTCCTGTATGTCCAGGGCTGGCAACTGCCCACTGCCTGCCCACTCTCCTCCTCTGGGCCGCCTCTTCCACACCCCTGAATAACTTCCCCTCGCAACTGGTGGGGAAGTTAGTCGGGGCATGCAGCCGGCACGAATAGCCCCTTAAGTGATTAGCATGGGATTTTTTTCTTTTTTACTGTGCTGACATTTTTAGCACACAACAACAGTTACCATGGTCTTATGCTAACGGTTTACCATGTGCTAAACCACTTGCACGCTTTAATAAACATGCACCAGAGTTCCAGAAATTCAGCCCAGCGAATGACAAAGCACTCTGTAAATATCAACATGTTTTCTATCACATAGAAGAGAGAGCTTAGTCAGCAAGTTGGCAAATGCATTCTTAATTATTCTTCAAATAGTGTAGATCTCGACCAAATGAAAATTTACAAGGAATTAACATTATTTTAAAATGAAATCTGAGTCCCAATTGGAAGCCAGTAAAGTTTTTCCAAAGCACCAGACATGTGGTTCAAAATTTTAAGCCTAATAAGAATACGAGCAGCAATGTTCTGAATGTACTGTAATTTGGACAATTGAGATTCTTTAAGAACTGGAGTGTTCCAGGTCACCCATGGATGACAGCTTCATCCCTAACTGAAGTTCCACAAGACTGCTGCTAGGGGGATTTCAATACCATTTTGCCCTGGGTACCAACAGGGCAGAAGCAACCAGTGATCACTCCTGCCTCCTCCCCCTCCCCCCACCAGATGGAATTATTTGGGGGGAGGGGGGTATACGTGTTGGGTGGCCTCAGATTTGTGCCTTGATTCAGGGGATGGGAGGAGTGTTCCCGATATCCTCAACCCTTTTAAAAGATAGGGCATCTGACTTGGCGCGCATTCTGTGTTGCAGTGCCAGGAATGTACAATGTTCCTGGTTGCAACAATGGAAAAATAAATTTACCACGCCAGTCGGTAACCTGCAATAACAAAGTACTGCAGGGTGGTAAATTTTACCATAGCATAGCAAGTGTTACGTTTTAAAATCCCTTTAAAATGTATAAAGTAGTGTAAATGCCGTGTTAACTGCTTTAGAGTGTGTTAAATTCTTTAGGGCTTCTTAAAATGAAGCCTGTGATTTCTTTTTTTTCTCTCAGGAAACCTTTCATTTATTTATTTTTAGATTTATTCAATGCTATCAACCCAAGAAAACCCTACTAAACTGGAGCTGAAGAGTTTTACGCTATGTTCCCAAGTGGCTGAACATGTGCTTTTCCTCCCAGGCTTTTGGCCAGTCTTAAAGTGAACGAAAGGTAGCCTTTGAAATAGAGAATGGATCGAAACATTTCTTGCCATAGGATCTTGGCAGCATAGAGCTTAAGATTATTTGCACTGTCTGTATGTTTTTGTGACGACTGTGCTGCTGTGCTATGTGTTTTCCCTCTATGCACTCCATGCTATAATTCTGCTTCTTGTTCACCCCTCCTTCTCTTAGATGCCACCATTTTTATGCGGCTCTACCATTTCACTGCTTATTTGTTCTATTCGCTAAACCATGTTGGTACAAAGCTTGTTTTTAACTTTGTATACTGCTTTGTTTTTTTTTCCTCCTATGAGAAGCGGTCAAGCAAATTAATTAAAGTAAACTAATTAATGGAGATAGGGCTGCTATACTAATTGCTAAGACTTGCCATTTAGTGGCTGAGAAAGTTTGAAAAGCTATGAAATGTAGTTATGTTATGCTTAAAGGAAATTAGTGAGAGAATTCAATTACACTGAGGTCTGCTTAATATCCTAATTGGATCTGGAGAGAGTTCATTGCACAGCGTTTAACTGATCTTGCCTCTTTTTGGTAAGGGGCAATGTTCATGGAAGGTGATTTTAATTTCTATGCTGAGTAAGACTTTTCCTGTAACTAAGACTATGAGGTTTGTTTATTTAGCTGCGGTAGTAGCTTCCGTGTCTGAGGCTCCGATATCCCAGTGAAGCCACTACCGCAGCTAAGTAAACATACCCCTATATATAGAAACTTGGCTTTTATGGTCCTACCATTGACAGAGACATGCAATTGACCACTTTCTCAGGGCAGGCCCTTGGACTAGGCAACTGCCTCATACAGCACAGTTTTATTAACACTCACATATGGCATGCATGTTTGTGACCCACTAGCAACATGAGTGTCTGGTCAGAGGCTGGCATTAGTTGCGCCCATGCTAGTGGTGAGTTTGTGGAGCTAGCTCACAAGTGCACCTGTCCCAGCTGCATGCCCCCCTCTCTTCCTTAACCCCACCTATTTGTGCACTGCTTGGGTAGCATGGTATCTTTAGCACGGTCACCTTTGAGCCACACGCTCCTTGCTACCAAGCAGCCAAAACGCACGCTAGCCCCACGCTACCAGCTACCACACTTTAGTAAAGATGCCCCCTTGTTCCACATACCTAAACAATACTATTACACAGAAGCAGACTACAGTCAAACCTCGGTTTTAGTGATTAATCCGTTCTAAGCAGTCTGACTAAAACCGAAACGTACGAAAACCGAAGCAATATTTCCCATAGGAAATAATGTAAATTCAATGTAATCTGATCGCTGACTCCGTCTCAACAGCAATTTGCAAGCCTACCCTGCAAGATAAAGAACTGCCTCCCACATTCATGCAACATCTCCAGCTTACATTGACAGCTACCCTGCTACCTCCGAGCCTGAGGGGGCGCTCCAGAGAAGAGGCAGGCGTTGGAGAGATCGGGGCCTTCCTCTCTGTGCAATCCTTGCATCTCTGGCTCGAGGATGTTGCTCAGCTGACTTTGGCTTCTCAACACGCGATCGGGTGAGTCCGGGGGGGGGGGGTAGTGCTGCCGGGACTGGGCGGGCAGACCAGCGCGAGGGTGTAGGTTTTCAGATCTGGCAGCACTGGTTCCTGACGAAAACCGAGGCGATAAACGATAACCGAGACAAGATCTCAGTTAGAAAAGACGTCGAAAACTGAAACGAACGAAAACCGGGGCACACGAAAACCGAGGTTTGACTGTATATTCAATTCTATGAAGATAAAGGCACTAGAAAACTAACGCTGAGGTATTTTGATAAGAGTTATAAGGCAGACTATTAGCCTACAAATGAAAATCCCAGGATTATACTGGACAAATCTGTGAAGCATTATCAAACTCTATGCCACAAAATTTTCAGTCGACCAAAAAGCATTAGACAGTTTTTTTTCCATTTGATCATTTTATTAAGTATTTAGTATCATTACAAACATCACTTAACATGTATCAAACTACACATAACATTTATGTATCAAACTTCCCACGAATGATAATGGGGAGATAACTTGGGGAGGGGTATGGGATAGTTATAAGGCTGTAGTGAGAGAAATTTTACTTAAATGGGGGGCAAGGAAAAAGAGGGAAAGGGAAGAGAAAAAGAAAGAATTAAGAGTCAAATTGCTGAAACTAGAAGATTTGGATGCACAGAATCCAAGAGCTTTTAGAGGGCAAGTATTAGCAGTCAAAACACAGTTAAATGCAATGTTAGCTGCCAAGATAAAATATCAAATGCAACTTCTAAGACAGGAATTTTTTGAGGGAGGAAATAAAGCGGGGAAATATATGTCTCAGAAACTGAAACAGAGGAAATTACGTTCCCATATAATGAAAATTCAAACTCAGGGAGGAGATGGTGAGATTAGGGAAGCCTTTAGGAGATATTATATGGGATTATACAAAGCTAGAGATTTACCACAAAAGGAGAGGTTTCAAAATTATCTTGATTCAATGAAATTGCCGAAATTAACTGAGGGGGAACAACAAGAACTAAATAAGGCTATACAGGTAGATGAAGTACAGAAAGCGATAAAACAACTAAAAGTAGACAATTTTTTTAACATCCTCATTACCCACTCTTTGAAAAGAAGTACCAGAGGAATTAGAGAAAAATGTAATTTCTATGGAATTTGAATATGCTATTCAATCATTTAGGTTGAAAAAAATCCCATGGGGGGATGGATCTCGATTTTTTATAAAACCTTTTTTTATTCCTACTACTATTAAACATTTGTACATTGCTATAATATAGTATCTACTGAGTTAGCAGATATATTGTATAAAAGTGTCGGGAAGGTGACATTCTATAGTTCTCTATAAACTATTTCAGTGATGCACAAAGTAATTAAAGACCCTGTAAAAAATCTGGTTCATACCAGCCAGTTTTACTCAAATGATATATAAATCATAGTGAAAAGTACTAGGCACTAGATTGGAGTAACATCTTCCGGTCTTATTTCACCAAGATCAAACAGAATTTATTAAAAATCGCTAGTGATTGGATAATTTTAGGTGCACTATGAATTGATTACTGAATGCAAAGACGACAATATAATATTAATTTCTCTTGATGCGGAAAAAGCCTTATGGTTCAAGCAGTGGGCTGAAAATGAGGGAAGTCAAATCCCACTGATGCACCTTCCAACTTTGGGCAAGTCATTTCACGCTCCCTTGCCTCAGGTACAAACTTAGGGTTAGATTTAACAAGCCTTAGTAAATCTAGCCCTCAGATCGTAAGCTCTCTGGGGACAGCGAAATACATGCTGCACCTGAATAGAACTTGCCTTGAGCTCCTTGAACTACCAATGAGAAGAAGAAAGCTAATTCCAAATAAATACAAATAAGCCAGAGCTGTATTTTATCTATGGGCCAGCATTCAGCTGTTGTGGGCAGTGTTTCTTGTAAAAGCCAGCCATAGTGGTTAAATAAAATACGTATATTTGGTGCATATATGCAGATCATGACTGGCACTGATTATATGATTGGTATAGGCAGTACCAGAGTTATGCAGATAGTGATGATATTTAGCTGCTATCTGAATAAACCATGGAGGGGGGATTATTCAGCAGCTGCAGTGGCTAACACTTCTAAAGCGCATAGCTGTTACCGCTGTACCACAACCCCGGCTATTCAATGTCAGGGCCATATCTGGCCACTGGCATTGAAAATCCCGTTCTACTGCATGGTGCAGAAGCTAACCGGGCAGCAGCGATTTTGAGAAGATGCATGGTTAGCTCCCATGGGTAAAGACAGGCCAGCTTTTCCTGCACCTCTTCTCAAGAAACCCTCAGGAGACTCTACCTGTCCTTCTAATTAGTGACCCATCTCCCTCCTCCCCTTCATTTCTAAACTCATCCTTCTTGACCTTTAACCTGCTTTTGACACGGCTCACCACCATCTTCTCCTCACTTGGTTTTAAGGACTCTGTGCTAGCCTGGTTCTCGTCTCATCTCTCCCATCCCACTTTCAATATTTGTTCTGGTGGATCCACCTCTACTGCTATTCCATTCTCAATTGGTGTACCCCAAGGGTCTGTGTTGAGTCCACTTCTCTCTCTATACCCAGTCCCTTGGTGCGCTCATCTCCCATGGTTTTCAGTACCATCTTTATGTTGATGGCTCTCAGATCTACCTCTCTACACCTGAATTCTCTCCGGCAATCCAGGCCCAGATCTCTGCCAGCCTATCTGACATTGTTGCCCAGATGCCTCGCTGCCATTTGAAATTAAACATGGCCAAAACCAAGCTTCTTATTTTTCCCCCTAAACCCATCTACCCCCTTTCTCCTTTCTCAATCTCTGTGGATAACGCTCTACTTCTCCCTGTTTCCTCGGCTCACAACCTTAGGGTCATCTTTGATTCCTCCCTCTCCTTTTCCACACACATCCAACTGAACAAAAACCTGTTGTTTCTTTCTTTATAACATCAGCAAAATGTGCCCCTGCCTTTCTGAACACACTACTAAGACACTACTCCACTCTTTAGTCACCTCCCACCTAGACTATTGCAACCTCCTCCTTGCTGGTCCCCCTCTGAATCATCTCTCTCCCCTTCAATCTGTTCAAAACTCATCTGCACGGCTAATCTTCCAACAGTCTTGATAGGCTCATATAACCCCTCTTCTCAGTTGCTTCATCGGCTCCCTATCTGTCTCTGTATGCTGTTCAAACTTCTCCTACAGACTTGTAAATGCACTCATTCTGCTGCTCCTCACTACCTTTCCTCTCTTATCTCTCCCTACCTTCTCGAGAGCTCCGCTCTTCTGGCAGATCACTTCTATCTGTGCCCTTCTCTTCTACTGCCAAACTCCAGACTTCAGTCCTTCCACCTTGTTGCTCCTCATACCTGGAAGAAACTACCTCAGTCTGGACGTCAGGCTTCATCTCTGGCCCCCTGTTCAAAATCCAGGCTGAAAATTCATCTCTTCGAGGCCACTTTTGGATCCTGATCCACTTAGTCTCCAATGTGTTTCCTTACCATTCCCCTAGATACATTCTTGTCCTCAGCTATCGTGTTGTCTGTCTTGACTAGATTGTAAGCTCTGATGAGCAGGGACTTCTTTTACATGTGTCTTTACAGCATACACCTTGTAGCGCTATACAAATGATCACTAGTAGTAGTACGGTCGCTAACTGGGCAGTGGCTCAATATCATCGCTGCCCAGTGAGGAATAGGTGCCATCTCCTCTCCACCTCAGAATACCCACAGCACACCCCAGTGCTACATGGTTAGCATCAGGGTCCATGAAATGTGCTAAATTGTAGCTTCAGTGTGTATTCCCTACACTTCCTAATTTTTGAAAGAGTAAAAAAACTTTTACATTTACACATTTCACTCCACCCATTATTTTATAGACCTCTATGATATTTCCCTATCATCATTCTAGACCTCTATCGTATCTCCCTAACTTATCACTAAAATAGACTATGGTAGCAGAAGATTTGTGGGTGGCCAACGTAATACCAATTTTTAATAAGCTGAAAAGTGTACACTAGCACTGTGACACAATGGCTTATTTCCCACTTTTCTAGAATTAGGCATCAGTGGTTCATATTTGTGTTTCATAGCAAGTGTCAGGAGGTGCAGGGTGTGTGTGTGTATGCATGCATCATTGGGCATGTTGGAGGCTGCGTGCATGCCAGCATGTGTGTGTGTGTCATGCGGAGTGTCGGGGGCTGCGTTTGTGTCTCTCATGGGGAGAGTCAGGGGCTGCATGTGCCTATATGTGCATCTCTCTTTCATGACCCCACTCCAGGCTTCCTCAAATCTCTCTCTTGCATAACTCCTCTAGCCCCCCCCCAGTCAGTCACTATCATAAACCCCCTCCTACCAGCCTTTCCCATGACCCCTGAGGTTTCACCCAGTGTGTGTGTATATGTGTGTCTTATAACCCCCTCCCCAGGCTTCACCCACTCTCTCTCTCTCTCTCTCTCATACCCTTACCCTCATCCAGTGACTCTTTCATTCACCTTTTCTTGTCCATAGCTGGAGCACCTCAAACACCATTGTGCAGGCTTCCCCCACCACAATTAACTCTCTGAATGGTAGATTTGCCTGGGGCAGGAAGTTCAGGCTAATCTCCTGGTTTCAAGTCTTACGAGACTTCAAACTGAGAGATCGGCCTGAATTCCCTGCACCATCTGGCTCCACCAGACAGCTGACTGCAGGGAGGAAAGCCTATATTGCAATATTGGCTCACAAATGCATATTTCTTTGCGTATGCATACAGACAGATAATTTCTAAGAAACTACAGACTAGTGGAGCCTGCCAGCCAAAATGGTGAAAACCATTATAAAGAATAGAATTACTGAACATATGGACAAACATGGTTTAATGGGACAAGTCAACAAGTCACCAATATGTTCCATTTCTTTGAGGGCATGAATAAACATGAGGATAAAGGTCAGCCATCTGATATACTACATTTGGACTTTCAGAAAGCGTTCGACAAAGTCTCACATGAGAGACTTCTGAGGAAATTAAAGTCATGGCATAGAAGGCAATGTCCTGATTGAAAGACAGAAATCAGAGAGTAAGGTTAAATGGTCAGTTTTCTCAATGGAGGTGGGTGAATATTTATTTATTTAAACGTTTTTATATACCATCTTTGTAAAGAAACTTTATTCAAAATGGTTTACAAATAAATAAAAATAATAAAAGATTGACAACAGATTAGAAATACTGGAGTACTGCGAGAATCTATGCTGGGCCTGGTGCTTTTTTGCATATTTATAAATGATCTCAAATTGGGAATAGCAAACAAGGCAATTAAATTTGCAGATGAAACCAAATTATTTAAAGTTTTACATCTCATGCAGACTGTGAGAAATTGCAGGAGAACCTTGTGAGACTGGGCATCCAAATGGCAGATGAAATTTAATGTGGACAAGTGCAAAGTGAGACACTTAGGGAAGAATAACCCAAATTATAAACACATTATGCTAGGTTCTGGACGAGGAGTCACCACCCAGTAAAAGGATCTAGGCATCCTTTGGAATAGTTCTGTTCAGTGTGTGGCAGTGGTCAAAAAAAATCAAACATAATGTTAGAAATCATCAAGTATTTTGTGCAAGTCTGGCCTCCACATCTCAAAAAGAAAAGATGTAATGGTATTAGAAAAGGTACAGGGGATGGAATGACCCTCCTATGAGGAAAGGCTAAAGAAGTTAGGGCTCTATAGCTTGGAGAAGGCTGAGTGGAGATATGATAGAGGTCTATAAAATCCTTAGTGGAGTGGAACAGGTATATGCAAATCTATTGTTTACTCTTTCAAAGAGTACAAAGACTAGGGGGCATGATACAGAGTTACATTGCTGGAGGATGTGGTAAAAACAGGTAGTATAGATGGGTTTAAAAAAGGTTTGGGCAAATTCCTGGAGGAAATGTTCATACCATAAACTATTGTTGTTTATCCCTGGGGATAAGTAGCATGGAACTGGCTACTTTTGGGATTTGCTAGGTATTTGTGACCTAGACTGGCTTGTTGGACTTTTGGTCTGGCCCAAAATAGCAGTTCTTGTTTCCAGGACTTAACTGCTGTAATTGCTGCCAAAAGGTGCTTCCAGCAAGTATTGAGTCAGAAGATGGAGATTCATTGTTGCCTTTCAGTTTTTTTCCAGAAAAGTGTGGGTGAGGGGGTGGGGGGGGGGGTGTGACACATGCTGTGTCCCACAGTGAAACTTTTTTCTTTTGAATAGTGTACTTATCAGTGGGAAAATAAACCTCATCATTTAAAAGCACACAGGTCTGACACACTAAAATGAAGTATGAAAAAATGTTTTGAGAGTAAAGTTATTTTATAGGCATGGTATATACCCAGATGTGCAAAAGCTGCTAAACGTAATGATCTCAATAAAGTAAGTGACTGCTCAAGATCCAGAAAGTTACTGGAATTCCTTTTCATATTCATGTCCATTAGGTGGCACCATAGACTAAATCATTTTGATATGATTCTACCAATTGCCAATCAATATCATGCTGTTATTTTGCAAAATGATGGAGATTTGGCAGTTTTCTCTATACTTTCCTGATTCATGGAAGTAGAGCAGGGATTATATAAAATATGAATGTGTTACTGTTGTTTAAGTGTATATGCATGTATTAGTTTTAGTGGATATTTTGTTGTAAATCACTGCATCTCCACACTTCTGATGCTGCAACTGAAAATATCCTGACAGTAAAAGAGAACACAATTATTTCTACAAAGACTGTATCCTTGTGATAGCCGAAGAAGAGAAGAGGTCTACCAGATGGAACCACAGATAGAAGATTTATTTTTTTACAGAACATTATTTCAGTATTTAGCCAATGAATAAAAACTGGCGGTGGGAGAGGAAGTTAAAATTAGTTTTAAGGGCATCACAAAGTGGCTGGATTTAGGGGCTGTGATTGCAGAGTTCCAGAAGGAACCCTGGTGCCTGACCTCCACCCAAGTACCGTAGCTGCAATGATCAGATTGGGTATGTTGGAGATGAAGAAGGGGTAATGTAAAAATAAGGAAAATATCCCTAGGTAGGCAAGTGAAGTCCAATGGCAATAGATCCTAGCCATGGTTCTGACTGAAATGGAAATACAAAGGAGGAGGAAGAAACTGTATGGGCAAAAGGAATTCATCTCCAGGTAGAAGGTAACTCACCACAGAATTCTACTACTAAGCCTCCTTTGTAACTATTTTCAAAGCAGTAGTTCCCAGACTGAGTTGGTATCCCAAATGGGTTCACATCTTCAGTGGATGAAATATTGGAAACAGGGCTGCTCCTCTTCCCTCCAGACTTCTGCTGTGACCTATATAAAATATATACAGATCTCAGAAGATAAATCCAGCACTACTCTTGATATTGAAGTCAAGATTTCCTATCTCCCCCTCCCCCCGTACATGAATCAGTGGGTATGTAATCAATCACTCTCCATGTCAGCTGGTCAAAATTATGACCCTTTTCCAAACAATGGGGTACAATAGATGCCGTAAGAATTTTGTTTTTTAATTGTGAACTATGTTCACTCAAATGTTGTTTCATGGGCCTAGTAGTCCTCCCAACTCACGGGTATTTTGCATCTGCAAGTTAAGTGTTGTTTCTACTTTTTGTGTTTCACTTGGTCATTTACACAGCTTTGACACTTATTTGAATGGCAGTTCACCTTTCTCAACAAAGATTCCAACAAAACGATGTTCACTTTATACACGACTATCTACTGTGCTCTGGGACATAATTTTAAAAAACCCTATATGCAATAGTGGCAATGAGTATGGGGCCTGTAAACATTCAGAGGTACAGGTACAGGCACAGGCCACCCCCTTGGCTATGTGCTGGGACTGGTGTTTTTTTAAAAACATATTTATAAATGATCTTGAATTCGGAACGGAAAGCACAGCATCTTCTGGTTCTGCAATGGAATACATAGATTTTGATACAGTAACTTCCTTCTCCCAATGGCTCTGAGTTGTATCAAAATGCAAAGGCATGCCAACATGGTTTTAGACAAGGAAGATCTTGTCTTACTAATCTGATATGTTTTTTTGAAGGTGTGCATAAACAGGTAGACAAAGGTGAGTCGGTTGATATAGTGTATCTGGACTTTCAGAAAGCTTTTGACAAGGTCCCCCATCAGAGACTTTTGGCGAAGCTAAAAAGTCATGGGATAGGAGGCAGTGTACTATTGTGGATCGGGAACTGGTTAAAAGATAGAAAGCAGAGGGTAGGGCTAAATGGCCAATATTCCCAATGGAAAAAGGTGAATAGTGGAGTACCCCAGGGATCTGTACTGGGTTCGCTACTTTTTGACATATTCATAAATGACCTGGAAGAGGGAATAACTAGTGAGGTTATCAAATTTGCAGATGACACAAAACTGTTTAAAGTTGTTAAAACCCAAGTGGATTGTGGAAAACTGCAGGAGAATCTGGATAAATTGGAAAACTGGGCATCCAAATGGCAGATGAAATTTAATGTGGACAAGTGCAAAGTTATGCACCTAGGAAAGAACCACCCACACTATAGTTACACGATGCAAGGCTCCACCTTAGAAACCACCACCCAGGAAAAAGATTTAGGCGTCATCGTGGATAACATGTTAAAACCCTCTGCCCAGTGTGCAGCGGCGGCCAAGAAAGCAAATAGAATGCTAGGTATAAGGAAAGGGATGGAGAATAAAACAAAGGATATTATAATGCCTCTGTATCGCTCCATGGTACGACCGCACCTTGAATATTGTGTGCAATTCTGGTCACCGTATCTTAAAAAGGACATAGCGTTATTAGAAAAAGTACAGAGAAGAGCAATCAAATTGGTGAAGGGGATGGAAGGCTACTCCTATGAAGAAAGGCTACAAAGGTTAGGGCTCTTTAACCTGGAAAAGAGACGGCTGAGGGGAGATATGATAGAGGTCTATAAATTAATGAATGGAGTGGAACGGATAAACGTTGATCAATTGTTTACGCTATCAGAATACAGGAAGACTAGGGGACATGTAATGAAGCTACAGGGTAAACTATTTAAGACAAATAAGAGAAAATATTTTTTCACTCAACGTGTAATCAAACTCTAGAATCTGTTACCGGAGGATGTAGTAAAGGCTGTTAGTATAGCTGGGTTTAAAAAAGGTTTGGACAAGTTCCTGGAGGAAAGGTCCATAAACCACTATTAAAAATAAATAAATACAAAAAAAGAAATAAAATATTTAGGTGTAATACTTGACAATAATCTAAATATGGATTCACATATAAAATATCTAACTAAAAAAATACATTACAAACTCAAAACACTAAAACAATTAAGACCATTGATTCATCTACAAGACTTTATTAATATAATTCATGCTATCATCACCCCACATTTTGATTATGCAAACACAATACTTAATGGCATTTCAAAACAAAATATTAAAAAGATACAAATAATTCAGAACATAGCTGCCAGGATGATTATGAATATAAGCCCACTTGAACATGTTACACCAATTTTGGCTGAACTTCATTGGCTACCTATTTACTCCCGAATCAAATATAAAATTCTTGTCACTACATTTAAACTTATAAATAATCTTGCACCATCGGCACTCAATACACTGATTAATATAGACATCGATAAACGATCCCAAAGAAGCAGAAACTTAAATACCTTAACAATACCAAAAGATTTCACAAAAGCCAGAAAACAAACAAATAAGAGAGCTTTCTCACACTCTGTTCCAATTCTTTGGAACAATCTACCTGACAACATTCGCCTGCTATCTGATATAAAGGAATTTAGAAAAAAATTAAAAACTCACTTATTCATATTACACTACAATACACCCTCAGAACAGAATACTCAAATAGATACAGGCTAACATTTATACATTATTATTACATACTCTATTTTCAAAATAAATATCACTAATACACTATTAACCATACCACACTCTCATTCACATGATGATTATAGATTTAAACTAACAATGTATATATGTTCTAATATGTTATACCTTTAATGTTACAACATTCCTTGTAAATTATAATTATCTGTTCTATGTAAACTGACTTGGTATATTACATACCAATTAACCTACTGTTCCATGTAAACCGCACTTGATACTAGGGAAAGAGCGGTATATAAATAACTGTTAAATAAATAAATAAATAAATAAAAAGGGACCCAGGATATCAATGCTTGACCCAGTACAAGCATTGTGGAACCTGTGTCTTTTGGGGATATTGCTAGGTATGTATGACCTAGATTGGCCACTGTTGGAAACAGGATACTGGGCTTGATGGACCTCGGTCTGACCCAGTATGGCATATCTTATGTTCTTATGTCTTACCTCAACCATTCAAGCCTCTAGTTGTGTACCAGGCTCTGTCTCTGTCTTTTTTCCTTTTGTGCTTTGGTGTAGCAAGGCGAGCAAACCCCAAACACAAGTCTCTCCCGAATGGTTGAAAGTCAAACTTGAAGCTGTGTTTTTTTTCTCCTTAAAATTAGCCCCAGAGCAGTCCTAGCCAGTAGCCACTAGATCACCTGCTTTCTCCTATGGAATCCTAAACCCCACACCAGCACTCTTTCCTCACTCGCAAAGTTAGAGCTAAAGTGGTTCTCTGGTGTTTGTGCTGGTTGTATTCCAGCCCTGCCGTGACCTCTTCAGCAACAGGATTTGCAGTAGTCTAACAGGGATAGGTTTCTCTGGCTGCATGTCAAGTATGTGAATCATGATTGGCTCAAGTGTCTCATGCTGGTTGCAGGTGATCCTCCTCCCCCTCCCAGAGTGACTCCAGTGCACCTGGCTGTGCATGCACACTCAACAAAAATGAAGTTCACAAATGGCAATTTGTGTCATTTCTGAGCATGCACACTCAGATGGATGCCTGAATGAATCGAAAATCACAATTTTACCAGCCATATGAAAACAAATGTGCATACCTAGCAACCCATATTCACTCTGTTCCTGACTGTGTATTCTTCAATAGATTATACAGTGATGAACACAGTGTTCACACAGGTTCATACTTCTGTATCCTATCTGCTAAATGCAGTGGGATCTCACTATAAAGACACTTGTGGATCAGGGACAAGATCTTAAATCATAGCTGCCCATTCTAGAAGATGTAACATAAGAATACAGAAATGATGGAAGATAAAGACTCTACGGCCTATCCAGTCTGCCCGTCTATAAGAACTAGTAAGTTCTACAATACCTTCATCTCCCCTCATAGATCCTCTATGTTTGTCCCATGACTCTCTAAATTCAGAAACATTTCTCAACTCCATCACCTCCAGTGAGACGCTGTTCCAATCATCCACCAAGTTGTGATGTCAGCAGTGCGGCGGCACAGTGTACAAACATGGTGCAACAATTAAATTCAAGTCACTGCTGCCATCAACCTTTCACCACCCATCCCCCCCCCCCCCCCACCCACACAGACATGAGCTAAGGCCTTTTGCAGTGCAGATCCTCCCAACTTACAGCCTCTGCAGCAACAAGTAATAAGCACGGCACCTTGAAACCATAAATATGTAAAAGGTTCAGCCACATCCCACCCCAATGCAGACTTCCTGCTTTTGTGGGGACAGGACATGGCTGGGCCTTCAGCACAGGCCCAGGCTGAAGATCCCAAGCTTCTTAGTTGTTACTGTGGCTGCTTAAAGTTCAGGTGGATACACTGCAGTCGGCCTATGACCCACTGGGAGGCTGATGCTGGACCTGGGGGAGGGAAAGGAGGGAAAGTTGGAGGACAGGCACATGCTGCACTACCACAGAAGTGGGAAAGGGGGGCACGGGGACACTGGACATGAGAGACAAGGGAGGGAATAGGATAATAAGGGGAAATTGTGGAGGGCCAAGGGAGACAGGGGAGAAACTAGATATGGGGGAACTAGGGAGAAAAACAGAGGATGTGCTGGAGATGGGGAGGGGGTAGAAAGGAAATATTGACATGGAGGATAGAGAGACACTGGATGGGGAGGGGAGATGCTGTACATGGGGGTAGGAGATAGGGAAGTGTTAGTAAAAGGCCGAGAAATCTATCTCTTGATGGAGGAACAGATCTGGGGCAAGGGAAAGAGATGGAAAGCCATAGGTCAAAAGGTACTCAAATCCAGTCCTGGAGGGCTGCAAACCAATCAGGTTTTTGGGATATCCTTAATGAATATGCATGAGATAGATGCAAATACAATGGAGGCAGTGCATGCAAATATATCTCATGCATATTCATTAGGGATATCCCAAAAATATGAGTGGTTTGCAGCCTTCCAGGACTGGATTTTAGTACCTCTGCCATAGGTAGATGCAGTAAAAAGAGGGAGGCCAAGGACTGAATTGTAAGGAGAAGCAAATCTGCATAAAGAAAAAGAAATATAAATGAAGAAAACTGAAATAAAGAGACCAGAATAAAGAGAGAGATAAATAAATAAATAAATAAAAAGAGAGATAAGAAATAGCAAATGGACAACAGACTCTGGAAATACAGTTAAAAAAAACACAGAGGAAAGCAGAAATCATAACTTGGGACCGACGCAATTAGCGAAATATGGCCAGACAACAAAAAAAGAAGTAATCTTATTTTTTTATATGGTGATTAGAATATGTCAGTCTGTGGAATGTACATCTGCCAGGACTTGTGATGAACATGTCTGGGGCCCAGCCCAGGGTAGACATTAGAGAGGGGATCCAAATCCCATTATCCAGCTGGGCCTTCTTCAGTTTCAGGCAAACCTGAAGCCCTCTCTGGTCTAGGGGCCTAGGGCGATTGTTTTGATTGCACACTCCCCCTAACACCAGTTCTGACAGTACAAGGAAATGCCTCTCTTCCTATTTCTTTGGAGCCGCACTGCATACAGGACTGGCCCGTTCACTGTGTGGGAATGTTATGCGCACATAGCCTCATGCCTTGGGAGGCAGAGGTGAGCAGGGGTACCGGACTTCGGGCCTCCCCAGCTCCCTTTAAAGCCAGTCAGGCAGGCAGGCACGGAGCTCTTCTAAGAGTGGAGTTGGAAAGGGGCTAGATCTGGAAATGTGCTGATCGGGAGGGGTAGGGGGCTAGGACTGGAAATAGCCTGAGACTGGAAATGGGCTGATCAAGGAGCTAAAACTGGAAATGGGCTGATCGGGGGGGGTTAGGACTGGTAATGGGCTTATGGGGGCTAGGACTGGAAATGGGCTGCTGAGGGAGGGGCTAGGACTGGAAATGGGCTGATGTGGGGGAAGGAGAGTGCTGCTGGCCCTGGAAGAAGACTGGGTGCTAGGACTAGAAATGGGGTGATGGAGGAGGAGGGGTAGGAAAGAGCTGCTGACCCTGGAAGAAGACTGGGGGCTAGGACTGTAAATGGGCTGATGCAGGGGGATGGGAAAATGGGAATGGAAGGGAGCGGATGCTGGGAGGGGCTGGAACTAGAAGGGAGCCGATGTTGGGGAGGACTAGAAAGGGATGGAGCTGGCAAGAGAAAAAAAGAAGCTGGGGGAGTGAGGATGGAGAGGTGAAATTTGAGTGGATGAAAAAGGAATAAGAAAGAAATGAAGGAAAGAGCAAAAGGGGAGAGATCATTATGTTAGAGCGGATGTAGAGAGAGAATGGAAAAAAACTAAAAGAGAGAAGAAAGGACAAATGGCCAGCAGACAATGGAGAGTTAGCAGAAGACACGAAGAAACCAGAAGACAGCGACTGGAGCAATTGCGACTGAAAAATAAAATGCCCATACAACAAAAGGTATGACTCTATGACTCTATGTAGCAAGTTTTGTAAATAGTTTACCCGTTATCCAAGTTTTTTGCCCTGTTATCTGTAAACTCATACGTGTTAACTGTACTGAGCATTTTTGTTCCATGTAAACCACGCTGATGCTGAATAGTGCTGTATATAAGAGAATGTAAATAATAAATAATAATAATAATAAAAATACTTTTTTATTTTTTAATTTATTAACTGGAATATGTCAGTTCTGGGAAATGTGCATCGCTAACGTCTTTGCGTTTTGTTCAGTACAAGAGGAAATTAATTTATAGTTTTATTTCTTCAGTGGTGTTGTACATTCCAAGTATGGCTTTTGGGGTTTCCAGTTTAATTATTGTTTTCATATTTCTGAATTGTGATCCCTTGTTCTATGTTTTGCATGTGCAACCGAGCTGCGGTATTCTGTTCATGTAATTTCTATTTGATGTTCTCTTTCACCAGTAGGAGATGTATTGGTATTCTCTGAGATGTATTGGTTTAATATTTGCAGTGTTGCCTTTTAATAGGTAGTGTTTGGTGCTTTGTGAGCCCTGGCAGTGCTGTTATGGGTTCTAAATGGGCAGGTTTTATAATACTTCCTAATGTGCCTGGCAGTTGGCACTGGAGTGTAGTAATGTAGAAATATGGCAATCTTTCTTTGTCCTCATTGCCTATGCAAATGTTATTTGGACACTCATTAAGAGGCATGTTTACTAAAAGTTAATGTGCATTCACAAATGTTAATGTGCGCTAAATGCAGGAACACCCATTTATTTTTATTGGAGCAGTGGCACTTAACGCACATTAATATTTAATAAACATGTCTCTAAGTCATTGCCAGGACAAAAAGAGGCTTGTGAAGGGCTCCTTTGAAAGCTGCCTACAATTTTAGATGGCAACATATACATTTTAGTTTTAATATGTTTATTGAATATACCAATACATTCAAGAAAAATAAATGAAAGCAAAATGGCAAACAGGTAACATTAATACAAGCATAAGCTATTTAAACAAGGAAAATATGTCGTTAACCTAAGATTAGCCCACAATTAATTAAAAGGAGGAGGCTTCAGGAAAAACTACATTAATTAGGAAATTATAAGAATATCATGGCAATGCGAGACTTATGCATCAGCCATATGAGAAGCAAGAACCACCACTGATTCCTCCCTAGCCACAAGAAATTCCAGCAGCTGGCGGGGCTCAAAAAACAAATATATTTTTTCTTTATAAGAAACATGACATCTTTCAGGAAATGAGAACAAAAATGTCCCGCCAAGGGAAAGTACCCTGGGCTTAAAACCCAGGAATTCCTTTCTCCTCAGCTGGGTGTCCCTAGCAAGATCAGGAAAAATGTGGACATGAGAGCCCATAAACTGCTCACTGAAATTTCTAAAATAAGATCGAAGAATTAACGCTTTGTCAGATTCAAGAACCAAGGTAATAAGAACAGTGGTATGAGCGGTGATCAACTCCACAGAGCTCTCCAGAAACCCCGTAAGGTCTCCAGGTTCCCCAGGAGTCTCACTGCTAACTCCCCAGTTACCCTGGCCCACAGACAGGTAATGAGCCCTAGTTAATGGTGACAGGTCCTCCCTGGAGATCTTCAAGACATCCTGGAAATACCTGCGAACCATTTCCATGGGCGACTGCAACGGAGATCTAGGAAAATTAATCAGTCTTAAATTGTTCTTCCGGACTTCATTCTGAAGATATTCCATTCTCCTAGAGGTCACACTCCGATCCTTAATGTGGGCACAATGGAAACCTTGGAGTTGTTCAAGTTCTCCATCCAACCGGACCAACTTCCCCTCCTGTTTCTTTTGAACTCTAGAAAATTCTTGAAATTCCTTGTGTAAAGAATTAGTTTCAGTACTTAGAAATGCTGCAATAGTCATAAGGGAAGAATTCATAGTTGAAATAGCGTCCCACAGCACTTCCAATGTAACTTTTGGGGGCCTCACCAACACACCAGCATTTGCAATGGCCAACAGGTTAAACACCACCTGGGTTGGGCTATCTTC
The DNA here is from genome assembly GCA_033557465.1 of Ichthyophis bannanicus. NCBI lineage: Eukaryota > Metazoa > Chordata > Amphibia > Gymnophiona > Ichthyophiidae > Ichthyophis > Ichthyophis bannanicus. The sequence continues at coordinate 1,488,477,274 of CM066032.1, forward strand.
CGGCAGAGAAACAGCCTCAGGTCTCACTCCTTCCCCAGGCATGCCACATGGGTAAGCAGAGCCAGCAATGGAGCCCTCTTAACCTCCCTGCACCGGTGTGCTGGTCTTCACGCCGGAGGGAAGCACTCCGCTGTCAGCCAAAACACTTCTAGGGCATGGCAGGGAGGCCTGCTGCTCAGGGGATAGCAAAACCCCTGATGTGCTCAGGTCAGGCAAAAACGCTGAACCTGCCACTCCCGATCCTGGTACAGCGAAACCACACATTGGCAACGTTTTCTGGACGGCGCAGGTAAGAAAAGCCTCTCCTGAGGGTAGAGAGGCTTGCTTACGCTTCCTTCTCCCCATAACTACCACCAAAGCAGCAAGGATTGCCAAAACAGCTCGTCCCCGAGACAGCCAGCTCACCAGAAGCAGATCACCGCTGCCATCTTGCCTCCTCCGAAAACCGTGATGTACCCACAACATATACATTTTAAAATAAACAATTTATGCAAATGAGGAACAGTGGCTATGCAAATCAGACCCTGCAATGAATCTCCTCACATGGCCCCACATCACTCTGGACTGCCCCTGAGTACATACAATGACTGGTGTCTTGGCTTTCAGTTTAATTTTTATATATCTTTATCTTCACTTTCTCCATGAAAAACAAGCAGTAAGTCGTCACGTACAGGGTGATGACAGAGCCCCACATGGAATGCTCCCCAGCTTTCAAAGGAAGATTTTGGGAGGTTTGCCGTGCATGTGCACTTGCCTTCCCCACCCGCCATGGCGCCATTTTCTCCAGTCTTCTTTTTCCGCAGAGCCCCTAGGACGTGTTCCTGCAGTCCTGAAAAAAGTTTGAATTTCTTGCACTTGTGGCTAGCTTTCGCTTATTTTTTCACCCCCTGGTCATTGGTTAGCTTTTTTCTTATCTTTTGGGAGCTTTTTTCTTAGTTTTCCTTTTTGTGCCTTTTGGTGTTCTTTTCCCCCTTGGGGATTTTGCCTGCCCATGGCCATTTTTCAATTTGATTTTGCAGAGGCGGTCTTTTTTAGTGGCTTTAAAAAATGCCCTAAATGTGGAAAGACCATTTCTGCCACCAGATGGTGTTTTGTGAACTCTGCTTGCAGATGGTGCGTCAAGAGCTGAAGAGTTGGGAAAAGCAGAAGGAGTACCTCTTTGGCTTGTCCGATTCAGTATCCTCAGCACCGACCCTGTTGTCCACCCCTGAGATGGCCAAGGGAAAAGAGCAGAGGGCTCAGTTGGAGTAGAAGGGTTTGAGCGGAGAGGGGCATCCCTCTTCAGAGACCCCGTCTGCATCAAAAGAGGAGCACAAGGAGAAAATCCGTGTGCAGTGCCATCTCTGCCACTCTCACTGCAAGACAGGCAGTGAGGGCTGGAAATGGCCAACCAAACTATCCCGGTGGAAAAACCCAATCTGAATGGCGGAGTCTATTCCCAGTGTCCAGAAGGGCTGCCGGATGTCTCCCAATGCTCCTATCATCATGGAGTCCCCACCCGAGTGTTCACCAGTGATGTCTGCAGCCGCAGCATTGACGTCCTCATCAGTGGTGGTTTTCAAGGAATGACTGCAAGCCTTAGAAGCTTACCTGGCGGGAGTGGAAGCCCTGTGGAATGCAGGCTTCAGGGCATGGAGTGCATTGTCGCCGCACTCCTTCCAGTCAATTCTGGAGATCCTTGTCCTGCCCACCATGGCTGGGACATTGGGTGGAGACCAGTATAGACAACGGTGGCCAGAGCCATCTCCTTCTATAGTGTGTAGGAGTCTGAGGCTTAGAGGCATTACCATCGGCATGCTGGGCACAAGGGGTGGCGCAACATCCACCCTCTCCTGAGCCGCATAGTCGACACTTAGAGGAGACTTGACATTACTTTGAATTCCTCTCAGAATCTGAATGAGAAACAAAGGCAGAATCGATGGTATCGGATCGTCGGGCCCAGGATCTCCCATCCAACCCGTTGCCCCCTCCAGATCAGCAGAAGTTGCCCCTTGAAGACATGTCCTTCCAGGATTTTGTTTTGGACCTGGCCAAGGCCTTCCCCCTTTTTTTGGGATCAGAAGAGGAGCAGAGGGCAGAGGAATTGGAACTCCTCCAATACCCCTTGGCTCTTCATGAGGTGGTGACAGTTCCCATCCACCATGTCCTGCCGAGGCAGCTACTGTGGCTGTGGGAGGCGCCACTTATCCTTTCAGCCATCAGCCACCAGCTCGATTCCCTGTATCGGGTCAAGAAGAACCCAGGATTCAAGAAGTCTCAGTTGCCCTACAATTCCATTGTGGTAAAGTCTGCCTGAAGCGGGCAAGGGGTGCCAAAATGCACTCCTTGGTGCTGCCCACATCGGAGGCATGGAATCTGGACTCTGGACTCTTTCAGTCTTTCAGGAGGAGGTGCTTCCAGGGTTCCAGGCTGATAGCCCAGATCCTGGCCTACCAAACTTACATGGCCATGTTCCTCAAGAATGTTATGCTGGACATTGAGGACTTAGCTTCCCTCGTCCCTGAGGATTGCCATGAGTCTTTCTGAGATCTCGTGGCTCACGGCAATGATTGTTTGAATTTCTTTTTTAAATTTATATATTTATTGGCTTTTGCTTCAAATTACAAACATTAAATAAAATTAAAATGAATAAAAAGATTTAAACATAAATAAAATTACATAGCACTTCCATCTCAGAAGCTGCCACAAATAAGGAGAAAAAAAAAGAACAGTAATATTACAGACCAAAAACAGTCTGAGCTAACAAATCTAAAATAATAAACATCTCCAATTCTAGGAAAAATAAAAACTGGGAGGATCCTCACCAAAATTAATTAAACAGGTAAAACATAATTAAGCCAGGAGACAAACAAATCGCCTGGCCACATACTAACACTCCAATTCAGTAACCCCTTAACTACCCAGGAAAACAGTATCTACACAGTATTATCAGCATTGATGTTATTAGCCTCTTCATGTGTTACTATAAATGCTAAAAGTTGAGAGGGATCCATAATCTCAATCTTTACCCAAAAACTTTATACAACATCGACAAAGATACTTTAAGAAAAAGGTCATTCCCAAAGACAAAGCATGAAGCTTTAACTGTAGGAAGGGCCTGCAAACTTGTTGGGTCTTTGGTGAAACAGCAGGAAAAACATTTTATGGTCTGGGGCACTTATGCTACCCTCAAATCTTCCAGTAGGGTGGCGGCCGTGAGGATTATTGCATGGTGGATGGCCTGGTTGCAGTCCTCTGATCTGGAGCAGTGGGTCCGGGACAAGATTGCCAACGTCCCCTGTCGGGGTGAAAACTTCTACTTTCTGTACCAGCTGCAGCTTAAGGTCCAAGCTCCCTGCTAACAGTGGAGAGAGAAAACCCCAAAGGCACAACCCGCCCCTTAGCTGAAGCTGGGTGGGTTTTTTTTGATGGGGTCTTCAAGAGCATAGTCAGCCAACCTTTGTCCACTGAGGTCCCCCCACAGGTGGGGAGGGGGTACCTCATCCACTTTGCCCACCAGTGGCCTCTTGTCACCTCAGACGCCTGGTGCTACAGATCATCAAAAGCAGTTAAATCAGATGCATTTCACCCAGTTGCTGCCTCCTTGCATTCCCGGGGAATACCCCATGGACCCCACACACTGGAGTCTCCTGCAGACAGAGGTCGCAGCCCTGTTAGCTGACCTTGCCATTGAGCCGGTTCTCCCAGCCCAGATCAGAAAGGCTTTTACTCCAGATACTTCTTGGTCCCCATTCTGGATCTGCGAAACCTCAACCGGTTCTTGGTGTGTGAAAAGTTCAAAATGGTCTTATTGGGGATGCTGCTCCCATTCCTCCTACAAGACAACTGGCTTTGCTCTTTGGATCTGAAGGATGTGTACATGCATATTCCAATCCACCCGCATCACAGACAGTAACCTTGGTTTGTGCTGTGCAGTCAGCACTATCAGTTTCAGGTACTACTCTTCGGGCTGGCTGCATCATCCAGGGTCTTCACGAAGTGTCTGGCATCTGTGGCTGCTTTCCTTCAGACCCGGGGAGTCTTTGTCTTCCTGTTCCTGGATGATGGGCTCATAAAGGATCTCATGCTGATCAGTGTATGGCAGTCCACGGAGCTCACCATTCAGGTGCTCGAAGACCTCAGCTTCATGATCAACTCTCCAAATTCTCACCTCCAGCCAGAACAACTGGAGTTCATCAGGGCCCTCTTGAAACCACTCAGGTGAGAACTTTCCTGCCAGTGAACCACCTGCAGCGTCTCGTTGAGGTGGTGGGTGTGTTGCAGCACCAGCACCACACCACAGCCCATGGGCTGCTGAGAGCCCTCAGACACATAGCGGCCACGGTGCATGTCATCCCTCAAGCCCGCCTCTGCATTCAGCAGGCTCAATGAACTTTGTGAATGCCATTGCAGCACGCCTCGGGCTGGTTGCGGGATAGGGTGGTCATTACTGCACCATTCGCAGTTTCTCTGATATTGTGGCTCATGCCTGCAAACTTGCATCAAGGCCTCCCGTTTCAACCAGCAGTACCCTACAGGCTGCTCATGATGGATGCCTTCAAGCTCAGCTGGGGCACACTCCTGGATGGTCTCTGCACCCAGGGCCTGTGGTCCAAGAGTGAGAGTCTCCATCTGATCAAATTCCTAGAGCTCTGGGCCATCGCGAATTTATTTATTTATTTATTTGAAAAACTTTTATATACCGCCACTTCCCAAGATCAGTGGCGGTTTACAGGGAACAAAGGTAATAAGTACATGGAACATTATGCAACATTGCGTCTATATACAAAGAACAATATATGCTCTCCGGGCCTTTCAGGCACACCTGACAAATCTTGTAGTCTTGATACAGACAGAGAACCAGGTTGCCATGTTCTATTTGAACAAGCAGGGGGCATGGGCTCATACCTCCCATGTTAGGAGGCTGTTCACCTCTGGAAATTTTCCCTGCTCCATGGCATGGATCTCAGGGCAACATATTTGCCCAGTGAGAACAACGGCTTAGCAGATCATCTCAGCTGGGTTCTTTAGCCACACGAGTGGTCCCTCAAAAGGGAAGTGATGGACTGGATCTTTTGGGAGTAGGACACCCCTGACACAGGCTTCTTTCTTTGCAATGGCACAGAATGCTCAGGTAGCTCAGTTCTGCTCCCGGAGACCTGCCAGTGATTGCCTGGCTCCAGACACCTTCCTTATCCACTGAGGAAGAGGCCTGCTCTATGCCAACCCCTCCTCCCCGATTCTGCTCATAGTGAAGATGCTCCTGAAGCTCCAGGCAGAGAGAGGATCGATGATTCTCATTGCTCATCACTGGCCTCAACAGCCATGTACTGCTGCAGCTCTCGAAGAAGGAACCTCTTCGCCTGACCTCCAATCCAGACCTCATCCTGCAGGAGGGTGGCTCCTTGTTGCATTCCAACATCTGCTCCCTAGCACTCACAGCATGGACTCTAAGTGGGTAGCCCTTGCAGAACTTGTCAACGCCGAGGGTATCACCGAGATCCTGTTAGCATCTAGCAAGCAGTCAACACATAAAGCCTATGTGTTCAAATGGCGGCAGTTTGCTGTCTAATGCACTGGTTGGGCATTGGACCCCTTTGTCTGTTTTTTGTGCCAGCTGTTGGAGTACCTCTTGATCCTCTGCAATTCTGGACTGAAGTTCAACTCCGTGCGTGTTCATCTCAGCACAATATGAGTATTCCATCATGGCTGTGTTGGGAAGCCTGTCTTGGCTCAGCCTCTGGTATGCTGATTCATGCGGGGCTTGCTTCTTTCGAAGCCTCCAGTTAAACCTCCTAAGGCTGCATGGGATCTGAACTTGATCCTCAGCCAGCTCATGCGGACTCCTTTTGAGCTGTTGGACGCGTATCCACTGAAGTTCTTGATCTGGATGGTCCTCTTCCTGGTGGCTGTCATGTTGGCCCGGCGATTGGGCGAGCTCTAGGTTCTGGCTGCACGCCCTTCATACACCAGGTTCCACCATAACCAGGTGGTGCTCCGCATACACCCGTATTTTCTGCCAAAAATGGTCTTGGCTTTCTACCTCAACCAGTCTATTGTCCTTCCAATGTTTTTCCCCAGCCTCATGCCAAGTGCAGCGAGTCATTGTACATGCTGGATTGCATGTGGTGCATTGGCCTTTTATTTGGAGCGCATGAGGGTGCACCATCAATCCTCTCAGCTGTTCGTCTCCTTTGACCCCAGTAGGCTGATGGTTGCTGTTTCAAAGCGTATGCTATCCCTGTGGCTCGTAGATTGAATTCCTTGGCTGGTCTGAGCCTTGAGGGTCATGTCACGGCTTACAATGTCCATGCGATAGCTACATCGGTAGCCAACCTCTGTTCTGTCTCAGAGGAAATTTGCAGGGCTGTGTCATGATCTTCGGTCCATACCATCACAGCCCATTACTGTCTGGATGGGGATTCCCGACAGGACAGCAATTTTGGTCAAGCCATATTCCAGCATCTCCTCTTTGGGTATTGAGGGTCAGCTCCTGTCCACTGACCCTTCTGTCCATCCAGGCTAAATGCTCAAAATTCCCTTGATTGAGGCCAACTGTGGATACTGCATCAGATTGATACCTTGACGGGACTGCCTCTCTGGTATTCCTGGCTTTTCCAATTCTCAATGCCTAAATGGGCTATTCTTTCTCCTCAGATTCCAGTAACCTGTAACTTGAGAGTCCCATACATAAGTACTTATTTCCTGTTTGTTCATGGAGCAAGCGTAGTTACGTACCTGTAGCAGGCGATCTCCATGAATAGCAGGAATAAGTCCTCACAACCTTCCCATCTCCCCAGGGAGTTGTCTTTTGGCTCCCGCTATGTTATCATACTGGAGAATATGGCATTGTGGCAGGCAAGGAAGGCAGGTGCACATGCATGGCATACCTCCCAAAAGCTTTCTTTGGAAGCTGGGGAGCATTCTTTGCAGGGCTCTGTCGGTGACATCACCCATGTGAGGACTTATTCCTACTATTCACAGAGAACACCTGCTGCAGGTGAATAACTATGCTTTGTGGTCACTCCATTTGCATTGGAATGATATGCAGATCCCCCTCACAGGGAGAAGTGCATGGAGATTTAATAGAAGAGGTCATGAATAAAAGCAAGCTTATTTGTGATGAAGTGTGCATTCTACAAGGCGCATGAGAAAGGGAGAGAGGAGGGGGGGGAAAGAGAGATTTGAATAAAATTTGAGTAGTTGCGTGTGGATCTGTCCTGGGAGTGTTAAAGTCTAGGGGAGCCAGAGTTGGGATTGATATCTCCAGATGAGAGGAAGAGCAGCAGAAGAGTGTGGGGCAGAGAGGAGGCAGCATGTCAGTAGCGAAAGTGAAGTTCTTTCAGAGAAAGAGGAGATGGCTGAATGAGAAAAAAATAGTGAAGCTTAAGAGTGGATAATAGAATAGATAAGAAGGCAGGAGAAGTGAGGATGATAAGTTCAGTAGCAATTGGTCATCACCCATTGTACTGGTTCTGAAGCCAAGGAAGAAGCCTCCACTTCTGTATTGACTTCCAAAAGGTTAATGAAGTTTTGAAGCTGGAAGCCTACCTGATGACTTGAGTTCATGAACTTGAGAGACTGGGAGGAGCCCAATTCATTTCTGCATTGGACTTCAAAGGATATTGGCAGGTGCCCCCCCCAATCCAGTTGCCAAGGAAAATATGGCCTTCTTCACTCCTCAAGGGCTGTTTCAGCTCACCATACTGCCCCCTTTGAGCTTTATGGAACTTCTGCTAAATTCCACTGCCTGGTAGACTGCCTTCTGCAGCCTCATACACAGTGTGCAGTGGCATCGCTCAAAACATTGTGATCCACAATAACCACCATGAGACAGACTTAACCCAAATACAAGCATTTCTTACAAACTTGAAGAAATTTGTGGGTTTTCTGATTCTACGTTTACTTTCCTGTATTGTAGTTCCTTTCCTTGTTTTGTTTTTTCAGCATTTTGATTGTACACTGCTTTATTGTGATACTAACAGAGGTATATTAAATAAAATAAACCATAAACCATGCTTCTTAGAAGGACAAGAGATTCAACACCTTGGCTATTCTAAACAAGTATCCAAGTGCCTGCCCCTGACCTGAAGAAGCAAGTGAAAACATTTTTGGGACTGGTCTGCTATTATTGATATCTTATACTGCACTTTGGCATAAAGGCAGAACCATTGACTCACCTCTTAATAGAACGGAGCACCAGAAAAGGTTTCCTGGTCAGCAGAGTTGTAAGAATCTTCCAGGTGTCAAGAGAGTACTTTGTTTAGAACCATTTCTCATAAACTCCAGCATCAATTTATGATGCAAACTGATGCCTCTGACATAGGTCTTAGAGCAATTCTTCCCCAAGGGTTGATGCAATGCAATGTGTGCCTTCGAGTCAGTCCTGACTCCTGGCGACCCAGAAGCTGTCCTGGGTTTTCTTGACACTGCCAAGGGTTGATAAGGAGCACCTAATAGCATTTATAAGCTTGAATTACTCCCATGAGAGCAGAAATAAGCTGCGATCGATGAAGCAGCACTGAAAGTAAAGTGGGCTCTAAAGACATTCCTGCTGGGATGCCAGTTTTATCTTGATCATGGACTACCAACCCTTCAAATAGCTCACCAGGCACAAACAGACAAATGGCTGAATAATGCAGTGGTTTGTGAGCTTCCAGCCCTTCCAGTTTAAGGTACAACACTAGACAGGAAAGGACCACCAAAATGCAGACTCTCTTTTCCGGAAAGTGGCCCCAGCAGAAGCAGAATTAGAAAAGGTTCAGAGAAAAGTGACAAAAATGGTAAAGAGGATGGAAGGATATCCTTACAAGGAAAGCTTAAAAGTTAAGACTCTTCAGATAGGAAAAAAGACGGCTGAGAGGAGATATGATAGAGGTCTATAAAAAAAATGGAGTAGGACAGGTAAATATAGATTGGTTGTTTACTCCTTCAAAATGTAGAAAGACTTGGGGACACGCAATGAAGCTACAATGTAGTACATTTAAGTCTAATCATAGAAAATATTTTTTCACTCAACGTGTAATCAAACTCTGGGAATTCGTTACCAGAGGATGTAGTAAAAACTGCTAGTGTAGCTGGATTTAAAAGAGGTTTTCATGAGTTCCTGGAAGAAAAGTCCATAAATTATTATTAAAGATGACCAGGCAAATCTACTGCTTACCCATTAGGCAAGCAGCATGGAATCTGTACACCTTTTGGGAATCTGACAGTTACTTGGGACCTGGATTGGCCACTGTTGGAAACAGGATACTGGCATATCTTATGTTCTTATGTAGGGAAGACTGAGTTGAGGAGAAGCGTATGTGAGGAAGTGTCTAAGAGAACCCCAATCCTTAAGCACGTTCCCCCTTCAGGGCACCTTACAGCTAGAGCAAGGAAACTTAGCTAGGAGGGTGGTATCCAAGAAATATAAAAACCCTGCGCTGGGGAAAGTCAGAGAGGCCCAGATCAGGGAGAAAGCTCTCCAGACTACGCCTACACTACATAACTGTAAAAGGATCCATTGTTTCTCTGCTATTGATTTGCCAGCAAAGTAGGAAAACAAATTTTTCAAAAACAGAATGTGGCACTTAGCTTTAGAAATTGCTGTCCAAATTATAGCTTCACTGAACTCTTTCCATATAGCCCGACCAGCTTCATAGCACAACGTGCACGTTTCGGGGTCTCCTTCCCTGTGTCAAGTGCTAGTTATCCCACTGTGGCTAACTGCTACCAGATGCTGATATTTAAAGCGTCATCACTCTCCAAAAGAGTCTTCTTCTCATTGGCTAACTTGCAAGATCACTCAACCGGGGAACACCAATAGAGAAGGAAGAACCCACCAAGCCAAGGGAACCCCCTTCTCCAATTGGGATGACTTCAAAAATAAGCTGACCCAATCAATCTCCTTGTTTAATCCCATTGGGTGGACCGATTTTAATGTGTGGATCCAACGCTGTTCACATAGCTGTTACTTAGCCACATGGTCATCCCCTCATGTGTCCAAAGGCACATGATCAATAATTGTCCAAGTAAATTCCTCAAAATGGTGATTGGCAGATATGCAATGTTCTACAATAGGCGCTGAAATTACCTCTTGTTGCACCCTCGAAGCCTCTGGGTTAGGATTGGGTGAGTTGATTATTTTGTATCCTTGGTGAAAAATTGCTGAAGACACTTTTGCCTTCTCTGAAGAACAATTGAATGTACTTCGTCAGCGCCCCTCATTATTTGATGGTAATGAACATTTGGAAGTGGATAACACTACATCTTTGGCTGACTTTAAGGCTCTTCGGAAACTTTTAACATGAGCACAACTCCATGGGGCATCAATGTTGAATTTATTGCAAAATGGAACAGGATTTCTAATAAATGTAGTTTTGATCTGATCGCTTTGATTTTAGAGAGAACTATTAAAGAAGAGGTTTTGGGTAAACAAATTGATGAGTCTGCTGCTGTTTTGAAAACTACTTTTGAAGAGGATCAATTTTGTGTCCGGATGGAGGATATGGACTGTCAGATTAAGGGCTTTCATGATTATTTAAAATCGTTTAAACTTCGGAAATTTGCAAGGGATAAAACGGATTATGATTCAGGACGGGTTTATTATTGGATGTATGAGAAGACTGAAGATATTTCTCAGAAGAAGGTGTCCTTTGATAGATGATCTGAGGATACGGATGATAGTGGGGCTACTTCCGATACATCAAGATCAGATCATAAATCATATCAGGATTTTCGGGGAGGATGTCATTGTGCGCGACGGGGAAATCAGAACGAATCCTGGGACCCCCCCTTGACTCGGCAACGAAGCAGACAACAACCACCTCAGTTGTGCTTAATCTTACTGATACCCCCTTTATCTGAATCACAGGAACGGTTGCTAAACTTTGGGCTTACATTTGTACCGACAGTACGACATGATCCATTTTTTATGAGGCTACATTTGCAAAAACGTTTTCGCAAGTTACGGATTATTCATTTTTTTGATGGTAAATCGACTTTACCAGATGATTCTGTGGTCAGACCAAGATCCCGATGGATGCCCACTGATGCGTTAGATCCAATTATAGTGGCGTATCAAAATTTGGTTTTGAGACAACTTGGGGAATTTGAAAAGCGTCCGTGGCCATGTTATTCCAATTTGGATAAGGATGATCGGGGTCCTTTAAAACAGATTAGGGATGATCCCTCATTAACACTTTGGCCCGCTGATAAGGGGGGGGGGAGGTGCGATTGTACTTCAATCTATGTCTAAATATTTGGAGCAATTATGGCTCCATTTGGCGGATGAGAAGACTTATAAGATACTTCAGGTGGACCCTACCCCTGAATTACAATCAATAATACAGGCATTGTTAACCACTGGCTTGAATGGGAGATGGATTACAGACAAAGAATATCGGTTAATGCTGGTACCATTTCCTAAGATACCTACTATCTACACGGTTCCAAAAATCCACAAATCTTTAGTCTCTCCACCGGGTCGATCGATAGTATCATGTCAGGGATCGATACTAGAACCTTTATCCAAATTTTGTGATTGCTTTTTGAAGAAGGAAGCTTGTTTGGTACGCTCCTATGTACGTTATTCAACTCAGTTTATCCAGCAATTGACAACAATTGAGGGGGTCACTGATGATCTTTATTTGGTTACACTTGATGCGGCAGCGCTTTATACGAATATTGATCAAAAGGAAGCACTTATTCTTTTGTCAGAAGCCTTCAAGTTTGCCCCTACTAGATTGCCTCGATCATTTCTGCTTGACTTAATTCATTTAGTACTCACGCAAAATTATTTTGTATCGGAGGGCAGGTATTATCAACAAATTTTTGGCATAGCAATGGGGGCAATGGCTGCCCCTTTGATTGCCACTTTATATCTGGGGGAATTTGAGGAACGCTGTTTATATGGTTCATCACATTTTGTAAATATTCCTTTTTGGAAGAGATTTCTAGATGACATTTTTTTTGGTGGAATTCATCTTTACCTGCCTTCGATCAATTTGTTGAGTGGCTGAATGGTTTGAAGACCAATATTTCATTTACGGTTCACATTGACAAAGTGAAAATTGAATTCTTGGATATGTTGATCTATAAAGAGGATGGATTGCTGAAGACCACTCTATTTCAGAAGGCGGTGCAACGCAACAGTCTATTAAACTACCGTAGCTTCCATCCAGGCCCCTTGAGGAGAGGGTTACCGTTTGGACAATTTTTAAGATTAAGGAGGTTATGCTCTTCTACAATAGAATTTAAGAAGCATGCCCTTGATTTGAAATATCGGTTGTTGGATAAGGGATATCCCTATTCAGTGATTTATCAGGCATACCGCCGAGCATGTCATGTCCATCGCGAATGGTTGTTGGATGGGGATTCGGTGCCAGTTGCTGAAACATCTGATGTCATTGTGGGCTCACTTCCATATATGAAATGTAGTATGAATATTGTTAAGACTCTTAGAGAACATTGGCCTGTTTTGTCCCTACACAAATGTTTTCAGAAATCTCTCATGATTGCCTTTTCTAGGGGTCCTAATTTGAAGGATCTGTTTGTGCGATCTACATCTCCTACTGATTGTATACAAATCCCTGAGAATAACATCAGGGGCCATTTTTCGTGTGGATCTTGTTCTTATTGTTCTACCACTTTGACGGGGATGATTTGGCAGCATCCACTAACAATGCAATCTTTTTACCAAAAATGGCTGAACTCTTGTACATCCACATATTTGGTTTATATCTTACAATGTCCTTGTACATTGCTTTATATTGGCAGGACAACCCGCCAGATGAGAGTGCAGTTGAGTGAGCATGCTGCGAGGGTGCTACAAGAGGTAATTTTAGCACCTATTGTAGAACATTACATATCTGCCAATCACCATTTTGAGGAATTTACTTGGACAATTATTGATCATGTGCCTTTGGACCAATGAGGGGGTGACCGTGTGGCTAAGTTACAGCTATGTGAACAGCGTTGGATCCACACATTAAAATCAGTCCACCTAATGGGATTAAACAAGGAGATTGATTGGGTCAGCTTATTTTGAAGTCATACCAATTGGAGAAGGGGGTTCCCTTGGCTTGGTGGGTTCTTCCTTCTATATTGGTGTTCTGGTTGAGTGATCTTGCAAGTTAGCCAATGAGAAGACGACTCTTTCGGAGAGTGATGACGCTTTAAATATCAGCGTCTGGTAGCAGTTAGCCACAGCGGGATAACTAGCACTTGACACAGGGAAGGAGACCCCGAAACATGCACGTCGTGCTATGAAGCTGGTCGGGCTATATGGAAAGAGTGCGGAGAAGCTATAATTTGGACAGCAATTTCTAAAGCTAAGTGCCACATTCTGTTTTTGAAAATTTTGGTTTAACCTGAACTAAAATGGAAAAAAAAAGGAGTTTGTCATCTGGTTGGGGACAGTTCAAATACTGTCTTCCCTCGCCCTACTCCGACAATAATTATTTAAGATAGACACTCTCCTTAGGGTTTTAAAAGGGGTGATTTGTGGATTTGGATTAATTTTTATCACCTCTGGGTTAGGATTGGGTTAGCAAAGTAGGAAAAGCATTCTGTTTTACCTTTGAATTACTGCCCTGAATAAAAAGTTTTTTTCTTTGTTTTGTTTTCTTGAAGTTGGTTTATAGTATTTGGGAATCTCCAAGAGGCCTGGGTTCTAACTCTCATTGATGATGCCACAGAGTATTCATGCATTAATGAAGAAAAAAAACATGAACAGGGAGAGTGTTCATGGGAGGATAGTTAGGATGAAACCACTGCTCTCTAAAGAGAACATTACTGTCCATGTCATGTTCTCCAAAGAACATCTGCATGACCCACACAACTTATGGAATATTGTTCTCTAGACAAGTGGTAATTGGCAAACACACACCCGGCAAGCTTCCCACATGCCCCAGCCGCCATAGCACCTTAATACAAACAGAAAATGGTTAGCCTACACATAAGCCCAACCGCTAATCATCATATGTGTACCATCCACCCACAAAAGCACATGCAACATCCAAATGAGTTAGAGTATTGTACATAGTATCGAGTTAACTTGTACATAGTTTCCCCGGTTTATCCTATGTTTAATTTCCTATTCATTGTAAACTCAATGTTGCTTGTATGCATTGTAGTATGTTTTTGTTCGATGTACACCGCGCTGATTATAATAGCGCGGTATAGAAGAAATGTTAAATAAATAAATAACTGGTTCTCAAACCTATCCTGGTGTGGTGGTGTAGGGCTACATCATGGCCTGGGTTGCTTGCCATCATGGATGGAATCGTGAATTCTGTTTTCTAACAAAATTCAAGAGGATAACGTTAGGTCATCCATTTGTGAACAGAAGCTGAGCCAAAACTACTTTCTGCAGGAAGCCATTCTATTACAGAATGGCTGAATGAAAGGAGATTTCATATTTTAGATTGGCCAAATCAGAGTGCTGACCTAAACCCTCCTGAAATGTTGAGGCAAGACCTGAAGGGAGCTGTTCATGCAAGCATGCCCTTAAATGTCAAAACTGATAAGTCCTATATGGAAGAATGGGCCAGAATTCCTCAAAAGCAATCTGAAAGACTGATCAATGTTACAGGAAACATTTAGTTGCTGTTCCTTCAGTTCAAATAGTTGCCATCATGTACTGAATGAAGGGCACGCATGCTTTTCCACACAAGGATACTTATGGGTGGATAAGAACATAAGATATGCCATACTGGGTCAGACCAAGGTCCATCAAGCCCAGTATCCTGTTTCCAACAGTGGCTAATCTAGGTCATAAGTACCTAGCAGTCTCCCCAAAATACATAGGTTCCTCAGTCTCTTTGTAGAATAATCATTTGCCATACTCCTGTTACCTCCAGGACCCTGACTTACTCCTTGATGTCCAGAGGGCAATGGGAGCAAGACTCCCACTTGCTCCTCCCACAATGGTTGGCCATACAGTATTACCGTTAGGGGTCAGCCAACACCATTTTGAACAAGATGTATTGTAACTATTGTACAGATGTAAATAGTTACCCATGTTCTCGACCCAAGTTCTAGTACCTGCAAATGCAGTAATTGTAAACGCAGATCAACCAGTTATAAATGTGCAGATAGCTGTTCCATGTAAACCGCACTGATGAGGAATAGCGCGGTATACTGTATAAGAGAATGTAAATAAATAAAGATGAGCATAGTACTGGCACCTTTTCCATTTGCTGCTAAAATTGACATATGGCCATCAAGTATTAATGAGAGTCCAGACTCTGCACACCTGAAATACACAGACAGCCTCCCAGGAGAGAAGAATATTCAGTCCCTGTAGGACCACTGGAGAATGTGGTGGCACAGGCTACAGCCAGCACATATTTATTTATTGGTTTTTATATACCACGCTATTACAGATCATAAGTACATAAGATCTCAGCCCCTGCAAAATGTGTAAGACATGGGCTACCAAGGCTAAGCTGTCCAGACAACAAAAGTTAGAAAAAAACAAATTACTTTAGTGTTTTGAATATGCCAGGTTTAGAAATCTGAATGTGCAGCATCACTGATATCTTTGTATTTTACACACTACAGGCAAAAATGCATTTGTTTCTATTTCTCCAGTGTTTTATTCTATGCAGAATAGAGCTTCTCAGGTTTTCCAGTTCAGCATTTGCACATTTATAATATGTGGTCATTTATTTTCATGCGACAGCAGTGAGGTATTTTGCAAGCTTATAGTTTCTGTAAAGAGAGCTGTAGCAGTCTGGTTTCTTCTCTGCAATGCTGCCGTTTCATAGGCTCTGTGCTTGGTTTCAGGGAGTGTGGCTGCAACCTCAGCGGTCACCTCACCCCCTTCAGGATCGCCCTATATGTGACTGCCAGTATCATTTTTTTTGTTGTTAAAAAGAAAGCACTGCAAAGGGACTTTTTTTTTTTTTTTTTTTTTTTAAAACAAGACTACCTCATTATGTATCCCCCCCCCCCCCCCAGACTCCTAGGGGTACTGGAGGAAGAGGTCTGGCCAGGCTGAACCAATCCTCAACTAAGAATTCAGTATTTAATTTACCAGGCAACTAATAACTAATTTCTAATTCTTTTAGGGCAAGACAGAGGCGATCATGGCGCTTACAATCAGGCAGTACTCAAGCCATTGTGTTCTGTACTGTTTCATCTTCTGCATGATTTTCAGAGCCTCCAAGCACAAGATGTTGCAATAGTCTAATCTAGACCTAATGTTCCTGATTTTAAGCCACCAAGGGGTTACTGGATTTGCATCTGGGTATGTATTAAATGGTTGTATGTTAAGGAAAGGGGGTGGGGGAGAGTAAATATGTAGTTTTGGAAGCATGGGGGCAAGTGGCCACTTCAATAATTTTCCTTAGCTGTGTGGCTATAAGTCCACGTGCTGGGAGGGGGAGGTGGAGAGAGGAGTGAGTTTTTGGAATAGAACACTGTCAGTATTATGCAGCTCTAACAGAAAGCAATGGAATGTTTTTGGGGAGTATCAAATCCCATTTTCTTCCCGTTTGCAACTTGGTGAATTTCCTTCCCTTGTTTGGAAATCTGCTCTACATACAGGTGGACAGGAATCCCTTTTATATATTTTTTCCACTCTGCTGCTATAGCATTTTTTCTTTTTTTACACTTTCAGGAAGTGTTTGGCAAAGTCCCACATCAGAGACTCCTGAAGAGATTTAACAAAGTCATTGCATAGGAGGCAATGTCCTATTTTGGATTGGAAACTGGCTGAGAGATGGAAAATAAAGTAGGGATAAATGATCAGTTTTCTCAATGGAGAAAGATGAATACCAGGGTACACCAAGGATCTGTACTGAGACCGATTCATTTTAACATATTTATAAATGATCTGGAATGGAGTACAAGTGAGGTGATTAAATTTAGAGATAACACCAAATTATTTAAAAGTCATTAAATCACATGCAGATTGTGAGAAACTACAGGACCACCATTGTGAGACTGGGAAACTAGGCGTTACTTTTGACACGACATAACGTGTCACCTAGATGTAAATAGTTACCCCAGTTTTATCCAAGTTGTAGTACTTGCTCTCTGTAAACACAGATCAGCTTGCTGCACTGTGCTAGTCATTGTTTCATGTAAATCGCACTGATGTTGAATAGCACGGTATAAAAGAGAGTGTAAGTAAATAAATAAATAAATTCATATAACAGGTGAAATTTAATGTGGACAAGTGCAAAGTGATGCTCATAGGGAAGAATAACCCAAAATATTGATGCACAATGCTAGGTTCCATATTAGGCGTCAACACCAGGGAAATGGTGTTTAGAGAAAAAGATTTTCTCCTATCTGTTTTAAATATATAATTACATCTTTGGAATTCATCATCATCAGATGTGGTAAAGGGAGGTCATATAACTGGGGGTTAAAAAATAAATTAAAAATTGACAAATTCCTGGATGAAGTATCCATAAACCATTAAGGTAGGCAGAGAGAAAATCTCAGCCTATCCCTAGGGATAAGTAGCATGGAACTGGCTACTTTTGGGATATGCCAGGCACTTGTGACCTGGCCTGGTCAGTATCAGCAACAGAATACTAGGGCTGATGGACCTTTGGTATGATCCAGTATGGCAGTTCTTATTCTGCATGTCAGAAGCATGAGAAGCCAGATTTTGGGAGTAGGGGGAGGGAGAGAAAGTATGGTTTTCTACAACTGTGTGCAAAGGTGTAGGTACCCCTGGTTAAATTGTGAAAGAGGCTGACTTTGCTTCTAAGTGGTATAAAAGTCAAAGCACACCTTAGATTTGGTCTCAGTTGGACTAAAAGAACAGAAGCAACAAAAGCAGTTACGTAGCCCCTGAAACAGGGCTTCTGGACTACAAATGTCCAAAGCAATAGCACAACAGATCCAACCCCCCATGCTTAACAGTGGCAAGATGTTCTTCATACACTTCAGCATTGCTCCTCCACATGTAGCTTGAGAGTTACAAGAGTGAATTATCTTCATTTTTAAATGACCAGACAACTGCTTCCATAAGCCCATGGTTGCTAAACAGAGAACAATCACAAGCTGAGAAGTTAGAATGGTGAGAGTACTTCAACTGTGAAATTGTCTGCACTTGACTAATTGAAAGCCTACCAAGCTACTAAGCTTTATAGACCTAAACAAACTTTAAATATAATTAAAAATCTAATTGGTATAGTGACATTTAAAGGATTTGTTATGGTGTGGTTTTTTTTTTTTTTTTTAGAAGGAAGGTTATGGTTTTATCATATGTTGAATTTTACAAGATTGATGTAAATTGCTCTGGGTCTGAAGGGATAGAAAGCTGATAAATGAAAAAATAAAAAGTATGTCCAATGTTTCCACTTGCTAGTCACTTTCTATTATTTTTAATCTATTCAAATCAAACAATAGTTATGTATTAAAACGTGCAGAAAGATATCATGCTGAACTTTCTGCTATTAGAACGTGTCAGCTTTTGCTCATTTAGGGATTTATTTAATCATACAGCTTGACAAGGGGTGCATAAAATTTGCTTACAGCCCTGTACATGATGAATAGGCAGAGCATGTGTTTGGGAGAATAGGACCGTTGTATGTGGGGATAGGTACTTAGGAATATGTGGAGGAGTAATAAATAAATAGGCATGAAAGGGCATGCATGGGGTGTTATGAGCAACTGGTGAATATGTAAGCATGTATGAAGGAGGGGTGAGACTCTGGAACATAGGAACAAATAGAAAGGTGCATGGTGTGACTTTGAAAACATGGAGGGGGCAGTATTTTTGCCATACATCACCATTTTCAGTTATTTTTCTCCATGTTTCTCAATAGTAAACTGCTAACAAGATAAAGGGGCACTTTAGGAATGAAACAGTCATAGACCCATTCCATAGTTCTAGATGTTTCCCCTAGAAAGCAATAAAACATTTCTCTGGAGGTTCATTTGTCTGAAAAAAATGGTACTCTTGTTTGTTTTTCATACTTTAACTGAGATATTCACATTTTCTTCCAGCATGCCACATTTTCCTAATCTGTCCCTTTATGGAGGATAGTGTTCCCATGAACAGACAATTGCAACTCCTTCAATGCATCCCTATCTCATGATCAAACTCAAAATAGACTACTCTATGGACAGTATTGAGATCAAACCTAAGCTTTCTTTAGAAGCTCAGATAACAAGACTGACTTTCATACTTTGGACACATCATGCGAAGAAAGATCATTAGAGGAAGACATCATGCTTGGCAAGATAGAAAGTCAACGCAAAAGAGGAAGGCCAGAAATGAGATGGATCGATACAATAACAGTAGCTACGGGTATCAGTCTGTCAATGAGCTACCTGACTGAAGACCGAATGCAATTTAGGACAACTATCCAGAGGGTCGCCATGAATCGTCACCGACTCGACGGCACTTAACATGGACATTAACTTTTGAGATACTATAAACCCATCTTGCAATGGTCACTTACAAAAATCAATATGCTAGAAATCAACTGACAGATGTAGCTACTTCATAGTTTCAGTTTCCTTTATATACAGGCAAGCTACAAGATACTATTGCATTTGCTCTGACCCACAAGACAGGAGAAAAAAAAAAGCCTTAAAGCTTTAACAGGATCCGTTATACACAAAGGGCTATACCCCAAAATAATCACCAAGAAAAAAAAACTATCTGCATTAATACCTAGGAAAAACCCCCAAACACACTTATTACAGTACAAGGAAAGATAACCATGAAACGTGTATTGCTTGTAATATATAATCCAGAACTAGGAAACCTAAGGAAAATTGTAAAAGATCTTCAAACCCCTATTCCTGAAAGATTAATTACTAAAGTGAAATTTTACTTACCAGATAATGCTCTTTTCTCAAGTTATGCTAGGCCAGTCTAGACAAGTGGGTTGTGTTCCCAGAGTCTTCTGATAGCTGCTGTAGATATAGTACAGGATAAGGCTAAAGGGCATATAACCTCAATATGCATACCCAAACCATGGATAAGAACTCCTGGCTGCATTGAGGGTAACCAGGACTAACCATTCAAAGAACAGAACTATATACAGAACACCCTGCGGTCTGAAGGTCAACCAAGAGGAATGTAGCCCACAGGACTAAACTGCAGAAAATATCCAGTTATCAAATAGATCTCAGATCATCAGACCAGGTCACAGCAGATCACACCAGATTCCAGCAGCGGGTCTTGGACTAGCCTAGCAGGACTCAAAGACATTATCCAGTAAGTAAAATATCACATTCCATATCTTCCTGCTAGGCCAGTCCAGACGGGGGACATACCAAAGCTACAATGCCACTGGGCAGGAGGAAGAAATGGCAGACTTCAGAATCTCTACACCACAGGCAGTGCCCGTCCAAGTGTGGACATCCTAGTGGTAATGCTAGATAAATATGGAAAGTGAGGACCATGCTGCCACTTGACATTTCTATGGGAGCAACCAAACTTCGCTCCACCCAGGAGGAAGCCCGAGACCATGTGGAATGTGTATGCAAACCTTCCATTTTGCAAAGGTTAGGCAGAGACTACTGTTTCCTTCATCCAGCAGACCAAAGTAGACTTCATGACTGATTTGCCCTTTTGCATGCCTACAAACAAGGACAAAAGTCTGTCAGACTTATGAAAGGCCTTAGTAACCTTCAGGTACCAAAGTAGCACCCTCCTAAAGTCCACCAGGTGAAAGTCCTTATCCTTTCCCTGGCATTGTTCCTTAGAGAACGCAGACAGACCGACAACCTGGTTGATATGTAAGGCTGACACCACCTTAGACAAGAAAGAAGGAATGGGCTGGACATACATGGCCTCCTCTGAAAAGACAGATAGGGATCTCGACACGACAGAGCCTGCAACTCCAAGATGTGTCTCGCTGAGCAGACAGACAGAGACCAAAAAGGCAGGTCTTAAGGGACAAATCCTTGAGCGTTGTCTTCCTCAACAGCTCAATGGCACAGCCACCAAGGCTTGATGAATCAAAACAAGAGATCCAAAGAAGAAACCACAGAGTGCAGGAGAGGATGCAAGTGCTTAATTCCTCTCAGAAACCAACTCCTGTCTGAGTGTAAGACTATAGAGCACCCCATCATAAGCCCTCTAAAACAAGCCAAGGCTGCTACCTGAACCCTCAGCAAGCTGAGGGAAAGTCCTTTATAAAAAAAATATCCTGGATGAAGGAGAGAAGGGCTGGCAAGTTCACAGTGCTAGGACTGACTTGGCTCTCCTGGCACCAGTGCTCAAATAGATGCCAAAAGATGCATATAGGTGAGATTGGTAGAACCCGTGGAAACCACAGTAGAACAGTGACCCTTACACCTATCACCTCTCAAGAGCCAGGCCATAAACGAGAAGGAAGCAGGATCATCCAGCAGAGTTTGGCCCACCTCAAGAGCCTCTGCTCGGACAGGAGCCAGAGGGACCCTTGCTGGAGGCGCATCAGACTTGCAAACCACAGCCTCCTCAGCCAATTTGGTGCCACCAGTACCACTGGACCTTGATGGTACTTGACATGAGGAAGCCCTCATCCTATGAAAGGAAACATACAGCAGACTCTGCTTTGGTTAAGGTTGAACTAAGGCGTCCATGATCTGGGAGCCGGTCCCCTTGTGGCAGCTGAAGAACCTTTGCTTCTTGATATTGGCCCATGTTACCAAGAGATCCATCTCGAGGCAATCCCACCTGGTCAGGATGCTCTGGAACAATATTCAGCTCAACTCCCACTCTCTGAATCAAGGGAGTAGTGACAGATAGTCTGCTTTCACATTGTTCAATCCCACAAATATGCTGCACCGAGGGGGCCAGGAGAGTCTGCTCTGCCTAGGCAAACAGGAGAGAGTCATTTCCTTGGAGACCCCCCTGGAACACCTTTTGTCCTCTCCCTGTCAATTGACATAAGCCACTGCCATATTGTTGTCTGAGAAGATCAGATCTGCTCTGCCTCAGATTAAGTCTAGGAGACACAGGACAGCCAAGTGAATGGCCCTTGCCTCCAGCTGATTGATAGGCCAGCTTGTTTCAGAGACCATGGGCCATCAGTCCCAGGCAATAAGCTCCCCATCCAGACAGGCTGTAATCAGTCAATGGAAGCTACTGGAGATTGTCCAGGGGAAGGCCTTTCAGCAGATGATCGGACTGCTCCCACCATTTCAGGCTGGCTGCCACCAGTGGGGGAAGTGGGAGATGGATGCCAAAGTCCTGCGAGGAAGGAGACTAGTGGGACAGAAGATCTCTGTAGTGGATGCCTATTCGCCCATTCCCAGACCATCTCAACAGTTGTTGCCATTGACCGTAGGAGCTGGCCCTAGGAGACTACAGTCTTCAAAATGCCTTCACCTGAGACCAAAGTCTCTCCTGCCCTTTTCCTGGGTAGGCAGACCTGTCCTGAGCCAGTGTTGAACCATGCCCCAAGGTACTATAACTGGGTAGGCTACAGGAAGCTTGTGTCGTAGTTGATCACCCAGCTTAGACTCTCCAGAAATTGCACCACCCGGGCAGATGCCCGCAAGGTTTCAACACAAAATCTGGCCTGAAAGAGCCAATTGTCCTGCTAAAGTTGCACACAAATCCCATTGCACTGTAGGGCAGCAGCCACAGCCATAGTTCTTGATGAAGGTCCATGGTGCAGTGGAAAGACTGAAGGGTAGAGTGGCAAATGAAGTGGAAGTTGAAAATAAAGAAGAGAAGGAAGCACTGCTGATCCTCGTGGAAGGGAATGTGGAAGTAGGCCTAGGTCAAATCCAACAATGCAAAACATTCTCTACCCCTGGACTGCTCTTATTATCAACCTCAATATGTCCATGCAGAAATGAAAGGTCCTTATGTGAGCATTGATGCCTTTGAGATCCAATTGGGCGGAAGAAGCCATCCTTTGGCACCACAAAAGTAAATGTAATAAAAATCGCCCCTTGACTATTTCAGTGGGTGGCACTGGCACTACAGCAAGGAGGCCAAGGAGCCTCTCCAGAGCAGACCGAATGGCAGCCTTCTTGGCCGCAGACCCACAGAGATATCAGGACAGCATCGGGGAAGAGATCCTTGCATTTCAGCAAATGTCAAGCACCCATCGGTTTAATGTGAAGAAATGCACTTGGGAAGCATAAATCCAAGGAAATTGTATGTGATAGGGGGCGAGAGATTGGTGTGCACGGACCAGGACGATGACCTCAGAGTGATTGTTTCTGACGAGTATTAATTGACAAACAAACCTCTTCCAAAGACGGGCAAGCTGTAAAACTAGAGGGCATAACATGAAGCTGCAAGAGGGTAAAACTGAAAGGCAATGTCAGGAAATACTTTTTCACTTAAAAGGGTGGTGGATACTTGGAATGCCCTCCTGATGGAAGTGGTGGGGGCAAACACAGTGACAGAATTCAAAATGGCATGGGACAGACACAGTGGATCCCTTTATAGCAACAGGATAAAATCAAAATAAGCATAACTATCTTTTATATCTGAACAAATAGGGGTGACCTAGATGGAGGAGTGGGTACACCCCTAAAGAAAGGCATGGAGGGGTGACCTGCACAGAGCGGCAAGTGCACCTACTCTTGCCGCCTTGCTGGGCAGACTAGATGGACCAAATTGGTCTTTATCTGCAGTCATATATTATGTTACTATGTTACATGGGCCCATTTCCTGGAAGTGTGACCGAGCCAGCTGTCAACAGGAAGCACCTTGGAATAGGCCCCAACCCATCATTGCATCTAATGGGAGAACACAGATTTGGAGGAAGAGAACACCTCACGGGGCTCACAAGTCCCTCGAAATGACAGACACCAGGACCAGGAGCCAGAGGGAGGAAAGGACCACCTCCCTGGGCGATATAGCGTAG